>PUFA01000070.1:4801666-6002083 GCA_003508835.1 Eonycteris spelaea
CTTTTGGTAATTAAAAGATTCTCCCCACTCAGTGAAGGAAAGGGTCGTTGGGGTGATCCCTCCAAATGCTGGAGAGCCAATTCTAGGTCTCGTGATTCTCTGAACCCCTTTCCCAGAGGAGAGGAATCTCTGGGACAGTTAATTGCCTACATTCCTAGAGTTGTCGTATTCTCCTAGGAATGGCCTGGAGCCTTCCTACTCAGGAATGTGTTCATCACACAGTGTGGAAACAAGTATTTGGGAATTTAGCCACCAGGTGGTTGCCACAGTGTTGCCTGGGAAGAACTGGACTACAACCTTGCCAGGAGTCCTCTTCCTCTGAGAGCTCCCCTACCCTTTTGGTAAATCTCAGCTACCCCAGTCATCTCTGTGAAGAAAAGTTTGTGGCAAACTGTTTGTTTCTCTGGCAGAATTGGAAGCCACAGACATCTTACAGCAGCGTGGTCCATTTTTTTGTTCCTGCTCAGACTCTCAAAGCCATATACGAACCGGAAACTTGAGAAAGTTTTCCTTGGAGGACTCTGAGCCGCTAGCTTTGGGAAGCTGTTCCCACAAGCAGTCAGTCACCTCTGTCCCGTGTTACCTTTAATCGAGCCGCTTCCTGCGGCGCTTCTGTGCTGCCATCGCCATCTTGATGCCTTTCATCCATTTCCTTTCCCGAGCTTCTCGCTGGGCCCTGCCTTGAGCTCCTCTAGTTTTCTGTGAGCCACCAGAGCGAGTCTGGATGTAGATGTCACACAGATGTCATGACAACCTTCTACTCATGAATTCATTTACTGCTAAAGCATGTCTCAGGAAAAACTCCGGAACCTCCTCATTCAGTCTGTCCTAAAGTCTTGAGCACTTAGTCCGACTAGTTTTAGTTAGAAAGGTACCTAGCTAGGAATTCTTTTCATAAGCCCCCTTGGGTGGGAAGATCTCAGTAGCAAGCTGAAGCCTTGATTCTATATTTGGCAAATGAGAGGAAAACTACAAATGAGGTGAATAAATCAAATGCTCTGTGAATTGAGCTTACTTACTAGGTTTGGCTTTATTTTTTACCCAGACCCCACATCACTTCATCCCTCCAGGGCAGTAACTGTGTCTACATAACAGGTTAGCCCTTGGAGCACTCCATGAAAAGGTCAAAAGGCAACATACTCAGAATTTTGCAGACTATATTTATACGTGGTTCCGAAATCTTTTGTATCTGAGTTGTAGCCAAATCTGCTTGTCCTGACAGCCTCAGTGGAAGTCTCGTTTAAAAAAAGCTTTCGATTTCTAGTCCCGTCTTTATGGTTGTCTTGAGGTGTGTGTGGCCACGCACTTGACAGTGAAGGGCTCTCTCGGTTCTCAATCTCGTTGGGCTGGCCCCTGCTCCTTAGTGTATTTGGTGACACTCTCTTCCTTCAAAGAGAGCAAACTCACACCCCATCCACACTCTTCAGCATCTTCCCAGGCAACAACCAAACCTTTGTTCTTGTACCACTTGAAATCCGAGCAGTGGCAGCAGTCAAAGAGGTGGAGGGGCTGTGCTGTAGTGGTTGTGCTTATATAACTGCGGTTCTTGGGGTGGGAAGGGAGAGGTAAAAATGAGGCTAGGCCAAGTACTGGGCTGTCTCCTAGGACAAAGCCAAAAACAGTGGGAATTTCCACAGTGTACAATTTTAGGGAACTTGGGTGTTTAATTTTTTAATCCCTAACTACTTATCTCCATGGGGCTGCATCAAGTCAGCTGTGCTCACACTCTTCTAAGTATTCATTAACTTCCCGGGAAGAATTACAGCTGTGGGTAGATACTGGTAAGCAGGGATGAGTCCCAATACCCAGCTTTGGCCTCAGATCTTGGCCATTCAGGTGGAGTTTTTGGTTTACCAAAAGGACTAGCATGGAAACACCTGGAAAAAAATCTCCCACATCTTTATAATTCTTTAGATTCTCCTCTTGACCTCACCTCCTTTCTCATCTGTCAGTCAGCTTTATTTACAAGGCCATGAGTGGTCAGTGGTTTTCTTTTCACCAGTTTAAGGATCTACCCTTTCCTTAAATGGCCCAGCAGCTCCACACTTTACAGAGTGGATATGTTAGGCTTTCGTGAGATTCTGTTTTCAGTAAAGTTAGTGCTTCTGGGATACTTGGAGAAAGCAGTGAGAGTCACTGTCTATGCAAAGAGCAACCAGGCTGACCCCAAAAGTTGCAGATCTAAGAAAATTGTAAAAATTATATGTTAGGAACTTGGATTTTTGAAGACGTGCGATTACAGAGAAATTTTGCAGCCTGCACACCATACACAGCCCACCGTGCTGAGCAAACTGTGGTGGTGTGCGGGTGAAGTGACTCGTGTCTGTACACTGGGATTTTTCAAAGGACACTACGCAAGCAGCCCCGGCAGCCTCCTCCGTGAGCACAGTGGCAGCTCCTCGTCAGGTCTGAGTGCCCGTCTCCGAGTACTGCACTTTCTAATCCACGATGTTACCTGTGTAAATAGCTTTAATTTTTCCTCTGTGTCTTAGATGAAGTTTTGTTCACGTAGAGACCAGGTAGCCAGTGACCAAACGAGGCTGTGTATGTGCCGTTGTTTTCAACTGTGACGTACTTGAAGGAGAACCTCGTGTCCTCCACTCTTCTCATCTTCCGTAGTATTTTGTGTTTGTTTGGGGAGTGCTAAGGTTTAACTCTTTTACTCCTCTTTTGCCTCCATTTTCTTTGTTTCTTCTAGAGACCCAGGGAGGCCAATGGTGGAGATCATTTATAAGGAATGTGTCATAAGGTCAAGGTTTCCAAAATACCCTACGTACAATGAATGAGAGGAATCTGCCTGAAAATGGTTTCAGGACCATGCACCTTTATGTTTTGTGACTGTGAAACCTTGACTTTTGTAACCCAAAAGTGAAAACTGTTTAGTAATGGGGAATCTATTTTGTGTGTTTTGAGACTTAGGTGCAATGTTCCCTGGAAAAAAAGCTGAAGAAATGTATATGCTTAATGACATTTTAAAATAAAATATTATATATATGTATATAGGACACCTTTAGCAAATTTTTTTGTGTCATTTCTTTAATTCACTATGAAGTTTCTTCATATCAGGTAATGCAGTGATATGAGTATCATGACCTAATATGGAGTTATCAACTGTGAACAGACTCAAAAGAAAATCAAAAGGGAAAGGATGCCAAAACTGTTCATCTTAACAGGAATAGCCATAAAGGCTATACATTTCAATAATGCCACTGGAAAAATGACCATGGTTATTACTACCAAGAGGTATTCTTTTTATTTTTTTAAGGTAAAATTGATATACCATATTATATTAGTTTCAGGTGTACAACATAATGTTTTGATATTTGGATATACTGTGAAATGATCATCACAATACATCTACTAAACAAACATACATCACCATACTTGGTCACTGAATTTTTTTCCCTGTGACGAGAACTTTTAAGATGTACTTTCTTAGCAACATTCGAATATGCACTATAGTATTATTAACTATAGTGATCATACTGTATATCATATCACCCTGACTTATTTCTTTCGTAACTGGAAGTTTGTATCTTATTTCCTTAATTCATTTTGCCATCCCCCACCCCACCTCTAATAGTCACCAATCTGTTTTCTGTATTTGTTAGTTTTTTTCTTTTTAAGATTCTGTATCTAAGTGAGATAATATGGTACTTGTCTTTCTCTGACTTATTTCACTTAGCATCATGCCCTCACAGTCCTTCCATTTTGTCACAAATGGCAATATTCCTTTTTTCTGGCTGAATATTTGTGTGTGTATCACATTTTCTTTATCCATTCACCTATCAGTACACACTTAAGTTGTTTCTATATCTTGGCTATTGTAAATAATGCTGTAGTTAACATGGGGTGCATGTATCTTTTTGTTGTTGTTGTTAGTATGTTTGTTTTCTTTTGATAAATAACCCAGAAGTGGGATTGCTGGATCATATGGTAGCTCTGTTATTTAACTTTTGAGAAATCTCCATCCTGTTTTTCCATGGTGGCTGCACCAATTTGCATTCCTACCAAGAGAACAGGGTTTCCTTTCTCCACATCTTTGCCCAATACTTGGTACTGCTTGTCTTTTGGATAACAGCCATTATAACAGGTGTCAGGCGATACCACACTGTGGTTTTAATTTTCATTTTCCTGATTAGTGATGTTGAGCATCTTTTCATGTACCTGTTGGCCCCATCTGTATGTCTTCTTTAGAAAAATGTCTATTTAGATCTTCTACCCATTTTTTAATTGGATTGTTTTATATTTTGTATGAGTCCTTTCTATATTTTGGATTTTAACCCCTTATCAGATACAGGAGTTGCAAGTATTTTCTCCCATTCTGTAGGTTTCCTTTGTCATGTAGAAGCTCTTTAGTTTGATATAGTTATGCTTATTTTTGCTTTCGTTACCTTCACTTTTGTTGTCAAGTCCAAAAAATCATTGCCAGGACGAATATCAAGAAGCTTACTGACAATGTTTTCTTCTAGGAGTTTCATGTTTTCGGGTCTTACATTCAAGTCTTTAATCTATTGTTTATTATGAGATTTTTCTTGTTTCCTGAGGTAGGCATTTATCACTATGAACTTCCCTCTTAGAACTGCTTTTGCTGCATCCCATGTTTTGTATGTTATATTTCCATTTTCATTTGTATCGACGTATTTTTTGACCTCTCTTGATTTCTTCACTGACCCAACAGTTGTTCGGTACCATGTTATTTAATCTCCACATATTGGTGAATTTCCCAGTTTTCTTCTTATAATTGATTTCTAGTCTCATACCAATGTAGTCA
The DNA here is from genome assembly GCA_003508835.1 of Eonycteris spelaea. Lineage (NCBI taxonomy): Eukaryota > Metazoa > Chordata > Mammalia > Chiroptera > Pteropodidae > Eonycteris > Eonycteris spelaea. Next base: position 4,806,441 of record PUFA01000070.1, read on the forward strand.
GAAAATATGCTTGATATAATTTTAAATCTTCTTAAATTTGTTAAGACTTGTTTTGTGGACTAATATATATGATCTGTCTTGGAGAATGTTCCACATGCACTTGAGAAGAATGTGTATTCTGTTGCTTTTGGATAAAATTTTCTGTATATATCTGTTAATTCCATCTGGTCTAAATGTGTCATTTAAGGCCAATGTTTATTTTTTGCCTTGATGATCTATCTGTTCATGTAAATGATATATTAAAATTCCCTATTATTATGTTATCTATTGCTCCCCATAGGTCTGTAACTATTTGCTTTCTATATTTAGCTACTCCTATGTTGGGTATATAAATACCTACAAATGTTATATACTCTTTTTGGATTGAACCCTTTACACAAAGAGGTATTTTTAAGAGCGAGCGCTAGTGACTAATATCCTTGCTGAAGATAGTAAGAGTCAACACTCTCCTTAGTCACTTAAACACTTAAACATTTTAACTACTACAAAGTGTTAGTAAAATGTACATCTTATAACATGTAAGATAAGACATCAAAGAATGCTAATTCTGTTTAATTCTAGAGTCCAGGAAGTTAAAATTAATCTAGAAAATATCAACACAATGTTAAAAATAATCAAAGTATTAATTCACAAGAAAGCTAAAAGTAGGCTATGGTTTATCTGAAGCTTCGTTCGGAACAGCTGACTAGACAGAAAACACTCATTTCGAAGGAATTGGTTGTAGAATCTCCCCAGATCTTTTCACCTTCATTTTTACCCTCATGCTTACAATGCCTCCTCCTTGCCATTCAATAGTAGAAACTCATGAAACTCTGGCCTGCGACTTGCTTTAATAGAATATAGAAGTGATATTCTAAGAATTCCAAGCCTAGGTCTTTAGAGGCCTTGTAGTACCTGCTTTCACTCTTGGAAGCTGGCCACCCTGCATATGTCAGACTAGATTACTCAATGAAGAGAGGCCACTAGGGAAAGAAACAAAATGCCTAGACATTGGCAGTGAGTCCATCTTTGATCCTCAAGCCCCACTTGATTCACTCTAGGTGGGTGATACCATAAGGAGAGGCCCAGCCAGCTCTTAGCTAGCAGCTCAGAACATTTAAGCTAAGGACAAAGACATCAAAGGTCAGAGGTGGGCCCTCTACACTGAGACCTGCCCAAATTCTGGATCTACAGAAACATGAGCAAATAAAATGTTTTTTTTGTTTTAAGCCACTAATATTTGGGTAGTTTATCACATAACAATAGAAAATTGAAACAGAGAACCTGGCTTGGGGATTTGGAGTAAAGTGGTTAAAAATATAAATTAAAAAGAGAATAAAATGGCATTGAGAAGGTACATTTATAACTTGGGAAATAACCCTCCATATGGCACTTGGTAGAGTGAATGAAATGGGGGAAACCAGCTTAAAATAGCAATAATTCAGAGACTCTGATGGCTGCATTGGTATCTCAGCAAGAGTTCTCCACACCTGTACTTTTGCTTCTTCGTGCAGCTTTTAATGGTCGTTATTAAGCCGGAAAAGTACAGCTATTGGAGCCATGAGCCACGAACAGGGAAGGAGAGGTCTTTAACCCTCACTTATGATAAGACCATCCCATGCTGTACCATTTATGACCCTTGGGAGAGTTAAATGGTTCTTTGGCTCTCAAGATTGTTGCTTGAAAGTATTAGGTTATAAGGAAAAAGAAGACAATTTTCAAATTGTATGTGTATGCATATTTTTTAATAATTCTCATCATTTAAAAATTCTCATCTACAAAATACTTCAAACTTGTTACCCTCCCAGTTTTTTCCTTCAATTAAGTGACAGGCTAAAGAGTGAGTTATATGTTCTAGCAATTAGTCTGTCTTTTTAATTGCTTTTTCTGTAATTAGAGCCCTGAAAAGACTGTTGCTTTCAGTCTCTCTCTCTACATTTTGTCTTGTCTTTCATTTCTGATGAGATTTTCCAGCCAGCTAACCGCATTTACTTTACTGATTCCATTTAGGTGGCCTGCAAGAGATTCAGAGTGGGACAGAGCACAAGCTGTGGACAGGGGGCACCTTGATTGCATCCCAGGGACCAGATCTGATCGCACTGCTAGTCCTTGGAGAGAGCTTTGGAAGGTCTGAATGCAGACTTGGAGAACAGCACTCCTTTGAAAGGAGCTCATAAATCAGAGCTTCCTATGTGACTTGCTTTTAAAATTTTAATTAACAAATCTAGTCAGTAAAAAATAAAGGTAGATGAGCTGATTCAGAAGGCAGTGTTGTGAGGTGGGTGTGATGGTAGGGGGATGATTGACATGAGGATGAAAGAAAAGTGAAGTTGCAGCAGCAAAAAGTCCCAAACAAAGTCATTTTACAACTTTTAAGCACTACCAGTATGTTAGTAACAAAACATCTCTGATTTAAACTAAAGAATGTGGAACCTGAAAATAGCAATCTTAGCAGCTGTATATTAGATGTCACCTACCTGTTTGAGTATGGTCAGTGAGAAAAAAAAGTTGGGACACGATTCTGGAGAACTGTGAAATCTCTAAGTGTCCTAGGTGAAAAAGGAAATTTCTAATTCCCGGAAGCCAAGTGGGGATATATGGCCAATCGCCCAAATTGCACAGAATTCGAAGGACAATTAACATTGTGGTGGTTCTCGTGAAAAAGATAAGTGCCATCATTACACATGCCTTTCCTGGAACTTCCATCTACTAGGCCCACCTAAAGATTATCTAATTCAGCAAATGTTTTCTGTAAAGGGCCAGATAGTAAATATTTTAAGATTTATGGGCTGCTTGGACTCTGTCACAGCTATTCAGCTCTACTTTGTTGCATGAAAGAAACCATAGACAATCTGAAGTAGGATCTGTTCTAAAGTATTAAATGTCAAGTTTTATATCGTGGTCAGAAGAATAAACTCAAGAAAATATGGCCTTATTTATGGTATGAATTGAATAAGAATGTCAAACATCTCAATGAACACTAATGGCCTATTATTAAAAAAAAATAAAATATAAAAAAACAGGATCAGTAATCATTTATGCTATACTGAGTTACAAACAGGAAAATTTACAAATCTGCCAGTTCTTTACTGTTAAAAGTCTTAAAGCTTTTAACAGTAGTGGATGCATCAGTGTTGTAATACTGTATTTCCTCAATACTAAGACACCATCAGTTATATAATCTGTCTTGAATTCAGAAAAATTGAAAAATTTTTTTAATGTCAATAAGGAAGTTAACCCATTATTTATTACACTCCAGTGAAGTGGCGGGGAAAAAAAAAACAAAAAACATGTATTCAGTTATTCTCTATTAGGACCTGTGCTAGGTACTTGAGACCTAGTTTCTTTTATTCCCTTCACAGGTAAATAATATCACATTTTACAGATAAGGAAATAATGTCATTCCCTTGTGATCAGAGAACATACTTTGTGTGGTTTCTTTTTATTTTTAATTTTTCAATTTACACACAATATTAGTTTCAGGTGCACAACACAGTGATTAGACATTCATATAACTTACAAAGAGATCACCCCAGTATACCTATTTATTGCAATATTGTTAACATTATACATATTATAATATTACTGACTATATACCCTATGCTGTACGTTACATCCTCATGACTCTGTTCATCTTGCAGTCTTTGCTCCTTAATCCCTTCACCCATCCTCCCCGCTCCCCTCTCCTGGCAACAATTCAATTTCTTCTATCGATAAGTCTGTTTTTGTTTTCCTTGTTTTTGTTTTTTAGATTCCACATGCAAGGGACATCATATGGTATTTACTGGTCTTTCTCTGACTTATTTTACTTAGCGTGATGCCTTCTAGGTCCATCTGTGTTCTTACAAATGGCAGCTTTCATTCTTTTTTATGGCTCAGTGACATTCCATTGCATATAAGTACCACCTCTTCTTTATCCATTTATTTATAATAGACACTTAGGTGGCCTCTGCATCTTGGCTGTAAACATAGGAATGCATATATCTTAAAATTGCTGTTTGGGATTTCTTTGAATAAATACCTAGAAGCGGAATTGCTGGGTGTATGGTCTATTTTAATTTTTCAAGGAACTTCATACTGTTTCCCACAGTGGCTAGCTACACTAATTTGCAGTCCCACCAACCGTATGCAAGGGTTTCCTTTTTTCCACATCCTCACCAACACTTGTTGTTTGTTAATTTACTGATGATAGCCCTTCTGACATGTGTAAGGTGATATCTCACTGTGGTTTTAATTTGCATTTCCCTGATGAGTAATTATGTCAGTCATCTTTTCATATGTCTGTTGGCCATCTGCATGTCCTCTTTGGAGAAATGTCTGTTCAGGGCCTCTACCCATTTTTTAATTGGATTGTTTTGGGAGTTTTTTTTGGTGTTAAGTTGTATGAGTTTCTTATATATTATGGATATTAACCCTTTATCAGATGTGTCATTGCTGAATATCTTCTCCCAGTCAGTGGGTTGTCTTTTCATTTTGTTGATGATTTCCTTCACTGCGCAAAAAACTTTTTAGTTTGATGTAGTCCCATTTATTTTTTCTTTTGTTTCTCTTGCTTGGGGAGATATATCCAAATAGAGAGAGAGAGAGAAGAGAGAGAGAGAGAGAGAGAGAGAGAGAGAGAGAGAGATGTCAAAGAATTTACTGCCTATGTTTTCTTCTAGGAGTTTCATGGGTTCGGGGCTTATATTTAAGCCTTTATTCCACTTAATTATTGTATGTGGTATAAGAAGGTGGTCTAGTTTCTTTTTTTTCTTTTTTTTTTTTTTTTTTTTTTTGGCATGGATCTGTCCAGTTTTCCCAACAGCATTTATTGAAGAGACTGTCTTTACCCCCACTGTGTAGTTTCCCCTCCTTTGTCATAGGTTAATTGACCACATAGGCATGGGTTAATTTATAGGGTCTCTATTCTGTTCCATTGGTCTGTCTGTTTTTATGCCAATACCATACAGTTTTGGATGCTATAGCCTTTGTAGTATCGTTTGATGTCAGGTAACATGATACCTTCAACTTTGTTCTTTCTCCGGATTGCTTTGGCTACTCGGGTTCTTCTGTGGTTGCATATAAATTTTAGGATTATTTGTTTGTTTTAGTTCTGTGAAAAATGCCATTGGTATTTAATAAGGCTTGCCTTGAATCTGCAGATTGCTTTGGGTAGTGTGGACATTTTAAGGATGTTAATTCTTCCTACCCATAGCATAGCATCACAGCTTTCCACTTATCTGTATCTTCTTCAGTTTCTTTCTTCAGTGTCTTCCAGTTTTCTGAAGACAGGCCTTTTACCTCCTTGGTTAAATTTATGCTTAGCTATTTTTTATATTAAACTGTAAATGAGACTTTTCTTAATTTCTCTTTCTCCTAGTTTGTATTGGTCTATAAAAATGAAACTGACTTCTGAGTATTAATTTTATATCCTGCTACTTTACTGAGTTCATTTATTCTAACAGTTTTTTTTTTTTTTTTGGTGGAATCTATAGGGTTCTATATATAGTATCATGTCATCTACAAATAATGACAGTTTTACTTCTTCCTTTCCAAACTGGATGCCTTTTATTTTCTTTTTCTTGACTGAGTGCTGTGTCTAGGACTTCCAATACTATGTTGAATAAAAGTGGTTAAAGCAGACATCCTTGCCCTTGTTCCTTACTCCTACAATAGTTTTCTGAAACTCCTCATTAGATGATAAGCAATAGTCTCATCATATCCAGCAGATGCCTGAAACCCTGGATAGTACTGAACATACTGTTTTTCTTATACATACATACTTTAATGATAAAGTATATAAATTAGGTACCGTAAAAGATTAACAATAAAAGAATAATAATAAGACTATATGCTTGAATAAAAGATGTGTGAATGTGGTCTTTTCTCAAGTAATTTTTATATTTTCAGTCCAAACCTATTCCCGAATCTGTATAACCACCCCTGACTGTAGTGAATGTCTCGGAATCACTTGTTTTAGGGCACCCCTTACAGACTCAATGCTTTCTGGTGCAACACATTGCTGTCAATCAGAACACATTTTCTGTTCATGTCTTTACCCCCAAATGTAATGCCTTTTCCATCTTCACTAGACACCTATATATGCACTGTAGCCATAACTTTTGCAGTTTGAGGTACAATAACAAAACTAGCACAGCTTTCTCTGCTTCACAATTTCATGGATAGATGATTCATTTTACCGTAGATCTTAGGAATAGCAACAATTTTTTTCTTTCCTTAAGTCAAGAACCTTCACCTTTTCACTTTAAAGGAAGTACTGTGTAAAGCCTCACTTTGGCATATCTGAATTGCTAGTATCACTACTCTTGTGACATGGGGCATTCTTAAGTAAAATAAGGGTTACTTGAAAGCAAGCACTGCAATACTATGACAGATGATGTGAAAACTGATACAGCTACCAAGTGGCCAACAGAGGGTGATGTATAGTGTGTGGATACACAGGACAAAGGGATGACTTATGTCCTAGACAGGGGCAGACCTGGACAGCATGAGATTTCATCACACTACTCAGAATGGCACACACCATTTAATCCACAATTTAAATGTGTATTTCTGGAATTTTTCCATTTAATAATTTTAGACTACAACTGACCACAGGTAACTGAAAACGTGGAAAGCAAAACTGCATATGAAAGGAGACTACTGTAGTTATGAAACCTCCATCATATACACACTTATTTGGATGGAATATTTTAACAAGGCTTTTCATACCACATCTCCATCTCTGAACTTTGCACTGATCGATGTCATCTACTGACCCCAGCACCATTACCTATAAAACTAGTTTCTGTGACAGGCATTTATGTTCCTACTATTCTTTTTAACTCTTACCCAGCTGGAACTCTATGTCAGCATTCTCCATAGCAAATACTATGGAAGGTTTATGTTGGCAAGGCTTATCTTCAGGATGAAATTTTAGTACCAGACTCAAATATAGGGGCCTAACCAAGCAGAAAGAATGATGTGCCACCCCAGGAGCATCATATCACGATATCTGAACTTTCTATAAATTTTTCAGTAACAAGTAACAAGTAGGCAGCAAGTAAGCTTTTAGTTCTCTGTACATGCCAATTAATATTTGAAAAAACAGATACCCAGGATCTGGAAGAACTGAAGAAAATTATGTTCAAATCCTGTTAAAGTATAAGTATTCTTAAAATAGATCTTGTAGTCTTGAGCACTGACCTGTAATAAAAGTACCGGTAAAAAGTAAAAGGGTGCCCAGCTGCATTATTACAAAACCCGAGGTGCTGGGATGGAGGAGTCATTTGCTGCAGTGGAATCAATATTATAGTTCATGACACCTCTCTATAGGCTCGGTTGACCTGAAAAAAGACCATTTCATATACTAACAGCTTTTTTCAGTGATCTACTGACCTTTGCCTATAGTGCAGCAATAGAGTATTAAGATGACATATTTTAGCAGCACAAAACCCAAAGAATTTAAGTTTTAGGGAGCTTAGATCCAACAATGCAGTAGCTATGAGCATTTAATTAATCAAAGTCTGTCTCTTCCTGCAGGGGTTCTATGTCCTTGCTACACATTATAATCACCGAGATGATTTAACAAACTCCTGTCCAAAGGCCCTGCCTCAGACCAATTAAATCAGGATTCCACCAGGAAGGGACTCAGCCATGAGTATTTTCAAAATGTTCTCCAGGTGATTCTAATTTAAGAACCACTGTGTGAAGATACTAATGACATATTTATGAATGAGTGTTGGCAGATTTTGGCAAATAAGAACTATAGGACACCCAGTTAAATGTGAATTTCACATAAAGAATTTTTAAATATAAGTACGTACCTTGTAATATTTGAGATATACTTAAAAAATTATTTGCTGTTTATCTGAAATTCAAAGTTAAATGGGTGAGTGTCCTATATTCAGTACACAAGACAAAACTGAAAATTTAAGAGTGGTGGAAATAAAGTTCTATCAGCAGAGAATATCACTGGTTGGTAGGTTCTTACCTGAACATACACAAACACACACACACACAGTCACCTGGAACATTAAATAGAAAAGCTGTGCCAGGCCAAAGCTATCATATCACAAAGGAAACAGTTCTCAAGTCATGGAGGAGGAAGCGGAGGGAGGGCCCCAGGGATGTCCCAGGCGGGCTTCCTTAGTGCCAGTGTTAGCTGGCTAGGGCCACCATAACAAAACACCACAGACTGGGTGTCTTAACAGAAATTTATCTTCTCAGTTCTGGAGGCCAAAAGTACAAGATCAAGGTGGTGGCAGGTTTGGTTTCTCCTGAGGCCGCTCTCTCTGGCTTTCAGCATTCTCCTGTGTCCTCACGTTAAAAAAAATTTTTTTTTTTTGCCTGTGTGCATGTATCCCTAGGGTCTCTGTCCAAATTTCCTCTTAAGACACCAGTCACTGAATTAGGCCTCACCAATATAACTTCATTACCGTAATTACCATAACACAGGTCCTATCACCAAGTACAGTCACATTCTGAGGCACTTCAACAAATGAATTTGGGGGGACTCAATTTAGCCCATAACAGTACCACTCACTGGACTGCAGTCCTGGGAGGCTGTGGGGTAGCTTGTAGATCACCCTAGCGCAGGAGAGGAACTGTGCCCGAGTCAGGAAAGAGAAAAGGGACATTTCTGAGGGAAGTGACAGAAATGAGGGTCATGAGGGCAGAAGAGTCCACTCCTTTCCAGGAAGAAAGGGGAAGAGATGTCATCAGACGGGGGAATGATAGTGGAAAGAAGGAGAGACATGTTAAGCCAAGAGGAGAGACCACATGCAGAACAAAGAAATATGAAGATATTATCCACTACTCCAAAGGTTAAGGACCCTAGGAAAAGGAGTAGGTAGGATAAAAGAAACAAATCACAATTTCTATAGCAAAAAGGAGAACCATAGAAACTACCCCCCTCCCACCCCACCCCATCACCACCAAAAAGAAAAAAGCAAGCTTCTACCATTTCCTTTGTTCCTTTTAGGAAAGGGAAAAAAAAAAAAATATCTGCCTCAAGCGTTTTTAAGACTATGCACAGGACTCAGAGAGGAGACTGCCAGTCTTCATTTAATTGAAATCTCAGTCTTGGTCAGCCTTCAGGAGCACAGGTCACTCTCTCCAAGCAGCTGACCTGAGTTTTAGTGCACTTGGGCATGAATATGCATGATTAGGAGCCAAGATATGCCCAGGCTGCACAGGCCTGTTCTAGTTTTAAGCAATGCCAATGGAAAGAACAGCCCAGAAGTTTCCCTCCCAGAGTCCTTACTACAGTCGTATCTCCACAGGGCAAGGGAGGCTCTGATGGGCAGAAAGGGGTCTAGAGAAGGGTGAAATCTTTACTCAGAGTTTTAGATGTATATTAAAGCACCTGTTGGATGTTTATAAAGAGCATGATCTGCGAGAGCTGGAAACCAGCTAACACTACAAGGGAAACCAGCCACAAAGCCACTGTACTTTTCCAGTGCGGTCCAAAGGCCGTCCTTGGCCTCTGCTGTGCGGTGTGCGCTGCCCTCCGTGCAGTGCTGCCTTTGTTTTCCTGCGCCCACCGCGCGCTCTCGGTGCAGCGAGGTCACAGGCGCCTGTCGCTCACCCGTCGCTCACTCGCCACCAAGCGTTCCCCGCAGCCACTCGATGCCATTCTAACATGAGTGAAAGGCACCTTAATAAGAGTGTAAATAAAATCCAGGCTGAGAAATGAGTTTTCCATGCCAGCAATCCCCAGCCTAACCTCAGCTGTAAATTGTCTCGTGGAGCGGCGCAGATGGAGTCCCTGCATCTCGAGGTCAAAGCCATCTCTCTGAACAGATCCCTAACAAACACCTGGGTGCTGCCCAGATGCTAATTCTAGGGGGAGGCTGTGCGCGTCAGCTTAGGGATTCTGTGACAATTTATAACCTGGGACTTGGCGATCCCGCCTCCCCTCTCCAAGCCAGGGGAACCTGTCCCCTCCCCCACTGCAGCGACCCGCCCAGGGCTAGGAGTGGGCTGCTGAAATAATCTTAGTCTGCAGTGTCCTCCAGAGGGACGGACCACCATGCCCCTAATTTATAGTCATTGGTATAATAGCTTTAACATGATTTATCTGACTGCCGAGGAGATGGCAAATGCTTGGAGAATGACTGGCCATGCCCGCTTTGTGCATTTCTGATTGGCCTTATTAATTTTGAGCAGAGTAGGGGAGCAGCCTCTTGACTGAGACAGGGAAGTTAATTTGCAAAAGCCTCCATGTGGAGTTGGTTTGGGGCCGGCAAGGGTTTAGCTTTTGTCGAAACTGCGGGAATAATGTATTGCTTAAAAAGTCATGGAATTTGACAGAATGTGCTAGCACACTGATTAAAGCAGATTTAGTTTGAAAGACAGTGGAAAATCATTTGATTTGACTGATTCTTTTTTTTTTCTGTGTTCGTACAGACCAAAGACATCAGTGCCTTGGGGTGGGAGGGAGGGCAAGAAGGGTATATTCTCCTTTTGTTTTTAATATTTGAGTATTGGAGAATAAAAAAACACATAGCTTAGAAGGGAAGAGATTTGGGGGAATCATGGGGCAAATATGTATCAAAACATGCTTCTGAAAATATCACACAGTTCACAATTTTTGTGTGGGGGAAAATATGTCTTCCCTTTGGAGTTCTCTTCAGACATCACTGCTAGTATTTATGGGATATATAAATTACTGGATAAGCACACCAATACAGCACACTTCACAAGGACATTACTCTGCATTACTGTAGTAACTGTCATTTAAATGTCACCATTGAGTGATGCAGCTTAGTCTCATGAATAAAAGGGACTATATAAGGATATTGGAAAAGTTATAATGTTTACTGAAAAATATTTTCATATGAATGAATTACAAATTCAGTAGGGGTGGATGTGCAATTCAAATGGTACACCCATTCATTTATTATATTTATTAGTATGTGTAGAACTCAAATGTAGACACACAGCACTAGGCAACCTCCTACAATCTTTAACACTCTGTTCCTCAGGAGGACCACAACGAAGCCAGAGCCACACAAGAGAATGTGACTGCTTGGGGTGGGGGCAGATTGGTGTCACATATGATGGTACAATCTCTTCTTTTATGTATAGGTCTAACCAGAAAAATAGACTGGGAGCAGCTGAGTACCAATTATTTTGCGGCCTGAACTGATGAGTGGTTGCCTTAAATGTCATTGAGTTGGAAGGTTGTGCATTTCATTCACTGCCAAGTTACAAGAAGCTTTGAAGCAGGTCTAGAAGGAGACCAGTAATTGTCTTGGCACCTATCAAGGTGGGCAAGTGCAATCCTGCTAGGTAGAATTGGCTCAGTGGGGGATGAGGGCTGCCTAACTGACTAATCCTAGCAAATGCTGCCTGAGTAGAAACAAAGTGGTTCATTTAGTCCTATTACAAAAGCAAAATGGAACAGAAGGTACGGGTTACTTCCTAGAACAACACAAATAGAATTGGAAGTCAACGGCAGAGGAGACTTGCTTGGGTCTCAAGCCACAGCACATGCATATGACACACAGGTCCTCTGTCCAGCTCCCTAAATGTGCATGAATAAGTAATAAAGGTATGAAGGGAGTGCAGTGGAGAATCACTTTAATGAGTCTGTAAGGGTCAAGGAAGGGTTTCCAAATGTGCTGACCACTGCACTAGGTCATGAAGGATGAAGGGGAGTTGGTCAAGAGAGGGTGAAGGTCATGCTAGCCATGGTGACTTACACAGCATAACGGAGACAGCAAGTTTATAAAGCAAAGACATCAGGTTTAGTGCCTGATGAGGATCCTAGCTGTAAGAGTTCAAGCTGCATCTCACTCCTTTGTGAAACTAAAAGTTTACAAGGTGCCAGAAATTTCACTCCCTATTAGCAGTCAAGTATCTCCTAATTTTCTAAAGAACTTAACGGAAAACTGTATGTTTCTTTAAGCACATCTAGTCCTACTACAGAGGCAAGCCAAAATCACAGAAGAAAACTAAACTCAGAAATCATAGTATAACTTTTTAGCTTAAAAATAATCCTACTCCACTAATATGACACAGAAACAAATTCAAAGTGCTCTCTCTCTCTAGCTTTCCAGCTGAACCACAGTGTGATTTTCTCTAAGGACTGAAGAGCTGGCAGCTAAAAAGCAGCTTTCCCTACATCTGCACAAAGGTCCGATTCTGCCCCTCAGCCTTTCCCCACTAGGCTACTCTGAGGACACTGCAAGAAACTCATCTGTGATCACAACAAAAATCAGCTCCATTCATTCCCTCGCTGGGAAGCTCCCTCCCAAGCCACTCAGCCAGCGAATGCTTTTCTTTCTTCCTTCCCCTTCAGCCTCCCAATCTCCTCCTCCTTCCTCTGAACCTCTCATTATCTCGTATCAAAATTATGGCTGCAGAACTGACTGCTGCCCTCAATTAAGGAAAAAAGAAAACACCTCTTTTGTCTTACGGTTAACCTCACAGGCTGTCTTGTAGCAGCTCTAGTTTTCTCTATGAGATGTAGTAGTACTAATCTTGCCTTAGAGGACACACATTCCCTTAGTCTGGATTCTAGGCCATCGCAGACAGCACTTCTAAGACCTCTATTCTCATACACTGTCCATTTCCGATCTTACTTGAAAGTGCCTCCTTCATTTTTTGGCTGTGTTGTTCAATACCTCTCTCTATGACTGAGTTTTGAGCTTTCTGAGAGGCTTCCTTGAAGGAATCACAGCGCTGCAGATCAAGGTCAGAAGCCTGTATAGCCCAAGGGCTTGCGGATGTGCTTGTGAATAGCAATTCTGGGTGACTTGGACAGAACTTAGGTTTTATGTATTCATTTTGCAAATATTACAAAGCCCTTTCCTATATCGTAGGGGATGTGAAGAGGAATAGAAAGCCTCTGGTCTAGGGCAAGAGACACCTTAATATGTAATGCTCCTATGAGATAGCACAGTAACAGAGGTATGAAGAGAGCACTGTGGAAAGTCAGACGAGGAAGTATTTAAGAGTCTGAAAGGATCAAGGACTGCTTCCCTCACATGCTGATTACTGCACCAGGTCGTGAAGGATGAAGAAGAACTGGTCAAGGGGGGATGCCGTGCTAGCATGCGTGGAAAACAAAGCTTACAAGACGGGAGGAAAAGCAGGACAGGTGGAGACGGAAGGGAGGAGTCCATGAGGTTGACAGAAAAGAGAGAACACATAAAAGTGAAGATGGACGGGACAAGAGTGGAAAGAGGAATTAGCCCTTGTCTCTACCACTGTGGAACTGCACCCATGCTTCGAAGGCTCACTCCACTCCCAAGGCAAATATCATTATGACTATATCCACCTCGCCAAAAAAATGGTGATGCCTCAGGAAACAAAGTGATATAAAACATTCACAACATGCCACTAAAAACATAAGGCAAATATAAAAGAAGGAAAAAAAGACTCAGGCACTGAAAAAGTTTGGAAGAAAGTACATTGAAATGATATTAGCTATAATCTATTACCTATGGGTGGTAGGATTATGAACGATTTTAATTTTCTTTTTACTTATCTGGATTTGCTATACTACAGTGAGCATGAACACTCATATATAAACCAATGGGCTACTGATTGATCTTTAATATAAACACATTGTAATAAAAAGGTCCTTAAAGTTTAAGTTCATAATAATAGCATCTGATCCATATGTGGAAAAGTGAGGGAAAAAAAATTAAGACTACGTCATTCAGTGGGCGAGTTTTGTAGAAATAATTTGGGGCATGTCCTACTTATATGTATGTAAATATTGCTACCACCATCCTCCCTTAACCCACAAGGGCAGAGATGAAACTATAGCCATCTTAGTATCCTCTGTCCCTAGTGTAATACCTGGCACAAGCAGGTATGCATGTTAATAAATGTTGTTTAATGAAAGCAAGATAGGATTTCTGACCTCAAAACCAGGATTGCATTACAAGAGTAAGGTTCATACATGCATCAGAATTATCTGGCAGGCTTGTTAAAAATACAGAATGCTGGGCCTCACCCCCAGAACTTCTAATTCAATAGGTCTGGGGTAGGCCTAAAAATCTACATTTCTAACAGGTTTCCAGGTGGTACTGATGCTGCTGATCTGGCACCACTCGTGAGAACCACGCACCATAACATACTATTTTCAGGTGCAAGGACTGTAAGGGCTTCCTGCTGCCACACATACCTGTCATGACCATGACTTGAAAGAATGCTCAAGATACTATGAACAAGAGTCAAAGCTAAAATATTTGGCAGAGAGCTAAAACGATCAGGAATGTTTTAAATTCAGTTCAACAGGTTATTAATTATATTTTTATAATTAAGGCATATTGCTATTGTTGAGTATCTTCAGAGATCATGAAGTTTGGTTATAAGAATTCATATGAGCATACTGGAAATGGAAAATAGTATTATATACAAGAACGCACTGCATAAAATGACGGAACACACATATAATGTCAGTCCCATAAGAGTACAATGGAGCTGAAAAATTCCTTCGGCCCAGTGACATTGTAATGCCATAGCACAATGCATTACTCACGTATTTGTACTGATGGTATAAAACAAACCTACTGTACTGCCAGTCATATAAAAGTACAGCACATACAGTTATGTACAGGACATAAGACTTAATAATAAACGACTACGTTACTGGTTTATGTATTTACTATACTATACTTTTGATCATTATTTTAGAGTGCACTCTTTCTACTTAGAAAAAAAAGTTTGCTGTAAATCACTATGCCCTGTTATGCCAGCAGCGGCCTCATACAGCTCCTGTTTACCCCCTCATTTCTCATGTGCTCGATTTAATCTCATGTTGTTTTATAAACGTAATGTAGCTAAGTGTACAGTGCTTACGAAGTCTGCAGTAGTGCACAGTAATGTCCCAGGCTTTCTTGTTCACTCACCACTCACTGACTCACCCAGAGCAACTTCCAGTCCTGAAAGCTTCATTCATGTTAAGTGCCCTATAAAGGTGTACCATTTTTTACCTTTTATACTGTATTTTCACAGTACCTTTCCTATGTTTAAATGTGTACAAACACTAATGCCACTATGTAATAACTGCCTACAGTATTCAATACAGTAACATTCTATAAAAGCCTATAGCCTAGGAGCAAAGGGCTATACCGTATAGCCTGGGTGCGTAGTAGGCTATACTATCTAGGTTTGTATAAGTATACTCTTACACTTGTGTTCACACAAGGATGAAATCACCTAACAACTCATTTCTCAATGCATCCCTGTCATTTAGCGATGCATACTGTATAGCTGGATAACAAAATGTGTGGTGCTGATAAGTTCTATGGGAATTAGAAAGGGAAAGATGAATGTCACCTAGACTAGCAAGGCAAAGCGTTATAGAAAATCTGTTTAGGACACTGAAGGATGGTAGTTAGGATAATTATTGCTGTATAACAAACCATCCCAAAACTTAGAACATGTTATCTCGTGGTTCTACAGGCTGACTCAGCTGGGTGGTTCTGCTTGGGACCTCTCATGCAGTCACAGTCAGAGAGCAGCTGGTCCTGGAGTCACTGGAGTCAAGGCTTGACTGGGCTGGCTGCCTTAAGACGGCTTCTTCACTCACAGGTTTGGTGCCTCAGGCTCCTCTATGTGGCTTCTCTCTCCAAAGAGTTGCCTGGATTCATCAATGGAAAGTCAAGGCTTCAAGGTGTAGGAAGCAGAAAATGCCAGTCCTTTTAATCAGTAGGCCCAGAAGTGACAGTGTCATTTCTATCAGATCCTACTGGTGAAATCAGTAACAGGCCAGCCTCGATTCGAGGGGGTAGAGGAACAGACTCCATCTCTCAGTGAGGGAGTGGCATATGTAGACAAGAGAGAAATTGATGGCAGCTATCTTTGGAGACAAGCTACTACAGATGGGCAGGCAGAGAAAACAACCCACAGAATGAAGACGCAAGAACCAGAAGAGGCCCGAGAAGAGGTCTAAAGGCTTGTAGACAAAGAAAATCAGAGCACAGGTGGCCTGGAACAAACAACATGGGTTCGAACTGCCCAGGTCCACTTACACATGGATGTTTGCAACTGACCTGCATCGTTCAAACCAGGTTGTTCAAGGATCAACTACACTTAAAACTGAAACAAAGAGTCAGGGTGTGATCTGATAAACAATGAGGAATCACTGTGAGCTCTTCGTTCACAGTGCTTGCATTTACAACACTCCCACATGTATTGTTTGCTTCTGGGCGTCTGGGCTAAGTGGTGTGCATACAAACATACAGAAGACAGGCTGGGCCAGCCGCACAGATTAGAATTAGTGAGATGCAGACAAGTGAATAAATAGGCAATCACAGTTCAGTATGACGACTGCTACAGAGCAGGAAGTGTAGGGTGTTATGGGAGCATCTCACTCAGATAAGGAGGCAAGAGCGAGAGGGAGAGGTGGCTGCCAGTGTTGTTTGAAAAAGTCCCTCCAGCAAAATTTCATGGGCAAGATTGGAGGAAGGAAAGACAGAAGCCAAGAAGACCAGTTAGAGGGTTGTAGTAATAAAGGTGATTAGACATTTCGTATCTCCTCTTCCATCTCTAATGAATTATGTAGCCCTGCCAGGGAACATACCTAGATCATGATGGGGTGTTAAAGTTGACATATCATCCTTTTAAAGATTTGGTTCCGCTCAATATATAAAGTCATCTGATAAAACTTGTAAAATGACAACGAATGGTTGAAATGATGCCAAGGCATTATATGGCATATGTGGGAGATCACACTGGAGGCAGTGGAATGGAGTGTTCTTTCCCCATGCCCCAGCAGCACCTCCCTGACTCCAAAGGAAGAACATATTGTACTCTTTGGAGGCCCACGGAGTCACGGACTAACCTTTAGGGGAGGAATTTGATTTTGTTCTTTTCTAAATTAGATAAGCTCATGTCTTTGGGGCAAGACCTGCAGTAAGTTGCTTCTATGCTGCACCAAGGAAACAGCAACTGTTTATCATACCTGAGAGAGCACTCTCCACCAGAAAGCAGGCTCCACTGGTCCTGCCGCTTGCTTGCTGCCCACCACCACTACCTATTCTCTGGGGCACTGCCAAATACACAGTGGAGGCTCAATGAATATTTGAATAGCTTCAAGTGTGTATCAAATTTTGTACGGATCACAGATGGTGATGGGGCTAGGTAGACCCAGAGTACTTAACTCTGTATCCCACACTCTGCCAAGAGCTTTAAATGTGCAGTTAGTTAACTATCTAAAGAAATGGAGAAGCTTCCACCCTACTGCTGAGAGCACAGGGGTAATTACACTCAGCCCCGGTGTACAGCACATTACGATAACCTTTCTCAGGAAAACGGTGACAGTTAAGATGAGGTGGCATCTCCTGTCTGTTTTCAATCCAGTTTTCAGGCACCTCTTTTCCTATATATTCCTTTTGTTCCTTGCTAGCTTTCAGTCAAGATTCTTCCTCAGGGAGGAGGGAATTAGTAGGAATGTTCATTTTCTTCTCACTAGTTGGCCTTCATTGCTAGCTCCTG
Source organism: Eonycteris spelaea (assembly GCA_003508835.1). Taxonomy (NCBI): domain Eukaryota; kingdom Metazoa; phylum Chordata; class Mammalia; order Chiroptera; family Pteropodidae; genus Eonycteris; species Eonycteris spelaea. The sequence goes on from PUFA01000070.1 coordinate 4,823,859, forward strand.
TCAGAAGAGGAAAAGTGGGGAAAAGACAACTGGGAAAAGGGAAAAAGAGAAAGATGAGAAAACAGGGGATCGCAGGGAGCAAAAAGGAAATGAAAAGAGAAGTGGAGGTGACATGAGGACGGAAGCAGTGGGGGAAGAAAGCTCATAGTCTCAGGCCGGGCCCTGGATACATATTAAGATAGGAAGTAAATAATGACCAAGGTAATTAGCAGCCAGCAAGGCCCCCAGGCGTGCCCTTTACTGTTGCTTTTCTCCACTTCCTCTTGCTTTGTCATTTCACTGATAATAGCACCTTCCTTGGAAAGAGATGAAATTTGTTTCATCAATTTTAGATAGTTCATAGTTAAATGTTGTAACAAATTACCATAAACTTAATTGTTTAAAAACAATATAAATTACCTTATAGTTCTGGAAGACAAAAGTCCAAAATAGGTCATACTGGGCTAAAATCAAGGTGTCAAGAGGGTTTTCTGAAGGTTCTAGGTGGGACTGTGTCTGCCTTTTCCAGCTCTCGGAGACAACCTGCATGTTTTGGCTCATGGCCCCCTTCCTTCCAAAGTATGTTTCTCTGACTCTGGCTTTTCTACCTCCTTATTCCACTGTGACTAAACTGAGCTGACTGGATAATCTAGGATAATCTACCTAATTTAAAGTCAGTTGATTAGCAACCTTACTCCATCTGCACTTAATTCCATGTAGCCTAACATATTCATAGGTTCTGGGATTAGGATGTGGAAATCATTGAGGGGGAGGACCACAAATACTGTATGACCTTCCTGAAACTACACTGTTTCAAATTTCCCCTAGTACTCTTGAAAAACAAGAACTCCACATGTCAGTTATTTTTCTTCTACAGGTTTGTTGGAAACAAAAGTAACAATCCTAATAACCATCTGTCGTTTATGCTTTGGCTAAAATGGCACTTGTCACGATAGTAATATTATACACTTAGGCGAAGACAGAGCCCCTCTTGCAGCAAGTCACCTGGTCCCACCCTCTTCCTACCAATGCTGTGCAGCAATCAGTGGTCCTGCCTCTGCCCTGAAAGGCAGTCAAGAGGGTCTGGCACTCTAATGAAGGTGCAACATACAAATCAGTTTTATGATTTCTTTAGAACTGGACAATTGTCATGCAAAATGACTCCTGGCCATTTATTTGTTAATCCAAGTAAAATAATACAATTGCTATAGCAATTTGTAGCAAGCAAGGAGGGGTTTTCTAGTCTCAGATAGGTTAGACTTCAATCAACAAGAAAAACCTTGGATTGGGTATTGCTTTTGACAATGTTGGTACACATCACAATTAGGAAGGAGAGAAAGAGTTAAAATTACCAAGGAATAATTTTTAAAGAAAATAATACATTTCTGCTTTTTATCATTTTCTGAGTCATTTCCTGAACATTTCTTTAAACTGTGAACGTGGCCATTTCCCAGTGCCCATTTGTTGGGCACGTTAGGTATATTATCTGTGATCTTTCTAATAATCTTTCATGGTAGGTATTACAAACAAGGAAATTGAGGATAAATGAGATTAAGAAATTCACCTGAGGTCACACAGCTATTCAATAGCAGAAAGAAGAAATCACTCTGGCTACCTGACTCCCGCCCAGACTTACTCTCGCTGCTGGATCACCTAATGCCTACAAGGTAGGTGGCGGCAATGGAAACATGTAGGAGCTCCACTGCCCAGGCCCCAAAGTCAGCCGGTTTGGCTTATGCCTCCTCAGTCAACTAATCCCTAATCAGAACTGACTTCCCCAATTTCCTGATTTGTGAGCTGCCTAGAGGCCCACGATGAAAGAGAATATAACTGTGTGTCTGCCCCTTGTTTCTAGTGCCTCATCACTTCACCACAAAGACAGCTATACATTACACAGGAAGAAATGAAAAAATTAAGCAAACAAGATGGACAAAATAACGAAACTGAGCGAAGAAATTTGAAAAAGACAAAATCAGGAAGATGTAGCTCAATTTTATAGAACATGAAAAAGTCACACATACTGTTTGCCACTGAAGGACTAGAGCGTACTGCTGTGCAAAACTTGAAAATTCTGGTTTTCTACTATTTGGTGTCTTGAGACTGCATCCTCAGAGAAGATGTATCTTTGAACTCAAATTCAATATTTGACCAAAGCAAATGATTAAAAATGTTAATTAAAAACAAAGCCAAAACCAATAACAGCCTAAATATTAGAAAAAAATCCTTTTGTGAATTAAATTAGTAAGACATTCATTCTTAAAATTAGACAGTTTCTTTTTAACTAAGACTTTTTAAGTTTTTAGTTTACGGAAAGATGCTACTATTGATGAAATTAAATTTTCCTGAGAACTCAGTATTATTTTTAAATCTAAGAATGTATATGCACTGCAGTAAGAGACATGACCTAACATTATGCAAAACCTCCCCTAAGGTGTGGCAAATTGGCATGTTCCCCAGGTCCTCCTACGCAGTGCATGACACTAAACTGTTATTGGGCCCTGTCCTTCAGAATAAGTGGTCTCTCTAATTTAGCTCATCCCTATAAAAGCTACTAAATTGGAGGAGTCACACAGTGATACTCAATAATACTGGCTAAATAAAGAAATGTGTATTATGTACAGCTGACCTTTGAACAATATGCAGGTTAGGGACACCATGTCCCTGTGAAGTCAAAAATCCACATATAACTTTAGACTCCCCCAAAACTTAACCACAAATAGCCTACTGTTGACTGGAAATCTCATAACATAAGCAATTAACACATATTTTGTTATTTACTGTATTCTTACAATAAAGCAAGCTAGAGAAAACTTGTCATTAAAAAAGTTGAAAGAGAAAATACTTACAGTATTTATTGAAAAAAACTCATGCATAAGAGGATCCATACAGTTCAAACCAATGTTGTTCAAGGGTCAACTGTACACACATTCACTGACTCACATTAGCGCATGAGCACATTTATTTTCCAAGGCAAAACAATTCAGGTAAAACTTCCCTTTTCTCTTCCAGTCCCCCTTCTTTAAAACTCACTTTCTTTTAGGTTTTCCTCTTCAACATTGCTATTAACATTATAGTTTTAATTAAATTAGAATCCTATACAAAATGCTGGGGAAGAGGCGATGAGATACATTTGACCCAGCCCCCAGAGCTTATGGGCCACATTATGATGGCCCATAATGTGGTGAGGAGCCAGGATAGATTTTAGCACCGTTTTCTATACTATATTGTGTCCTTTAAAAATGGTTACTCTCCATTAGTAAGGGACGTAAATATCATGACTTGAGCATCAAGGTCTTTTCCTAAAATAGATTCAAGTGGCCTACAAAAGGGCTTGAAATTTCTGCTTACTCCGCAGGATAAATATTGAAAGCTTCTCTTGCTATCATCCAAGTAAAATTTTTGTGTTAATTCTTTCGCATTATCCATATTAACTATCTAGTTGCTGTTTTTTGTTTGTTTGTTTGTTTGTTTGTTTGTTTAAGGTAGGCAAGTTCAGAGTTTAGATGACAATAAAAAGCCAGAAAATGTCTTCAGCATATAAAGAGGCCTGGGGTGGGGGTGAGGGGGCAGCATGAAGGAGGGGGTTGTAGGGGCAGAGAGTCCTGGTGAACTAGAAGTCAGCATGAAGGCACTGGATTCCATAAGTAAAGATGATGACAAAGAAAACCAATATTTCAAAAAATAATTACACACCAGGCAGGTCCTGTGCTAGGTACTTAGCATATACCAATATATGAAATTCAAGAGGATGGAGAATTGTGCTTCTTTACAGTCATCCAAGCTACATTCATATATATTTTTTTGTTTTACTATGTGATTTAAAGTTTTTTAAAAAAAAAAATAAGGAAGAAAAGCAATGAAAAAAGTACTTCTTCCTAGAAGAAAAGTACCATCCTCTTGGTCTAAAAACCTATGAATTATAGACAAATCATCTGTCTCACACACCAAATATATATGGTGAGGTAGGCATAATATAACAATTATAAACACTATCACTCAAAAAGAGAAAGTAAAAGGCATTCTCTGGTCCATAGCAAATCCAGCTGGGCACATATTGCCTATTCCTTGATTACTTCTACTACCAGCAGTAATTCTCCTCAGCTCTTGGCTCCATCCTCTGAATTATCCTTCCTATTCTAAAAATATAGTCCATATTTTAAGTTCAGTAGTTTGATGACCTACTTCCTGCCTACGAAGTTCCAGGATCTAAAAGCTTTTCATTTTGAAGCATCTGTTCCTTACAGTCCAAGCAGCAATATTTTTACAAGTATAATTCTCTTAAAAGCTTTGTAAGTTTCCTATGAACCTTACTGATCTTCTTGGGGTTTACTTCATTAGACAAAATCCACATCAACAAATCTTCTCTACCTGGGGTTCCCTATAAAGCTGCTGTGGATCAATGTTCTAATATTCTTAGAATTCCTACTATCTAAAGCTTTTGTCTTTTTGCAAGGATTCAGAAGGAATCACCTTAAATTCTTCTGGGATTTTCATAAAGGCTTTTACAATCATATCCTTAGCTTCATCTTTACCCTGAGAAGTTTTTATAATAGGGCTGTGAATCTGACTTTTGTTCTAAGGCCTTTGTTGAGTTTGGGAATATCTGGCTGGGAGAGACTAATCATCAGAAAAAGGTTTTATTTTCTAACCCAGCAATTCCTGACTCCTATATATTTCCTCTAAATTTTGCTTGAACACTGAGTGATTTCTTTTAAAGCTCATCATTATCGTATTTTATGATACACAGCTAAGAGAAACCAGGAAGCTTTTAACCTTTAACCTGAAAACTCATCAGGCCAATCCATCAGTTCATTAGGTATATTTTCTATTTCTACATTATCACAGGCAACAGATTTTTATTAACAAGGGTTTTTCCTCCCGTGTTAATAATTTTTCCCTTGCTTTCCTTTAATCCCTACTGTTAACCTCAAGAGCCATTGGACTTCTGCTACTAATCTTTTCAAGACCCTTCCAAGTTATGCTTATAGCTCAGTTCCAAAGTCACTGTCATATGTTTTAGGTTTTGTTATTTTAACCCTCAATTTCCAGGTCCCCAAATCAGTCGTGGTTATCTATTGCTAACTAATCACCTCGAAACTTTAATTTAAAAAATCCACAACTTTATCATCCTCTCTCATGGTTCTGGGCCCTGACTAAGCTTAACAAGATGGTTTTGCATGAGATGTCTCATGAGGCTGCAGCCAGATGGTAGCTGGTGCTGGAATCATCTGAAGTCTTGCTCTTTCATCTATATGGCACCTGATCTGGGAAAACTTAAATACCTGGGGGCAGGAACAGCTGGGATTCCTCCAACATCTCTCCCTGTCTCTATGTGATCTCCCCATGGCATTTTCAGCATGGAAGCTTCAGGGCAGTTGTACTTACATGGCAGCTTAGAGCTCCAAAAGGACATGTCACAGAGGGAGAGGGGAAGACAGAAGCTCTGTCACTTTTTATGATCCTGTCTAAGAAATTGCAAAGTGACTTCTGTCACATTCTATATTTGTTGAGTCAGTCACAAACACTGCTTAAGTTCAAGGGAAAGGAACATAAACTTTTTTTTTCCATGAAAAAAGTGTCAAATAATTTGCATATATGTTTTTAAACTACCACAGTTGTAAAAAAGGAAAAAGAAAGGACAGAAAGAAAGGCTTAAGAACTGTTGTTGAAACCATGCTATATCCTATGGCCCCAAATGGTTGGCAGTTATAGTCACAAATCTGAGTGATGATAGTCAAAAGCAGGTCAGGGGTCACATACAGTCAAATGTATTAAAGTATTCCAACTTTTTATTCTCCAAGAAAGATCTATTTCTTTCTTCAAAGAGAAGAAAGAGGAAAGGGAAGGAGGTAGGGGAGAAGACGAGAGAGAAAAAGAAGCAAGAGAGAAGAGGGAAGGAAAACACAAATGTTTCATCAGGACAAGAAAGCCATGTTCTAAAACGGGGTCAGCAAACTATGGCCTGCAGGCAAAACGCAGCCTATGGCCTATTTTAGTACGGCCCATGAGCTGAAAATGATTTTACGTTTTTAAAGAGGAAGGAGAAGCAGCAGCATATGCAACAGAGGCCATATGTGGCCCGCAAAGCCTTAAAATATTTACTATCTGGCCCTTTATAGAAAACATTGGCCCTATTTTAAAGCACATTCGAATGTGTTTGCAGATGGTTACCATAGACAGAACAGCAAACATACCTCTAGGATGCTTTTACTATATATATTTTCCTTACAAAATAGATACTAAAATAAAAAAGGACTTTGTCCCTTTTCTATTATACAGTCAATCTCTAATCTCCATATTTCCTCTCATTTTTTCTCTATCTGCCTACCAACATTCTCATCTCACAATGAACAATCCTTCTTCCTCTACTACCTCCCTCAAGTTTTACATGTTCAATTTTCTTTGCCCCTTATATAACTTCTCTCCTCAAAAACCATAATTGTTTCTTATTCCTAAAGAAAAGTCATAAAGGCAACCTAATAAATTAGAGAAAATATTTGCCAATCATATATCCAGTAAGAGGTAATATCCAACATATATAAAGAACTCATACAACTCAATAGCAAAAACAAAAAACAAAAAACAATTCAATTTAAAAATGAGCAGAGGATCCACACAGATATCTTTTCAAAGAAAACCTTCAGATGGTCAGCTACATGAAAAGATGCTCAACATCACTAATCATAGGGGATGTGCAAATCAAAACCATAATGAGATACCGTCTTGTATCTTAGAAAGACTAATTACAAAAAAAAAAAAAAAAGTAAGTGTTGGCGAGGGTGTGAAGAAAAGGGAACCCTCATGCACCTTTGGTGGGAACGTAAATTGGTGCAGTATGGAGGTCCAGTATGGAGGTTCCTCAAGAAAGTAAAAAGAGAACTACCATATGATCCTGCAAACCCACTTATAGGCATTTACCGGAAGGAAATAAAAACACTAACTCATAAAGGTATGTGTGCCCCCATGTTTAATATAGCATTATTTACAACAGCCAAGACGTGGAAGCTACCTAAGTGTCCATCGATGGATGAAGAAAATGTGGGACACACACACACGTGTGCACACACAATATTATTAAGCCATAAAAAAGAACAAGCTCTTGGCCATTTGCAACAACATGGATGGAACCTAAGGGAATTATGCTAAGTGAAATAAGTCAGATAAAGACAAATACCTATGATCTCACTTACATGTGGAATCTAAAAAACATAAACAAAAATGACTTCATAGATACAGAGAACAGACTGGCGGCTGCCAGTGGCAAGGGGTGGAGGTGGAGGCTGGCCAAAATGAGCGAAGGTGGTCAGAAGGTACAGATTTCCAGTTACAAAATAAGTACGTCATGGGATGTAATGTACAGCATGGTGACTAAAGTTGACAATACTGTATCATATATTTGAGTTACTAATAGAGTAGATCCTAAAAGTTATCACGAGAAAAAAATTTATAACAATGTGTGGTTATGGATGGTAACTAGACTTAACATGGTGATCATTTTGCAATATGTACATATACCAAATCATTATATTGTACACCTGAAACTAATGTCAATTATACCTCATTAAAAAAATAGTCAAGGTCACTCATGATCTAGCCCATAACCATAATTCCAGCCTCTGTCTATCCCCCCGTCCATGACCCCAGATTCCGATATAACATATATATATATGCTTCTTGATAGTCCATGCCTTTCCATGTATCCATAGCTCTTCTCATGCTGTTCTTATATCCAGAAATACCCATTTATTCACTCTTGTTATAGTTAAAACATGTTTATTCCTGTCTTTTGTAACGACCCCGTTCATGATGGAAATTAATTGCTCAGTGTTCCGCATCCCCATAGCATGTTCCTGTATATAGCTCTACATGGCACTTGTTTTATTGTTTTCAATTATTTATATACTGTTTATTTCCTCAAATAGAAAAGCTCTTTTTCATTTTGATACTTAATAAACACACAAATTGACAATTGTTTTTAAAAAAATTTGAGTGAATGATCTCAGATCCTTTTACATTATTCCTGAAAACCAACCCTTTTCTCCAAGTTTGTCCAGTGGTGTAGCTCTGGTGTTCAAGTTAATCTCTTCTTGTTCTTGCTCTTTTCTATTCCTAGAGCTCCTAAATTCTGGAAGAAATCAGCCCATATTCTTTCTAGGAATTTTACAGTCCCAGTTTCATTAAATCATTTTCTTAGCACTTCAAAACTCCATCTATTTTCCAACATGACTTTCTACTTAGCCTAGCTCAACTGCATGCATTTCATCATCTTAACTCCTCCCAACAGCTTGCACAGTGCGCAAACCACATATGTACCGATACGACCACCACCTTATTTTTCTGGCTTCCTTCTCCTTACATTAGAAAAATACATAAGACCTCACATCTGATGACAACTACCTTTACATCCAATTGACCATGATTTTTGGAGAAGGGGAATATTTTTACCAAAGTCACATAAAGATAAAAATTATTCTATTATTTTTTTTTTAAAAAAAAAAAAGCAAAAAGAGGGACATGATAAAGGAAAAAAGAACAACAGATGAAAATGCCAACAGGTCATTTTGGAACCTGCATGCTAACTTTTGGAATAACACGTTTTTCTTGGGTGTGTGATTTCCTGGGAGTGGTAGAAGACCTTTTAGCTTTTTGCATGCCTATTTATGGTCTGACTTGACTACTGGAGAATTCCAAACTTTGAAAATGGAAGCTTTAATTCCCTAACATAAAATGGTAGTGAGAAAATTAACAAGGAAGGGGTTATAACGCAGAATCAGGAAGAGTTTAAGGAATATTTAGTCCAGTCAAGCCTAATGAACTCCACGGGGTTCATGAATAGTCACCAGAGGATACTAAAGGTACTGGGAGTTGTAGCATCTATACAATAGTAATTATCCTTAATATTCCTCTAAGACAACTTAAATCCCAGAGTTAAAATAGAAAATACCCATTTATGCATCCTATCAATCTTTGTGTGGTTTTGTATGGGTTCTCACTCTCCCTTTGGTTCTCTCTCAACCACAGGATTCTTTCTCTTGTTTTGATTGTTGTTTGTTGTTTTTAGTTTTTATTATGGAACATTCCTAACATACCAAAAGTGGAATAGTATAAAGAGCCTCCATGTACCTATCTCCCAGGCTCAACAAACAACAACACAAGAGCAATTTTCTTTCAGTATACTCCTAACCACGTACATGCATCCTCTATCTCATGAATTATTTTGAATTATGAAGCACATTCTAGGCATCATATCTTTTCATTGATATGATGAAATTCTTTAGAATGCATATCCTAAAATGATTTTTTTAAAAACATAACCGTTATTGAAAATTAACAATTCTTTAACTTCAAATATTGTCAGTATTTAAATTATCCCAGTTGTCTCATACATATTTTTTTGCGGTTGAATTTGATTAAATCAGGGTTAAAACAATCCTACACATTGCAATTGGATGCTTGAATCTCCTTACGCCTATTTCAAGAAAACAAACACACTAACTCTAAAAGATATATGCACCCCCATATTCATTGTAGCATTATTTACAATAGGCAAGATATAGAAACCTACTGTTGTCTACTGATGGATGAATGGATAAAGAAACTGTGATAAACCACACACAATGAAATATTGCCATTTGCGACAACATAGATGGGCTTTAAGGGCATTATGCTAAGTGAAATAAGTCAGAGAAAAACAAATACCCTATGATCTGACTTATATGTGCAATCTTAAAAATGAACAAATACCTGAACTCAGATACAGAGAACAGAGTATGGTTGCCAGACGAAGTGGGGCAGGGGTGGATGGCAGGGGTGTGAAATGAGTAAAGAGTCAAAAGGTACAAACTTCCAGTTAAAAAAAAAAAGTTATGGGAAAATAAGTTAAGGTACAGCACAGTGAATATAGTTAACACTGTGCTGTATATTTAAAAATTGCTAAGAGTCAATCTTAAAAGTTCTCATCACGAGAAAAAAAAGTTTCAACTATGTATGATGACGCATTAGTAGAACCCTTATGGTGATTTTGCAATATATACAAATAGCAAATCATTATTACAAGTGAAACTAATATATTGTCAATTATAGCTCAATTTAAAAATAAAAAGGCAAACAGAATGGGTTGAATATACAAGGTGATTCCTGAACTAATGAGATGAAGGGCAGAGAGAAATGAGTCATAATGAGTAGTTGTTAATCTGTTAATTACGAAAAGAGATATGGGAGTAAGGTTGAAAATCTCAAGTTCACTAAGTAATGATTTCAGCCCACAACATCTTAGGTGCTCTCCACAGAGGTGTCAGTTATGAGTACGAATTAGATGTTGATACCAGTCATCTCTTCATATGGAGTATTTGAAGATGCCCTGTAGTTCACAAAAGTTTTTTTAAAAAAATGTGTTTGGATACTGAAGAACCAAAAAAGAACCATCAGAGAAAAAAACATACACAGAAACTTGTTTATCTTCTACATCTTTCCTATTTAGCACTTCTGGTCTTAATGTGACATGTTAATAATTATGTATTTTCCATGTTATGTGTGTAGTTGAACCTTGAACATGGGGATTAGGGGCGCTGACTCCCACACAGCCCAAAATATATGCATAACTTTTGACTCTCCAAAAACTTAACTCGTCATTCCTCAGTATCCACGAGGGACCGTGTTCCAGGAACCCGAGTGGATACCAAACTGCAGACGTTCAGTCCCTTATATAAAAATGGTGTAGATCAACACATATGGTTGGCCCACTGCATCTGAGGATTTCCAATGGTGGACAGAAAATATTATTTCCATTCACAGTTGAACTCCAGGATGGAAATCTGGGAATACAAAAGGCTGAGTGTATGTTTATTGAAAAAAATCCACATTTAAGTAGACTCCCACAGTTTAAACTCATATTATTCAAGGGGCAACAGTATATGAGAGAGCTACAGTAAATTCTACAAGAGCTGTAATTAAAAAAAAAAAAGTCCATTTTAATTTATTAGCTACCTTTTTTTTCCAAGTCACGTGATTTGTCCTGTGGAATTTTCCAGTGTGGATTTTGCTAATTGCACTCGGCGATTTAACGTTTTCCTCTGTATCTTAAATTTCTTATAAACTGGTATTCAGATATAGAAGCTTGAGGAGAGTCAAGTTCAATTATCTGAACTTCACGGATAGTGTTCTGTACTTCCTTTCTATCACCTCAGGAGGCACGGAGTGTCTAGTTGTCTCTATTTTTGTAATGTTAAGACTGATCAGCAGGTTCAGGTGTAGTCTGATGGATCCATGCATTAAATTGCTCCCCATCAGCATTTCACTTAACAGTTCTAACAGCCATTGAGGAGGCCTAGCTTGATTATTTCATTACCTGTTGCAAAATGCTAATGTTCTATTTCTATCATACTGTCTGTATTTTTAACAAAGTCTTCCTCACAACTATTTAGTTACCCTAAGGTGTAATTTGTGCAAGGCAAGATAAATACTTGATTCTCTCCCCCGTACTCAGTCCTTGGAAAGGTTTAAAACCGGTTCTTCATTGCTTGTACAATAACCTGACACTTCTGCTCTAGGTGAGCCAGCTCAATGCCATATTCAGGGGCACTCTTGCTTCCTTGAATTTTTACGTTTACAAAATGTCACGTATATCTGACTACCTTCAAGAAATCTAAAGATTGTGCATAACCAGACGTCACATTTTGTGACCCTCTAGTGAAACTAAACTATTATAATTTTTTAAATGCTGGTACAATTGCATCAAAAAAGGTTAGGAAAATGGCTTATCCACAATACCATGAGTGGTTCTGTAGCAAGGGCTCTAAAGTAGGTACCTGAGTGGAACCCAGGGATGAAAACAACTCAAGTGATCCATGGATAGTGTTCACTATACTGTTATCATAAACAAATGTATTCCAAATAGGATGTACATTGAATTATGGGGAGATTTGTTCATTTTAGTCTACTATGTATCCCTAGTGCCTGGTATATTATAGGTAATCAATATACTTAATAAAATGAATGGATTTATCCAGAACATATTCTGTATGCATTTTATTCACTAAAAGAGAAACTAAAAGTAGATAGGATTCTTATTCTATTCCACTCAGTCTTATTAAACAGTACGTAAATTTGTTTCTAAAGAACAGGAAAATATATTTCTGCTTGCTTATGTATTTTTTTTTTAAGAGCTTAGTTCTTTCTGCTATTTGGGTAACATTAAATCAATATTACTATTATGTATACATCTATATATAGTGTTACTACTATATGTATCTCTTGTTTAATGAGGGCTTTTAAGTATGCAGAATATTGAAATAGCAACCTCTGAATCTTAACTTTTGTTAGTTATGTTCAAAGTAGAATGAAATGCACATAATTGTGGTTTGTTATTCAACCAAAGAGCAGTTAGAAAATCTCTTTAACAGAAAATGCAGCATTACATGATCTAAATCACCAAAGTCCATGGGCACTTTTTATTCCCTAATTTACTTTCAGTGACATTTGACACTATGTGGTCTTCTGAGAAACGTTGACTCCCATAACAAAACACTCTCGATTATATTTGAATGGCACAGAATTTGAAACCTGACTAAAAGTAAATATTTTCAGAAAGTGTTATTTGAGGTTGAATCAGGAGAACTAGAAACCTACCCTTTAAAATCAATACAAGGCTCTTATCTTAGTTTTGTCCATATATAATTAAAAGACCAAATTTGTACTGTTGGATGTCAATGGTGCAGTGTAAAAGGATCCTATTTACAAATTTAGTAGCCAGAAGTCTGTGTGGCACAATTCCATATATATATATATTTGTATATATATTTATGTTATTCAACTTGAGATAAGAAAGCATACTACATTCCATGTGGAACTAGTAGTATTTGTTAAAACAAATTCAAATAACACTCCAGCATATTAGTAGCAGATATTACAAGATTAAAATGTAAGCCACCCAGAGTTCTATCAACTACAATTGTATTGCTCATCCCTAGATCTCAATTCCACTTTTAGCCTGCCTACCCACTTTTAGACTACTAGAGGCTACAAACATAATCAAGAGACCTCTCAAAGCTACATGATCTATTCTAAGAGGTCCATACCTCTCCCCCTCAGCTTCCACCCTTTTCCTGACAGGTCTCAAAGGTCAAGTAGATCACTAAATGTTTTTCTGATCCATCCACATGTCATGCTAGATCTTTTCTAATTGTGTTCCTTTGGGGCGGTAACCTAGCGATACAATTATTGTTTTTTCCCATGGTGCCTAAGCGATAATCTAATAAAAACAATTAATGGCATTAGACAATCATTCAGGTGATTGTTATATTTTTGTCTTAATTATCTACATATCAGTGGCACCTATGGTTTTTAAATTTTTATGACAATGGACATAATTCTCCTGGGTCATACTGATCTGGCCTAATTCACTTTGAAGACAATTGTGCTATTTCCCTTTTGTTGCAGAAATTATAGAATGTTCAATGGGGGAAGTAAAATAATAGTACCACCCAGGTTTCTTTATTATGGAGGAGGTATGGTATAATAAACAATAGGGGGAGAGAACGTGTAGTTATGTAGAAATCTCAAAGCTTTCTTGGCACCATGTTCCTTTATACTGAAAAGCTAATCCCTGCTGTCAGGTTCCTTTGGCGATAATTCTTTTGGAGCTATTCTATAAGACATATGTCCTAAGTCCACCCTGACTGGTCAGTCTTGCCTACCTGCCAAAAGGTAATTTTATATTTAAATAGTTTAGAAAGTTTTTATATATAAGATTAACCACCAGGAACTCTCACTTTGGGGCATGAAGCAAAACTGTGTTCCCCAAGAATCCTCTCCAGCTATCCCATATACCAGCTGTTCCCATCTTTTGACATCAGGGACTGGTGCTATGAGAATCTAATTAATGCCTGATGATCTGAGGTGGAGCTGAGGCAGTGATGCTAGTGCTGGGGAAAGGCTGCAAATTCAGATGAAGGTTCTCTAGCTTGCCTCTTGCTGTATGACTCAGTTCAAAAAGGCCATAGACCAGTATAGGTCTACAGCCTGTGGGCTGGGGATCCCTGCCATATACATCATCTGTATTTCCAATAATTAAAGATAAAATTAAAACATTACCATAATACAGCTTTTATTTGGTCTCGTACTGAGAAGGGGACTCAAAATACTGACTTATTCTTTTCCATTAATGGCTTTTTGCTAACTCACACCATAATAGAGCTTTAACAAAAAGTTGTGCCAAATAAATGTCAAAATACCAAGATTAGAAAGTTGCATTTTTAATAAGACAAATTCATCTTGTCAACAGTAAAAATGTTCATTAGGTGACAGAATTCACCAGTATATAGAGAAATGTAAACGGGAAAGGCTGGTACATTTTTAAAACTGAAGATTAAAGCATGACTATAACTATGGTACTAAAAAGCTGTCTGGGCCAGTATTTCTGCTTATAACTCAGCAACAAGAATAAAATGGAAGTACCTTTACATCCAACAACTCAAAAATATTCTTATGTGGGTGATATATAATTTTGGATAAAATTTACTTTAAAAGTCAAGGATAAACTATGAATACGTCATATATATAGTACGGCTTCCTATCGGCTGATCCATTAAAGTTCAATAAAGTACTGGCAGAATGTGTAATACTTTGGGTTACAGATTAACAACTGTTGATCCTCTATAAAAATGTTAGTGTAGTAGGAAAGAAAATGACGTCTGTGGGATGAGCATTAGCTTGGCTGGCTTAATAAAATGTTTTGGAAAATGAGTTTTTACAGTACAATTAGAATTTTATAATTAGTTTCTCTGAAAACCAAAATTTAAAATAACACCCTGAGATTTTCATTACTTAAAAGAACTGGCACTTAATAAAGATCTGAATTTACTTTGTTTTTTTGATATCAAGAAAAGCAAACTCAAAGAGCCAACATTTAAGAATTTTCTGCATTTTAAGATTCAACATAAGGTTCTTAACCGCCTTTTCCACAATGAGGCAGCTCCATCCAGATGAGATCAGACTGAGTAAGGTTATCGCTCAAAGCTAAAGCAAACCAAATCAATGCACTTATTAGATCACTTTTGAATTACAAATGCATCTGACTCCTATTGAAGGGGACAAAAGGAATTCAGTTGGTTCTTTAAAATTTTCTCCTTTATATGTGCCTTCTTCTTAGTAAAGAATCGCTAAGCATTTTTTCCAATTAAGTATCAAAATTTAAACCACAGAAAGCTGTGATTACATTCACAGTTAATTATTCTGCACAAATCAGAACCAGGTCAGTTAAAGTTCTAAAAATTGACAACTAATGTATCTCAGCGAAATTAAAATACAAGATACAATTACCTTCTTTTCCACCAAGACAGACTTCAGTGTATTTAAAATACCAAGTCATTTCGTTAGCTATCCAAATTAAATTTTATCAAAATTTTATTTTCCCATTTGGAGTAATGATACCTCAACATTACTGGATTTTAAAACCAAAGTATCCAGAACCCATACTTGTAACTTCTACCTAGATCCTTTCTGTCCATACTAAAATGCAATGCATAGATAAAATGATATAAATTAAAAATTATTATGAGAACCAAAGGCAAAAACCACACCAAAGAATTTAAGCCCCCAAATTAAATTAAAATGAAAAAACACTCAGAACACTATAGAAACGATTTATTTGCAAATTTAAAAAATCTCAGTAGTGCATTTAACTATAAATTCAATCTCATTCAAGGAGTTGCAAAACAAATTTAAATAAAAAGTTAAATTGCTTTAGATTTACATTTAAAAAAAAAACTCTTAAATTTACCGAGGAAACATATCAAAAGCCAGACTTAAAATGTTTTACGACATAAACTTTATAATTAATGGGTCTACTACAGTTCAGCACAAGATAGTTCTACTCCGACCTACAGCTAAAGCATCAAGTAAAACAGGTACAAACGAGATCCTGCATCCACTGAGTTAAAATTGGAGTGGAAAAGTTGTCTGTGCCATTATCTTACACAATTTCACTCCTTCCTTCAAGAGTGAAAAGCGAACTCAACAAGCTTAGCTCTTTCCCCCGTTTTTAAAACGTCCCCGTCCATCCCTCTCCCTGCTATTCCTTCCTCCCTCAGGGAAAATCCGAAACTAACGGTCTCCCTGGTGGCCGCGCCGGCCAGGCGCAGGGGCTCAGCGGGCTGTCCCCGCGCCCCGGAAAACAAAGGGGATTCCCAGCCATTGTCCTCCGCGGTGCTGAGCATCACCAGCACTAGCAAGGCAGTAGCTTGCGCAGTTATCTCCACAGCGGGCAATGTCACAACCCGACCAACAGCACAAACTACTACCTCAGCCAGGGCCATGGTGTCGGGGAGGCGCCGGACCACGCTGAGGTTGAGTGACACGGCTGCGGCGCTCCTCCATCCTTCCTCCGCCGCCGACGTCCGCCCGGCGCCCCAGCCCTTGCCCGCCGCCCCGCGCCCGCCCGGAGACCCGCCTAGCGCCGCGCCCCAGGAGCCCCTGAGGTCACAGGCCGGACCGGGCGTTCTCCGCGTAGCCGCCCGCTCTGGATAGAGAAGACGTGCGGCGGGTCCTGGTGGCGGCAGCCGCTCCCTCCCTGCCCCAAGAGAAGCTCGTTCCCTCGGCCGCTCAAAAGCAGGAAATGGGCGGAAAAAAGCGCAGCCGGACGCCAGCTGGATCCAGACCGGCCCCGAGAGGCAGCGAGCGGCGCTCCCGCGCTCCCCGGCCGCCCGCCAGGCGCTGCGGGCCGTTTCCGCCGCGCTCCCGCCACGTCTCCGGGCTGCGCCGTCCGCGCCCCTCCCCGCCCGGGCCGGCGGTGGGGGCTGGGCGCGGCCGGGCCCCCACGGGCGCCCCGCGCTCCACATCGCCGCCGGGTCGGCTCTTCGCGCGGATGAACACCCGGGGCGCTTTCCGAGGGCGGACACCGGCTCCGGCGCTGCGATAAGAAACGCAGGCACAGCCAGATGTCCCCAGCCACATGTTCCCTGGACCCTGCGGGGTAATCCGGTGCACCTCTGCAGGAGGCGAGAATAAAACAAACAAAAACCCGGAAAACTGAAACCGGGCAGGGCGGCGGGATGAGTAGCTGTGGCGGCGGCTCGCGCGCGCGAGGACACACGACCCGTTTCGCGCTCCGCTGCTCCTGTGCGCCCGGACGAACCATAGAGATCACTTAAGGAGGCTCCGCGGCTACTCCCCAACACGTGACTGCCCCGCCGGACCGTCCCCCCCCGCGCGCCATCTTACATCCGGGACAGAGGCGGCGTCCGTTTTCCCCGCCTTGGCAAGCTTCAACGAGTCACTAGAAATGAGCCCCCAAACGGAGGGGGAGAGTCGATAACACGTCACCGAAGTGATGAGGCCGCGGGCTCTGACTCCCAATCTGCTTAACAGGGCAAAGTGGAGCCCCTAACTTCTCCCGGTCCTTGCCCGCAAAGAAAATGGCGGCACTCACCGCCGTCTGAGTAGCCACGTTGTAGTCTGTCTTGGGTTTAAAGTTTCCAGCATCTCCTTTCCTATCCGGCTAGGACACAGCCATTTGCGCTCCACCCCAGCGTAGCCGCCGAAGCTACATTCCGCAGAAAACCGGCGGGAAAGCTGCTGCACAGCTCGCTTTAATGCGCAGGCTCCCGGGACTTGCGGGGTTTTTACGTTTTTGTTTTTGTTTTTCTTAAAGGCCAAGTTTGGGAGAAGGGCGGACTTACTTCCCTGAGTCTTGTCTGCTGCCGGCCCAGACAAGTTACTTTTTTCTCCCATTTAGGAATTTTTGGAATTAGTTTACAAATCATTTTAAAGAAAAAGCAGGGCTCGTCAGATAAAATACAGAACGTAAAGTTCGAATTTCAGATAAACGAATAATTTTTTAGTATATATGTCCTCTGTACCAAAAAAAAAAAAACCCAATTATCTGAACTTCAAATTTAACTGGACGACCTGTGTGTTTTATCTGCTAAATCTGGCAATCCTATTAGTCATCACTCTCCTGAACACCCACACTACATATAACGAAAGGAAGGAATGGAGGAATTGGAGAGAGTTCAAACTTGGGACTGACTGTGTGCAGAGACTTTGATTCTTTCACGGAAGCCATAGGGCTAAGGTCCAGACTTCAAAATGCGGCAACAACGAATAAGGGGCATCCATGGATATTTCCTTTTCGGAAAAGTAAGGTTTTCCTCCTTAAACCAGCACAATAAAAATTTTAATAACAGATATTCTCGGCCAAGAAACTCGTTGCAAATTAAAGATTACATAACTGTCTTTTTGTTTCTATCCTATACGGTATTGGTGATGAACACCATTTCTTGCAGAGCAAGTTTTCTAATTAAAAAGCATCCTGACTTTAAAAATACATGATATGCAAATTAAGGGGGGGAACATATCCACTGGCAGATCTCAATGTTATGTTTATTTGCATTTTAAAGCTACTGTTAAATGTAGTTTGCCTGGGATGTCCAATCTGAACTATTTCCAATTAACAATATGTATTTATTTTTGTGTGTAAGTGGAAGATACTGGTAATTAAATGCTTTGACAAAACATAAATTCGACCATGCATCAGAATGATGCTTACCAGAAAGTCTATAGAAACTTCACTAGTAGTTTCATTATGATTCACACAACCCTGTCCTGATAAACAATGATTGGGTTACTAGGGCATCACCCCTCACTGCTCCTTCACTGCACAATAGACCACATTATCCTGCACCATAGCAAATAACACTTGTCACAATGGTACAGATTTTCAAATGGTCATTAAACAGTTGTTCAGTCTAACAGCAGATACATCAATAAAGTTTCCAACTAAATTTACTCATTACACTAATTGATAAAGATTCATTTCCACAATTAATCTTTGACAGTGCTGACACCAATGTATTCATCACCGGATACGATATGGTGTTATCAACTCTTTAAAATTTTCCTCCACCCATAATATCCAGAATTTAAGCACCTTTTCCAAATGTGAACACCCTCATCTAATCAGTTCTTTAAGACCTCACAGCAGGAAAATTGCAACAGCTTCGTATCTTAGCTTTCCCTACTTATAATCCCTCCGCTCTATCTTGCTTATAACTGCGGGTTTATCTTCCTTAGTTCCATAATTTCCTCCCCAAATATTCCACACTTCTGCCATCTCAAATCTACTCTACTTGGTTTTCAAGGAATTTCATGAATGAGCTTCAATCCTCTCACCTGCAACCTTGTTTCACACAACATACCAAAATGTACTATCAGTTTCCTCATATTTCAGATATGCCTTGCTCACGTTGTCTTTACCTGAAATTCCTTCTAATATCCTTTGGAACCATCCAAATCTACCTAGCCAGCAAGGCCCATTTTAAGTTCTGCATCCACCATTGAGCCTTTTCATTTCTTTACTGATTTTCCTTCTTAATACTAATAGTAATAATAACCTGAGCTGCAGAGGATTAGGCTAAAGTTTTTTATTTTATGATCCCTTATTAATCTGTACTTGTCTTCCACAGTACTTTGCACATTTAAGGTCTATATTCCTTGAAAAACTGTAAACTCCACGAGGGTAGAGACTAACCCAAAGCCTAACAAATAAAAGGAGCTAAAATGTTGACACATGAGTACTTAATTATATAGTCTTGTATTTGGTATTATTTTATGTATGTGGTTTATTCGACTAGCTATAAAAACCTAAGAGCCTCTAAAGACTTCTTCCACATACAGCAAAGACACAGTTGAGTATATAGTAGATTCTTAATATGTAGTGCTTGTCCAGTAAAAGGCAAAACATTTTATGTAACACCCACCCAGCAATTACCATGTGCCAGGGCAAAGCTTTTTTAACACTCCTTTTTAAGTCTTAATAAAGAACTCTGTAAGTTGAACACTACTAACTCCATTTTACATGAGGAAACCGAAACAAGTTAACTAATTTTGCCCCCAGGTCACACATCTAGTAAATAACAGAGCTGGAATTTGAACTTAGGAAGTCTGGCTCGAGACTGGGCTCTTAACTATTATGCTATTGCTTATAACCTCTTATTACAAACTACGAATCGGTAAACTATTTCAAACTGTCCTGGATTAATAATAAAAATACAATGCAGCTCTGGAGGTCATAGTCATAGACAAAACTTTTTTTCCACAGTATCTGAAGTTCTTTGGTATGTGTATTTGTCCCAATGCCTATTCATAGAAATAGTAATTGTGTAAAAACTATTTTCACTTTATTTTAGTAAGGCCTGGATTTTAATGGAGTGGGAATCTTTTTTGTAAAACATGACAGACACTAGCATGTTGCAGTGGCGAGAACTGCTTTTGAAGTAGGACATGCTAATTCACAGACTTTAGCTATGTGACTCTAGCCAAGTTACTTCAACCTCTAAACCCTGACTATCTCCTCTGTAAACTGGGTATAATAATACCTTCCTTTCAGGACTGCTGTGAGGATTATTATTCCTTATAGGAATTACATAGTTAATGCCATGGCTGACACTAGGTACTCCAGAAGTTATGATTAAAATTAGAAATTAGGAAAATTATTATAATTACATATTAGGCAGGAATTTTTTTGTATTATACATTTATTACACAATCCAGTCTCTCAAAAGAAAACTTTAAAACAAACTATTTTTCTTTGAGAGGTGCAGAGATGGTCTAGCATTGCTATAGGCAGTCTCAAAATTAGCCGCACTAAATTAAAAATAGGAATGCTTGTAAAACAAATGATTGAGAGTCTAACCCATATGAGGATTTTTTTTTACTTGACCTAGAATTTTTACACAAAGTCCTAAATCTGCTTTCCTTCAAAACTGCTGAGATATTTCATAATTTCCTTTTGACTGTATTCTTCTATTTTTTCATTTTATATATTGTTTCAACAAAGCTCTCAAAAACACATTTTGCTTTCTCTCATAAAGTTATCCCAAATTGACCACACATGTAAGCCATCCTAAACGTATTTAAATGATTACTTATGAAGTCTTTTAAACAGAGGCAATGATAGGGTTTCACAAATGTGTTGAACCTCGTGGGGATGAGAAAGCAGTCTATTAGAGAAAAAGTGAATCACCTATCAGATCTGAAAGTATATTCTCCAAGTGGTTATGCTTTTAAGTTATACCGAGAAAACTAGCACCGCTGGAACATAATTAAAAACCTAGAGTCAAGCTGAGTGGTAACTGTAAAGCAAATTAAGGATCTATACAGTCACAGCCATAACTATGTCGCTTTCTGTGAAAAATCTTTCCTAGCCACAAAGAAAATTTGAGTCTGAGTCCAAGAGACTTTCATGATTATAATATGTAACTGATACATCTCAACAACATAAAAATTGTAGGGAGAAAGTTTAACAACAGCAGTATTACTTTCAAGAACTGTGTTGGGAGCTAAAAAAGAAACTCACAAAATTAGATAAATATATCCAGTCTGACATAAACACCATATGGTAACTGCCTTAAGAGACAGGAGTTGTATGTTATGTGTTAAAATTATGACACAGAGGTAGTAAAGGCTGGAACGCAAATACAATTTGCACAGTTGGGTCTGAAGCCTAATATTTTATTTTTTTATATATAAAGAATAAAACTGCAATACTATATAGCTTTGGAGTTTTTCTCTATATAATATACTTCATAGAAAGGAGTCTTATTATACTGCAATAGTTTTCCAAATAATGTATGGTTTAGGAGATCTTTCCTATTTGCACTATTTATTGAATGTTAGTTTAAAATAAAACTTAATGTAACTAAATTTGTATCAACTGAAAAGAATATCAAAATTAAAAGAAAAATAATTTTTTTTTACCTGAGGGGCTACAATCAATCCCACAATGCATGTAGGAATGTTTCAACTGACTTCTGTATCACTGTAAGGACCAAGCACGTGGATACCAAATACATCTTAGGAAGACCCGGATATGAGCATTATAACATTATAGGTCTTCTGTCAAAAGAATACTTCTTTACAACAGAAAAGCGGAAATACATGAGCAATATGCTCCTTAAAAGCAGGCAGTACAAATATTATTATAAATCAATAAATAATATTTAGATAACATAAACCTAAAATAGCTCAAAACATCTGCCTTCAAAAAAAGCCAATCCCCAAAAAAAGACAAAGTAAAAAAAATAATTAATGTAAACACATTTTAAAGACTTCCTTCTGAGAAAAGTGGTATAATCTCTATCACATAACAGAAAAGACATGATTATTCTAAGTTTAGCTGCTAAATTTAAATTTATAGCAATCTCATTTTGTGAGCATATTGGTTGCTAAATTCTGTGGATTCGTATAGTAGAAACTCTAATCACAAATTCAACTTGTTCAGATATTTTGAAACAAAAGCGGGACTTGACCTTTGCAAAAAAGCAATGGTGGCCTAAGTAGAAGGTATTTCCAGTCTCATTTAATAGAAAGACAGTTAGCAAGTGGTTCTATCACTAGCATCTCTGCTTCTTTTGAACAAGGTATAGGTGAAATTAGAGAAAGAGCTGGGAGAGAAGAAGCAGAAAATAAAAGAGGAATGAAAGGAGAAAAAGAGAAAATTTAGGGAAAGTATAAAAAGAGATAAGGTAAACATCAAATTTCAAAAAAAAAACTGAGAAAAATGTATAGTCAAAGGTCTCAATTAGGATATATTATTAAATTTATCAAACAACTTGAATAGTTACCTTAAGAATGTCACAAATCAACTCAATTCAAACTACATAATTTTTTTCTCTAAAGACTTAGTAGGAACTCATTGGTTATCATCTTCTTTTTAGATATTAGAAAACAAAGGCTTTGAAAAGTTAATATAACTGAAATAAGAGGCAGAGAGAGACTCTACTCCTCATTGCCTCACAATTAATCAAGATTATTAAGGGTATTTATATTCACAGTAGGACTCATTGCATGCTCCTTTAAAGAGAGCCAACACTGCCAGTGCATTCAAAATTGCTAGATTTATAAGAAATTGATATTTAATGCCTCTGAAATAGTTTTATATAAATCAAGCTAGAAAGACATTATAATTTCTTTCCCAATCTATAGAAATTTTTCATTCAAATTGAAAGCACTACTTTGCTTGCCAGAGGTATGAAAAATTTAATTCAAGTGATTCTGAAGTATTAAAAACTGTTTTCCCATAACATATAAATTGGTAACACACCATGTGGTATGAACTCCCATTCATTCACTCTATGAATGATAATTTAAAAGAAACAGCACTACGGCCATGCCACCCTGACCGTGCCCTATCTCGTCTATCTTGGCAGGGTTGGGCCTGGTTAGTACTTGGATGGGAGACCACTAGGAATACAAGGTGCTGTAGGTGTTTAAAAAAAAACAGCAAAGTTCATTCTAATAATGTAGAAACACAATCCAGGAAACACCAATCATAGTAAAAGGTGGTACCTTACACAAGATAAGCATATCTGCTAAAATGCCAAACCTATTAAATAGCAATCTAAAGAACATACTAGGCTGCTGACAATGATTTCATGAACCATTTTTGTCCACATCTGTGGTAGTTTTCTATTAAAAACAACAACAGTAATTCACAATATTATTGGCCTGGTCACTGATTCACTACAAAGGCTTCGAAATCTCCAGTATTAACATCTATTGCAATTATAAGTAGGTGAGTTCCTGAAAATATTCTGCCTTCACTAGACAGACTTTACCTACAGCATTGGTCTCGTGAGTTAGCTGCCCAACTGAATTATTCTACATTTGAGAATATATTAGTCATTTTGTAATAACTACACTGTCTTTCATTAACACAAGTGTAATGACAACCTCATTAACACTTTTGAGTTGTTTTCTAACACTGTTCAATAATTTATGCTTTTTCATCCTCAGTTTCTTATCTGATCCTTTGGCCATATGGTTACCTGGGATTAGTGGTACCAAATTATGACAATGAAGAAAATACTCTAAAGTTATACTGTGAAAGGACAAATAATCCAGTTGTTGTTAACCTGCTGTGAAATTAATTTAATTAATTGCTATTCTTCAGAATAAAATATATATGCTTAATTGTTCATCTCTTCCTTCTGGTGCTACATATAATTTAAGGAATATAGCAAGAAAGAATAGAATCAACAATCATATAGAGAAAAACAGGTTTAAAAAACACCATAGCTATTAAAATCATAAAATTAAAAATGAAAGCAAATAAAAGTGGTTCTAAGGCCAACCATTATGCATTTTCTTTTCCTTTCCTTTTGTCACCTAACAGGTTCCTAATAAATAAATATTACTCACAAATGAATACAGTAAAACTAACAAAACTTTAACACTGGTTATAAAGAAATACTAAATAAGACACCACAAAATGACTTATTCTTTCCTTTTTTCGCAGTGGTAGTGATACAGGAAACTAAAAAGTAAGCTATTCAAGTTGAAAATTAGTAGGTTTCCTTTATAATGGAAAAAAGTCAGAAAAGGAGTTTAATCCAATTGTTGGCATTCTATTGTCCAACAATCTATACAAGACAGGCAGTGTCAATGATGAAAAGTGATTATGTGAGGCTTAAACCTCATTATAATAGGTATCCCGAAGGACATTTTAGTACTGTTTCAAGGACTAGTCATAGTCTTAATTGTCCTGTAAAATTATCTTAAGTTTTGAAAGTTTCTCTTTTGAGTCTCCCAGCATGTAGTAATCTCACACAGCCCAGTTTTTCCAGTCACTGAAGAACCCAATTCATAAGAACAAGACAAGGGAAATATATTAACCTCCTAGGCATCAGGATATTTTAGAAAATGTAGCCTAGAAGAATGTTTGACTCAAGGGAATAAACTGACTCCTGGGGTTGGTGGGAGATATTCTGGAGGAAAAACCAGTCAAATTATACCACCAAGGGGGTGGTCCACTTTGCTTGTCACTAAGATTGGTACTAATTACCACATGATATGGTATTTATAGATTTGCCACATTTATATCTTGATATGTAGGATATGGTCTTGGTATTGAAAGTTAATACAGTATTAGCCAAAACCACTCAGTTTATATAAATATATACAACATACCTCTGACACATATTTAACTTTCACTGGAGAATAATTATTCTAATTATCATTTATCTGTTGTTTCTTAATAACAGACATAAGTTCACTTCGTGTAAATTCATGGCAATATTTTTAACATGTTACTGAACTGGTATACTACCCTTGTTATCCTATTTCCATGCTTATCAATGATATACAGAATTTCTAATCTCCAACTTAACATATCCAAATATAGAAAATAAAATTAATACATAGCTTGAACCATTTTTTTTTTACAACTTTCTTTAAAGAAAATACTGAAGATAGAATCTAGGAAATGCCATATTTTACCTTAATTTTAGGTGAAATTATATTCATTAATTCATGTAAAAAAATATCCCTTCAAAAAAGATCGTACCACATTTATAGATAATTGTGCAAGTTAAATAATTACACAATTACAATAGCCTCAAAATTTTATCTCATTCATGACTCAATTCTAATGTCTTCTCATAATTTTATAATTATTCTGAAGGGGCTAAAATTTATAAATTCTATTAAAATCAAAGGCCTTCAGGACACAAAAATAATACTGAGACCATTATGGTTTCTTATGAATAATCATTGTTTTAAACAACCATGAGTCTTCACATAATGATTATGAAAACTTAGAAGAAAAATATAATAGCATAATTCATAAAATAAAAATACAGTGAGTTAGGTCAATTAGTTTGTTTTAAAGAACAGTTAAGTTAATGTACTTAGGAGTACTTTTCTTTTTCACTAGGATAGGAAACAAAATTAACATTTTACTCCATGATAGAAAGTTTACTATACTTTTAACTGCTTCACTATCTTCAAAAATACACTTCTCATTGTTTTAAAATACACACACGTGTTCTATCCGTGATTTAGCATAGTTATTTTTCTTCTTGAGAAGACATTACAAAATGAAGCACTGAAATGCACAAAATTTTACAGGCAAAAATTTTAGGGAATCTGAAATCATCTTGCCTGGGTCATAATTCAAAGACAGTGATAAATATTAGTCAATGGGAAAAAAAAATCAGTAGAAATATAAAATATGAAAGTCTTTAAAATCTAGACAGCAAATATAAAAACAGACAGACTTATGTGAAAGCTGGGAAAGGTATTAAAGAAATGAGGTAATGGAGTCATAGTGCTATAATAGATCTCAATGTATTAAGTTAATAACCTATACTTCAAAGTTGCAAAATCAGCAAATCATAAACAATTTGCTGCTGTGTATATATGACCTTTCTGGTCAGATGTTTAATAGTCACTAGTAACCACATTTAAAACAAGCGTGAAGCCAAGTGCACAATCATAAGGTGAGCATATCTGCCACTTAAGAAGGCAAATTATAAGTAAAGATGTAAGCAAATAATTTTGTATTAATAATAAATATATCATCAAGCATTTAACATTATCAGTAATTTAAAAATTTAAATAATAAATGCAACTATTTTATACAGAACTGTACCATTTATTATACACACAAGTGTATCAGTTCCCTTTGTTTACAAAGGCTGGTTATAGATAACATGGAATGTTACAGTACCATCTTGCATAAAATTTGAGTATACTTTTGTATTTGAAAAAGGGCCCAGAAACACCAGCCTAATAAATCTGACTGAAGGAAATATCTTTTCTTTCTTTTTAAAAAGTACATCATTAACACACACACCACAAACTGTACATAAGCTCACTTTTAAATCACCAATTGAAGATATGGTAGCAGGTACGTTGTAATATTAACAACTTCTCCCTCCAGTTTAACTTATTCAAGGCTTGTACTGCTACTCATTCAGGAGGCTTTGTGGACATGTAAGATTGTAATATGAATTACTTAACTCAGATAAGTACAATTTAAAGGCCAACAACAGCTGCCAAGAATTATTTATAATAATAAATGTCCTTTTCACAGAAGACTCGCTGAGAAGCAAACATTCTTTAGATATCTTCTTTAAATTTATTGTAGCTGGTCAAGATTCTCCATTCTGAACTTTGGATGCTGGTGGCTGCATGAAATCCTTAAATGGAACTAGTGCCTCTTTAAGTGCAGAGCAGACTTCTGAAGATGAGCAGGTGATGCATTCTACTAAAGTTGGGTATAAGGCAATAACTTGTGCCCAGGTATTTCCATCAACTGTAATGCAAAAAAGTATAAAACCTCAAAACAGGGTGTATTTAAATAGCAGAGATTATCCAACTAACATAAACACAATCCTTTAAACACAATGTAAGAGAAAAAATTCCAAAATTTGAAGGAGATTCCACAGCGTTGTACTTTTTATTTTTTTAATCTTTGGGAGATTTCCTGCAATATTTCATAAGGTAAGAGAGAAAAATATATGGTCACTGTGCAGAGTCATCAATACCAATAAATTTGATGAAGTACATTTTAAATGATACTTCAATTTGTGAAGGCCTTGGAAGCTAACTCAAGTAACTTAGAATAATTCAAACCTTTGTCATTTTTGGAATAATTCTCAGGGAATGCAGTGTACATTTCAAGAACAATTAGAAAGCAATTAAATTTTAATATGCCAAAATATAAATATCTTAAAGACTTTTTTAGTAATGTCCTTGATATTGATTTTTAATTTCAAATGATCACACATAGATCCACTCTTCTCTTGTACTGCTGATAATCTTTAATGTATATCACTAGATATAAACTGTAGTTAGAAGAAACATGACTACCTTTGTCACCACTACCACGAGCAACTAGTATATTTGAATGCTATTTGGTGAATGGTCAAAACTATTAAATCCCAATTAGTTTATAATTTCCTAATACTGACATCACATATTGTACTTCTATTTTCCTATAAGTACTGTGCATTTTGTTGAGTTTAATATGCAATATAACTTGCTGATAGATTTCTCTTAGATAGCATATGTATGTGGTGACCCTTTGTGGAATAACTCTCAAGTCTGGGATGTAGTATAGTATAAAAGAAAGAATACTATATTATGCTTAAGGAGCTCTGATTCTACTTTTTACTCCAATTTACTGAGTGCTTAAAAACTTATCTGAAATAAGGTAGTGCTGGGTGTCCCTGATCAAGTCGTATATTTTCTTTTTTATCTCAATTTCTGCTGTAGAATAAAGGAACGAGTTTTTAAAACTAGTGTTTTTAAAGTTAGCTCTTTTAAAAAACTCATGGTCAAGTAAGTTTGGCAAATATTGTATATATTATCTTCCCTTCTGGGGATACATAATTCACACGTATTAAAGGCTTGTAGTAAGAGGGTTAATTTTATCTAATCCAGAGTTTCCAAAGTTAATTTTTTTTTTTTAGGCGAGGCAATCCTTGGTTGAGCTTACAGATTACAAAGACCTTGTCAGTTTACAATCCCTTATTTTTTTATTTTTTTATGTCTACAGCACCTGGTCTTCTTAGGTGGTCTCCTATCCAAGTACTAACCAGGCCCACCCCTGCTCAGCTTCCGAGATCAGACGAGATCGGGCTTGTTCAGGGTGGCATGGCCGCTGACTCCAAAGTTATTTCGGTTGTGGAATTTTTTCCACTCAATATCTACTAATATTATTCATCATTAACATTCATTCCTTAGTACACATATCCTGAGAAATACTGAACTGCTCATATAATCCCTTCTCCACCTTAACAGGGACTTCCTTGGAGTGAAGTTAAGAAAAGGGGAATGATATTGATGAGAGAAGGAATATCAGGCCAGAGCTGTTCTGCTTTTATCTGTTTTATATGTTGGGAATCCATAACAGATTTCACTCTTAGAAAGAATTTTGCTGCTTAAGAAAAAACAAAAAGCCACTAATCTAAGATATTTTAAAGAGTATGCTCCAGCTGTCTTCTGTGAAACTTTTTACTATCATTTAACAAAAGATTTCAAAGAAAGGATTCTAGGAAAATGGCAGTGTAGGAAGTACCAGAAATCTGTCTACCCACCTAGACAGCAACTGCACTGGCATAATCTGTTTGATGCCACCATAATGGATGGACTATTGAAGGCTTGTAACTTCTATAGGAAGACTTGGACAGTGTATTGTGGTTAATTTTGGCCAATTTCAGCTCTTAGTACAGTAGCAGCTACCCATCCTCCACCTCTAAGCCATGTGGTGGGCAGCTGCGCATGGCTTCCTGGAGCAGCTGTACACAGCTTACAGGAGGCCAGGGCATACTAAAAGGACCCTATCCTCCAAATATCAAGGATCTGTGTTCTAGTCTTCTGAAAACAGAGTACAGACAGAAGCCTCAACAAGAGATAAACTCAATTTAACTCAATTCAAAAATTAGAAAAAAGATTTGAATAGATGTGTTTCCATAGGAGATATATAAATGACCAATAAAATACATGAAATGATGCTCAACATCACTAATCATTAGGGAAAGGTAAATCAAAACTATAATGAAGTAGTACCTCATACTCATTAGAATGGCTACTATCAAAAAAAAGTGTTGATGAGAATTGGGAAACTGGAACTCTTCTTCACTGCTGGTGGAAATTTAAAACTGAACAGCTGCTATAGAAAATAGTAATAGTAGTTCCTCAAAAAAAAAAAAACAAAAAAAAAAACAGAATTACCATATAATTTAACATAGACCCAAAAGAATTGAAAGCAGGGTCTTGAAGAGATATCTGTACACACATGTTCATAGCAACATTAACAATAGCTAAAACATGGAAGCAACCCAACTGTCTAACAATGAATGAACGGATAAGGAAAAGGTGATACACACACACACACACACACACACACACACACACACACACACACACACACACACACACATATAATGGAATATTATTCAGCCTCAAAAAGGAAATTCTGCAATATGCTACAATATGAATGAACTTAGTTGACATCATGCTAAGTGAAATAAGCACATCATGAAAAGACACTGTATGCTTCAACTTCTGAGGTACAAGTAGTCAAAATCATAGAGACAGAAAGAATGGTGACTGCCAGGGGCTGGGAGGAGTGGGAAATAGAATGTTATTGTTTAACAAGTACAGAGTTTCAGTTACAAGATGAGAGTTATGGAGATGGTGGTGATGGCTGCACATTATGAATATATTTAATACCACTCGACAGTACACTTAAAAATAGTTAAAGACAGTAAATTTTGTTATATGTATTTTACCACAATAAAAATTGGGACGGAAAATTGCATAGATTGAAATCTACCTAAATTACCTAGATATAGAGTTAACTGACCAAACTAATTCTTGGTTTATTACAGAAATATACAAAATACATTATTTAAGATAACATCTTAAACTCGGGAAGCTACTAACATTTCTTAAAATATTTTTTAAAAACTCACCATATAGATCTTAGTGGGCACTTTGGACTTAACTATCAAAAAAAAAATGTATGTATTGATATGGAGGATTTTCCATGATATTTTATCAAGTAGAAAAATACAGAGTTGAGAACATATGCATAATATGGAGGATATTCATTTGTATTAAAACTGGGGGCGTATTGGAGTTTACATTTTATATTTACATAATAAAATAATGGAAATATCCACAAACTAATAAAAATGGTTGCCTATGGTGAGGTAAGAACTGGACAGATAAGAGAATATGAGAAAAAACATCTTAAAACTTTTCTCTGTATATCTTTTCATATTTTTAAAGTTTGAACCATGTGTATGCTTACTAGCTATTCATATTTTTAAATAAAAGTCAAGTAAAATTACAAAAACAAAATTTCCCCAAACTAAAAATAAGTCCAACAAATGCTTCCTCCCCCATTAGAAAACTCTAAAACAAATAACGAATGTGCTCAACAGATGTTGGGTACACATTGATTCCAAACCTTGTAGCCATCCTCCTGAATTAATTTTGGGCTGACAATGTGTAGTCCAATGTAATTCTGCTGGGAAACCCTGGCTTTCTCTAATATTTTCTTTTTTTCTGTTTCTTAATGAAGCTTATCATACCTTTCATCATTCACGATTACATTTAATTTAAATTTTTACTTCAACTACTTGGAAGCATAATTTAAATTCTCTTAAACAGTTTTTAACATTAATTACTACAATGCCCTATCTATGACCCATTGACTTTATTTAAAAAAGTGTGGGGTGGGGAGGCAGTGTTGAGTTTTCCTTCCCTATTCTTCCTTTATACAAATTCTGGTTAAATTCTTCACAGTTATCTAAAGATCATACAAAATAATGCAAGTACCATGCACTGAAATATACTGGTTATATTAATAAAAGAATAACATGGGAAATAGAGAATTTTCTTAAATATATTTTAAAGAATCATATTCTATCCTGTGATACAATAAAAATTTTACCGGTCTCTATAAAGTCAATGTGTGGTTTCCCTCTCAGAAAAATCAACCAGAATATTTTAAGAGAACTCAAATCTGAACTTCAGGAATAAATTCAAGATATTGCTCCAAGATTTTTCTTAGAAATCCCACCCCTCTCTTTGGGTTGAATAAATGTAAGTCTATTGCCTCTTAAGATTTCATATAATACTCACCTTTTCTAGGCCAAAGTACCAATGGGTGAATTTTGAAAATAGAAAAATATGTATTTAATTATATAATAATTGACAGGAACAAATATCCCATGACTCATTAATTAGAAACTTTTTTTCGTGGGCATTAAAAGTAATGCTGCTTAAAGTACCAGGCTGCTAAGGTGCTTGTGCCAGAATGTATATCAACACACTTCCTTCTTAAACAAGGTCTTGTTGTATAAAAATGTCAGCTGAACCAGTGTATTTGATGACACAACTAGTTTATATTCTGGTGCCAGCTTTTTATCTTGTCCTGGACCAGTAACAAACTCTTAAGACCAGTGGCTGGTCCAACAAACCACTTTGAGTAGCAATGTTGTAGAGGATTCAAAATAGAACAAAACATGGTCCAAAAAGCTTCTCAAGAACTTTATAATTTAAGGGGAGTGAGTCATGTACATGTATAACTATAATACAAAAAAAGTGCTTTAAGACAAAGGTACACATAAAAGAGTTCCGAGTTCAATGAAAAGACAAATCACTAAACCTTTAAGCATTACAAAACAGGCTTCGAAGTGGAGTGGTATTTGAACTAAGTGGATGAAGGCAGGAGAATGAAATAAGCAAAAGGTTGGGAATACTTGGGTAGACTGAGAATTTTAGTTTGGTAGGAGAGTAGGGCAAATGAAGTCTAGTGGGAAATAAAGCATGAATAGAATGGAGTCAGACAGTACTCTGCACATTTGGTTGGCACTGGTAAATGAAAAAGATGTTTTTGTTTTGTCTTACAAGGATAGCAAAATTCATGATCATATGTACTTTTGGAAAAATCATTTCTGGCAAGTGATGTAAAGAAGGGATTGGATAAGAATGAGTAAGAGAAAAGGGAAACATGAGAAAGGGCTACAAACATGACTCAAAGTTATTTATAATTTTTATATCTATACAGTAAATCAGTACAAATGCAGGACGGAAGCCTTCCCCACCCAAAAAAGTCAGTGATGCTCTATATTAAAAATATATGAAATATTAATTATCCATGCAACACTCTGAATTCAAACCAATTTAGTATTGTAAAAAAAGTCAGCCAAACTGTTGTTTAACATAAAGATAAAATATCACAAATTAATTTTACTTAATTGACATCTTAATGGATTTGATGCTGTGCTGTCATAAAGACTGGAAAAAAGAACGTTATTTAGGAACATAACTGTTATATTTCTAAAAATTCAGTTAAGGATAATAATACAAAATTACATCGCAAATAGAAAATAAATATTGAGTTTATAGAATAACTAAGTTTCTAAGCACTTACCATTCTCAGGCTGAGTTTTCTTAAGAGAATCGATGAGAGTACTGACTGCTTTTAAAACAAATATGATTTCTGTTACTTGTTGCCTAAAATAAGATGGGAAATTATCTCCATCAAGATTTTAAGATATGGTATGTGCTTTATTTTACTGGGTTTATACAGGTAAATATACTTTGGAAAAAAAACAATAACAATGCAAAGTTAATGTTAGTTTTAAATTCTTATTAAAGAAATCATTTTATTAACATGTACTTCAA
Source organism: Eonycteris spelaea (assembly GCA_003508835.1). Classification (NCBI taxonomy): domain Eukaryota; kingdom Metazoa; phylum Chordata; class Mammalia; order Chiroptera; family Pteropodidae; genus Eonycteris; species Eonycteris spelaea. The sequence continues at coordinate 4,856,820 of PUFA01000070.1, forward strand.
TGTGCAAATAAGAGTCTTACTATAAATTATCATCTTAAAAAAGGGAGAAGAGGCAACCTATTCATGCAAATCTCAATTTATTTGTAAGATATTTCATACAACTACTTAAAATTAAGACATTTTATAATACATGCTTTTAAAACTTCTCCATGAAATGTTTCTTATTTTTTAAAAATCTTTAACTAATTAATACTAAAAGGGATTTGCCAAAGCTTAAATGGAAGTAAAGACTACTATTACCTCTTGTCACACATTTTATCACCCTGTTAAAAGTACATTTAAAATTACAACAGTACTTATTTGACATTTTAATACAACAAATAACCTGTTCAAAATCTGTCCTAAGGTAGTACTATTTGGAGACATTAGCAATGATAAATGAACGTGGAGTAAAGGATCAACAAGTCAGTCCCCTCTTCCTACCTACAGAAGTGAAGCTTTTCTGTTCGATAGTATCCCCTACCCGCAACCCCATTCCTGGCATGAATCTGTGTTATTCTACAGATAAGATTTTCCTAATGTTATGACAGGGTACTATTTCAAGCCACTCTTTGTAAGCAAGCACAGAAGTCTTTTATTGTGTTGCTTTTTGGAAAATATAATGATGACTGCACCAAACATAAGATGATACAATATAATATTTCATAGCACAACTATAATTAAGACTCAATTTAAAAGCAAACAGAATAAACACAAAACATAAAAAATGAAGGAAAGGTTACTTTCTCAAATTAAATCTTATAATCTAATAAAAATATTCCAAGCAAAGCAACTTTATTATTACTTTTCCAAATTTTGTTAAATCAATTCTCAAACATGACTATAACCAAATTATTAACAACTGTCTTTGGAATGTTTTTGTATCTAAATCTAAATATGGGAAGGTATAATTTTTATGTCCTAAAAATTCAAAATAAAGTGAATCCTAAAAGAAGAAATACAATGGCTAATAACTGATAATTAGAAGGAAAAAAAAAGCCAGCAAACTATTATGCGATTTTTCATTCATCAAATTTGAAAAAGATAAATGATAAACTGCAAATAATTTTAAAATGCTAACAATGGAAGAAAAGGATATTCATATACTCCTGGGAGAATGTAAACTGAAAGAAATCTCTGGTTGACAATTTGTAATACATATCAATAGCTTTTAAAATGTCTATATCTTTTGACAGGTCAATTCCAACTCCAGACGTTTATTATAAGTAAATAAGAATGTGCAAAAAGATTTAGGGCTTGTGATTTATCTCTCCAATGAGATGGGACCCACAGTGATTTCCTCTTTCCTGACTTTGATAACTTTGCCAATATTATTTTATCTTTGTTTCATTTGCTTTGCCTTAAACTCTTAACTGCACATTTAAAAAGACTGGCAGCATAACCACAACTTATGATTGCATTTTTTGATAAGTTCTGATCTATGCCCAAACTTTGACTAGCCTTGCTTAATTAGCATAAAGGCCTAGAGTCCTTTCCACTGTTATAGTCTGGCTAAGTGAGAAGCAAATCAGTTTAGGTATAAGGGCTTAAATAAGCAAACTGGATAGAAGAAGATCTAAGATATGGTTAGGTGACTTAGAGAAATCTAGAAATGACTGTAAACTAAACCGGGAAGTTCCTACAGTATAACTTATCTATTATTTTCTCTCTAGAGAGTCCATAATCATGTGCTCATACAGATCCATTAAGTCCTTATCCAGGAATCCTTGAGAAGACATATTTTAGAATTCACTTTTGTTTGCCAAATTCAAAAAGACAATTTAGTACATATATCATATATTATTTAACCTTCATGAGGAGTCTGAAAAAGCACCCTATAATACAGTACTATATCAGCAGCAAAATTTATGAGTATTTACATTGTATAGGATAAACAAAATTATAAACAGCCTCAGGTTAAATTCAGATCACTTATGAAAACGCTTGGTTTTTCAGAGTTTTTAAATTAATAACTATAATAGCATATTTCCTTCTTTAATAAGTTAAAATACATACCTTGGAAGAGGGCATTTACCACTTAATCTTTCATCCTCTATATAGCGATGCAGTACATCTTGAGATCGCTTTAAAAGCACTGAGAGTGCCATTCGTGAGATGTAGCCTTCTTGAGGTGTTGTGACTTTATTACTGAAGGAAAACTGAAGCAATGTTTCAAAACACATTTTAGAAAATTCTTCTCTCAAACGAATATCAATCTCTGCTTCTGTAAAATAATTTTTTATGATTAATAAAAGGTTAAATTTATACACCACGAAACTCTTAGCACAGTAGAAACGGGAAATTGTTTAATTGATGAAGGGCATTATGAAAAACTTAGAGCTAATGGCATGCATATATATGTAAACAATTTTCCCCGCTGCAAGGTCAACAACAAGGCTAGACTGTCCACTCTCCACACTTCTACTCAACATTTTTGTCTTGGTCTTTTTATAACCTTCAACAGCACTACAAAATACCTCTCAACAGTTTTCTACATTGTCAAACTTGTAATTACCTCTTTCTTTTCCCTCTCCCTCTCCCTCCCTCCTCCTCTTTCTCTCCCACTTTCTTTATTTCACTCTTGGCAACATCTTTCCTGGAGCCTGACCTGACCTCTGCTCCAGTCTGGGCTAGTTGCTCTCTAGAAATGCTGTCCACCATCTATACCATGGAACTAGTCTTTGCCATCACTGTATGAATTGTCTCTAATCTCTTCTGTGTTATATCCTACTTCCTACATCTCATGCCCTCCCCCCTTTTTGGTTTATTCCTTTGTAGCTGAGAAAGAGTGAATAGGAAGTAAAATTTGTGAGACCTTGCACTTCTGTAAATGTCATTATTTTACAACAGTATTCAAAGTGTGGTTCCTAGCAGCATCACAAGAGAACTGATTAGAAATGCAGCTTTCATGTCTCACCCCAGGCCTACTGAATCAGAAGCTCTGGGGGCACAGCCCAACAACAGCTTACCCTCTGGGGTTCATTTATGATGCGTGCTGACATTTGAGAATTATTGTTCTACACTCAGACTGGTGTGAAACTCCTTAAATATCTTTTCCATTTATAACTCTGAAACCACTGCCTCAATGTCTTTTAGCTTCCAATGATGCTACTAAGAATTCCAAAGTCATTTTGATACAATTCTTTGTGTGGAACTTTTTTCTTTTCTTTCTGAGAAACTCTTTAGGATCTTTCTTCTCTTTATACCTGGATGTTTTGATATTTCATCATGATATGCCTTATCATGGGTCATTTTTCTTTCACTGTTCTGGGTCCTGAGTGACCATTTTTAATCTGGAGATTTCTTTGTGCTGTTTTGTTGAGAATTTCCTCTCCTAGCTTCTCTCTATTCTTTTTTTCTGGAAGAGCTCTTGTTAAATGTTAGACTCTTTGATTCATTTTCTTTCTTTCTTTTCATATTGTTCACTTTTTCGTTTTTGCTCTACTTTCTGGGTTATTTCCTTAATGTTTTTTTTTTTCTAAATGTTCATTGATCTTGTTATTTCAGTTACCACTTTTTTAGTTTCTATGAGTTCTTTAATGGTCTAATTGTTCCTTTCCAAAAGCATTTTTCTTGTTTCATGGATGTAAAATCCTTTATCTCTTTGAGCATCCTAATTATACAATTGTGCTTTCTTTTATATAATGTTTCCTATCACTGTGCCTTATTTCTTTCCTACCAGTTTCTTTCACCCCTCTTCACTTGTTTTGGTCTTTTTCTTTCATGTTGGAGGATTTTCTTAAAATCTGTGAGCTTTGGCTGTCAGATCATACTTAAAAGTAGGGGACAAAAAATGATCACTGGAACCTCTGTGTTTATAGATTGGTCTTCTTTAGCAAGGAAGGCTTTGTATGTATACGTTTAAAGAAAACTCACAGTTGAGAAGTTTGTGTCCAATGGCAGTCATTGGAAGAATATCCATGTACCTTCTTTATCTTGGTACATTTAATAGTATAAATGACAAGAGAGATCATCAGAAAAGTACTAAAAAAGTATATGTGATAACCCAGTAGTCCATATTTCACCCAGAAGATTTGTATCCATGATTATAAATATTGTTCTTAATGTGTATTTTATTAAAATGTATCTAAACTTTTCCTATATACTCAATAATAAAAAGTTGACTACATTAAGATAAATGAACTTTAAATTTTTTTCTCCAAGGTCTTCATGTTTGTGAAATTGCACTTTACCAGGTCAGTTTTAAAAACTGTCTGGGCTAAAACTAGTTTGTGAAGTAAGCAAAATATGAGAGACATCTAGTGGTCAAACTATGCACATTTATACTTTTTAAACTTCAACTCTGTTTAATGCAAGTTAAACCTGGTAAACTCTAGGGATTAAGGACACAAAGTTACAACTTTTTAATCACCTCACAGAAAAATCCTATTATGAAGCCATCATTACACTTAACACTTGAGTACAGATTTAGAAAAAAGAAATAATAGCAAAAGTAACAGATATCATCTCCCAATAAGGTAGCATGATAGAATCAAAAGAAGCATGTAGTAATGAATTTTGGCCTCCAGGTTTAAGATTGTGAGCAATTTTTTCAAGATTTCTAAACTCATTTCCCCTTCTATAATATGGTAGAACCTATCTTCACAGAAATGTTGTGAGGGATGAGATTAACATTCTGGCATAATATCCTACACATTGTAGGTATTCACTAATGTTAGTTCCTTTAATTGAAGCTAAGGTATCTTTTTGTTTTTAATGGATTTACTCTACAATTTACAGTCCTGAGAGGATGGTATTCATATCTTCATTTTACAGATGACAAAACTCAGACTTAGACAAATTAACCAACTACTAAGTGGCAGAATACACACTCATTATCTCCTCCAATAATCCATGACTTCACAAAACTGGTAACTTGTGTTAGCCTGCCAAGAATTAAGCAGACTCCTTAAGTGTTTGCAATTTAATTCATCACCCATGGTCCACAAAATATTTACCACACTTTCCTCTCATAAAACTTAATGTACTAATTTAAGTCTTAAAAATTACCTCACCATTCTCCCATTTACATTACCACAATCGCAGGAGTAAACATTTCTACTGTCAGCTTCTTAAAAAGTACTTCAACACTTACTAAAAGTTTTTTTTTAATCACTGAAATAACATACCTGTAAATGAAGATGACTGAGAATGTATTGAGCCCTTGTTAAGCATGGTCATTATCTGACCAACAAATTCCTTAGGAATAAAATTGGCATAGGGTAGTATCTCAGTACTAATAAGCTGAACTACCTAAAACAAAAGAGGCAAATTCAAATATATCTTTTTCCTGAAAAAGACTGACTCAAATGATAATTTCTAAAGTAAAATTTAAATTTTCTTTTTAAAAATCCAGTCAAAGAACCTTCCTTAATAGAAGTACACAAACATTTTAATATCAATACAGAGGATGACTAGTCTGTTTTCCCCCTCTGTGTTAGTAAATAGCTTTATCACAACGTAGTCAATAGTGTAAACTGTTTACTATACAACAATTTTAGTAAATTTTGATCTTCAACATGGTATAATGCAAATAGTGCTCTAGAGAAAAAGTCAGCATATGATATTCATCCGTGAATTTATCAGCATATGAAAAATGTCCAAAACAAGATAAGATCTAAATAATCTTTTAGAACCATAAAAATGAGGTATAAAATAAGGCAAAGTTATATTCATTTTTTAATTGCTTATTTTTAACATATAATGTGTTATTTTGCCTTTTGAAGAAAAAGAACAGTTTGTGAGAATTTTAATATAGTAATGGGACAAAAGGCAACATTTTGTGTTTATATGATCATACCTATGTTTTTTTATACACACTATAAAAAATTCATTTGATTTTATTTGCTTAAAAGTTGCCCAATTGCACTTTTAAAAAAATGAAAACAATGACTCCCTCAACGACAACAAAAAAAATCCATAATCAAGAACAACTTCTTTAAACTCTATTTGTAGTCAACAAAATATATTCTTTAAAAAAACACTCATTATTTGCTTCAAGAATTCTAGAGGCTGTAACTATGGCTGGTTAAAAATGAAAAGATCTAAACAACTCATTGACTAATGTGAACTACAAACATGTGATTTAAATCATCAAACTGTAGAATAAGCTCTCAAATACAAGCTTGCTGACTAATGGATGTATTTTACTGAATCAACTGCTGTTTAAAATTATTACATGGACACAACTAAGTATCTAGAAAATATACACATAGCACATAGCTAACATTCCAACATTTCTATTACGTGGTTTACACAAATGGTCAAAGGAAAATGTTTTCAGTTTTCTCACCTCAACATCAATACTTTCATTTCTTTGAAATTCTTGAATAGAGAGGTTATCTGGAGGTATGCTAAAAAATAAATAAATAAAACATAATTTTTAAAGGTAAAATATTTCCTGGAAACAAAAATAGAAAAGAAACAAAATTCAAATGAACAAAAAATTATATTTTCTCACCTAGGATGGACATTACCATTTATTTTTTAAAAACAGTATTTTTAATTAAAGTATAAATGACCAAACTAATAACAAACTTGAAATTCCAGCTACAAAAATACTTGGCCCAATGCTAAATAAAATCTATAGAATGAAACTTCTTTCAACACTATGAATGCAAAACCAAAGAAAAATAAATCACCTGCAGCCATAGCAAAATTACTAAAATTACTACTGTAATGATACCTGAATTAACATATATTGCCAGTGATTCAAGAGAGTCCTAGTCAAGTTGCTGAACTATATACTCAAGAGACTGTTCATAATCATTAATTTGTAATAAATACATTCTTTAATTGTATTTATTTACAATAAAATACAGAGAACATCTGAAAAAAGAGAACTGATTCAGATTTTCCAAAGCAGAAAATTGTTCCAGCAAGATCAGAAGAAATCAATAGTTCTGAGAAAATAAAGGTGAATTCTAGACCCTGTGGCTCTTAATAAGAAAAATGGTATTAAACTTATGAAACAATGTAATATGAACTACTTAAAAGCAGCTGAAGAAAATGGTAATGATTATTACAACAATAATGACAGAAAAAATTAGGGAGCTCCCCCACTGTAGTAAGAGCTTTCTTTATTTGTATTATCTACTATGTTCCCACAGTAACCACATGTAGTATTACTGTATGTAACTGACAGAAGAGGAAACCAAAGCTTAGAATGACTATAACATGACAAAGAACACGTAGAAAATAAATGACATGGCCACAATTTGGACCTAGACTTATCTGATATATCAGCCTAAATTCTTCTTTTTTATGTTCTAAGTGTAAAAACAGTATTAGAGCATTTAGGTTTAAAGGTATAGTACATAGTTTTGTATTTAAGGCTGTTTTTGCTCTACTTGGTAGTATTTGGTTCATCTATTCACAGATATTAAAATACACACACACACGAGCACAAATACCAACTGGCTGGCTACCAATTTTTTTTAAAAAATAGCTTATTAGAAACATACAATAATAATAATATTGGGATCATGTATCAAAAACACTGAACTGTATTTTTAAAATATCTTATAATGAGGGAAGAGAGTCACATACAAAGCTAAAAACTGAAATAGTCACTCCTCCTAATATTAAAATCATTAAAATCAGGAAATTATTTGATTGTGCACAACATGGAGTAGTTGAAACAAACCCGGTATTGAGAGAAGACATGTGGCCTACTCTTGACTCTGCCACTTACTTTCTGTTGACCTTGATCTTGCCATTTCCCCTCACTAGGCATCATTTTCTTTAATTGTAAGAAGAAATTGATTAGACTAGTCAACAGAAAGTAGGTGGCAGAGTCAAGAGTAGGCTACATGTCTCCTCTCAAGTGATTGTGACTGTCACTTCTAATTCTAGAATATTTTCATCACCGTCCAAAAAATTCTGTACTTCATTCTCACCGCCTCCTTCTTCTGGCAACCATTAATCTATTTTCTGTCTCTACGTATTTGCCTATTATGGATATATTGTATAAATGAGATCATATATTGCCTTTTATGTCTGATTTCTTTCACTTAGTATGTTTTCAATTTTTTTGTTATGAGAATTCTGCTATGAACATTAGTGTATAAGTTTTGTGTGAATATGTTTCACTTTAATTATTTTGGGTAGTACTTAGTGATTTTTAACTTAAGATCCACAGACCATGTGTCTTCTAGAGCAAGGGTCCCCAACCCAGGGCCACAAACTGGTACTGATTCATGGCCTATTAGGAACTGGGCTGCACAACAGGAGGTGAGCAGAGAGTAAGCAAAGCATCATGTGTATCTGTAGTCTCTCCCCAGTGCTAACATCATGACCTCAGCTCCACCTCAGACATTAGGCATTAGATTCTCATAGGAGCACCGGACCCTGGTGACAAAAAGGCCGGGGACCACTGTTCTAGAGGACAAGTACCATGTTTTGGTACTCAAGTGGTTGGCTGAATGAATTCCTAATAGACAGTGTCTACCAGATTACAGCTTAGGTTTTTCATCTTTGTGTTTTTCTTCTCTTCATTTACACTATTTACTTATGATAGCCCTCAAAGATGTTCAAAGGCTTTCTCCTAACTCATTTTGGTTTTATTTGTATTTTATTTGTAATTTTACTGCTTGCCAAAGGAAGCAACTTACAGACCAAACACAGTTGTGAAACAGTCTTGTTATTCTCAGCAACATTCCAAAATACCGCTGATGGACTTCAGAACATAGTCTACCGTAGCATAAAATAAAATTTAAAATTTAACAGCTTGTGATTTCCAAATAATCAGTTACTTGGAAAACAAAAACAGAAAAAAGAAAACATGCATGGTTTTTAAGTTCTCTTAGTGAGCACTTAATTTTTAGTATCAACTAACTAATGAAATAATGAAAGCTTTCAATTTGAGCCTTAAAGTATTTTTGGACTATGAAATGAAAAATAAATTGGCTTTATCTGTATAGCTGTTCAGTTTAAAACATTATGTGAAAATGTATACAGTCATGAACTTTTACAACTAGTCTAATCAATTTCTTCTTACAATTAAAGAAAATGATGCCTATTGAGGGGAAATGACAAGATCGAGATCAACAGAAAGTAGGTGGCAGAGTCAAGAGTAGGCCACATGTCTCCTCTGAATATCGGGTTTGTTTCAACTGCTCCATGTAGGAGGCTTAAATCTGTAACCAGAATAACCACAACTTAGAACACTGATTCCCTGTTACTTGACAGCGGAACTCAGTACCTTTTTTTTCTAGCCATTAAAAATTTAGATGTAAATATCCTGGTCCCAGTTATTTAGAGTTTTGATCTTTTTAACTTTTCACTTTAAAACATGGCTGTCATGGGAAAGGACATGAACAATGTCAAGTTTCTCTTAAGGGAAAAAAATCACCATAATGATGATAACAATGGTAAAAAGTATTTTAAAAGCACTTACATTACAGGCACTATTCTGAGTATTCATTTACTATATATAAGTGATTTAATCCTCACAATAACCCTATAAGATAGGTAGCATTATTATTTATTGAACAGATGAAGGAAACAAGTCAGTAAAAAGTAAAATAATCTGTCCAAAACAACACAAAGTACCATTGAAATTTGAATCCAGGTAGTCTGGTTCCTGAGTCCCTGTTCTTACCCACTATGCTAGCTGCTTCTTAAACAATGTGATTTTTCAACATATCCAAAACACTTCTTTAATGTAAATATGGCCTCAGTCAGGCAAAAGATTGTAATAAAATTATACTACAACAGCATTAATACAAAATTATATAAAATGTAAATTCTCTATTATTGGGCCTTTGATTCCACTGTCTACTTTCCTGTACAAAAAGTACTTCGTAAAACTGAATTTAATAAAATGAGAACAAAGTTTGGAAAATAAAGAATGTTCAACAAGAAAGTCGAGAATATGGATGATGGTGGACTCAGTCACAGGAAAAGAAATTCTTAAAGAAGTTGTACTCATTGCAAAAATAATACAAAAAAACAAAACTGATCTGAAAGCTTATTCCGAGGTGACATTATGGGAAGTGAAACGATCCTTTTATTCTCCCCTTTTATCTACAACTAGAGGGACATCTATAACTCAACAAAGATTCCTGTGCTCGACACATTAGGATGCCTATGAGATCCACACATCTGTACATCTGATGATAGGTGGACTAGAATGTACAGGGTAGGCAGAACTGAAGGAATGGCAGGGATGTTGCCTGTAACCCTGGTTCCCAAACCATGGTGGCTGAGCCTGCAGCTCTAGGGAGCTCAGCAGAAGCGGGAGAGATGGGGCCACAACTCTAGCACACCCTATCAGAGCCTCAGCAGGGTGGGCGCCAGAGACAGCCCCCTCCTGTGGCTGTGGAAAGACCGTGTCACTAAAACAGTGGTGCACATATCTCTGGTTATCTGGTTAAAGCAGTGCCAGTGGCCACAAGAAATCAGGTAGTAGCAATGGTGGGGGTTTGGGACTCTGGCTCCCCGACATACATGGCCTGAGACCCAGACAACCTAGATGCAACAGGGGCATGGCCATCCCTGTAACACTAACAGTGATGCCTGTAACAGCAGGGAAACCCACAAATGCAGCAACAATGAAAACAACCAGGCACACCAGCAACCCCCAGAAGAACAAGCAGTGACAAAGAGGGTTCATTTGATACCTCTGGCAGGGAACTTAGAATGTGGAAACTGCTGCTCTCAAATATAACTAGAATCGGTTCAGGTAAGAGAAACCAAAAACTTGTGCTCTATCTCCACCTGCTGGAAAACTAAAGAAAGGCCTCTAATTGTCAACTGCTGAATTATTAAAAATTAAAGCTGTACCTAAAGAAGGCATTTGCTACTTCAAATGCACCAGCAGAGGAATAAAGCGCCCATAAAGCACCATGAATAATCATGGTAACACAGTATCACAAAAAAAAAAATGACAATTCTCCAGAAACCAAACTCAAAGCCACAAAAGATTGTTATCTAAATGACAGAAGGTATAAATCTATAAATAATTCAGGTGGAAGAGGAGAGAGAACTGAGATTTTTTAAAAGTGAAAAAATCTATAAGAGCTATTCAAGTCCATTAGAAAAGGCAACAAAAGGATAATAGGTATCCCAGAATGAAAAGAGAGGCAGAAGGGACAGAGAGCCTATTTAAAGAAATAATAGATGAGAACTTCCCAAACCCGGTGAAGGAGCTGGACATACTAGCCCAAGAAGCTAACAGAACACCTAATTACCTCAATGCAAAAAGATCTTCTCAAGACACATTATATTAAAATTATCTAAAAGTCAACAAAAAAAAAAAAGAAAAGAAAAGAATTCTCAAGGCAACCAGGGGAAAGAAGATAGTAAACTATAAAGGAACCCCATCACGCTATCATCAGATTTCTCAGCAGATACTCTATAGGCTAGGAGAGAGTGGAATGGCATTCAAAATAATGAAAGACAAAAAATGTCAGACAAGAATAATATATCCAGCAAAGTTATCTTTTAGATAGGAAGGAAAAATAAAGTCTTTCCCAAACAGAGAAAAGCTGAAGGAGTTCATCACTTCAAAATCTGCCTTACAAGAAGTGTTTAAAGGAGCAGTTCTACTGGAAAAGAAAAGGCAAAAATATATAAAACTTTGAGCAGGGTGACAGACAGAGAGAATCAGAAAATTGCAACTCTATTACACTAGATTGTGAGATACTGAATTATAGCATAAAAGTTAAAGGAAAAAGAGCATTAAAATTACAGTAGCTACTTTAATTTGGTAGCTGAACATACAACATATAAAAAGGATTATTACTGACAATAAAAAAAGAGGGGGAGGAAGGAAAGAACAAAACTTGTAGAGGAAAATGAATATAACATGCTAGCAGAAGATCAAAGACTTTTATCTTCGTTTTATATAAACCTCATTTATGGTAAACACAAAACAAAAATCACACCATAATCAAGTGGGGTTTATTCCAGGGAAGCAAGGATGGTTCAACATCTGCATATCAATCAACACGATAGACCACATTAACAAGATGAAAGAAAAAAATCATATGATCATCTCGACAGCTCCAGAAAAAGCATCTCACAAGATTCAACTTTCCTTTATGATAAAAACTTTCAATAAAATGAGTATAGAAGGAAAGTACTTCAACATAATAAAGGGTAAATATGACAAACCCACAGCTAATAACAGCAATGGCGAAAAACTGAAAGCTTTTTTATTAAGATCAAGAACAAAACAAAGATGCCGACTTTTGCCACTTTTGTTCAGCATAGTATTGAAAAGTCCTAGCCAGAGCAAATAGGCAAGAAAAAAAAATAAAACCATCAAAATTGGAAAGGAAGAAGTAAAAATGTCACTCTTTTATATATATAGAAAACTCTGAAGACTCCACCAAAGACTATTAGGAACAGTAATGTATACAGTAAAGTTGTGGAGTATAAAATCAATATATAAAAACCTGTTGTTTCCATACACTCATAACAAACTATCAGAGAAAGAGAAATCAAAAAAAGAATCTCATTTACAATTGTAATAAAAAATACAATATCAAAGAATAAATGTAACAAAGTAGGTGAAAGAACTGTACCCTGAAAACTGTAAGACACCGATGAAAGAAACTGAAGAAACAAAGAAATGAAAAGATATTCCATGCTCAGGAAGAACTGACAATGTTAAAATGTCCATATCACCCCAAAGCAATTTATAGATGCAGTGAAATCCTTATCAAAACCCCAGTGGCATTTTTCACAGAACTGGAACAAAACGACATCCTCAAATTTGTATGGAACCACAAAAGACCGCAAACAACCAAGGCAATCCTGAGAAAAATGAACAAAACCAAAGATATCACACTACCTAATTTCAAACTCTACTACAAAGCTATAGTAATTCAAACAGCATGGTATCGACAGAAAAAAGGACATACAGGCCAATGGAAAAAAATTTGAGAGCCCAGAAATAAACCCACACATATACAGACAACTAATTTACAACAAAGAGGCCAAGAACTGACAGTAAAGAAAGTCTCTTCATTAAATGGTGCCGGAAAAACTGAACATCCACGTGTAAAAGAATGAAACTTGACCACTACCTTACACCATACAGAGAAATTAACTCAAGATGGTTTAAAGACTTGATAAGACTTGAAACCATAAGACACATAGAAGACAACATTGTCTCTAAGCATCTGGAGATCAGTAAGCGACATTTTGGTGGATTCGACCTTAAGAACAAGGGAAACAAAAACAAAAACAAAATGGGACAACATCAAACTAAAAAGCTTCTGCACAGCAAAGGAAACCATCAACAAAATGAAAAGGCAACCAACTGAATAGAAGATATTTTTAATGATATTTCTGATAAGGAGTTAAGTCCAAAAATATATCATGATCTCATATGACTCAAAAAAAAAAAAAACTTAAAAATACGCAGAAGCTCTGGATAGACATTTTTCCAATGAAGGCATACATATGGCCAACAGGTATATGAAAAGATGTTCAACATCACTAATAATTAGGGAAAGCAAATCAAAGCTACAATGAGACATCACCTCATACCTGTTAAAATAGCTATTATCAAAAAGACAAGAAATAACAAGTGTTGCAGAGGATACGGAAAAAAAGGAACTCTCACACATTGTTAGTGGGATTGAAAACTGGTGCAGCCCCTATGGAAAGCAGTATGGAGGTTCCTCAAAAAATTAGGACTAGCACTACTATATGACCCAGCTATATTCCACTTGTGGGTATTTGTCTGAAGAATAATGGAAACACACATTTGAAAAGATACAGGCACCATATTTACAATAGACCAGATCTAGAAATAACCTGCATCCATCGATGGATGATTGGATAAGGAAAATTTGGTGTCTGTAAATACACAATGGAATACTATTCAGTCATAAAAAGATAAAATATTGCCATTTGTGACAATATGGACGGACTTGAAGGTATTATGCTAAGTAAAATAAGTCAGAAAAAGACAAAAATTATATGATTTCACTCATATGTGGAGTATAAAGAAAAAAGAAACAACGAACAAACAATAAAAGTAAATTCATAGATAAGGACAACAGATTGATGGTTATTAGAGGGGAAGGAAGGTGGGGAGAACAAAATGTAAAAAGGGTCAAATGTATGGTTACAGATGGAAACTATACTTTTGGTGATGAGCATGCTATAGGATATACACATATCAAATTATACTGCTGTACACCTGAAACGTACATATAATGTTATAAACCAATGTCACCTCTATTTTTTTTTTAAAAAAAGCTTATTCATTTTTTTAATAAAGCAATATTCATAGACATAACTGGGGAACAAAGAGGAAAGTTTAAATTACTAAATGTATTTGCTTTATATAAATTAACACAGTGATTTGGACAATGAGGTCCATAAAGGAACTAATATTTTTAGGGTTATTTTAAAGATAAAAACATAAGTTATTTGACTATTCTTTGAGTCCCTATAATTTTCATTCAAATACAAAGAGTATGTTTGCACTGATAGCAATAAAATTTCTAGAGGTAAGAAATATGTAAGATAGCAAAACAAAGTCTGACCATTTTCAGAAACAGAAATTAGAATCATACACATTATCAGTTTCAATTCTGAAATATCAGATAAGGTTTTATAGCAAAAAATGTAAGTTAACCCTTCTGCATGCTACAACTTTAATGAATAACTGACAGCATTAGAAAGGTAGACAGAATCTCTATAGTTAAATCATTTGTTGTAGTTTCATCTAACAATTATCAATGTGCCAATGTAGGTATTTTTCTCAAAGTATATCAAATGCATAATTTAAATGGTTTCAAACTAATTTAAATGATTACATAGCAGTGCATTGTATGTTTACATTTATAGTTTTAAAAAGTGATTAATGGATATAAAAATAGAAAATTTCTGTTGTCACAGATTTTCACTACCACAGAACAAAAGAAAATTAAGTTGTAGAACTGAAGACAACCTGGCTATCACAGCTATTACAGGTAAGTCCATCATTAGTAAAACGTCACATTTTAGATCAGTGCTGACCAAAGGAACTTTCTGTGATGATAGAAATGTTCAATAATCTGCACAGTCCAATATGACAGCCACTAGCCACACATGTAAATGAGAATTTGAAATCTGGCTAGTGCGACTAAAGAACTGAATTTTTAATTTTACTTAAAATAACTTGCAACTTGTATTGGATAGTACTACTCTAGATGGACCACAGCAGATTTCTCATTCAAAAAATTTAGTCTGTATTCCAATTATTATATTCTCACTTAGTGAGGGATCAAAATAACACCCTTAACCTATGCCTCAGTTGGATATCATACAATGAAAATTCAATTTTTCTTTGCCAAACCTCAACATCCTTTTTTTAACCACATTTACATAACTATTATTTCAGTATATTGTTATAATTGTTCTATTTTATTATTAATTATTGGTGTTATCTCTTACTGTGCCTAACTTATAAATTAAACTTTATCACAGGTATGTATGTACAGGAAAAAATGTGTAGTATATACCACCTGTGGTTTCGGGAATCCGGCTGGGGGGTTTACACTATATCCCTGTGGATAAGGGGGGACTACTGTACTTCCATTTTTAATTTTTTGAGGAATTTCCAAACCTAAACACCTTAAAGAGCCAATCGTTATTGACCCTGGTCCTATCTATTCTAACAGAACATTGCACTGATTTCTGAAATCGTTTTACTCTTGTAATACAAATAACCATCCAGTTTAAAAAACAGATCATCTTAGCTTCTTCAAGTTAAAACCATTCATATAGTGATTCCTATCTGACAAGCAAAACCACTAAACACAGAGTAAAAGTCTCCCTTGTTCGCAGGTGATACATCCAACAGATAAATGCCTACTGCAGCTATGCTTTGTATACAATCCAGTAATCTTAATGATCAATTACTTTGTTAATAAATAATTAGAAATACTGTTTTTAAACCAATTACAGGTATAAATTGCAATTCTTGAAAGACTGTCCTAATTGCAAAAATAAATGAGCTGACCTTTTAGTAAAGAGAAAGTCTTCAAAAGTGTTGGCTAGTTCTGGCCACATACTGTCAAATTTTCCAGAAGAAGCATGCTGCCGGGCAACAGGAAGCCCAATAGAAAGAACTTTGAGGAGAGAAGATACTGCTAGTTTCCATGTGCTTTCAGAAGGGCAGGAATACTTCAAACTGAGAGGAACTCTAAGGGTCTGTTAAAGACAGTTTAAAATAAGTATTAATCAAAACATATAAACACCATTTTAAATACTTTAAAAAAAAGGATAGCAGAGAGAAAAAAAATAATAGCATACACATTTTTATTGAAAAAAGGATTATTTTTCTAGAAAGACCAATTCTTAGTCATGGTCCTCAAATCCTACTGCCTAGAAAGGTATACTTTAAAACACTTTCTCCATTTTATAAGCATTGACCTCAAATAAATAACAACCTTTTTGAACTTCAGTTTCTCATCATAAAAGATGAGGATGTTATTGAAAAGTTAAGAGTAACAGTAGGAAACTTACAACTTTGTAGCTTCTCTCAGCTTAATGTTATGGAATTCAAACATTCTGCATAGTTCTTCTAGCAGAAAATAATTTGACAGATGGAGTTCTTCCATCCAAGAAAGATCAATACTGCTTACATTTTTCCACTAATGGTTAGGGGAGAATAAATGTAGCTTAAGCATCATTAATTTGAAGTCTCAAGTTTTATCTCTAAAGTTCAGTGAATTTTGTTTTACTTTAACATTTTAATGTACCTTTTCCAAATGTTTTAGTAAACCTGCAAATTCAAAAAGATGGTTTATCTTTAACCCTTGAGGATACAGTAGTATAACAACTGAGCTATAGTGACTAAGATGCTGAGACCTACTTTTTAATTGATCGACTCTTGAGACAGGTTATTGTTAACCACTGAAGAACTAATTTGGTGATTCAGAATGGATTTCCCTGGTCATAAGCCTATGCAGCAACTAGAAGACTGGACTCACCAAACTATCACAGAGAGTTATCTTAGAGTATCATCAATTAATAGTACCCATGTACTATCAGCTAATTTGAATTAGACTGAAAAATTCTGCTTTTCTGTAACAATTCTAGTCAGAGAAAGATAAAGAGTAAAGAGATAAATTTTCATATTTTAATGTTATGGAGTGAATATAAAACCCAATTTCAACATCCTCCACACAAATTATTACTGAGTACTCACAAAGTGTACATATAAACCATTATATATTAGCATGAAATGGACCTCCACAAACAAGTTGATTAGCTTATCCAGAATCTACTTATCCCTTTCCCCTTCACATTGCTTTGGGGAAGCTGACTCCATTTCCAATTGGGAATTAGGGTAAGGAGACGATTAGCTTACTAAACCAATCTACTCCATTTCCCTGGCTACAATCACTGGTTTAAAATTAGACATGGAACTAAAGCTAGTCCACTTGAGGTTAATTTAAGGAAATTAATAATAATGTAACAGAATACATACACACTGGACATACAATCCTTTTTTTAGCCAAAACTATAAGAAAAAAAACACAGTGAAGATGCAGTCAATCTTAGCAAGCCGGCCACAGAGAAAAAAATTGGCGTTTCGGTGATACTGCTGAATCGCTGAATCAACCAAGCCTAAAGCCTTCCATCTCTGAATTTTCCAACTAAGCACACCAATAAATCCTTTTTATTGTTAAAGCTAGTTGGATCCTAAATGTACGTCATTTGCAAACAAAGAACACTAAATTATACAAGGGCCACTGTTCTAAGTTAAGATTTCATAACTCAAGGTTAATATTTTACTAAAGTCAACGAAATGTTAAACACAGCAGATCTATTCAATTTATACATTTTATTTTTTGAAATATTTAAGCAATTAATACAGGGATTGGAATATAGTGAATAGTCAGTAAATGTATGTGGAACTGGGAAATTCAGTTCCTGCTGTCACAAAGCTCACTTTTAGAGAAAGGAAGAGCCTTGTTCAATTAACAACAATACAGTGTAGTAAGAGTCATAAACAAAGTATTTGGGAGTACAGAAAGGAATATTTAATTCCTTTAAAAATACAAACTGATTCATGTAACTCTTCAATGTTTATCCTTCAAATGGTTAAAGAATAAATCTGATTCTTTATGAATAAAACCTTCAGCTACCTTTTCAGACTTATTCTAATCTGTCACCTTCCTCAACTGGATTCCTCGACATTTGTTTAAAACATACCATGATATTTTATGCTGCTTAGTTTACCTAAAAATACCTTTTCTCTCTTTTTATCTACTAAACTCTATTACTCCTTTAAGTATCACTTCTGTTAATCCTTGCCAAAATCTCCTAGGTGGTTTAGGTACTTCCTTGTCTGTGGGAGGAACTTTTTATTCAGCAGATTACTTAGAAAATACTATTATATTTATCTCAATTGATTCTCTTTTTAGTTAAGACATGTAAGTGATATTGGTACTATACTTCTTTTACAGATAAGGAACACTCTCAGACCAGTTTATTTCCCCCAAATCATAGAACAGCAAATAAACTGCAGCGCACTACTCTAAGCCAGGTCCATATGAATGCAAAGGTGCCTCCACGTTGAGGCTGTCACTTAGCACTTAACACACCATGTTATTACTTGTTATCTTTCTATATTCCCTACACTGAATTATGAAATGTAAGAATTAATCTTATTCATTTTTAATCCTTACTATTTAGTTAATATCTGGTAACAGAGATGATTAAAAAAGTTTCAATAAATGAGACAGGAGGACAGCTGTGATGGTGTGAGTGGTGAGGGGTAGAAAGAAGTACAACAAAAGTCAAGGGAAGAAAAGTTTTAAGACAAGGGCAGTACCATGTTATAGGGAAGATGAAGAATTAGAAAACAGCTTAGGACTTGAAGATTTAGTCTTCTGTAACTTTAAGTAGCTTCTGTAACAAGTAAGCCAGCATGCAATAGGTCAAGAATGACTGGTGGCTGTGAAGGCCACAAGCTATTTAATGGAGTTTAGAAGCAAAGTTGAAAAAAGATGGCAATTTGAGTAGAAAGTAAATTGAGAGACAGTTCTTCTTTAAAAGGCTTAATCATCTTTTTAGAATGAAGTATAAGAGGTTGAAAGAAAAATGAAGGAAGGAATTACCAACAAAGAAAGGTGGGAAGAGGAAAGGATGGGCACAAAGAAATGAAGTCTTTCCTTGAGGAAAGACTGTTTATATTGGCCTGTGTTTGTTCAGTATATACAAGACATGTGTTAGGAGAAAAGCAAAGCTTAAGTTTGTCCTTCAAAATACAGAAAAAAAAAGAAAGACGCTTTGGAGGAAGGGGATACAGTCAACAGAGATGAATTTTAAAAATGACTATAGGCAGACAGTACACATGATCAGTTAAATCAATGGGCTGTGTTGTGAATTTCTCCTTGAATGCTCATCAACCTCAAAGTATGAGAGCTACTATCCTAAGGATCCTCAATGACTTAAGAATTGTAAAAAATATAATGCATACCTACTTTACAATATTTTAAAAAAAGATTCTCATACTTTAGAAAAACAGCCTTATAAAAAAATGGCTACCCAAAAATGTTGGAAGAAAATCACTATTATAAATAATAATATATTTTCCACTTATCTCAATATAATATATTATTACCTAAACAGTAATTTCAATAACACTGTCATCATCAAATAAAAGTATAGAAATGTTTTTAAAAAGAGATACCTTAATAATATTCTGGAGCACTTTCTCATTCACCACCGCTTTGTGACAGGCTGTTTTTTGGTATAAATCCACAACTACTTCTAAAGACCTTTCAGCAAACGGTACATAATTCAAGGCTACCCATTCCGCCTAGAAAGTAATATTTTTCACATGAAGTTAAAAGTACATGAGATTAAAGGAAATCATATTGTTTTCGAAGAGAAAGCTTCTTTGTCTTAAAGTTCAGGCCTTGGTTTTGGGTCAGATTATATTACATGCAAAGTTTTCAATGAGATATGTATTTCATGAAATAATTTTCAGCCAGGCAAAAGTTAAAACTACTGGGAAAAGCAATAGAGCATTCTAACAAGAACTGGGAAAGATGTACTTTATCTGTTGCCAATAGTTTAGGACAATTTTAGGAAATTTAACTCACCGGTGCAAATAGTTGGATCTATTGTGATTCCATTGTGTTGCAAGACAAATAGAATGAGAAAAGTTAATACACATTAAAACTACTTTTCGGACTATGTAAAATTATAATTTTTATGTTGTGTGAACAAAATCGGCATGTGCATGCATTCAGAAATTTATTTTCCCCTAATCCAAAACAAAGTTACAATTTGCCAATTATGGCTTTAAAATTCTTTTATGAAAAATCCAACTAAATTTCACACCAGTAGTAGACAATTTCTTATTCAGTATACATAGATATCTTCATTTTGCATCGCACATATCCATTTTAGGTAAGATTAGGTTTAGGAATTTAGAAGCCATTTTGTAGTGGGATGGGGCAGCCAAGAATGGAACTTTGAAGAAAGATGTACTATAGAGTAACATGAAAGGCCAAATGTCCTAGAGGACCACTTGGGAAACAAAAATCATAAATAAGAAAAAAAGAAACACAGAAAAGATTTTCCAAGTAGTATTTCTTTTCAGCTTAAACTGTTTACAGACATATGAAAGACTATTTGTGAATGAAAAATTTCTAAATTAGAGTCCATCTTAAGTGAAACTGACTTGTATTTATAAGCCATGAAATCTTAAAAAGTAAATGTAATTTAGAGTAAATTACCTGATTATATTTTGCATTTGCAATGTGCTTTGTTTCCAGCTGTCCATACTGTGGAGGTTTACAGGAAAATTCTACAAATGCCAATAACTGGTCAAATATAGCTGGATACATTATCTGCATGTTTTCTGGACCTACGCAGATAGCCTGTAAAAGCAAAATTAAGAGTAGATTGCATAATCTGAACTCCATTAAGTTCTTTACTGTTATGCACATTTGTTTAAATAAAGACTCTTGAAGACTGTCTATTTTACCTAAGTATTATACAATCTTTTATAAGCCTTCAAGGATATTTAAGCTATTTTAAACCATTATTGAATAAAGTATAGGCTAAATGTATTAATCAACTAAAACATGTTAATAAAAAGTGATGTATTACTTAACATACGGGAAAAAGGGCAAGCACTTAAAGAGAAGTCCCAGGCAGTCCTGAGGTTCTATGATCTGATCATTTGTTCAGTAATACAGTCATCAAACCATTGAGAATGCTTCACTGACCAAGATGATATTGACTTCTATCTAAGGGGTGAGATCAGTTCATTGAAGACACAGCTGATTTCTGCACCACACTTGGTCCACTTACTTTAATAATCATGTGCATTACAATTGGGAAAACAAATCATGTAAAAATTTGTTTCTAAAAGAAGTGCATATATTAATTTTTAACAGGGTAATCTATATTTAATAATATCTAATGTATCTGAATATATACATTTGATTTTAAAAAGTTAAAATATCTTAATAGAAATTAAACTCATTGCTACAAATAATTTAACGAAGCAGAATAAAATGCACATCCTGACATCACAAATTTTAATTACCAATTCAAGTATGTCGAAAGTACTTAAAATAAATCTTATTTCTTTTTTTCTAGCCACAATGTATCTTCTCATCCTTTCATATTTTCTTGTTTTAGTGTTTATTTTTTCTGTGGGAAAAATATTTAATTATGCAATTCATGGCTTTTTTAACCTGTCATATAATAATTAGATTAGTTTTATTTTCCCTCGAAGAAGATGTAGCCATTTAGCTGTAATTGAAATTTTAGATAAAACTATCCTGAGATAGAAAGTGGGTAATCAAAGTGCTGCCCATATCTAAATAAGATCATCATATAATTATAATGTAAAAAAAAAGTAAAGATCTCTAATCACATCTTTCAATATGTTTTTTTTCTTGCCAGAAATATTGAATGGAGAACTTGAATGGTATACAGCCTAAAAAATTCTCTCTACTGACTAGTTTCTAATAGCTTCATCTTTTTTATTAACATCTTGCTGAGTCTTAAATCTTACAAGTAGAGAAGTAGTAATCACTGTGGAAAAGAGACAATTATCCTAAATGAATTGTTTTATTTTCAATAACTGAAAAAAAAAATTGTGTAAAACTAATAAGTATCTGAAAATATCTTAGGGCCAAATAATGACTTTGACTACATATTTTGATTTTTGTAGTCCTTTACAAAAAGAAAACATAGTGTTATAGATTTATAGATTACAGGGAGCATAAAATGCAAAACAGTCAACTTTTTTTTTTTAACAACAAATTCCATCTAAGAAAAAGTTATTACTGGCTTTTCTTCAATATTCTGAAGCCTGTATATCAAAAAACCTATTGTATGAACTTGATAACAAATTTTAGTCCAAAAGCTGAAACTCAATAAGCAATCTGAATAATACTTCCTAACAGTCCTTGAAAACTGTGTATGTGAAAACAAGAAAACAAACTGGATGTCTAGTATTGGTTCAAGGTTTCTCTCATTAAATCATTTAACAATAATTCACATTCAGAGCCTATCATGTCTGAGGCCTTTGCTAAAGAACTTGATAATAAAGATAGTAACAGCTAACATTTACTGAATGTTTAACTGTACCAAGCACTAAATATCTTACAAATATTATCCCACTGAATAGAAAAAAAAAGTTGTAGACTTATTATTTTCATTTTATAGATAAGGAAGTACAGATTCAGACATTTGGCCCTATTAATTAGAAGACAAGGCTTTACTGCACAATTCCAAGGGCACCATTCACAATGTGATGATTCTCCTTAAGTACCACTCCAGCAGCTGTGACGATGAGGCAGATAGAGCATCTAGCCATCTGACTTTAGGAAGTGTAGCAATAAATAAGACATATGCAGTCTCCTGATCACAGAACTTAGGAAAAGTAGATAATCAAATTCTCAAATCCCCCATGAATGACAAAATATCTCAGTAAAAGAAAAAAAAAATCAATTAGCATACATAATTAAGTCAGTATGGCTGGGAACTAGTGATTTGAGAACCAAGAGAAGACTGTGACCCCAAATATTTTGGTAAACATGAAATCAAAAAGTTTTTCCTTTAGGAAGGAAAATAGCTTTTAATCAATAAAATATTTTTGCTGGATAGCTTATTAGTTTAAGGATAAAATCCCAAAGCAAGTAAATTTTGTCCTAAAGCTAAAAAAGTATCCAACATCTATGGGAGAAAATATCAAACACTCTTACAGATAATGAAAATGTTGATTTTTCTCTGTTAGGAAATATTAAAGACCCCATGTCTGTATCACTTTCAAGTATTATGAAATATCATTTAGATAATCATATAATAGACAATAAATACAGTTTATTAATAATGCAAAATATCAATTTGATATAAATGAACAATAAACTTTAAGTTTCAGGTTGAAGGTATTATTGTTTTCAAACTATATAGATTGAAATGATTCCTGAAAGTATAGTCTTTATATATTGTTTTCAAAACCATTAAAAGTTCAGAACAAACTGTTAGTAATTGGAATGAATGTTTCCACTTATTGTCTCATAGCTAAAGCAGAGGGTTTTTTTTTTTTTAATTATATACTTCTTTCTTTGAAAAGTATTTTTGGCATTTGTTGTTTCTTCTTTATTATCCTCTACACATATATAAAAGCTTGAATTAAACATCTGAATGAGAATTCTGGATTACAGGCATCCCACAGGCCTGTGGCTTCTCTCTTCTAATAGAATAACTTTTCCATTCCCTCCAGGGCAGTCTGTAAGCAGTTTATGAGCATGGTCAATCAAGGGGAAAAAGTAATTATTGAGAGGCTACTGTTTTTCCCCCACTGAGATTAAAAACAGCTATTTTGATTTCGACTGTAGAAAACTGATAATCTCTACAATAAATTTTTTTAAATGCAGGTTTTCTTAAATTTTAGGTTTCTACACAATGTTTCCCTGTGCAATGAGACGAAGGTTAAAGAGATTAAGGAATTACTGATCAGCTAGACTACCTCCAGAGGCAATTAAGAAACCTCCATTTTACTGTGAAAGTTTTCATGATTCAGTAGGATATAATGCAATCATTTAATTAGAAAACACAATTTATAGTATACAAATGGCTACTGATCACACATGTGCAATAAAGATCTAATTACATTCTAATTTTGTTAGAACATCATAGCTATTTTGTTGGAATTGCTGGCTCTTCAGTTGGCACTTTGTTGTTTAGCATCTTGGTTGTTGTGAATTGCACTAACAATTACATTTACAGTTTAAAAGAATTCTTTGATTTTGTTTGCTAATTGGAATTTGCTCAATAATTTTTAGGTCTGTTTTAATAATTTATTGCAGTAACAAAACACACATAGGTAAAAAGATATCTTCCTATAATTTCTGTGAGAAATATTTTATAAATTTATTACTTTTTTTAAAATATAGGTTTCTAAGAACTTCAGAGCTAAATTTAAATAGATGGAAAAAATATATAATCCATTGCTTTATAAAAATCCTAACTAGATAAGTACTTTACTAAAGTTGTTATTCCAAAAAGTGCATCCTCTTGTGAAGAGATCCACAAACTAAAACCGCCTGTGACTAGAAACAGGATGCAGGCAGTTTCTTAGAGACTCTCAAAACAAATATGAATTATCTTCTAAAAAATAATAGAAATCCACAAGTTTTAAAATAACTAGATCTTTACATTACTAAATTTATCCCAAAAAGTCTATATAGCAACGTAAAAAACTTCCAGAGAACCATATGCAATATTGCTTAGACAGCAACTAAAATTCTATTACCTTTTGGAGAACATCTAAAGCTGTAAGTACAGCTTCCTGTAAACTTGTCAAAACTGCTTCAGTATAAGATGGAAGAATGAAAGGGGATGCATCTGAACTTATTGGGACTGAAACAGCACTGTGCAATATGACTCCCAACTTTTCCAAGTCATCCATGTTGAATCCAGTTTTTATGTGTTGGTAGAGAGCTGGAAATATCTGAATTAAAGCTGTAAGAAAAGGCTGGCTGGGAATGAAAGTCAGTTTATCAAAAGTAATAGGAGGCTTAGTGCTTTCAGATCCAATTCTATACCAGGTATTCCATGCAGCCCACCAGAGATTCAAATCTTCAAGCTCATCAGTAACTATGGGTGGTTCACAACTACTATATCTTCCAAGTCTTTCTCCAATGGAATCTGTTCTGACAAACGGCCTGCTCAGGCCAGGGCCTGATATGGACCCTAAAAGGACAGGCACAGGTACATTAACTGCAGGTGGTGTCTCAGGCTTATCTGAGTCTCTGACAGGGGACACAATCTGTAAAATTTCCTGGAAGCTTTTCAGCGCAGCCAAAGATACTTCATTGTTTTTGCTCAGTGCTGCTGACTGTATATGGTCAAGAAGAACATCCCATGCTCTTGAAAAGTCTCCTATATTGGGAAGAAACACAAAATCACCATAAAAGTGATCAAATTTTCTCTATTAACACTTTACATTTTATTTGCTTTATTTTTCTGCTTAAATTCCTATGGAACTAGAAAACATTTGCTTAAGTACTAAGGTACTAACAATGTGAATTAAAATCATTACAACCTGAAAATCCAGGGAATTTTTTTTCAGGTAAAAGAAGATAATGGGTACATCAAACAAAGTTTTGGCCTTAAATACAAAACTATAAATGTCAGTATTCATATTTATACTATTTCCTAGTACTTCTGCCTAAGGAGAACAGAACAAAAACTAAGAAGATGAAAACAAAAGCTTTTTAGCAACATCTTTGGTCTATCTACTTTTATTAACAATTAAGATGTTATCATTCTTAAGCATACTGGAAAAGTTACAAGTTATAACAGTATGATACATGTTTTTATAGGTCTAAATGTTTAAAATAAACCGTATGTCATACTCCATTAAATCTTAACTTTATACTTTAGTTTTCATATTTAAATAATTTATACTTGCAGAATTTCCTTAAACATTTTTCCCCAGAACAGTTAGTGAGTTACCAGTAGAAAATGCACCATAAAGAACAGACTGTCCTTTAATAATGAGTCTAATTTTATTTCTCTGCTATGAAACTGAGTTTGGTGACCCATCGTCAGTAGAGCATGGGCTGAATAGTAGTTGCTGGTTTCCACGGATCAATTCAATCTCTTGCTCTACCTCTATGACCAACTAAACACATTTTTAATGAAGCTTTCTATGGTCAGGTGTACTTTATTTCTATGAAGCCCAGCAAAAATGACTTGTTCCTATAGCAATCTAGCCCAATAGCTATTTGTTAATAGCCATTTTTATTCTAATAGTCACTTTATTACCTATACTTGCATTTAAATCATGTAAAAAATCAGAGAAACTGACATTTCCCAAAGGAGGATAACTAAGTAGGCTATGAAACATATAAATAGTTGAAGTTTAAAGACTTCCATTTTGAAAAGGCTATAACTGACTTGATTTTTTTAAGGTATAAAACCATATGCCTGAAGGAGCATTCAGTTAATAGGAAAGCTGGAAGCACGTCTGGTATGAAACAATAAGCACTACTATGCCTAACAGGACAAACTATAACACCTTCCCAGTTACATGCCTCTTCCTTTCCATATTTTTTTTTTATTAAAAATTGCAATATAATTTACATACAATAAAAACACAGACTTGTTTCAGTAAACTGTTCTAAGAGTTTTGACAAATTACTTTTAAAAACTATCAAAACAGCTAAACAAAAACACTTCTGCCTGCTGCCAACCCAATTTAAAAGTCAGATGAAACACTACATTTACCAATTAGAATGGTGACCTAATATCAGAATATCCATGCCATTGGGGGGAAAAAAAACCCCTATAATTCCTCTATTAATATATTCTATGTCTAGGAAGAAGTCATCTTTCTAAAAGTCTAGGTATAATTACACATTACACAAAATATGAACCTCATTCTAAAATAATAAAAACCAGTTTTTAGCTTTCAAGTTATAAAGAATTATTCATGTGGCACAAATTGCCTTACGTTTTCATTTTAAAAAATTTAAATCTGTATCTATTAGTTCTTAGCTTTTTAAAAAACATAACTCTGTAGTGCAGATGGGTGCTAGATTAATTGGGGGAGGTCAATTCATGGATTGTATAAATGTTTAACTTTTTTAAACTTAAGAAATAAAGAAATAAAAATTGATGTAAAAAAAGTAACTCATGGAGATATTAAAAATGATGCTTATTTTGTCAAACCTCAGCAAATATACAGTTAAAATCGAAACATTTCATTGTGTACATAAATTTTACATGGAAAAAAATTAAGATTAAATATATATATTAAAATTAAGGCATAAAGTGCAAAATGGATCAAACACTATAAATTATTCTTGAAAAAAATGGAAAAAATGCACATGAACACCACACAAAAATACCTATGAAGAGTAAATAAGCACATACTTTAACATAAACAGTAAAAAAAGACAAACATAAAATAAAAAATAACATGTAGAATATGCTTATAATTATGTATAAAAGTATTCATTTTTTTCTACTGCCACTACTACTACTACCATAATTGAAGGTATTTTATAATCTATACTGGGGTTTCTTAATCTCAGTACTATTGACATTTTGGGTTAGATAATTCTTTGATGTGGGGGCTACCTTCTGCATTATAAGATGCGTAGCAGCACCCCTTGCCTCTACTCCCCAGAAACCAGTAGCTCTTCTCCCTCCCTAGTTGTGACAACCAAAAATGTCTAGACATTGCTAAATGTCCTGGGGGAAAGACAGAGGGCAAAATTGGCCCTGGCTGAGAATCACTGACCTATACCAATGGCTTCTTACTAGTCTAATAGTGTCCCGCCACCTTTCCTTACTGCCATTTCATTTCACACATACCATCTAAAGTGGTCTTTCTGAACTGCATATCTGATCATGTCATGAGTTAAAAATCTTTCAGTGTTTTTTTCATGGCTCTTAAGATGAAGTCTTAACTTATGAACATGACCTCCAAAAATTTTCATGGTTTGACCTCTCTCTACCTCTACAACCTTACCCGGAATCACACTTATCCTTGTTCTCTTTATTCCAGACCTTCAAAATGCTAGGATCCTCATCATCCCTCCTCAGTTTGCTCCTGCCTATAAGGCTGTTCACCTTTTATCTTATCCATGCCTAATGAACTACTACATAACCTTCAGATCTCAAGTAAAATATTGCTTTCTTAGGGAAGCCTAAGTCTGGACCTCACTGGCCTGGTTCACAATGCACCATTACTTTGTAGCATTTATAACTGTAGCAATTTTGCATGTTTTTAAAGGTAAGGTTTTTTTTTTTTTTCAATTATAGTTGACATTAAATATTATATTAGTTTCAGGTACAGAGCATAATGGTTAGACATTTATATAACTTACAAAGTGATCCCTCTATTAAATCTAGTAACCCACCTGGCACCATAGTTATTACAATATTATGGACTATATTCCCTATGTAGTACTTTACATCTCCATCACTATTCTGTAACTGCTAATTTGTACTTCTTAATACCTTCACCTTTTTCACCCAGCCCTGTAACACCCCTCCAATCTAGCAACCATCAATTTGTTCTCTGTGAGTCTGTTTCTGTTTTGTTCATTTATGTTGTATTTTAGATTCCGCATATAAGTAAAATCATATGGTATTTGTCTTTATCTGACTTACTTCACTTAGCATATCCCTCCTAGGTCCATTTTTTCATCTTGTGCATAAATGTAAAATTTCCATTTCTTTTTTTTTATGGCTAATATTCCATTGTATATATGTACCATCTCTTTATCCAACCATCTACTGATGGACACTTAGGTCACTTCCATATCTCAGCTATTGTAAATTATGCTACAATGAACAGAAGAATGCATAAAGCTTTTCAAATTAGTGTTTTTGATTTCTTCTAATAAATATCCAGAAGAGGAATTGCTGGTCATATGATAGTTCTATTTTTACTTTGTTGAGGAACCTCCATATTGTTTTCCACAGTGATTGCAACAATTTGCAGTCCCAAAAGTAGTGCAGGAGGGTTCTCTTTTCTCCACATCCTCACCAACACTTGCTGATTTATTGATGACAGCCATTCTGACAGGTGTGAGGTGATACCTCGTTATAGTATTACTTTTCATTTCTCTTAAGATTAATGACATTGAGCATCTTTCAGTATGTCTATTGGCCATCTGTATGTTGTCTCTGAAGAAATGTCTATGTAGTTTTGCTTTTTTAATGTAATTATACTTCCTCCTTCATGCCCATGACAGAAAGAACAGTGTGTATTTTGCTCATAATTGTATCACCTACAGGTGAGTCCACAAATGGTACACAATACATATCTTCTCAATGAAATGAATGAAAACAGGCATGCTCATGCACACGCCACACATAAGCACAAAGACTGGCAGTTAAGATCGATTATTCTTGTAAAGTAGTATTTATATCAATTTTAAAAGAATCTTCTGTATTTTCCAAATTTCTTTTAACATAAATTATTTATGTCACCACAAAAATGTATATATACCTAAAGGTTGCAGTAGATATCTTCTAGTGTTGAAGATTCTTGCTACTCCAGCCAATGTTAAAACCCATGTCTCAGCCCACTGCTTCTCTGCTGTGTCTCTTGAATGATGAATGAGAATATTGCCACCTCCAGATTCAATCTTTTCTTTGTCTGCAGTGGTAGAAGACTCTCGAACTCGGTCCAATAGATGAAAGAGAACCTGAATATTTATTAAAATACGTACAAAAGTATTGATAACATAGCTTATGTAACCACATAGAAAATTAGGAATTGTTATAAAAATTATACCTGACGATCTGATCAGTCCTGGAAGAAATTGTTCAATTAGAAGAAATTGAACAATAGAGGTATTATATTCTTAAATTCACCCTTAAGGTCATGAAATATGAATAATTAAAATAAATTAGACAGAATATTGTCTAAGACTTGCTGAGTTGAACTGTCAGTGGAGCATTTATAGGGTAATGTACAGAAAGAAACAAAACTAAAGAGAGGGGTCTAGGCAAAAATATAATTATGGGCGACATCTAGATAGAAGTTATAACTGAAGCTTCAGGATTAGATGAGCACTTGGAAAAATCAAGCAGAAAGTGGTTAGGAATTGGCGAATGTTTAAAGGGTAAATTCAGGGGAAGAAATAGACAAAAAATAAAAATTGAATATAGAAGCAGAAGCATGCTGTAAACAAACCAAGGAAAGAGAAATTTCAAGAAAAAATTAATCAACAATATTAAATTCTACAAAAAATTGAGGATAAGGATTGAACATTGGGCAAAATACTTGGCAATTAGAAGACCACCTGTATGTAGCCCATTAACAATTTCTGTGGTTCTCAAAATATGGTCTCAGAATCTACAGCGGTAGCCTCACCCAGGAGTTCACAGACATCCAAATTCTCGGGCCCATGACAGGGTTAAAAAAAGAATCAGAAACTCGGGAGGATAGGGGTGGTGGCTCAGCAATCTGTGCTTTAACAAGTCCTCTAGGTGATTCTGTTACTAAGTTTTAAAAAGCTCTGAAGTAGAATAATCTGAAAATCAAATTACAAGGAATAATGGGAGTGCATGGAGAGGTGAAGAAGAAAAAAAATCACTGAGAATTAGGTAGCATGATTAACAATGAAGCTGTATGAAAGGAAAACAGGTATCGGAGAAAATACCAGTTCATTTCTTAAAACAGTAATGGAAACTTAGGCATGTTTGTGATCTGAGGAGCCAGGGGAGAGTTGAAATACAAGACACAGGAGGGAGCAAAGCTTTTAATTATTTTATTAGGGAACATAAATTATTAAATTTTTAAGAAGACACTTCGGGGCCTTTTTTGTTAAAATTAGTGATCTCAAAAATTCATGAAACCAGTGAAAGAATTATAAATGGAATTTTATTAAAACGGAACAGATAGAAAAAAGAAAGCCTTTAACAAAGAGGAGATGCTCACTAATAAGCTGTTGTCTTTGTTAAGAAAGTTTTAAACAAAGGATAAAGAAAAACTGAAAAATAAAATTGCATATTTAATGAATGAACGTGTAGAATTCACCAAATGAAGGTTACTTTTGTTTGGTGATTCTGCAAGTAAAATTCACAACTGTTGATATTATTTATAAATTCTCATTTGGTTATATATATATATTTGAATTATGCGTAGCAGTTTATTAACTCCCAGTTTTACCACTTGGGAAAATGGTTAAAAGAGAAGAGCAAAGGGAGAAATCAGAGACAGAGATAAGAGATGAGCTTTAAATATTTAATATATTCTGTGCATGCTGCAATTTAAAATATGACAAAGCTAATATTTTCTGTTTTGTCAAATGCACAAATGCATAGAAATTCTTTGAAAACAAACAGGAATAAGTTTAATTGAAAAACGTATATAAGTATGCTCCAATTAAAAGCTAATACGTCAAGCTATTTTACAATACCTTCCAAATAACGGTGTGCCATGTAGAATGCTGTAATAAAGTTCCATGTGCACCAATTGTTGAAAAAAGAGTTTGCCCTGCACTCTTCCTGACAGCAGGTCGGGGGTCCACACACAGTTCTCCTAATTTTGCATAAAGACACAACCACAAGCAATCAAACGGTGGTGCAGGGTGGAATGGCCGATGTAAAATGACTCCTTTCTCTTCTGCTTGCTTTTGCTGTGCTGCCTCTTCTTTATTTAATTCTTTTTCAATAGTTTCTCCTCTTTGGAAAAAATAATCTGAAATATTCCACTAAAAAGCAAAGTACAAAAATATCACTTTAGTTATAGATTTTATTTGAAACACATAAATATAAATATGCAACTCAGAATAAAACTTGTAAAAAGTACTTCAAAAATCTCTTTCATAGAAGCGATTTAATGAAAACACCTCTTCCTGTCAAATGTCTCTAGCTGGTTTCTGGAGAATATGGGGGAACAATCTTGTGCTAATATTAATATTTTAAAAAAATTCTTATTATAAAAAATTTCAAAAACACAGAAAAACTGGGAGAATATATCAATATGTTGATATACCTACCACCTAGATATAACAATTGTTAATATCTTATATTTACTTTATGCCCGTATTTTATATTTAAGACTTTAAAAAACACAACCCTGATACCATTATCACCCTAAATTAACAATTGTTTAGTATTACTAAATAATATTTTGTAATTTCATACAAGAATGATTACTATATCCAAGCACATCTCATGACTTCATTTTTAACTACAGCAAAGTATGTAAATTAATGAGAATTGTGTCAATGGCAGAGAGTATACAGAGTCTAATACCTGTGAACATAAATATAAAGGAGGTGACAGCTAGAAAAAATTTAATCAACACTGAAAATGTAATCAAACACTTTTCAGGAGCAATTATATACACAACATACCTAAGTTTTTTCTCATGATTACATTTTTAATAGTAAAATATTAAGTTATCTAGCTTGTGAGGAATATTTACATTTGAGTTAACATGGACAATGGACTAATGGTTACCAGAGGGTAGGGAGGAGGAAGAGGGAGGTATACAGGGGGAAAAAAATTTTAATAATTTCTTCAATTAAAAAAATAAAAAATAAATAAAATATACAATAAAAAAAGACAAAAAAATAAAACTTCTGAGTTATATTACACATTTAAAAGAGTCTATATAATTGCCTTTAAATAAATTTACATTGGGAACGGCTTACTATATATGTTTACTTCATGTAACATATATCAATACCTTAACTTAGATTTCATTACTCCTATATTCAAAATAAGTAAACGAGGCTCAAGAATTTAGTCAATAATTTAGTAATTAACAAGAAGCAGACAGAATTAAAACACATGTTATCTGTTTCCAGTCTAGGCTCTTCCACTATCACATGCTGCCTTCTTATAGCTAACGAAGCAGTGTTGACAACTACTTTTACTGAAGCTTTATTTACTAAATAAGTAGTATATGAATATATTGCTACCAAAATAATATTGAAAATTAATTAACCTTCACCCTACAGTCAATTAACTATTTCTCTTGTATTTGTTTACTAAATCTGCCCAAGACAAATCTTATAAAAGCCGAATTTCAGCTCAATATGCCAAAATTATTCCAAATAATCTGCTATTCATGAATTATTTCTTAAATGATGTCATTTAACCCTTTATGCAAGATGTTTGGTACTCCAGAATCATTTAAACCTAAAAAGCCAAAAGCATATTTGCTTAGCATTTACTCTCAAATGCAAACAGTGATTTCTAGATTATAAGAAAGGCAATGATATTTACCAGTAAACCTATTGAAGTTAAACTAATATTAAGTTCTTGATTATGAAGTCC
The DNA here is from genome assembly GCA_003508835.1 of Eonycteris spelaea. Lineage (NCBI taxonomy): Eukaryota > Metazoa > Chordata > Mammalia > Chiroptera > Pteropodidae > Eonycteris > Eonycteris spelaea. The sequence goes on from PUFA01000070.1 coordinate 4,890,048, forward strand.
AAAGCTACCTGCAACATCTACAACTATCTGCAGGCAAGTGCAAGGCATTGTTGGTAGAAAATCTGTCACAACCAACTGAAGACACTGGAATGCCGTTCGTATCAAGGATTCGCTGAAAAAAAAAACAAAAGAAAAGAAACTTATACTAATGCATTTATAAGAAATACAAGAGAAAATACATATCTTACAGTAACTTGAACCACGCAAAATTTTATTTAAAAATTGAATGAGAAAGTCTTTCCTAATATAAATCATTCAGTACTTTACATTTATGTATATTTTTAAGATATGCTTACTTAAAATAATTGACAAATAAAAAACCTCAAAGGTATAAGAAATAAAAATAGACTAGAAAAAGAAAGGAAGATATGTATTAATGCCATACTATTTTTATTTGTATTTTGCTTCAACTAGCCCAACAAAACTTCAGACACTGAATAAGAAAGGAAATTGCCTAAAGCTACTTTCTTACCGTTATACCCCCAATATGTAGCATGGACGCCTAGCATAGATGAATACACACAATTTACTCACTGAAAAAAAATCAGTTCCTTATTCTTTTACATCTATACTATACCCTACTTTACATCTAGTCTGTAAAAGAAAAGAGTAATTTTAAATTTAAAATAAAGAGATTAAGTATTTGGTTTTGGAAATTCTGGTGGTGAAAAATAATAATGAAAATGAATTATAATAGCTAATACATTGAGTGTTTACTATGTCAGGTACTTTCTAAGAGTTTAACATGTATTAATCAATTTCAACCTTACAACATCCTATTTTCATAACTGCATTGTAGGTTGGCAAAAGAAACTTCAACTTTTTAAGCTATGGCTGATCTCTTTCTACTTTAATCATCTCAACATTTTGTAGGATTTAAGGAAATTTATTACTACAAATAAATAAGAAAAATTAGACTTCCATAAAAGTCTCAAGCATCTCAATCATGTAAAACTCTTAATTAGTAATCAAAACAAGATATTATGAATCTTACTGCAGAATAACAGTCATACACAACCAAACGTCTGCTAACTCCACTGTGATATCCTACCTTAAACAAATCCATACATTTCCTCCAAATGTACCCTTCTTTCTGTATTCCCTAGTTAATGATACCATCACCCACTAAAGCCATCTAAGTCAGAAATCTGGGAATTATTCCTGATTCTATTTCCTATTTCTTCCTATTCTCCTATAGCCAATCCGTCAAGTAGCTCAAATCCATCTCCTCCTATTTCTAGAGAGCACTGTATGTGGGCTTTCCCATGTGCCTCACTCCATGCTGCTTGACATAGTGATATATGTCAAATGTATATCAGATCACATCACTCTTCTGATTAAAATCCTAAAATGCCTCCCAAATATTTTGAGGATAAGTCCAAATACTTTATAAAAGCATATAAGGTCCTTCATTATTTTGGCTCTGTCGCTCACCAGGCCCCATCCACTGGAGTTCTATTCTTTTGTGGCATAACAAACTCCTCTCTTAATCAGGATCCTACTTACAAGCATTTGCCTTTTCCATAAAATTCTACTTTTAGAGCAGGAGCTATTTATCTATGTAATTGAGATAACTAGCAAACATAGTATTTGGAATATACTAGGCACCGAATAAATATTTAATAAATAAACAAATCAATGAAAAAAGTTACTTAATAGTAATTTCTTAGACTTTCTAATATATGAAGAGAAGTCAAGCCCTAAATGTTAACTCGCACCTTACCAAATATTTAACAAAAGAAAATCCAATCTTTGATGTATTACAAAGTTTGTTAGATTGGTACATTTATCTTATTATAAAGAAGAACCTTGTATTCTTATATAAATGTCAAATAAATAGCAATCTTCCCATCCTTCAAAAAGAAAAAAAGGTGAGCCAAATTCCCTGTAGCCAACTGGGAGGTAGAATTAAGAAAAACTATTCTAGATTTTAAACTTAAGCAGAAGGGACATACACAGAAAATTACCACTATTACAAGATTTTAGGATGGATTCCCTTTTTCTATCACTTTTTGGATGTTAATTTTAAACACTTACCCTTGATCATTTCTGATTGCTCCCATGACTCCAAGCACTAATGGCCATCCAGGCCCAAGACTGTCACCCTGACTCTGCAGAATCTGCAACACACATTCTAATTGCTTGAGCCGGATATCAGGATGGTTAATACTGGACATCTCCTTTAATGGGTTCAGTAAAAGCAACTGCAGCCTCTGAAAAGGAGGCAAGAAACTAATTAGCAAAAGAAGCCCAAAAAGGCAAGAAGGCTCTGCTGTTGCTTTTTAAGTTTAAATTCACCTCTGCTCAGACTATAATGGTAAACAGAAATTTTTCTAGTAAAGTAAACATTAACCATAATTTTTCTAACGGTAATAGAGGTTTATTTTGTCATGTATGTCTTTTTAAAATATATATATATAAATCAATCTTGAAGATGTTAGATTTAAAGATAAATGGAGAGTGACCTTATGTTAAAAGATATTAATTATAGACCCACATAGAAATGAATCTCACTAAAGGAAATAGATCTATATAACATCTAGCTCTACTTGGAGGAAAACAATTCCCAATTTCTAAAATTACCTTTCATTTACTCTATTAATGTACGCCACATGTATTTAAATTTAAAATTCTCAATACTCCTAAAAAATGAAAAAGTATGGTAAACAAAGATGACATATAACCACAAAATCGGTTGCAGAGTAAAAAAATGCACTCCATTCTATCTCTTTCACACCTGAAAGCACTTGCTTCATTTTTAACTTTCTTCTCTCCAAAAATTCATTTCATTTAGTTCACTTACTGAACAAACATTTACTAAACCTTCACTATGTGTCAAGTATTAAGTGGACATTGAGGATACACATAAACAAGGGTTTTCTTTTCAAAAAACTTAAATTGTAGTAAAAAAAATGAAATCACTAAAATGAAAGCTCTATAAAAACATAGATCTTTTCTGTCTTGTTCATCATTTATTCCAAAAGCTGAAATACTGCCTGGCACATAGTATCTATTCAATAATTGTCTGATGTATAAATTTGCAGAGCTCAACTACAATACAGTAAGATAATGAGGGCAATGAGAATGGATATTAAATGCCTCATTCTTACTCAATCTTCAAACAAAATTTTGGTAGACTTTTAAAAAGACGGTATTAGATCTATGTGAATGGTTAGGTGAGTGGAGACAAAGAACTCATGACACAAAGAAATTCTGGAAGTATAAAATAACTCTTAAAATTACTTAAAAATAAAAATCTATTTCACTATATCTGTCTCTTCTGTCACTTGTTTTCTCCCCATGTAAGGGTAATGAGAAAAAAAAAATCAGAGACAAGTAAGGATCAAAGGAAATGGAGCTAATAAAGTAGGGACCCAAAATGAAGCCTGAGTACTGAAACTTCTAGACAGGAGACCAATTCTAAGTAGTTTATTAACTTAGATCAATGTCACACATAACAAAGTTTTCACAATTTTAAGTAAAGATAATCCTAAAAAATCTATGCATATCAACCTTCTATAAGAGATCTGTGGCCTACATATACTAAGCAACAAAACTCACTTTTAGAATATCATCCATTTGATAAACTAAGAACATTATATATGGGAGATGATTTTACATTAAATAGTAAAAAAAGATTTTTTTCTTAACCTGGTTTTGCGAAAGTGGAGGATCATGGTTAAATGTTAATCCAGCTTTAATAAGTGAAGTTAAAGCTTCTGCTCCCCATTCTCTCATTCGAGAATTTGGATGCTGGCAAACCTGAAGGTACATACATTGAACAAAAATTAAATATATAATTTATATACCTAAGCTCACACATCAATTTGAGAAAAGAAAAATGAAAATATTACATTTTCTATTCTTTCATGTTTAAAAATTTATATCAAATGTTCGTCAATAAAAACTGAAGGAATATTATATCCAAAATGTAAGTAAGCTTACCTTCTGAATAAGGGGCAAGAGGAAGCAATAGAGAGACAGAAGATAAAAGATGAAACTAAACAAGTCACAGAAAACAAAAGATTTCATAAAAGTGATGTCATCAAAGTAAACAAAAGAAACAAATATTAAAATTCCTCATTAGAACTACCCTCGTAATCGAATAATGTGCTACAATTAAAAAAATGTACTTTTTGTCATTTGATGAGAATGTCCATAATAAAGAAATCTGCACATATCCTTCAACAGCTCATAAAAGTAATCCCAATAAAATGGAAAAAAGAAAGAAAATGACAAGCTCTTTTGTTTTTCTTATTAAGAATAATACTTTTCTAGGGGGGGAAAGATAAAAGTGAATAAGAGGTTTAAATTTCAAGTTATAAAATAAATAAGTCATTGGGATGTAATATACAAAAAAAAGAATACTTTTCTCAGGTTACTAAAATAATATAAAATGAAGATCACAGCAACTTAAATCTAAACTGCACATAAATGTGTATCCTATAGAAGCAACTATTATTAAGAAGCAACTCATTAGTAAGAATCACCCTATAATCAGTATTACCAAAACAGATTTTTCCCTGTATAGAAGACCTACCTCATAATTATAGGAAAGGCTAAAGAAGCAGTATTTACTATTAACTTAGCCCCAATTACACTGAAGTTTCAGAACTAGAAGAAACTGAGGTGATCAAGAGATTGTATAATAAAAAAAGGGTCCCAGGCTAGCAGTTGAAGTAGACTTCAGTGATTTCATTGAGAATTTATCCATTTTTAGCCAAAAAAAAAAAAAAAGCAACCTATTCCTTCATCAAAGCAATTACTATAAAACTTTAGTCCCTGATAAGATAAAATACAGGAAAAAAAAGAAGTTAATCCTGATTTTTCATATGGGTATCCAGAATCATTAGTTTACTATGTCTATCTTTATTCTTAAGAAAAAAAGAAATATGATTTTTAAAAAGAGGTTACCTCAAGTAGATGGCCAGTTAGAGGTCGCCAGAGAATTTCTATTCGGTGCATGTTAACTAGACCAGTTTCTAACAATTTAGCAACAGCAAAAAGAGATGGTTCCTAGGGAGAAAATATTGCACCTTGATATTATAAGGAGATTTTAGTACTTTGACTATAAATAAAACTGAGAATACTCTGAAGAGCATGAGTATAATTAATAAATGATTACTATAAATTAGCAACAAATACAACAAAATCTAAGTTATAAGGAGACAAGCCTTCCTACCCATCCTCAAGTATCCATAATAGCTCCTAACTAGAATATTTGGTTAGGAAGAGTGAAATTGAAAAATAATACCAGACACACAGAATAGCTTCTGACTGGAAGGAAAGGTGATTTAAGCTATGAACTGAATTGTGTCCCCTTAAAATCTCTATGTTGAAACACTAACATCTATGGTATTTGGAGTCAGGGCCTATAAGGAGATAATTATAATTAAATGGGGTCATAAGGATGAAGCCCTGATATAACAGGTTTAGTGTCCTCATAAGAAGAGACACCAGAGGGCCTGTGATCTCCCGCCCCACTCCCTCCATTCCATTTTTGTGGAAAAAAAATTTATCATTCTGGAGACAATATGATATAATGGTTATATTATATAACCACACTGTGATATATACATCTTTAAGCCCTAGAATATTTAACTTACTCAAATGGCTGACACTGATAAACTTTTTTAAAAATGTAGGAAAATATAGAAGTTTCTACTTATTTTAACATCTGTATATTTATAATTTTATAGAAAGCACAACTGAATAATAAACTGTCTTATGCCTTCATCAGAAAACATTTTTATAAAGTTTATACTTGAATATTTTTAACTTTAATTCCATTCCATAATTATCACTTTAGTTTATAAAATTAAATCGTAAAATGGAGAGATGTAACATTCTCACGGACGTCATTTTTATTCTAGTAATTTTCTCAACATTTGTTCCCTCCACCAATCCCTAAAATATCACATGTATTCATACCACTCTCTTGAAATTGTACTTTTCAAGGTTAATGATAAACTAACAATAATGAAATCTCTTATTTTTTCAGTCCTCATTGATCTTGACTTCTTATAACATTTTCTTCTTTTGATTTCCATGATCCTGTCCTTCCCTACCCATAACCTACCATTCCATCAATATCCAGCTCCAATAAGACTAATTCATCTTGATTAATCTTAACTCATTTTAGTAGAGATGTGTACCAAAAATGTCTTATGTAACAAGTCACTAAGGATTCAAAGAATAAGTTTCACATCACTTAATACTACACTATTTATTTAGCGTTTTATCCCACCTTAACTGCCACTTAATCATGAGCCAACTTCCTAACAGTGTCATGTACATAGTGGACTTACTGTACTTGTTGAATGAATATATAAATTCTTAAGACATCACCATATAAACTTGCTGAAATTTCATTAAACTACTCTATTAAAAATATTCTACTTTTATGTTAAGAATTAATCTTAAAAATGTAGGCTTACTGAAGATATCAAGATATTACTTCACTATATTTTATATTATCCTTGCCTTGATTTGGAGTAAACCTAATATATATTTTCAAATACCTGGATGTGTATATAATTCGGTAGCTACGTGCTATAGCATACAAAGCTTTGTCACAATAAGACCTTACTAGCTAATCTTCAAATGAATCACATGAGCCTAGATGACAAGCCACAGTACACAGAATTATAATTAAGGAGTAGGCAGACAACATAATTTTGGATCCTACAGTTAGATGTTAAACAAGTTACAAAGCTCCATTCTCTGATTTTTAATCATTTTCTGGGAGTCTTCACTTATTTGTAAATGGTCCAACTGTATTTATTCATTTTAAAATGTAGAAAACATGTTACTTTAAATAATTTCTAAGACACAAATAAACCTATATATTTTTGTGTTTTCCAAGTATAACAGAAATAATATTTTGTATACAGAAAAAATGTTCTCAAAAGTACTTCCTATTCATGTAGTCAATGAACAAAGTAAAAATCTAATTTTTAAGGCAGGAAGAATCATTACATTCAGAAAAAATTAATTAGTTCTTTATTGCCTATTCCAACAAAAGCAAGAGACACTGAGACATATAATCCTTCATTTAAATCTTATATTGCCCCAATCGTAAATTATAATTATTATTATATAATAGACATAATATATGATGATTATTAATTATAATATATATAATATAAATATTGTATGTAATTATTATTGTGACATTTTATGGGACTCATTTATAAAAGTGGTGTGGCATTATTCTTTATAAAAATATTTTTTAAAATATACAGTACACAAGAAAAATGGACACAACTGAAAATGATAATACATACTGGGATATATCACAAGTCAAATCATGTCCTCTTCACTACTCCCTCAACAAATAAACACCATAAATGGTAAAAACCCAAAATAATAGGGTTAGCCTACAAGGTTTTGATTCCACTAGTAAAACGGTAACAACATAATGAGTATACACTTTAACTAAATAATGTACTATATTTAAAACAAAAAGGTAGACTATCACACCTTATTATTTCCATAGGCCATATCCATTGCTTCTAGGGATAAGGAGCAAAGCGCATTTATTAAATGATGCAATGATACGTCATCAAGATATCTAAAATGAAAAATGAAGAAGTAAGACATACTGATCTCAAATATACAGCTAATAATGTTTCTACTAATTAAGAAAACTTAGTCTTACTGTGAGCTTTCAAACAATCTTGAAAGTATATTGGATATCACTGGTAAATCTGTCATTACTGCTGTTGTTAAAACCTAAGGAAAGAATAAAATTAAATTAACATATAAACATTTTGGGAAGCACTAACTGAGTAAAAATGACTAGAACTTACTGTACTGGGTCCTTCTACAGCTCTCCCAGGTTTCAAGGCACCACACACTACTAGGCTTTAATCCCAGAATCCATACAAGATGCTGAAAAAAAATTTTTTTTAAGTAAAAACAAAGAAATGTATAGTATAAAAATTCTAATAATTAAAATTAAAACTCAGTAGTGACTTCTAATAACTAAAATTAAAACTCAGTAGTGACTTCTAATAATTTAAAATTAAAATCAGCAGGTTTCTAATAACTAAATTTAATTAGTAATTAATATTCATATAAAGTACTTATTACACTAAGCATAGGCAATAGAACTTAGGCCATTATGAGACGTATTTCATTACTTTACATAAGCCATGTCTTTTTTCCTTGCCAACTTCTCCTTTTTCATACTGTCTATTCCTTTGGCCTGCTCATAGGACCAGCAGTCATTGCTTAGTTTAATTGTTGGCACTTGGATATAAAAACAATACTGCCTCTGACCCAGAGATGACAACATACCTGTAGAGTTGCCAAGACAAGTTGCCATGATGTTCCAAGAACAGCCCCATGACAGTGTGCCAAGTTAAGTAAAGTCCTCATACACTGGATATTTTTGGAAGTAAGCTATATTAAAAAATAATATATTTGCAAGAACTGTTACACAGTCTTGAAAATTAAAAGCTTGTAAGACAGCATTATTGTACTCAAATAATTATTTAAACAAAAATCAAAAATATTAAAATATAAAATATACCAACCAAATTTGTTTTGTATAGAACAAATTCATTTGCTTAAAAGTTGTGTTATTATAGTTGGTTATGATAATGTCAACTGCATATTTATCTAATTTCTTCTAACGGTATGCCCAGATAAAAGTAAATAAGTATAATGATAAATTTTGGCAAATACACAAAAAAGGGTACAAGTTTCCTTGACAGTTACTTGGTAACTGAGAAAATGGTACTTTACCATTACAGTCCCTTGCGGCTGGACTGCTAACGGTTGACCCACTGCCACAACTTGCTGGTGAGATTCACTTGATGGACTTATCATCATAACACTTTGGCCCTGAATGGAATATGCTAGAACACAAAAGAATACCTAAATTATTCACACATATATATTTTTAAAAGCAAAATTTATGTATGTAGTGCTCATATATACAAAGAGTGCCCAATAATGAGTAACTAAAATACACTTTTTATGTTGCATTCAAAGTAATGTTGTTACATTTTAAGACATTAATTTGATGAAACTAAGTTCAACTATGACACTTATTTAGAAACCTATATGCAAACATTGTTAAAACTAAGGAAGTGCAAAATAATAAGCAAATATTAGGTAATTTTCTATATAATTTGAACAAGTTATAAAACTTTCTTCATAAGCAAAATAGAATTTGGACTCTAAATATTTTAAACATGATTCCCAATAAACTTTTCTAGTCAAAGTAAGAGACCAGTACTCACATTTTCAATTTAAAAACTGAACATCATATTGAAATATATTTGTATTACATGAAACAAGCCTGAATGTTTTCAAAGTATTCAAGAAGAAAAAAATTTTCTGAATATCAACTTAATCTAAGTGGTTACAAACATTACTGTTCTACTAGTTCCAATAAAGAAAAATAAAAAACCACCACCATTTCAACAGTATGTTGTAGTTTACAAAGGACTTCCAGATTTATCTTCTTTTATCCTCACCATTAATCATATTAATGATTAAAATTGATATTATTCTCCCCCACCATATTTCCATTTCTTTAAAAAGATGGAAGAAATTGAGGCTCAGGGACATTAACTTCTCACAGAGGTCACAGACTCAGTGAGTAGAAGAGTAGAGGCTTGAACTAAGAATTTCTGTAATCTTTTCTCTATGTCATGTCACCTTACTATGTGAACAGAACTTCGAGTAAACTGAAGTCTTACATTTGTTGGAAAGTGTGGCTGCAGTGGTGGTGTTCAATATAGTAAGAGCATAATGGGGAGGCAGGGAACCTTTGCATATTGCAGTTATAAAGGCATCTCTTGAAGTTACAAGGCCCAGTCTTCCACAAAGAGCAGCCATAGTCAGTTCAGCTTTTAAAATATTCTCAGTGGCAGCTTCATCTGTGCTGAAAAAAATTAAGTATGCCATTTAACATGATTAATATGACTTACTTTTAACTATGGTACAAACGTGATGTGGAATTAGATATTTTTAAGAAAATCTATTTAAAAGTGCCAAAATCAACACACTTAAGGAATTTTAACTAATATATATCAGAAAATAAAGAAGATCGAGCATTTTAAAATCAGTGAATTCTGCAACTCTGAAGAAAAACATCAAAGAAACTGAATAATATGATCATAATTGTAAAAGTAGTAGTAAGGCTTAAAATGAGAAAGGCATTCTGTAATTTTAGGACAGTATTTTCCATTAAAACGTTGTGATAACAATCATTGTGGGGAGTAGGGCAAGGATAGAATGGCAGAGCAAACTGCACAAAAAGAATAATACACATAAAAAACTAATATAAAAAACAATTCTTAGGACAAACTCAAGTAAACAATTTTAACGTTGTTAACTGTCACATGCAATGTAAAATTTACAAAGACTTAATACCTGGCATCAAGAAGGAGTGAGAGAGCAGCAAGTAGACCACACCAGCAGGCATTCACCATTTCTTCCCAAACAGCTCTATTAACTTAAAGAGGGAAAAAAATCATACAATACTTAATGTTAATTGTAGATGTCACAGTATTTAATAATATGTCAAATTCTAAACAATCTCTGGTCATTTGATAATATATCATATATTCCATCAACAACTCAATTATTCAATACTAAAGCTTATATTTAAAATATACCTGAATAAATGAAAACATAAAAACCATGCTATAGTTTCAGAATTTAAGAAGTTTTAAAACTAAAGTACTTTAAAATATCAATAGTAAGATCATTCTGTATACAAGTTAACTGATATTATATGTACATGTATACACACATATATATTAATGTATTTAGCATATATTGTATCAGTTTCTATTCCCTTTCCCTTCACTCGACCAAACTTTCAGCCTGTGGACCAGTTGTCATTGTGTCAATGTAATAAGCCAGCTCAGCCATAAGACTGGTTACATACATTGGGAATCAAGCAAATAAGTAAATACACTGAGTAAAATGGGATCAAATTTCTCACTGTGGGAGAAGGGAATTACTGGAATTGGAAAAACTGGTGTGACCTCTTGGCATTTAATAAAGATAGATATTTTTAAAATGTAGAAAGACGGTGCTTATGTGTGTGTTTGTGTGTATGTATTTCCTATCCAAAAGCAAGAAGCATACCTAGTGCCCATGCGTTAGTTTCTAAATACTATTCTCTGCTAAAAGGAGCTAAAGCTCCTTGGAAAAATAACTAACTCCCAGGCCAGACGAGAAAAATCCAAGGTGAGCTTGGAATATTTTATTGCATCAGATAATAAGATAATGCTCTGAAAACAACAAAAGGACATGGGAAGAGGTTAAAAACGGCACAGGGCTAGTTTGAAAAGGGACCCCACTGGCCATGTTGGGGACAATGTGAGTGTCAAACCAAAAAATGATAATCACAGATTATAACCCTTTGAATAAAACAGGAATCCAAGAATCCATATTAATATAAATAAACAAATGAAAAAAATAAATGAGGGAGAAGGGAAAGCTCTCTTTTATAGTAGAGATCTCAAAGTATTTCTCAACAAAAAGATAATAAACTTTAAAATGAAGAAACAGGGCAGACATCCTATCAACCAAATAATAACAGTTAACATCACCAATAATGAGAAGCACTAACACTGTATACCTCCTGATGTATTGAATACACTATGTATATCTAGCACAGCAACATTTCTGTGGTAGCCCTGCCAGAAATAACTACATTAAATCTAATTATGAGGAAACAAAGGACAAACTCAAATTATCTGCTTGTACACTTAAAAAATGTGAAGGTCATATAAAACAAGGAAGAATTAAGTAACTCTTCCAGATTAAAGAACAATATAGAGACATGGAACTAAATTCAACATGTGATCCTTACCCATAAAGGACATCATTAGGGCAACTGGCAAAATCTGAATGGGGTCTGGGCTTAGATGATAAATACTGGATTGATGCTAAAATTCTAATGGTAACTGTACTGTGGTTATGTAGGAAACTGTCCTTATTTTTAGAAAATACACATTAAAGCATTAAGAGGTAAGGGGGCATCATGTCTGCAACTTATCTCAAATGGTTCAGAAAAAAAAGCATAGTAACATGTACATAAACACAATGATAATGTAAATATGGTGGTGTTAACTGGGAAATCAGGGTGACAGATATATGGAAACTATTACTTTTGCAACTTCTCTGTAAATTTCAAATTATTTCAAAATAAAAATTATGGAATCAATAATATACCTATTTCCTTATCCATTTGGTCTGATGTTGACTGTAATTCTTGCTCTTCTGATGACTGTGTTGGTGAAGAAGCTGCTTCAGTGGTAGTCTGACATTCTGTTTCAACTTCTCCTAACTCTCCTTCAATCATACTAGTGATTCCACGTACAAGGTCTAACAAACAATGGAAAGCCACAGACATGGCATAACCTTCTGGTATAGTCGGTGGCTCAACTTTGTCCAGCATCTCCAGGCTAAAATTACATATTTAAAAAAGAGAGAGAGAGACAGAGAGAGAGAGAGAGAGAGAGAGAGAGAGAGAGAGAGAGAGAGACCACTAATGAGAAGCCACAATGATAAAAAAATATATCAAACTATTTCCATAATTTGTAAATTACAGAAATCAAAATTAACAGAATAGCAAAAGTAAGTGGACATTACAGAGTTTATTTCCTTTGGAGGAGGGATTCCTTCATGGTACTCTAAGGAACTGATTAGAAAAAATAAGTCCTGACTACTGTCATAGCCATTTGATAATTTGCTTTTTGTCTCTCCTCCCATGACTATGCCAGTGTTTTCATTAATTGTTGATATTAGAAAAATATATAAAAATAAACTAATACTTCAACCAATTATAAAATGTCTCAAACTCTGATTTAGGTGCTTTTAAAATAAGGTGCTATAAAATCAAATCAATCCTATTAAAAGGAACATGCTTTCACACTGGGGAAAAGTATCACTGTGAGATATACACCTATCATCTCAGATCCAATATGCCAACAAGATAAGAATAACAGGGTATCAGTGTGTCAAGTTCAAATTTTAGAGTAGTTTCTACTCCGTGATTTGGACAAAGCTTTTGGAAGACAACAAATCTTTTGTAGTAAATTATGGCAAATAGAGAATTATAGTTACAAATTCCTTAATTTTAAGATCTGTCCAGATATTTCTATATAGAAAAATTCAATGGGGAAGGAATGAATGGTCCTGGGACGATGGGATATTCACATGTAAAAGAGTGATATTAAGAGCCCTACCTTATACCATAAACAAAAATTAAATCAAAATGAATCAATGACCTAAATGTAAGAGCTAAAACTAAATACTTTTAGAAGAAAACACTGGCAAAATCTTCATGGCCTCAAATTAGCCAATGTTTTGTTAGATGTGATATCAAATGCACAAGCAACAAAAGAAAAAATAGATAAGTTGAAGTCATTAAACTACTGTGTATCAAAGGACACTATCAAAAAATGAAAAGACGGTCCAAGAATGCAAAAAATATTTTTGCAAATCATGTATCTGGTAAGGGACTAGATGCTGATTATAAAAGAATTGTTACAACTAAATAATAAAAAGACAATAATAAACCAATTAAAAAGAAGCAAAGGACCTGAATAGGCATTTCTTCCAAGATATATAAATGGCGAATAAGTACATGAATTGAGACGCTCTATGCCATTGGTCATTAGAGAAATGAAAATGGAAACACAGTAAGATGTCACTTAACATCCATGAGGATGGCTATAATCAAAAGATAGAGAATATTAAGTACTGCTGAGGATGTGGAAAAATTTGGACCCTCTACATTGTTGGTGAGAATGTAAAATGATGTGGTTGCTTGGGAAAACAATTTAGCAGTTCTTTGAAAAGTTACACATAGAGTAACTACATAAGCCAACAATTCCAGCCCTAGGTACATATATATTCAAGAGAAAGGAAAGCATATATCTATGTAAAAACTTGTACACAAATGTTCATAGCAGCATTATTCATAGCCCAAAAAACAATCCAAATGTCCATCAATTAATAGAGATAAAAAATATGTGATATATCCATACATTGAAATATTACGCCATTAAAAGAAATGCAGTACTGATACATCCTAAGACATGGATGAACCTTGAAAACATTATGCTGAATGAAAGAAGCATGACACCAAAGAATATTTATTGCATGATTCCATTTATATGAAATATACAGAATAAGTATATCAATAAAAGACAGTAAATGGCTTGCTAGAGAGTAAGGAAAGGGAGATTGGAGAATGACTGCTAATGGAGGTGGGGTTTCTTTCTGGGATGATGAAAAAGTTCTGAAATTAGATGGAGTTTATGGTTGCATAACTTTTAAATATAATAAACCCATGAACTGTACATTATAAAAGGTTGAATTTTATGGTATGTAAATCATACCTCAAAAAGAAAATTGACATCACTAAGACAGCTAATAAAAGTAATTTCCTATCCCAAATTCTTAAAGTCCCTGAGTCATAATCAAGATTAGATAAAGCAGGACATTTATAAAGAAGTTTATAAATTTTAACTCAGAATAAACAACAAAAATGCCTATGTATAGCTATCATCTATTGAGCAATTACTCTCAACCTGGGACTATAAAGTTTCTTATGTGTGTGTGTGTATGTGTGTATCTCATTTTATATATTTATATATTAACTCTTCACAAAAACCCTGAGATTCAAAGAGATACAGATGATGAACTTGAAGACTAAGGTGACAGTTATTAATCAGTAGTTTTTAACCTAAATCTGACTCTAAAGCCTATCAACTTAATCCCTACTATGTGCCAACTCTGAGCATTTTAAAATTTAGGTAATCAATAAAAGTACATTTACATTTCTGATAAAGAAATTTAAGCTCAAATGGGGAGCTAAAGTTTATAGGTCTAATCTTTGTCAGGCTAATTAGCCTCATAGAGCTATATCCTAAACCAGTAAGTGTTAAGCATCTTTGTTTGACAAATCTGTTTTTGAAGAACATATGATCTATTAGTAAATGCATAAAAAATGGATAAAACAATCCTAAATATTAGAAACTCTAATTCTCAAATCTAAGGTACAGACTTTAAGTGCTAGAATAATTGAGACAAAGGTAATTTGTATTTATTTCTTTTTATACCATAAACCTTAACAAAGCCCACATCATCTTACCTGTTTCATTGCTATTTTATTAAAATTACTCTGTAAATTCAACTGTTAAATAAAATGTAATCCATTTATTTAAATATGTTAAAATGAAGGTCAAGTTTTTAAAACTGCTACAAGTCCAACTTTGAAGGAAGCCATAGTGTAATAAATCTGAAAGAATGTCATCACTACTTATGTCAAAACTACTTCTGTCTATACATCAGTTGTTTGCAAATTATTATATACTTAAGAAATTGAAAAGAACAGAGTACACAATTAAGATTCATATGTATGCCTTCAAATAAAATAGTGAAAATCATTTTACACTAAACCTCACAATGAATGAATCAAAGATGCCAATTCACTAGGGAAGCTCCAGTGTAAACATACTAAACCATGTGCAAAAGAACACTCAAAATTTTCAGGCTGAAAAACAGATATATCACAACTCCCATTTTATAAATGAGAAAACAGATTTTAAAAGGTGAACTAATCTGCCAAAGGTAACTCAGTATTAGAAGATCTACGTTCACAAAGTCTGAAATCAAGCCATACACTTAAATCAAAAAGCCATATAAAACAGCGAAAGAGGTCTTTAGGTGAAGAAACCACATTTGGTTATATAATGCTGTCATACAATTTACAAATAATACAAAATAAAACAAAATCCAATCCTAGATAAAATTCTTAAAATACAACAAAGACAATGAGTCTAGGTCTAAAATTTAAAGTATAAAGCAGGTCTAAAATTTAAAGTATAAAGCAGAGAGAAACATTTTGAGATAAAATATCATCCCCAACAACATAATTCCTTACAAAATAATGCTGCTACTACTTACTAAGTTGCTTTAGCACTGCCTTGTACTGTTATAGTCAGAATAGGTATCCAAGTCCCTCTATATTCAAATGCTGGTAGCAAAGTAACACCTCCACCAATCCCCAACATTCCTGAGTTAGCTGGTGCTGAGACAGTGCCACCTGAATTATTGTTTCCTATTAGATACAGGGAAAAAAAAACAAAGATATCAATTTACTATTTAATTGCAAATCCACAGTATTAAAATGACTGGTCAATTAAAAAGATTTTTGTGCTATAGGAATGGATAATGCAAAATAATAAAATTTATCAATCCAATTTTGGCTATTAAAAAGTCTTCCTGATTCCCCAAAACACCATTTCCTTTTTATATAAAGGTACTAATAAAAACGCAGATGAATTTTATATGTAAATCACTTTTTATCAGAGGTGGGAACAAAGAATAAAAGCCACTAATAAAAAGTGGAAGAGAAAGAAGGTAAAGAGAAACAAAAGACACACACTGATTTCCAAATTTAAATCAAGTGCACCTGTTTTGTTAAAAGAGAGACTAACAGACCTCCCAAGGTAGTAACCAGACTCTTTAAAGAAAGGCACCAAATAAAGTTTCTTCGAAAATGAAAATTAGCATTTTCATTTTTTGTTATGTGATTAGAGGAACTGAAAGTACATCAAAGAAGAAAACATATTCTGGAAATAAATAAACATACTTGCTTCAATGAGATCAAATTATTATTTAAGTGTAAGACTTTATTTATACTTACATATAAAATAAAAATACTATAAATAAGCATAACAAAATACTACAAAATAAATATATACATTTAAGTAGTCCAAATTTCACTAGTTACAAGATTTCTATAAAAATATCCTCTCAGAATAGTGAATATTGTAAATTTTGACAATATAAAAATATAAAGAAGGCTTTACCAGCTTGGTTTGTTGTAGCAGGATTTCCAGTAGGTGGAACAAGAAACAATGACTGGATAAACGATCCCAGCGCATTCACAATATCACGAAATACCTTGGTAGAATGTTGTTTCATATCATAGGACTGACAAAATGACCTGTAAAATAAAATAATTTTAAATGTTTCTGAGGAAAATATTTGAATATATTAAAATTTAAGTCTTTTTTAACAGCCAAGGAATGTTGATCAATCAAGTGTTAATGCCATATGCAAAACTTCATCAGAAGTGAATTTATTAATTTAGGACAAAGGTTCAGACTGAGGTAAATGCTCTAAAAAAATTTACCTTGGCCATATCAACTCAGTAAATTCGATTGATGGCAATCACTAACTATACTTTTTGCCCACCTCCCAGTGCTTTCCATACCCATACCCCTACCCCTCCATATAAACACAATACACATTTTTGTTGTTTAGAAGTCACTAATATTTGGGACTAAAACAAACTCTTCCTATGAACCTCCCCATTTAACAAAATGTTGCTGAGGTTTACCTCAATAGCTGAGGCTGCACACAGAGTCTGTGTATTGATTCTACTGCAACAGCTCGTAGCCACTGTGGTTTATCTGCATCCAGAAATTTCACCAGAAGTGACAGAAATATCTCACATTCAGTTACCTAAAAAGTATAAGATTTTAAAATAACAGTTCTTTAAATCTAAGGATTATAAGATACATTCTTGTTCTTGTCTTATGGACAAACCAATAAAATCTTTTAATTTTAAACCAATTAAAATTCTTAATGGGGAGTAAAGAAAAAAAAGAGGGGAAAAGTAGTTATATGTGGAAAGTCTAACAGTGAAAATAGTGTTTCTCTAAATACATCTTTGAAAACGCACTACTGATCTGCTAACATGGTTAATTTTTTATCCTTATTCTTTAGAAAGCTCTATGCACCAGTACTCCATCCTCATTCCTGGATGGTAGCATAAACTGTTAATGCTCTACCCTTCAATAATACCACAATGGTTTTTTCATGTGTTCCTTCCTTCTTAACAAACAAACAGGCTAAGCCAAGGGATGCATATGTTTTCTAGTAGGAAAACAAGAAGGAACCTGTAGCAGTTGATAAATATATATAAAGTACTTAAAACAAAGCTTGGTACACAGTTTTGCTTACTATTTGTTATTTGTTATTACTATAAACCATCTCCTTGGAAGACTTTGTAAATAAATAATGTTTAAAACCCATTCTCAACATTATTTATTAAATGTCTGATGACTGAACAAAGAGTAACCAGTTTAATCCAGAGGTGAATGGATTGTTTCCGTTACATATTAGTTGAGGACCCAGAAGGAGCTCTGGGAGGTAAGAATTAACCTGACATTGTGATCAACAGGCCAATGAATCTTCCTTCTACTTCTGGTGTAGCAGGTTATTGGACATTTTAGCCAGCAGTGCCCTGAAATGAGTGAGCAATATGTGGGGCAAGACATTTGGGAATACAGTAGCCCTAAGGATTTTAGCCTAAAGTCTTAGCAGGTGGTATTTTCTAATGACTTTCTGTATTTTTAACTGGATGCTTAAAAATAGGACACAATCGTGAGGATAAAGTAGGAGACAACTAAAATCAACTTTATCCTTAGACTGCTATGAGTGGGGAAGTCATCAGCCTTTGTCACTGCCCTAAACATGATGTGGAAAAGCACCAGATGGCTCAGCCTTTTTATCCACTAACTTTGTGAATGACAAGCAAGGAACCCTTCTTATAAAGGAGCTACATCTTCCTGAAAAATCAAATTTAAAAAATGCTCAGAATAAAAATATTCCCTAGTTAAGACAAAGTGATATATACAGAATGATTATTTTTTTCTAAACATGATATTTTTTAGTGAAGAACTGAAAAAGAATCAGGCTAGTGACTCACTGGGCAACAGGTGTATCTACTGAAAAGTTTTAACATTTGTAGGTCCTTCAGTGCACTTTCTGCTTTAGAGTGGAAGTGGAATACAGATATGGTGGTAAAACTGAAGGCTCATCAATTAGGTCTTGAGGCTAGAAAATAAGGCTCTCAGAAACATCAAGTATACCACAGCTAAAGGAAGGAATTACTAATTTTATATAACTTGCCTTGAAAAGTATATCATCTCCTACGAAAGGGCGACCACAGTACAAATCAATCACTCAATTTACAATACAGCACTAAAATATTGTGATTTGACACAGATCTCCTAAAATCCTTGTAATTCCCTGAATGATAGCAGCATCTGACACAGAGCTCCTAAATCTCTTGGAATTTCCTGGGTGATTAGGAGCACCTTTGGTTCTAATGAGACAAATTTTGGTGGATGCCGGGATAAGGGCAGGTTACCAGAAAGACCACACCATGATTTAGAAGCTTGGTCCTCTCAGACCCACTCTCTATTCTCTGGAGAGGAGAGAGGGGTGCAAATTGAGTTAATAATCAATCATGCCTACATGAGGAACCCTCCATAAAAATCTCCAAATATGAAGTCTGGGGAGCTTCCAAGTTGGTGAACACATCCACGTGCTGGATGGTGGCATACCCCAACTTCGTGAGGACAGAAGCTCCTGCTTTCATGACTCTTTCAGACTTCACCCTATCTTATCTGCCTGGTCCTTGGTGTCCTTTAAAATATCCTTTGTAATAAATCCGCAATACAGGTTTCCTCCACTGTCTGAAGCAAAGTATTCCTAATAAACCTTTTGTAAGCCAAAATAGTGTAAAGCAAAGAGTATTCCCCTTTTCAATAGTTCACATTACATCACTTTGCTTTTATGAAAGTCCTACATTATTAGTACAGTAATGACTTTTTTCATAAGAGCGAAAATCTTCTATAGATTTCTTTCAATTAGCGAAAAATGCAAGCTCAGAAAGTGGGAGATACGTGTAATAAGTAAAATGTCTTCCTGGGTTTTATAAGCCCCTCTAACAAATTATTGAAACCAAGGAAGGTGTTGTGAAAACACCCTTCAATTTGTAGCCACATTAGACAGAAGTTGTGGATTACTTGGGGACCCACTACTTGTGGAACTGAAACATAAGACGCCTAGCTGACACAGAACTGGTAAGTGTGGGGAGAAAGAATCCACATATCTGTTGTCAGAGGTATTATGAGTGTGAGAGTAAATCATAGTGCATTTTTCCTAGACATATATATATTGGTCAGCTTTACAGTGTACCATAAGTCTCTTAGAATCTCTTAATTCTTTTTTCTTTTTGTTCTTCTGACTTGATCATTTCAAATGGCCTGTCTTCTTCAAGTTTACCAATTCCTTCTACTGCTTGTCACACTTGATGCTGATCCCCTCTAGTAAATTTTTCAATTCAGTTATTTTATTTGTTGACTTCAGAATTTGGCTCTTTTATACAATTTCTATCACCTTGTTGATAGTCTCATTTTGTTCATACAATTTTCCTGATTTCATTTAGTTGTTGTGTTCTCTTTGAGCTCATTGAGGATCTTTACAATGCTTATTTTAAACTCTCTGTTAGGTAACTAATCAATCTCCTTTTCTTTAGGGTCAGTTTCTGAAGATTTACTTTGTTCCTTTGATTTGCCCATGTTTTCCTGTTTATTCATAATGCCCTGTTATTTTCCGTTTATATTTTGGGCATTTGAAAACACAGCCAACTCTGTTACTTTTTATAGATTATTTTTGTACAGGGAAAGATCACCTATCAACCCGGCTAAAGATTCTGGGGTCCTCTCAAACCTTTTCTGTCGATATGTCTCCTCTGGGCTTGTGTGTGTAATTTCCCAGCTGAAGAGATTGGCCTGTTTCTATTCAGGAGTTCCCACTGATGTCTATCTAGAGTATTGCAGTCTCTGGTGCTATAGCAAGCCACAGGACTGGCCTTTGTTTTCAGCAAGCCCCCAGGCATTCAAGGGTGCTGTCACTTTTCCTGTTAGTGCTTCAAGAATTAGGTAAGACAAAAACCAGACCCTTGGCGCAGTACTCCAAAAAGTCAGGATGTTGGTTGCACATTTCACCCTTGTTCCCCACCTAAAGAAGTCATAAATTGAGAATTTTCTCTTGATCATGCCAGGCTATGCAGTGCCAAGAGTGGGATGAAGTATGGCAAGTAAGTGCAACAGGCTTTTCTATCCACTCTAATGAACCTCTTCTAGGCCTTGCACTTGCCTAGAGTGCTGTAATCCCTCAACTGGTTTCTGAAGTTCTCACAAATGCAATCTGGCCTATATATTATTAAGTCAGTATCTCCATGAAGGATGGAGGGCCTGGAGTCTCCTATTCCACCATCTTACATTTTTTTAAGTTTCTTTATGGACTGAAACAGATTATAAATACAATACATGAAATGTAACAACTGACATGTAAAAACTTTCCTCTTTGGAGAAACTAAGCTACCTTTCATTCATTTCGGCATACGCCAACAGCCCTTTCAAAATTTCTAAAAATTTATCAGTGTAGAAACTCACAGAATTTTCCTCCATTTTAACTGTATATAATTAGACAACAAAATCTTGGTTTTTCAATTCAATATCATTATTGAAAATTTCATCAACTACCTTACATGTTGCAGGGAATACTTATTACAATTTTTAAAAAGTTAATCCTTATAGAAAAAGATGGCAATAAGTTCATAAACTTATGCACCTTAAGTCTATTTACATATTATTAATTTTGGAAGAACAAAACACATGCGAGCCAACAATTATGATACCAAAAGACTCTTAAACCCTTGGCAACAAACTCTGATAGCTTACAGTGTCTCTAGATTGTAACACATTCTGAAATGATTTGATTTTCACAAGTATTTCTATACAATGCATTAAATACATCAATATGTATTACAGATTAATCTTGTGTGGCCAGAAATAATAACTACAAGTGTTTATAAAGATTATTTCTGAATGCATTTTGCATAAATGGATTTGGAATAGGAAAACAAAATCTATAACAAGTGTTATCATAAATATAGAAAAAAACTTTATTTTAAAAAGCTCTCCCAAAGAATTTAGTATAAAAACTATCTATACTCTCCATTAGCTTGTAATGTTGTTGTTTAGCTCTAACAGTATATTGACTGCTCACAGTAGGTGATCAATAACCAATTATTTCTGTTAATGAAAATTAAGGATACAAATGTTTAAAATTATACAATGCTGAAATTGACAACATAAAATAAAATACACCATTTTCTCTGACTAATATTTGAATGTTTAAGTAAGCCATTACACTGATACAACTATGATCAGGAATATCATAACTTATTCTGCATCCATACATTTATGCAAATAGATACAATATGGAACTAGAAGTCAAAACTGATTTCTAATCCTACAGTTCACCAAATCTTTAACTTCTCTGCTTTAATCTGTTAACATACATGATATAGTTTAAGTGAAAACAGTAAATTGCAGACACTATCCTTTTAATTTTCATCTAAATATAATTAGCTAAAAACCAAATTTCAAATCCATAAATCCTATGCTGGCTTTACATAACAGGACATGACTCTCTGAAACATACATTAAAAATATTATATAAGAAAGATTCGAAAGAAAATAAATAGAATGAACCTTTAGAGTATCTCAGAGAATACCTACAGGTACTCATTTTTTAAAAACGTCTGCTTAACTGAAGTGAAAAAGCTAAATACACTATAATAGATCATCTTCTAAAAAGAGTACTGCCTGCAATTATACACACAAATAGATATGAAAATTAGCACTTACCAGAAGACTGTAAAATTGCTTTATCAGAACAGATACTACTCTCAGCAAACGCATGCAGATAGGAAAATATGGTTTTTCAACTGGTGCTGGAGAAGATGAAGAGCTGGAACCTTGTCTGAACTTTATATTTGGAGAAAAAAGCTTTATCACAAGAGGACATACTCTTTCTTTAAGGAGGAAACTAAATTCCTGGTGCTAATTGCAAAAAAACAAAAACAAAAACAAAAACAAAAAACACAGAATTAACTTAGTTTGTACTTAATGCTTCAACATTCTCCCTAAGAAATGAAACTTCTTCATAATTGGTATGACTAATTTAGCCTTAAGTTTATATAGTTTATTATTTTACCATTTACACACAATCCTGAAATTAGTATTGCTCTTTGAGAGTGTAATATCAAAATAATAATATTTCAATAAGTTTTTTAAAGAATCTAATTAAAAAGAGACATTTAATGATTTTGGAATTAAGTGCTGCTTATTGCCAGAAATTTTAATTTTAGTAAAACACTAGCAATTAAAACCAAAGAACAGCAGAAAGAAAATAAATTACACATTTTCAACAAATAAAGCATTTAAAATAGGCGGCTGAGGAGAAAAACTTGATTAATAAAGTATAAGGTACAATTTACTGATTCTTTTTTGCCAAGTAACAATTCTATTCATGCATATAAGATTAATTAGCATGACATTTGTTCTACTTAGATTGCTTAAACAGAACATAATAAGCTGATAAAAAATACAACAATGACAAACAAGCATAATTTGTTTTAAGTCAAAAAATTCTTAAATTTTACTTATAGTCATGGCATATTATGCAGAAAACCTCCCTTAACCTGTTAATTCCCCACCTGAGTCAAAGTAGTCCCATTTTACTGACAATATAAGTCCTAGTGATATATAATGTCTAACTAAGCATATATTATTTTGCTTTAATTATCCAAGTTTCACTGAGGTTGAGAACAAAGACACAGTTACAAAAATTACCCAATTTAATCCTTTAATCCCACAAAAATAGAAAAATAAGGCACAGAGCAGCTTATTTGCTGAGAATCACACAAATTTTTAAATGTATCTTTAAAAAATCAGATTCATTCAAGAAAATTAGAAGGGGAAAAAATCAGATGCATTAGAGAAAAAATGCAGATAAGTAAAAAAGATAAAAATGAAAGCCTTGCATCATCTCACCTCCAGGAGATAAATTAGTCATTATTAATTCCAAATGTATATTCTTCCAGACTGTTCTGTACTTTTTAATTCTTTCCCCACAAAATAGGATCTTTAGACTTCAGAGATTTGAAACTCTACTATCATATCTACAGTTAATTTCTCTGACTGCCAAAATTAAAGGCATAGTTAAGTTTGTTTTCATACTTTACTAAATAATTTTATATATTGGCTAATTTATATTACAGGCAGCTCTTAAAAGTTTTATTTATTTACTTTTCCCCTAACTACTAAACTGATTACAATTAGTTTACTCCATAATCACCACAAATCACTCCAACTCAACTGAAACTGTTCTCATTATATTTATCATGATCTCAGTGGTCAAAGCAAACATTGCCGTTTTAGTCTCACCTTACAGAAATCTTTGAGATGACTGATTACTTGGTTCACCTTGAAGCTTTCTTGCTTTTGTTTTTTATCATGTCACACTCGCAGATGCATTCCTGCCTTTCTGACCTCATGTTCTTAGTCTTGTTTATATTCTTTTCTTATCATTTTATGTACAACCATTTAATGTTGAGATTCCTCAGGGCACCAAAGTACCAGCTTCTCACTTCCTAGTCAGTGTTATCACCACAGGTGATCTTATTTACTCCCATATCTTCAACTAACAAAGATAAGCCAGTGAGATTTAAATTTATAACATCAGCCCAAAAACTTACTTCTGAGCTCACAATGCATAAATTCAGCTAACATGTTGTGGTATCTCACTTCGAATACCTAAGTATTCAAAACTGAATAATCTATCTTTTGTAATAATAAAGTTCTGCCCATAGTGTAATAAGATTCTGCCCATTTTAGCAAGCAATTCGTTGCTCAAGCCAGAACCCTGTAAGTCATCTTTGATTTATAAAGTATAATAAGTTATATAATTCACTGATTTTATTTTGAAGAAGGCAAAAGACTGCCTTTTTCCTCACCTACCACATTTATTTCTTTATTCAGCAATGACTTGCTAACTGCTTAATATGTACCAGGCACTGTGCTAGAGAAAGGAGTTCAGATTAAATTGAATTTTATCCATGCCCTTTTAGAGCTCATTTTCTTGAGACAGACCCTTCTCAGGGTCACTGCTCTGGAGAATTATTTTCCTATTCTACCTACTTTGGTCAACTAACTATGCTTCATCCTTCATGTAAACACTTCATATGTTTGATTCATCATCAACTCTCCACTGGACTTGGTACCTATGTTATTCATTTCCATAGCACCTTTTATATTTTTCCTTCATCGCACTCATCACATCTCATTATTCAGCTAATATTTTCTCTCAATTAGACTTGTAAGTGCCATAAGGGCAGGAATTTTATCTATTTAATTTCTGTATCCTTGGCACAGAATACATAGACCACTAGCACACTGTAAGTGATTGGTAAATTTTGGTTGAACAAGAAATGATGAGTAAAATAAGACAAATATTTATCTCTTAACAAAAACTTTTTAAGAGTAAATTCTAGGATTGTACATAGAATAATTCTTTTTTTTCCCCCTCTGCTGTAAAGCAGGAATAATAGAGTAGGAATTTTGTGGACACAAGAAATCTGGAGACATTTTTTCAAATCTTTTACTACAAAATCAAAACATATAACCCAAACCAGAAATTTCTAATTAAATTCATTCACCAATTTATTCACTTGTTCATCCACATATTTATTAAACACTTGCAATATGCCAGCACTATTTCAGGCACCTGTACAACAGTGAACTAAGTCCCTGCCTCACAAGAGGTCATTTTCCTATAAATGGGAGAAAAAATAAACTAATGCACAAATACATATATGTCAGAAGGTAGTTAAGTGCTATAAAAAAAAGAAAGAGGGGTAAGAAAGGGTACTGACATTAAAAAAAAAGTTGCCATTTTAAACAAAGTGCTTGGGAAGGTTTGTCTGATAAGTTGACCATTGAGTAAATACCGCCAAAGAATAAGAGAAGAAGCCATATGGGATCAAAGCATTCCAGACCCAGGAAACGGTAAATACAAAGGCCCTTCAGCAAGAGTCTACTTGGGTCATTTAAGAAGAGCATGACTCACAGTGGGGCTAAAAAGTAAAAGCAAGAAGAAGAGTGAAAGCAGGTAAATAAAGGAATACTGAGGACTAGGTCATGAAAAGTTCCACAGATCATAATTAGGACTTTATTTTTTACTCTAGACAAAAAGGCCATCTACTGAAACACTTTTACAAAAGTCTGAAAAGGTCTGACTTGTTTTAAAAGACCATTCTGGATGTGGTGTAAGAAGCAACTATAACAGAATGGGGCAGGCATAAATGCAAAAAAAAAAAAAAAAACAGTTGAAAAGCTAATGCATTAATTCAGGTAAGAGGTGATGGTGGCTTGGATTAGGATGATTATGGTGAAAGTCACATGAAGGACTAGATCCTGTATATATTTTAAAGGTAATGGTTGAGATGTGGGTGTGCAAGTAAAAAGGGATAGGAGAAAAACTAATTTGGAATCTGGATCAACATGAGTTCAAATCTCAACTGTCACTTACAAACCACTTAACCCTCTAGAAGTCTCAACCTCCTCATGTGTAAAGTAGGAATAACTGGTACCTAGGCATTTGTAAAGATTAAAGAGCATGTAATAAGAATGTAATATGTAAGGACTTTGTCACAGTATAGCAGTCAAAAAGTGGTAGCTGTTATGGCCCTCATTTTAAACAAATTATATCTAAGCACTACTTATTCTATTATAGTACAAGAAGGGAATCATCAGTTAATATTGTTCACTATCACCAAAAGCACTGAACATTAGCCTAATATATACCAAAACTTACAAACTTATAATAAAATCTTCTGTCCCACCTCCTGAGCTAAAGGATATACTATTGCAGTACTTAATTCACATATTTTGTAGGTAAGAGCAAAGAATAAAAATAGACGACTTTAGGAAGAAGCTAGATTAGTAGCTTTTAAACTAAAAGATCTAAATTTTAGTTCAAGATCTGCTAATAACTAAGGAACCCTATGTAAATCACTGAATCAATTTTGTACTTTAGCTTCTAACAAGTAAAATGAAAAGTTTGAATTCTTACTGTTTCCCTTATTAGCTTTCTGATTTGAAATATTTTTATTGCACATTAAAATTGTTAAGCATGACTACTTTTCTCCATTTAATTTATCTAAAAGCACATAGCTACATATAAACAAATAAAAGTCAATAACTATTTCTTTTGGTTTTAAATATTATAAAAATAGCTCACATATCTCATTCCCTCATATACTCATTGACTGAGAAATGCCTGACTAGACAGTCTCTAGGGGTTCCTTCAAATGTTAAAATTTCAAAATGCTACAAACTTACACTACAAAAATGTAAGTTTAAGTAACACTAAATTCATCATGTCTAAAACCTAAGGACATAATTCTCTGCATCTTTTAATGTGAGGGAAAATACACGTTGCTTTCTTGAAAAATATCTGTGAAAAACTAAACATTAATTTTGTTGCAAGACACTACTGATGGCTTACTTGTAAAAAGACTTGCGGAAAATCATTCAGGACTGATTCAAGCAATTCGAGGCCAAAAGTTCGAGTCATTTCTGTCATGCCTACTAGCCAGTAAGGGGCATCAGCATTAACCAACTGACAAAGGTCCTGTAAAAATAAGTCAAACAATAAGTAAATAATAAACATTCACATGTTGGAATAAAAGATGCTTTCCAAAATTTATAGTTCATAAACTTTTTTAAAAATCTCTTTTCTTATACAGTAGTTGTTTTAACTCCTTAGAAACTATGCATTGGTGATTCAAATTTTGACAAATTGTATACTTAATCATTTAAGTAAACCTTTAAAGAATCATATAACTATCGATAATACAGTGCACAAACAGTTAATCTAACATTCTTTTAATGAAAACCCACTTAACATAAAATAAAATATTAACTACAGATGAATTTTATTTTACTTAAATATTTATCCATGACCAGTAATATAAAAATCAGATATTCATATATCAAATTATATTAAGTAGATCAGAGGTTTATTACTTAAGTTTTCCTATTGAAGAAATATTTTATATGACCAGTCATCCCTAATTTACCTAATTTCTAGTTCTGAGTTTAATTTATTTTATTTCCTTAAAGTGAAACATAACATTTTATCATGTTAATTAGCTATGGATGCTCTTTAATGCTTTAGAACTTTTTTTGAAATACTACTTTGACACTTTAAAAAATTAAATCAGATCTATAAAATTCCAAAATCAAAAATTCACCCAAAACTATATTCTATAATAAAAATTATTTATATCAACTGAAATACCTGGAAAAGCATATATGCATCTTTAGCACAAGGTTTAAGGGTACTGACAGATCTTCGGTTACTATTTGCTTGGACCAATATTGGTTGTTCTATAATATCTGCAATCAAAATAAGATGGGGTTTAGGAGTTCACAATGATCTTTAATAAATCAAATACATACTATTTAAAAGGTATGTTTAAAATAAATACTAGTCTATAGAATTATAAAAAGGAGAGATCTATTTTTATCAAAATACCATTAAAAATGCCATAAAAATCACAGTTCACTATCTTATATTCATTTTAATAAGTTTAGTCTCTTTAGCCATACATTTGATTTTCCAGTCTCCCATTCTGCAGCTCCTTTATTTCATGAATTTGAAATTCACATGATCTTTGAATGTGCCTTTAAATATCAATCAAACATATAAAAGTTTACTGCATGGTTAATTCTTTTATTATCTTACCACCTTGAAGAGAATTAACTGCTTGATCTGCCACAATTACTATGTCAGTTATATTGACTAGCTAAGAGTCAGTGAGAATGGTGCTTATCCACTCAGCATTTCTTTGAATACTAATAAAATATCATTCATTGTAAATTATGACAGGCTGTTTTGAATAAATGTTGACTTAATGACTACTTGAAAAGAATGAGGTTCTAAATACGTTCTACCTTACTAGAAAGTTTCAAATGAGATCTTAGTCTTGAGACACACAGCTAAAACGACCAATCCAGGAATTATATTGAGGTTATGAATATATAAGACATTAAAACTATAGACCTGCCCTGTTTTATCCCATAAGCTTAACTTCTTAGTATTTCTTTTCTTTTTTAAATTGTATTAGCATTTATTGATGCTGAATTTATTCCTGAGCCATAATATTTTGTTTCTTCAGTTTCTTCTGGGATCTTTTTCTTCTGTGCAACCTCCTTTTCTGGTTTAGGAACCACCTGCTCTTTTGCAGTAAAGATCATCTCAATATGGCAGGGAGAGCTTATGTAGGGGTTCATCCACCACAAGCTCTGTCAGTTCTGCATCATATCTTGGTAGCTTTGTTCACCTGGATGTGCTCAATGACCTACCAGAGAATCTATATCTAAACTCTTAAGTTCAGCATTACTCTCTGATTTTTAAGCTTGTGTAGCAAAAATTTAGCATTCTTTATTGGTCACCGACCCTGCTCCCAGCCTCACTGTGGCCTGGGCACACATACCAACTCCACTATCAAATGACGAATGGCACACATTGTTTCTGTAAATTAACATCCTTCTGATAACTTAGTGGCTTTTCAGATATGCATACCCTTGATGGCCTAGCAGTTTCACAAGTGTTAAAGTAAACATGAAGATTTGCATGATTCTGTGGGGTTTTCTAGGTCAAGTGAATAGCAAACCATTTTCAGAGGTCACTTCAGGCCACTTACAGAAGAGTCAATTTTCAAACTGCTATAATTCCAAATGCATTTCCCACAGGAAAATTGCATAAAAATAAACATACCAAAATCAGTGGGAACATTCTAATAAACCAACAGATTCAGAATGCTTGAAACTGAATGTGAAAAACTGACCAATGGTTAATTTCAGGAAAAGTGAGGTAATTATTAGAGTAGACGGCATTACCATTACTAGTATTGCTATTTTTATCAGTATTACCAAAATAACATCAAATAAAGTGAAAGACTACATAAAATCAGGAGTTAAGGAAAAAATATTAATGTAAAGGGAAAGATAACTTAATATGATCCTTTCAACTAATCATGAAAAAAAAAATTACCTTTCATCCAATAAGGATAAAAAATGGGGAAAAAATTTTCTATAGTTAAAAGTTACGAAATTATAAAAAATTGAAACAAACAAGAGTATCTGCCAGTTCTCTGAAAGGACATGTTTCTAAGTTTTTAGGAAATTTTTTAAATCACAAAAAAGATGTAATTGTTAAAAATTACAATAAAGGTGTTTGGTGAAAATAGGAAAAGATTAATCCTTACATTACATAAATATTCTTTATTAATACATGTTAATAGGCAGAGACAAAAATTCACGTGGGAATCCCACTCTTGGGAATTTACACTAAAGCAGTAATTTGAATGGAAAAAATACATGTAGAAAGACACTCAAAACAACACTAAAATATCAAATGCAATATAAGTGGACAATAGGATACTAGTTCATTATAGAACAGCAAGCAAGTATAAAACAACCATTAAAATTAATAAATGAAAGAATAATATGAAAAAATCATATAATGTAATGTTTGGTTAAAAATACATGTAATGTAGTATGTAGTATAAATGTGAAATTATCATCTTACTATTAAATTATTTTTTGAATTGTCATTATCAATATAATAATGTTGCTAAAAATAGTTTTCAAAGTATTCTCTTTTTTAGGTAGCCTAAGTTCAGAAGAAAATGGCTAAAAGTAAATAAAAATAATGGATATAAGAGTCACCCAATGTCAAAAGCAAACAACTTTTATCGCTTTACCTCTGTGTCGTTCATCTTCAGCAACCATCCTCTCAAAAACAACAGTAACAACTTGTCGCACTGTAGCAGCAGCTGTATTATTTGTAATATTATCTTTTGTAAAGTGCAGTCGAAAACAAAGAACAATTGCCTAAAAAACAATTTTAATTTAGTGTGAAATAAGACTGAAGAACATGGCTATTATCTTTATTTTATCTGATGCAAACCAAAATTAAGTAATATATGTTTAACTGTCCAAATCACAGATACTAAAAGTCCTACCCTTTTATACAATAAAACTACAAAGATGCTTGTATTTTAAAATAATTCAAACTCTCAGTAAATGTATAGTCACGTAAGATTAGCTAAGGCGATGTGTAATATAATCTGGTATTTCTAACAAGTATATAACAATGTGCTACGCTTTTATTACCCTAGAATAACTTGCTTTGCAAATAACGAGTACCCAAAGTTTGTTATATCACTAAATCACCTAGAGAAATACTATATAAACTTGCTAAGCATATACCTAAAAGAATAGTTTTTTAAAGGAGTCATTCTCTTTAAAATCAACTTTATTAAGTATAATTTGCATACAATAAACTGTACCCCTTCTAAATTTTATATTTGATGATTTTGACAGTTACATTTACCTATGAAACTACTGCCAGAGTTGAGATACAAGAAATTTCCATCACCCTGAAAGTATCCTTATGCTCTTTTCCAGTCCATTTTTCGTCTTCTACAGTCTATTTTTTTCTTCCACCCTTGGCCCCAGGCAACCACCCATTTGCTTTTTTCACTACAGAATCAGTTGGCATTCTACAAACAGAATAATTCAGTATGCACTCTTTTGTGTCTGGTTTCCTTCACTTCTAATACTTGTGATATTCATCCATGTTGCTCTTTTTATTGGTAGTTTGTACTTATTCCTGAGTAGTATTCCAAGGTATGGGTATACCACATTTTGCTTATCCAGTCACCTGCTAATAGACATTTGAGTTGTTTTCAATTTGGGGCTATATAAAGCTGCTATGAATATTCATATACGAGTCTCTGTGAGGAAATGCGTTTTTATTTACCTTGGGTAAATAAACACCTAGAAGTGAAAAGGCTGGACCCTATGGTAAGTAAAGGTTAAACTTTTAGAGAAACTGATAGTTTTCCAAAGTAGCTTTACAATTTTACATTCCTGTCAGTAGTATGGGTAAGTTCAGAACTATTCCATGTCCTCAACAAGACTCGATATAATCAGTCTTTTTTAATTTTAGTTATTCTAATGGATGTGTTATGATATCTAATTGCTGTTTTAATTTGCTTTGCCATGATACCTATTCATGTTGCGCCAATTTCCATGTATTCATTACCTATCTGAATACCTTACTTTATAAAGTGTTTGTTGAAATCATTTGCCTATTTTTTATTGGATTATCTTATGAATGAATTATAAGAATTTTTTTTAAATTATAGATAATATCTCCTGTGAATATTTCCCATTTTATAACATCTTTTATGATTCATGGATTTTGCGCCCCATCTAAGAAATCTGTATATCCCAAGGCAGATTTTCTCTTGTGTTCTAGAAGGTTCACAGTTTAAAAAATTCTTGCAGAAAAACATAATGGTAGTTCAAATTCTATGCCTTATCATATTAATTATATTTAAAGTTTTTAAGGAAATAAGTGTTTGATACCACTATTACGCTTTAATTTCGACATAAAGGAAAGGTACATGTTACTTAGAAATTTTTGTATTATTCAATTTTGTAATATTTCTTTATACTTCATTTTAATCCCAAAATATTATAGTTCCAAATTAACCAACATACTAAAATAAATCCTGAATTTAGTTATAAAACTATTACCAATTATTCTTTTGGTAGGTCAAATGGTAATCTTTTATAACATTTTAAAGAGATACATAAGAACATAATTTGATAGCTAGAAACCAAAAGGAACTATATATGACAAAAGTATCTATAAAGGTAGATAAGTTTTCTAAAACATGTATGAGCTTAAAATAAGCCACATGAAATTAAGTAAAATTTTATTATGACCTAAGAACATCCAAGGAATAACTAGAAAATATAGCATACTCTCCAGAGATAGTATGCATAGCTTAATCTGACAGTGTACTTTCTACTTTATAAGTCATCCGTCTTTAAAAGGATGCAAATTATATAAGAACTCTTAGTAAAAGTCTAACAAATTCCTTAAACGATTAACCATTAAAGACTGTTCTTTAGAAATAGTTCATAATTTTAAAATACTTTTTAAATAGTGAAATAAATAAAAGAACAGGTGTTATATTTTCCAAAGAGGGTGGGAGTAGTAAGAAATGAGAAATAGCTACCACACATGCAGCCCTTATCTAGTACAAATGCCAAAAAGAAAAAAAAAAAGAAAACACTTTTACAGGTACTTAAGGGACAGGTTTAAACAATCTAGCTTATATATCATATACATGTGAAATTATTTTTAAAGGGGGATAAGGGAGAGCTATCAAAGGGAATATTCAAGGCAAGTGTAGAGAACACTGATACCTCAAAACAAATTTTTTCTCTTTCCTCTTTCTCTACTCTTATTCCTCTGCTACTTTTCTTTTTCTATTTCCCATTCATAACTAAGCCTGTTAATTACACCCAAAGGGCTTTGCTTTCCCCTAACCTGATTTCAACTCTAATGTGAGGAAAATAAGGTGCTGATGGTTTTTAATGTGCAGTGTCCATTATCACAGTAGGTACAGGAAAGTAGCTTTCAGTTCAAACAGTACCAGGGCTTTTCTGTTTCAGTATTAAAATAGTATCTCAAAGCACTTCTGAACTTTGTCAAACAGGTTTCCTACCTTAGAGAGTGCCTCGTCATGAACTACAGTGTTGGTTGTTAAAAGAACAAGAACTGTTTGAAGTAGTTTAAGTTCTTCAAGACTATTTTCCATTAGCTGCCAAAGCATGTTAATTATATTTCCAGCTGCAGTCTGTAAAATAATTATTTTAATTACTGTCAAAAAAAATAAATAACGTATAACTATTACTTCACCGGAGAGAATTTCTTGATTACAATAGCAAGGCCTGCGTTTCCAGATATACAGATCCAAACACGTCTCTCAACCAATTTGAGACAACCAATTTTCTTCTCAAAAAATTAATTTCTTTAAAATATACCATTTGAATATCTGTAAATAGCAAATATCTGCATACAGTGATGAAATACCTAGTCAAGATCAAAGCTCATGTCTACAATAATATGGGTATATTTCACTTGGACACTGATGAATATGGATATATGCAAATTATGAGTCTGCTACTGTTTCTTATATATTATTCCATTTACATTATAGAAAAAATAAAATGAAACCTAATGCATTTATAAACTCAGATCTGACATTGTTTAGAATGCTATACTAAAGGCAAAAGAATTTACCACTTCTATTAAAGTACCTTATGGAGTATAAAGTTAAGGTTAACACCACTATGTTTGAAAGTGGGATGCAGATTCATAGTGATGAAATGTTTCTTCTTGTTTTACCATCATAAGATTAGATGCAAACAATACACTTAAGTTAATGAACAAATTATCACTTCAGATAATCCAGGAAAGTCATGATTTTCCCTCTTACCTTTACAAATTTTTGACTTATAATTCTCTTCAACGATATTGAAAATTTGCTTCTCAAAAAAATCATCTATATTACTGAACTATGACTATGTAAGTTATAAATTACTTGACAAGATACATTGCATCTTTATTCATTAATTAATGTGTTTAATAAAATATTTTGTTAATCTTTTAAAATTAAGACATGTCCTTCAAGAACACTGCTATTCCTAAAACTGTTTGACATTAAATATCAGGTATGTTTCATTCTCCCCTTAAGAAAACTCCTGATCTGATTCTTAGGTGCACAGTTCATATAAAATCTTCACATTACCTCAGACACAACTTCATGTGACATGAGTCTCTGAATGGCAGCCAAACATAACTGAGTGATCTTCGGTTCCTTGGTTCCACAACCCATTAGAAAAGGCTGAACAACTTCTGAGCTGTTCTCTTTCAGTGCTTTATTTAGAACACATATAAAATAAATTATTAAATCTAATTCATAAATAGCAATACATTTTTATATATTACAACTAGTAATGAAAACTTAATAAAAATTACTTTTGGTAAAATAAACACCAAAGTAAAAATCAATTATTAGAGTTAAAACACTTCAAATAGATACTAGAGAACAGACTCTATATCTAAACTACATCCCTAACTACAGCTTGGTTAGTATTTCTCCTGACCCTCCATCCTTTGGTTCTTCCCCTCTTATCATAAACTCTTTACAGTCAACTTCTCAGAAGTTCTATTTTGCCTCAGAGAAGCATGCTATTTCTTCAATAGTGCAATAGTGCAAAAGGGAAAACACAAATAAGAATTCGTATTCTAGAGAAGAAAAAGTAATTTAAAATATTACACACATCGTCGCCACCACATTTCTGAATATTCAGAAACTCCCCATAATTTTATTATATGCCTTGAATTTACATAGCCTTAATTTCTTCTTCAAGAAATAAACTCATTAAAAAATAACATTATTCTTCTTATTACTGAATCATTACTTTAATTAATTGGATGCGCATACTAAAATTCCAAATCCTAACTCTTCCTACCAAGCCAATTCTTTCAGAAGTTTTAGAGTGACAATAAAAATGTAAAATGTTAGAAATGCACAAACTGAATCATATATAATTACA
Source organism: Eonycteris spelaea (assembly GCA_003508835.1). Taxonomy (NCBI): domain Eukaryota; kingdom Metazoa; phylum Chordata; class Mammalia; order Chiroptera; family Pteropodidae; genus Eonycteris; species Eonycteris spelaea. The sequence goes on from PUFA01000070.1 coordinate 4,925,297, forward strand.
AAACAAAATTAAATCAATACGCACTAACCGCCTAAACGAAGATAAATAAGACAGGTTTGTCATCCTCGGGAAATTTAAATAAATACGGAATTCTGAATCAAGAGCACATAAATGTAGGTGTTTGGTATACGCTTCCAAGGTACTACATCCATCAACTGCTTTTTGAGGTTAAAATTTGTAATAAAGACATACCAATCTGAGTTTCAACATATTTTTCAAAATAAACTGTAAGAAATCATCTAGAATCATCATTGAAAGTAACTATAAACCAGTATTAACATCAATTTTATCATTTAAACTTCCAGCTCTCTGCTCCCAAAGTTCTCTTTATGGTATGATAAATAAAGACTACAATTTCCTACAGCATGCTCTGCAAAGTCTCTCAGTATGCCAGCATAAATGAGTAAATCAGCACAGCTAAGAGACATATATGAGACAAGAGGTAAATATGACTGGAAAGAACAGTTTCAAAAAGGGGTCCCTTGCCTTATTTCCTTGCTTTCTTATGTATAAAGGTTTTGATTTAAACCCAGAAACATAAATTGTCCATAACAATGTTTCAAAACAATTATATGAATCATTAAAAGATAACAAGAAAGCTCAAAAATACTATTCTGAAGCAGTAAATACCCTGCCATATTTGATCATGCTAGAATGAGGCTACTCCCAACTCTGCTGAACATTTCTAATTATTAAATGTTGTTTAGGTAAATAAAAGTTTTCAATAGTAACAAGTTGCATTTGCAATTTTTATGTTAATATGCATTTCTCATTTGAGTATCACAATAATCCTACAGAGTTTATAGGGCATGATTTGGCCAAAGTGACAAGTAAATAGGTGGTACAATCAGAATTTGAAAATGTCTTCTAACTTCTGGTTCACTATTCTTCTTATGTTGTCGCTTTTTAAAATAAACAGCACTAAATGCAAATAGAAGTAAAAAGAGTTAAAAGTATTTAAGATGAACCAATGATCTGCACTTTAAAGTCTGTATGAAGTCTTCAGATATATGAACAAAAGGGATCCTATCCTCATAGAAGGAAAAACAATGTACTTTCATAGTCCCTGATGACAGTGATTTTAAGACACAGCTGTAATATCACACAGAAAGAAAATCAATGCCAATTAAACTATGACAAAATAGTCACTAATCACTCAGAATTTTTCTTCACAATTTCATCAAGGCCATCAAGAGCTTTGGGGATACTTCGTTTAATTGAAAGAGTACTTCACCACTGGCTCTGAGATCTTTTAAACCAATTACACCACACTGCATGTTTTGAGCCTGGTGCTTTTCTAACCTTACCTTAAGACATTAATGGAAAGTTTTTGCACAACTAAAGTGACACTTTAAATAGCAATTAAACTTATGTGATATCAACAATGCTCATAACTCAACTGAACAAATATGAACTTGTTCATATGCACTGAAAAAGACACAACACTACCTAGCCCATAGTGATTCTAAAATGCCATCAATTATAAGATGTATACCAATTTGGGGAATATTAAAATGTGAAAAAACCGTGCATCTTATAAAGAATAAGGTGAGTTATGGTGAAGTGTTGTATACATGTCAGTCACAGTTATCCAGCTGAGATAAAGCAGTAATGAAAATAACTTTTAAAAATCTCATTTTAATGTAATTCAAAGGAATCAAACATCTCTCTCTTCTTTTTTCCTCCTAGTTTATATGAAAATATAGCTATCAAAAATGAAGTTTCTGTTATCCAGAATAGATGGTCATCAAAAAAATATATATATATAATGTATTGATCTATTCTGTCTTTTGAAGCATAATGTGAAAAAAACATATCCACCCTATCCAGATCGCAATACAGTAAGATAAAAATCTGTTTTCTTCTTTTAAAAGTGACAGTTGTCCTAGGGAGCAGAAATTTATCATGCTCTTCTAGTTTAGACAGCTGTTCTCCTTTTATATACAGTAATTTTAATGATGTTATTTAAGCATAAGTTTATATTAAAAACGCTGGGTTTAGACTCTAGAAATCACACTGAAGAAAAGGCTGTATAGCAATATAAAGACATCTTGATTTAACCACTTTTTTTTTTTTTTATCATTCCAGGAAAAGAAGGAGGAAAGGTCAATTCTCCTTAATCAAAATCTGTTACTTCAATTTCCATTAAAATATAGTTGTTGGGGGGAAAAAAAAGTAAAACTTTATTTTCTACCTAAATCCCTTAATAAGCATAACTCCTTTAATAGAAAACACTGTGTGTTGTTAAATATATTTTATTTCTAAATTTTATAACTGTGAGATCAGATGAAGCGCTTTCACACACCTGAAAGAGGTCCAGCAGGTCCCCATATCCTAGGGGTTTCCTTGCTCTGAGCAGTTTCACTGCATAATTGCAGTTTTTATCCTGGAAAAAAAGAATTAAACTAGGATACCCCACTATGAATCACATTAATAGGGGCTAATAAAAGTTTTATTATAATAAATTTTAATGGTCATTAAATAACAAATTATAATTCTTGTGAAAGTAATAAAATGTGATATAGACACAACTGCTATCCTCAAAACCCTTAAAATCTTATGGGAAAGACTGATATTCCTAAAATTTTTAAAAATTTCAATGGCTCAAAAAGTCTGACAATGTTTTAAATGATTCAAGAACTGAATAACAAATAAAAGTACAAGCAGTATCATATAAAAAGCAGATTATTAGAAAAGGAAGGATTATTCAACAAACTAAGCTGGTAAAAACAGGAAGAAAATAAATGACTATCAACTACATAGAAGAGCTTCCTAAGAGAGTACAAAAAAAATCACAAAATTTAAATTAGGTAAAAATAAAAGCATCTAGATAAAAAATTAAAAAGTAAATGACTTGCAGAAAATATGATATACACATGATGGGAAGTTAATATTTTTGCTACATAAAGCTCAAACAATTTGATAAGATACATAAAAAGAAATGTAAAATAAAAAAATAAATAATTTAACATATTCGGAGAAAAATGTTCAATATTAAAAAGATATGTGAATTAAATGAGAAGTCATTTGCCTATTCAATTACCAAAAAGATTTTTTAAAATAATAATCTGCCCACGATATCATAAAAATATACTCACATATTGTTGGTAAAGGCAAAAGTTTTATCTTTTCAGAAAGCAGTGTGATGACAAATTCTAAGAATATGATTATACCCTTTAATAGTTTTGTTGCTAGAAATTTATCTTAAAAAAAAAAAAAAACTCTAAACACTAAAACATGCCTAACATAGAAGAATGGTTAAATAAACTACAATCACTTGCTAAAATATTATGGAGCAATTTAAAGAATTAAAAAAGATGCATCAAAGAAAAGTATATATGATATAATAGAAGGTAGGATACAAATTAAAACTTAAAGAAGTAAAAAAGAAACCCAAGGAAAAATAAATAAATAAATAAAAATTATACTGTAGAGAAACTACATAATTTCTCTGGCTTGCTGGGTGGGTCAACTTGTGTTCATGGCCTTAGTTACAGCCCCCATGTCTTCTAGCCAGGATTATAAGAAAAGCCTATCAACAGGCCTCTGCCTTATTGATGGCACAATGAAATGTATCTTCTGAATTGCCGTCAGAGTAATTCACATAAAAATATTAATATGTGTCATTTCCCTGATTTGAACTTTTTCCATCAAGCTGCTGAGGATATCACACAATGGCAATACTTGAATAGCGTATCCAAATAGATCAAGCTGTTTTATACTTCACGTATTTAAGTAACCTCCTTTACTTTCCTCTTCACCTTACGTGCCTGGCTAACTCCTCTTAAAACTTCAAGACTCACCTTCAATTTCCCAGGATGGGTTAGGTTCCAATAACAAGCCTGTCTATACTTCCATTTTGGCATTTATTACATAATATTAAAATTCTCTGTTTAGGATCTATCTCATCTGTTATCTGGCTGATGTGAACTAAGTAAAACAAAATTCATGTACTCAAATAATCATAACATCTAAAATTAAGGAGAGGTAGACAAACATACTAGAGGCAGCACTGAGAGACTTATTTGCATTTTTTGAAGTGACTCACATAGCAGCCTACATTTAACCAGGACTTACTACTTCACATGCAATGTACTATTAGCACCATAAGGAAGAAAAAGATATTGATCCTGACCTCAGAAAGTATGTCATCTGGAAAGGAAAATTTTTGGCAAAGGACTTCAAAATGCGGGTAAGCTAAATAGCATGAATGGCACAAATATACTGTCAAGTATATTTCTTACATTTCTATGTAGATTGTTGGTGAATTATATTAACCATCTTTGTATATCCCCAGTGATTCTTACATAATTATTTCCTTACTAGGAATATGTTGTATGAGATATTCTAAAGATGTTTATAAAATATCACAAGTACATGTATTGATAAAATAGAATATACTGATGAAAATCAGCAGATAATTTACCTTTTAATGTTGGGCAAAAAAATCCAAAGTATATTTATTCAAATTACTTAGAGATCTTTTAGTAATAAGACAATGTAGAAATGAAAAAGTTGAGGGAAACTGTGTGAGAAAAGAACGCAAATCACACGTAATGATTATCTCTGCAAAAATTCTATATGTATACTGACAGTAGCTGAAAGCAGCCATAGGTAGATGTAATCTTTTTAAAGTTTTGAACAGGGGTTAAAGATATGACAACTTCATTGATTTCCTTGTTTAAAATATTTATTCTAAAAACAGATTATCTATTTATGTAATTTTTGTATAACAAGCCTTCTCAATTTCAAATATGTTATAAGTTGAGATAATAAAAGCAATTTGTAATATATGGTAGTCGAATGTAAGATTAAGGCATTTATTTGGCCTTATAAATCAAAAACTTGATGTTGTTCTCTTTCATTCACAGAGTATTATCTTTAAAGCAAAAAGAATTTGAGATAATGATCTGTATATTTGAATCAATGCTGACATTACCTGGCATAGCATTCCCACTTATGTCAGCATTCATGACAGCAGTGAAAACAAAGAAAAATAAACATTAAAGGAGGATGCTTAAAAGAAGGGGAGATGTAAAACAAAGATTTATTCTGCAATGTAGTCACCTTCCCTTCGAAATAAATCTAAGAAAACTAAAGTTGGCTAGAAATTTATGCTGAGTATCACTGTTCAAATTGATACTAATTAAGGGTTCTGATTTTTATAGCAATCCTTTATATTTTCTGAATATGCAGGGTATCTGAGGATTCAATATCTCACTTGAGACTCAGCTGTATATATTTAACTTCCATTATAGCACAAAAATAGTAACCTACAGTCTCTAGCACTATAGAGAAGTAAACATTTCTCAAAAATCAAAAAAATTCAACTAAAATTTTTTTTTCAGTATTAACTGAACTATGAATTGTACTTTGAATTAGTTTAGAAACCATATGTACTGATGAATTTAAAGTCTCTCTGTTCTTAAGAGCCTTTGATTTTCAAAATAACAGTGGTCTGAACTCTATAAATTTTGAGATACCAATTGCTATAAAACTTGGTAAAAAAAAATATCAGAAAATATTTTAAATGCTAATATAGCTCTCAAGTACATGGCTCTGGATACTATGGATATTAAAGTATGAACAATTAATTCTACGTGCATAAAGATTTGTTCTACCTTGATCTCAATAAAGCTAACTGATTAAAATGAAATTAATAGCTCCTCTAAATTAAACTTATACTGAGACAAAATTTCTCTTACTCATCCTTGAAGATTAACTAATTAGACATTTTACTTGGTATACAATTCTGTAACAGACAGTGATCTTCTGAAGAAATCGGTCTTTTTAAAATATCTTCCATCAACTACAGACTCAATGTAAACTCCTATTACCGGAGAATAATTAAAGACTTACCATGATATCAGCAATTATAGTAATAAAAGTAAATATTTGTAATGATATTCTAAAATGATTGTTAATGATGTCTCCAACTTAAAAATATCCAGGTCATAATTTATCTTTAAACATTAATTTCCTCACAGTAATTAATCCACCCCACATGCATCTCCCAAAACCCACTTGACCACCCTCCCAATTCAACCATACATACCTTTGCTTTTACCAGTAACATCACTTTCACTATACCCCTTCTCAACATGCACACAGAGCATTATTCAATGATGTAAATAATATTATAAAACTATTTGGTGTTTTGACAGAATGTTCAAAATCACAGAAGAGCTGCGAAAAACAGATGTAGCTTAGGAGAGCTAACCCTAAGGGCAAATTTCCAGCAAAGCTGACAGGCCTAAGTGAAATCCATTCTCCCCTCCCCCCATTAATCTCCCCAAAGTCTTCATTTCATTTTGTAATACTCTTGAAATTCCACCAATTAGGGATTTATTGGTATCTTTTTAAAAAAAATGCAAGGAGATTTATGAGAGTTAGATTCTTTACTAGTATTTGGACTCTATGTAAATTAACTTAATGTAAATTACTTTATGGGAATTTATGTAAAATAGGGATGCTTTGATCCTGTAACTAGCTGAGACTAATAGCACTATTAGAAATGAAAATGCACACTGAAGGACCAGTGAAGTAAGTATGGTAAAGTATAGTATAGGAGGGAGAGGCTGGTGTAGCAACCTCAAAATACACCAGAGCAGGAAGAATATGAGCTCTAAACAGCTCTAGATTTGAATGTAGTTCCACCACTTATCATGTGACATCAGGCAAGCAACTTCATCTCTTTGCATCTCAACTTGCTCTACTATAAAATAAGAGTCTCTTCTCACAAGGTTGTCCTGTGTAAGACAGAGTGGCACAAATGCCTGACATGTGTAACAAATTCTCAAAAAATGTCAGTTTCCTTCTTTTCCATGTTCATTATTGAGGCAAGAACACAAAGGCACTAAAGAAAAAAAAGTAGACTGATCATCAAAATGATGCCAAAGAGAAACTCTTGAAAATTCCTCCTTGAAAATCAGGTTCCATCAAGAGAATGTAAGAAAACATTTGTTTTTCCACCCCACTCCCATTCTTTGTTCATGACCATACTGTCTTAGTCCCAGGACTCAAAAACTTATGTAGTAACATTAAATTTATAACACTACATTATAACTTGCTCATATTAAAGATAAAATAGATCTTGGAAGGTGGGCTGAGAACCGTTCTTCAATTCAATACAACAAATATTAACTAAATGCCTTTTATGGGTTAGGTGTGTCTTACATGATTGACAAAAGGTAGAGAAGCCTATAGAAATGAGTAAGAAAAATTCTTGCCTTTTAGAAGTTAGTTAGTAGTTTTACACTTTTTGATTTCAGAAAATGTTATAGCATTCATCTCTGGGGAATCCAGTTAGTTTATCAGGTAGGGATGTTATACTACAAAAAAATGACTTTATTTTTTTTTTAAGAGCCTACTTGTACTATTAGTCAAATTTTCATTAATGGTTGAATTTTTAATGCAAAAAATTACCTGCCAAAATTTCGGTGTTTCGTGCAGCTATTGTTTTAACTTTTATTATTCCTGATTCAGCAGCCTGCAAGAATAAAAATAATTAGAACATAAAACTTACTATCAACAAGAATTATCTAGGGAAAAGAAATCATATATGATAAATAAAATCTCAAGCATACAGTCACTATTATCTTTTTTATTTTCAAAATTTCAGCTACTAAAGCCTAGTAGAGACATACACAATAAATGTAATAAAATATGACATATTTAATTATTCACATACAAACTCTAAACTTTAGCATGTTGCCTTTCTCTGCTTTAAGGTACTTCTAGAATACCCTAATCCCTCACAAATTTAAATATTCAGAAAAGAAATATTAATAAACAAAAACAAAGCCTAATGAAAAAATTTAGGTTTCTCTTTCTCATTTCACACTTCCCTCCCTGCCACAAAAATTTGCAAAACTGCAAAATTAAGTGTAACTTTTAGATTAGAAGAGAATGGGTAATCAAGCATTTGTTATTACTTTTAGGTTACTTTTTTTTTTTTTTAACACACATCCAGTTTCGTAAGGTGTCTAAAACACTTCATCATAAGTATGTTTGTTTAGCTGGCAGTACTTAAAAGTCATAGAGCACTTTATACAATGGCAAAGAACTGCTGTCCAATACAGTAGCTATTGACTATATGTGGCTATTAAGCACCTTATATGTGAGTAATCTGAATTGAGCATTGATCTAAGTTTAAATATATACTAGATTCTGAAGATTTAGTATGAAAAAAATGTAAACTACTCTTAAATATTTATATTGAATAAATATTGAACCAATAATATTTTGACACACTGGGTTAAATAATATACATTATTAAAATTAAATGTTTCTATTTACTTTTTTAATGTAATTTAAAATTACATATATGAATGACATTTGTGGCGCACATTATATTTCTATTGGACAAGGTTACCATATAACATTGATAAATAACTTCCATTGTAACTACCAAGAAACATGCCTATTTTATATTTATACTGGCGTCCACACCTCTAAAATTAACACATATATACTTAAAAGTTATATATCCAAGTTTCCCTATTAATTTGCTTGCTATTTGTTCATTTATTTTGTTATCTCTTACTGTTTGCTAAGGAACAAGTGGTAGTAGGCTCTAAATGTTTAAAAATAATTGTGGAAGAACCCAGTGTCTTATGGGTTCTTAGTTTGAGGACCAGGAATTAATGAATAAAATAAATAACACATTGTTGGCTATACTGTGTGTAGTGTACCTTTATCATCTGGTTGGCTTCCAACCATGTGAAGCCCTTGCTTGTGTTTGGAGAATTCCCAACTTAATGAGTTCCGCTGCAAGATATAGCCTATGCTTCCACTACTTAAAACTGAAAATTCCAGATATGTACTTGCTTTTCCACATACCCTGACAGCCTACACTTATTCAAATAGACATACCTACTAGGGATTTTGAACACAAAGGCTAGTGACACAGAAAAGCAGAGACAAGAGAGAATTCTTTCTGACCATGGACGGCCATAGTAGGGGTAACATATAGTTTTCAATTGCAGTAACAGCAACAGAACCAGTGGTGGCATTAAGTGGTCAGCACAGCCAGTAATGCAATCTGATGCATCCAGTCACTGTTCAGCAGACAGCAGTAATGGTCTCACTGGCATGAGCTGTGCTGTGGTTCTACCTCTTCAGTCTCCTTTTGTTCCTGTACTTTTTCTAAGGCTGGCTCCTTCCAGCTTTCTACAAATTGTGTGAGCCACTTAATATTCTATCAGTAAACTTATTCTACTTAAAACAGCCAGAGTCAGCTTTCACTACTCACATCTAAGAAGCTTAATGGATACACTTAGGACTTAGTAACTTTATGAAATGAAAATGTCCCAATTAAATGAACATAGCTACTAACATTTAAATATTATCAAGATAAAAGGACTATTTTAAAAAAATAAAGAGACTACTTCAGAAAAAGAGTATTGATTTTCTGATTACTGGGGGCAGTGCATATTAAAAAGGCTAGAAGCTTAAAAAAAAATCCTTGTGCCCAGGTGACAACCCATTCCAATTAAATCAGAATGGCTGCCAGAGGAAGCCAGATATCAGTATTTAAAAAAAATCTTCTGGTGATTCCAAAACACAGCAATATTTAGGATATTATTACAATAATTATAAGCAAAAGACGATGGTAGATAGTCCCAAGGTGACACTAACTGAGATAGTAAGAAGTGGTCATATTCTGGATATCCCTTAAAGATGTACAGACCACTACATACTTACCACTATAAAAATTTAAAAACACTGAAATTATTATGCATACTTTGTTATACTCACACCCCATCTCAAACCTCTTGGGTAAACTTACTGAACCAGTTGAAATTAATCTGTGGTCACTGAGATTTCTGCCACCATCATTTTCAAACATTTAACATCTCCCCCTCCTCACTATTGCTCTGTGTACCCTACATTTGCTCAAATACTTAATTCTGCTTCAGTCAAGAGAGGTTGATCAAACTGAACCATCATAAATACCAATGTAATTTGTCCTGACTTTCTGAATTCTAGTCAGTCTGACCTTTGCAAATCCTAACAGTTTCCAAAATCGGTCCTGTAGCATGCTAGATATCAGTAAAGGATGTCAAATTTGCCAAGACATTATTTTGATTTCCTAAGATAAATGAGTGGACTCATGTATGTGTCATAAGTATAAATAAATCAAGTTATACATAACTTTAAAATGTTTAACAAATATTTTTATACACACAAATAAGAAAAAAGGATATGAGTGTTTTTTTTTTAAGTAGTTCCAAAGTAGTATTTTAAAAGATATGTAACTGATATTTTCATTCCTAAACACAGGAAATCACCAAAAGACTGTCTTTTGCCTCAGGTATAATTAGACCTATCTCATGGCTTCTCATTTTTTACATTCAAGTTTTGACTGTCAACTCTGAAATTGTAACGCCTTGTCCTCATAGGCATCCTGGGTTGCTGAAGTTTCACTATCAATGTTGACAATACCTGCATTATCAGTAATGACTGCAGTCTTACTTCATACCTAGGCCTAGTCTACATCTTCAAGAGTACCCAGTATACATGAAGTGTTCAGACTCATATTTCCTTCTATTTGTCAAAATTGTCTGTATGAAAAAGAGTCTTTAACTTGGTGCTTTAAAAGTATCCCCTACTCTGATCAGATGCTTTGCATACATATAGGGGAACTATGCATAGTAAACAGTTATTTTTTCTGAACTAGCCCTCACAGATTTTAAAAAAAAAGTGCCAGATCTGTGGACTTGGATGGAAAAGATGTAGGTTGGGGGGGGGGGGGGAGTCTAAAATCTCTATTCCTGAGGGCAATCTGTGAGTTGGGAAAGAAACCCAAAAGTCTTAAACACACTGAAGCATTTAGTACTTGTTACTGTTAAAATTAATCTCTCGAGAATTATTTTTTCTTTCTCAATATTTTTTTCTTACCTAGACACATCCACCAGGGATTCTGAATATGGACGCTAGTGGCACAGAAAAGCAAGAGACGGGAAGAATGCTGATTCCGCTTTCAAGGCCATCTAGAATAACCCTAGCGTCACTTCTCACTCAATAAAATCTCCTTGGGCAATCTTATAATTCCATTGTTTCAATTACTTTCTAAATGCTGAAGACTCCTAAATTATATTTCTTTTCCTAACCTGTCTAATGAACTACAGGACTTTTTAACCTAGATGTTTAAAAAACACCTTAAATTCAAGATATTCAAATCAGATGCCATCATCTCCACATACGAGCACCCCAACTCCTACCTCAGTCCCAGAAAAAAACTGTTTCTTCATCCAATAATCTCTATTTTTCTGAGCAGCAACCTCATCCATCCAGTCACTGACCAGACATCTGAGGTTTCTCCCACATCCCACAAATATAAATCAGTCACAAAGGCTATGTAGTGAACGTACCTTGCACTCTTTCTTCTCAAATTCCACTTCTATACCTTCAAACTTCTCATTATGAACCTAAACTAAGAGATTTCTCTATTTACAATCTTGTCCTCTATCCATCCGCTATCTCAACTTATCAGTGGTTCCCCAGCACTAACCTCTAGTGTTTCTCAAAATTGAGTAGCATAAGGCTATCTTTAATTTAAAAAAAAAAAAAAAAAATCTCATGGACCTATCATCCAGTCACTGACAAGTTTAACTATAAATAAAATTTAAAAGTCATTTTAGAGCTCTTAAAGTATAAAGCCCAAAAATTCACAAATTAAATACAAACCCAAATTAGCACTAATTTAATGTGAAAAAATAATGCGCTACTTACATTAAACCACGGCTAACAACAAGAGATTGCTGTAGACTTATTGTGCAGGTTCTTCTAATTTTGGCACTCTCACAGTGACCATAAGCAGAAACCATTTCTTCCACCACTTTTTTCTATGGCAACTATTGAAAAGCCTTTCCATTGGTCACTCTATGGTTTGTACCTTATCTCATTCATCTCATTACATATTTGTTTCTCTATTCTAGTTGTAAGCCCCATTAGCATAAGAAATATATTTCATTCATCTCTCCATATTACTAATGCCTACCACAGTGCCCAGCATACAGTAGCCACATAAAAAATGTTTCTAAGCAAACACAGGAGAGACTTTACTAAATGACAAACCTAGAGGAAATTTGATCCAAAGATTCACAATGCCATAGGGGCCGCCATTCTTGGTTCTCTCCTGTTCCATAAGTAGGTTCATTCTCAGGCTGCTTTTAGTCTTGGCAATAAAAATAGCTGCAGCCATTCTATACCTCACAATTTTATATGACACTATCTAGAAAGAGAGAAAGGGTCTCTTTCAGTAGCTCTTGAGGAAGAAAGAAACTTTCCTTTTCCAGGAGCACTCACTAGCATTATGTGACTAGAGTAGAAATGAAGCTAAAAGTAGTGAGGGTTTAAACTACATTAAACTAATCGAGATACCTTGGAGCAAATAAAGATAGTAAAGGACACAGATCTAAAGGACTGAAAATGAAGGAAAAGTGCAGCCTACAACTGAAGGAACCAAGAGGGAATGGATACCGGGAAGGGAATTAACAAATGTCCACTACTAGAACTACATACAAATTTATATTTTACAAAACTGAACGCTGCTTCTCTTCACCAAAATGCCTATGTTGTTTTTTCAAAAACATATTCTTCATAACATCTCTGAGTGTAAAGCCTCAAAATTAGAGCAAATTTACCAAAGGATCAAATAAATTATTCATAGAACATAGCATGAAACAAGAGCTAAAGAAGAAATGTAAAATTCAAGTTCATGGCAACTTAGAAAAATGTGACACCAGGGAAGTATGAAGCTTCCTGAAGACTTATGATTTTAGATGGCAGGTAAAATCAAAAGATCTAAAGTCAAGTCCACACTTGGGAATATCTAATAGATCTAGAACACTCCCTAGAGGACAATATGCTCATAAAACAATTACCATATTGAAGCCAATAAGAATTTCTACTATAAAATGCAATTAGTCTAGAATCCCAAAATTTTGAAAAATATATACCTATTCTGGACTAAAACACAAAAATAAATCTATGGCTTATATGAAACAAAAAACTTTTCTTATATCAAATGAAAGACTGAAATCCATATTACATACGGAAAGCTATATATATGGCATACCTATATATACAATATTCCTTCTTTCCTTTTTAAAAAAATTTTATCTCCAAAAAGTATCTACTTAACACCTCCTAGATATATCAAATGCTTTGCACTATGGTGGAGAGCAGGATAAACAAGATGCAAAACTGACCCTTAAGAAGCTATCTAGAAAAGAAAAAAAATGCTAACATAGCTATAAAGGAGGTAAAACATAAAAGTTATAAGGAAATGCCTTATAAAATAAGGTTAAATGAAAGCTAAGAAAGCAGAGGAAAACATACTAGCTTGAAAATCCTGGGCAGGAGCTACAACTGTTTTTGCTCCAGCAACTAGCTAGTAGTTCATGGCATACAGTAGGTATTCAAAAATTATTTCATGAACAAATAGAATGAGGAAAGAAATTAGAAAATTATGTGTAAAACTGGTTCATTCATGCAACAAATGGATGAGCAACTATTTAAAGTGGGATTAAGCAAAAGATAAGACTTTAATTTTAAAAAGATGTGAACAAGTGACTCCAGGCCAGCCAAAGGAAACTCCAAAGCCAGAGCATGAAAGAGGGAAGCAGTATGGCATACCTAGAGAATAAAGAGTAGGCAATAAGGTTTGGCTGAAATATAAAACCGTATGAGGAAAAGCTAATGGTGATGAAGCTAGATAGGATGGCTGGGAAAATGATCAAGAGGGTCTTAAATGCTATGTCAAGGAGTTATGTAAGTACAGAGTAACCACTGAGGGTTTTCTAGCTGTTTAAGTACATTAATCTAGTGGTAATATATAGAATGGTTTGTTGTTTGTGCTATTAATGCATATCAAAGGGCAGGCATAAGATTGAAACCTGGAACTATAATAATAGCTATAAAACAGAAAAGAGAGGTATGTTAGAAATTACAGAGCTGGAAGGAACAGCTAACAATAAAGGAGAGCTGAGGGAGAGTAGGGAGACAAATATGTGATAAACATCATTAACACAGCAAGTGAACAGGGGGAAAGGACAAGTTTTAAGGAAAATAATTACAGAAAGTTCTGTCTGAAGTATGTGAAAAACATTCTGGTAGATGTGTTCAAAGGACAGCTGGAATCTCAGGTCTAAGCTCAGTAAAGACAGCAGAGTTAGCAAAGTACATTTAAGAGTCATCGGCATTGTGGTCAGAAGCAATGGGAGTAGATGACAGTGCTAGAGAATGAAGAAGGAAAAAGAAGTCAAAGAAAGAACTTGGAATACACTTATATGTAAAGAAAAGAAGGAATACTGAGATGGGAGAAATAGAAAAACAGTGTTACAAAAGTCAAAATGAGAGAATTCCAAGATGGAAAGAATGACAAATAGTAAAAATAATGAAGTAAGGCATATGAATGGGAATAATGATTTAAAAAACAACAACAAAACAAAACAAAAACAAAACCAAGTATGTTTTAAAGGCATATGCAGCATGATATAATGGAAAGAAGGAGAGGAGTTAGAGATGGATGCACAGGATTCATGTCCCAGTTCTTTCACTTTCTAGCTTTACTTACTACTTTATGCAAGTTATTCAACCTCTCTAAACAATAGTTTCCTCATATGTAAAAGTGAAATGGCATATTGCAATAGTCAATAGATGCAAAGTTCCTAGCCTAGTGCAAAGACAATGTTTTACTCAACCTTGAGTTAACATGATGACAATAAACGCAGTTTCTCATTCATTTCTGTATTTCTGCCACACTTTACAATTAGGAAACTAATAAATTTTTATTATCTTAGTAATAGCAAAACCAAATATTATGTATATCGTTGAAAATAAGCTATACTTATATAAAAGAAAAAAAGGAATACAATTTCATTTTTGAAATGTCTTCATTTTTGGTTTAAGCCTGGAACAATGTCTTTTATTTCTTTTCTATCGCCAACGCAATGTTAGGAAGATGATCAATACATTCTTTTTGATTTAAATGTTTTCATTAATCTTTGCTCTCTATTCATTTTCTACATCAAAGTAAACACACAATGGTCAAAAATTTAGTAAAAAATGAACTATTATGGTTTATACTTTAACAATAAATTTCAGTGGCTATGGTACTAACTTCCATAAATATATAAACCATGTCCAGTAGTCCCCAACCTTTTTGGCACCAGGGACCAGTGCTCCTATGAGAATCTATGCCTGGTGATCTAAGGTGGAGCTGAGGCAGTGATGCTAGCTCTGGGGAGTGGCTGCAAATTCAGAGGAAGCTACATGGCCTGCAGCTCACCTCCTGCTGTGCGGCTTGGTTCCTAACAGGCCACAGACAGGTACCCAAGCCCAGCCCAGGGGCTGGGACCCCTGTAAACTAATCAAAAGCCTTTTAAAGAAATCTCATTGTAAAATGCTCTTAGAATACTGCAATAAGCTAGTAAATTTTTCCTAGAAGTCCTAGTGAAAAAGTTACTGCTTATATTACTCTTGAAGTTAACAACTAAAATACTTATCAGAAGAAAATGAATTTAATGAGACCTTAGAAATCGAATGTAGTTTTTCTGTAATAAAGTCAACAGTAGCATAAAAAGAAAGAGCAGAGTCATAAACAAAGGCCACTTGCCTATCTACACAATTATGTAAAATTGCATTACAGAGGAAGGTAAATCTTAACCAAAGAGACTTATACCTCCTTACCATATTTGTCATATTGTTGTGACTCACGTTTACAAGTTTTAAATAAAGTATGACAGCTCATTTATTTATATAAAACATAAATTTATTATATTATGCTTGAGGGAAAGAACACGATTGTAGCATGAGCAAACTTCTCTGACCAATGTCAACAGGAAAAAAACTATAGAATATTATGAAGTACTAAACCAAAATAACTCCTAAGTAGCATGTAAACATTACCCGGCTCTCATTCTTCACTGTCATTAAGGTCCTGAAAATGAGATTTCCCTACAAGAAGAGCCAAATGATTTGGGCCTCAGTCCCTAATCAGCTGGTTAAAGGGAGAATCCTGTCATGGTTAAGTAAAAGGCCTCTCTTTCACTATGGATCCTCCTCTCCCGCATCCCCAGCCAACTAACCGGACAGTGAGAACTGTACCACAGGATCTTTGCTTAATTAGGCAAAAATCCCTGCCAACCAACTTCTACTAGTGAGGTCTGAATGAGCAAGAGGAAACAAAGTACATGGCTGGGATGACTACTTGCATTTTATTATTTACACCATTATAGATTGCACTTCATTTAAAAAAAAAAAATCCATCCAAAACCCTAATTGTGACCATCTCAACTCAAATGACCTTCATTCCCTTTGCTCTTCTACCACCCACTCCCTGGACTTCATCATCCTCTAGTGCAGCACTATTTGGCAATCTGAAATCCAATATTTCCACTATAATCCCAATCTCTAGCCTTCTAGGTCTCACTTCCCCAACTCCATTGCTCTTTGATTAAATAAATTGGTGCTGCTGGCCCCTTAACTCTTCCATCTTCTTCCAATCAATCAAAATTCTGTTGGATTTCCTTCTCTGGGAATCCAACCTAGAGATCATGATCCATCATCATCTCAACCACTTTTCCTGCCATAACTCAAGTGTTTAAAGTTAATTTCTCCTCCAGTTTTCCAAAGCGATCCACTGCTCCTCTCAAACATCCTACCCATTACTTCTTCCATCACTAATTACAGCAACAAGCCTGTTTCCTATCTTACCAAAAAAAACAGAGGTCAGAGGTAAAACTGTCCAAAACTTCCTCTCTCCACTATCCCCCTCATTTGAATTCATCACATTCAAACCTATTTTTCTCCTTCACCCTTCTTCTAGCAGAAAAGAATGTGACCTTCTCAGATTGAAAGCCAGTTCATACACTATGCCCATGAAACTCCAGCTTTCTCAGGGACCTTACTCTAGTAAGTATTCCCATTCTCTCCCATATCCTTAGTCTGCCCAGCTGCCTCTTTCCCTTTAATGCTGTTATTTACTAAAGTTCCTTCTTTAGCCCTGATACTCACTCTACACACTCTTTCTGGCCTTATCTTATCTACTCCTATAGTTCCTACTATCATGTATAAACTGATACTCCTAAATCTGAAATTCTAAACCTCCCTCTTAAATACTAAACCATCATTTTCAAATATCTACTGATCAGTAACACTTGAATGTCACATATAAATCTTAAACAATATATTCATAATTACTCATTTTCCTCCCATATTCCTTCTCCTAGTGATCTGCGCAGTCTCCCAAGCCAGAAACCAGAGAGGCATCATAGATTTCTCTATCTACAAATACAAAGGTCACTGTGCCCTGGTAATTTGACCTGGTCTCTTTTTAATCCATACTCTCTTTCACCCATGTCTACCACAATGCAAGTAACTTCCTGTATACCTCTACTGCTACCTTAATGCAGGCAATCATCACTTTTTAAAATCTTTGCCTCAGTCTTAGTCCTAATTGTTCCCACCAATACTGTATACTGTTATGGTAATGTTACTAAATATGAATTTGATCGTATACTCCCTCTCTTAAAGTTTCAACGGTTTCCAATCACCTTCAGCATGGTATTTACCTTGCGTGGAATACAAACATGTGCTTTTTCATCTGCCTAGAATGACCCCATCACCACTACCACTTCTTCTGTTGGCTACCTTCTACTCATCCTATAAAGATTAAGCTCAAGAATTACAAATTCAGACCACACTTCAGTGTTCAGTTAGATTCCCTGTACCTGGTTCCACAGAGTTGTGTCTGCAAATAGGAAATGACCAAAAAATTTTTATTCATTAAACACACAAACATAAATTTCAAAGTTACTGCCGCTGAAGGCCACTAAATATCAATTATATAGAAGTGATTTTACAAAGCTTTAATTTTTAAGACAAAATTATTTTTTCATACAAATATTCCAGAACAAATTAGCTAGTACACTTGTGCTAAAAATAAATAAACAAATAAATAAATAAATAAACAAGGAAGAAAAAGTACAGTACTGAAGAATGAAAATTTATATTTAAGGACTAAAGAAAATAAGCAGGGGGAAAAGAGGAAGGACTATTGCTGTTATTATTTAATTACTCTTCTTATAAAATGACAATAAGTTATAGCCACTTTAAGAACTATTTAATATTCAAAGAATAGATTTATAAAAACAATTAATATGGAGAAAATGCAGAAATCCAAAGATAAGAAAATATCAGTATGCAACCCACTATCCTTTATCAATATTCTTTCCTTCTGTTTTTCTAACAGATTTGAGATCTTTTAAAAAAATCAAGCATATCATTAATTTAAATTACATATAGCCAAGTACTGTGGCCAAAAAACTAGAAATTACTAAAACCTTAAGCAAAGACTAAATACAGAATGCCTCAATTCATTGTACCTTGCTTAAAAAGTATTGGGGAAGGAGCAATCTCTTCTAAAGCACATATGCAGTTAGCACTGTACTGTATTAAATTATAAGTAGTTCAGAACGGGTATTTTCAGGTAATATGCGTGAAGATACTGGGAGAGTGTTAACTAGCAAACCAGTATACAGATGGAAAAGATTTTAGAAAGGCTTTGCCTTAGGGTCTATCAAGCATCCCTCCCCCACCGAATAAATAAAACTAAAAACATTTCAGTTCCTTAAAGAACAAAAGCCAAAATTCAGCATTGCTATTACATTACTAGGAAAAATTTAATTCAACAAAAATATTTCTTTTAAGTCAAGAAATATCCTAAAACATCATCACTATTAGGCTAATTACTTCATTCTCGTTTTAAACTTGTAACATACTCAAAGTCATTTTTAAATTCCTAAAGTAGGGTCTTAAACATATGAGAAGTGCCATTGGAAAAAGAGTCAAAGTTTTTACATTTAACAAATTCTTACAGAGTGTGTACTAGACATGAAATTATGTGTCACAGATAATCACGCCAATTACTTTGGTATTTGTCATTACCTCAAAGACTAGGTGTAATCACTAAAAATCTCTTTAGCCAATGGTCAAGTAAAAAAGCTGATGAGCTTTATTAAAAGTTTCTAGAAAAAACTTGAGTTCTAGAACTTTGTGAGTTACCTGTTTGGAACTCTAAATAGCAACTAAATTCCCACGCTAGCCCACAAAGGTGTATAATATACAGGAATAATAATTTTTAGATTACTTATAATAACAGTCACTTCTATAAATTATTAAAATCACAAAATAGGATTTGACATTTTCTAAATAAGAGCATTTATCTTACAATTGGAACAGCCTATAAAGTTAAGGTTCCTTGGAAACCTAAAATCCAAACTTTATTGGGTATGTTCTAATTACAGAACCTTTATAATAATAAAGGTAAAATATTTAAATAAGCATGAAAATATTTCAAAATTCCTTGGTGAACTTTTATGGCAATTAGTAAATGAAACTGCAGGTATACCAAACTATGTTAAATAGAAATAAAAATAACTGCTTGCACAAAAATATCACTGAAATATCTTATTTCAGAAGTAACGAATTAAACAGCAGCGTTCTTTAAAAGCTTAAGAGAAATAAAATGACACCTTAGGAGAAAGAGCCAATAGTGAATAAATGTTAAAAACGTCAATTCAGGAAATATTTGGAGAATTTAATTTGATATATTATTAACTTGAGCCTCTTTAATAATACCCTTTTTGTTCTGAGGACTTTCTCATCATAATCTAATAAATTTACCCTTTAACCCCATCTAACATGCTGAAAGAATACGAAAGCTCAAAGAGGATAGGATGCATTGCTAGCACAAACTTCCCACTCATAGCATAACAAGGATTAACATGGTTACTATGGGTCATCACTCCATGCCGTAAGTTAGGTGGCTCTGAATAATTTATTAATACTTCATGGGAATGATATAGAAAGTTGCATGACAACATGACAAGAAGGAAAGCTACTTCCACTGAGTGTGATACATACTATAACGTGAAGAGCACAGATTTTACCACAACGATGCGTAAGAGTTTTCAGAAACAACAAACAAGTTTTCCAATTCTGGCTTGGCTAGTTTCGAGTTTGAAAAAAGGCCAAAAAAGGCTAAATAAGCGCACACCGCAAACTTTATTCCTAACTCCAGAAAACGGGAGTAGAGAACATCGAAGCCCTCAGACCTCTCCAAAGGGAACTATAAAAGACGCTTTGGGAACCCAGCGACTCGCAAATTTGGAAAGGTGAAGGCCACACGAAAATCAGACAGGGTTGGAGGACGTCTGTGAAGGGCTGGGTCTAACAGGACCAGCCGGGCACGATCACCGTGCCTTGTCCCGACGTCGCCCGAAGCTTACCTCCTTGACAGGCGGAAATTTCTTCTTGCATTCCAGGGACAAGGCCCGTAATCGCTCTGCATATTCTCCAGCAGCTTCTTCACCGCCTCGGGGCTGTTGGTGCCGGACATGATCCACCAAGCTCCGAGCCAATTTCTAAGCCGCGCAAACGAACTCCGGCACTGTCAGATCCTTGGGGCGACAGGTAGCACTCTCCTGGAGCCTCCTGCCCTTCCGCTGCCCACCTCCTGGGCTCTGCCTGGACTCTGCCGGGCCTCGGCTGCCTACTCGGAGCGTGCCCGAGCGCCCCCCGCAGCCCCCTCGCAACTCCCCCGGCTCCTCTCCGAGGCGCTCCCCGCAGTCGCCCGGCCCCGCTAGGCCCCGCCGGCTCCAACCGAGGAGCCCACAATGCGGGCAGATCCTTCCCGCTCCGCGGGGCCCAGCCACACTGGTGTCACCAGCCAACCTGGCCAGAGCTTCAGCGCCGGCTCCCCAAGACCCGAAGACTCGCGGACGCCATTAGCCGAGTCGCCCACAATTCCGAGCGCGACGGGGACACGTCAGCCGCACTTCCGGGCACCGTGGCCACCGCCCCCGCCGAGGCCAACCCGGGCCGACCAGCCGCGGGCAGGGCGTGGCCAGGGGGCGTGGTCACGCGCGGAGCAGGTTCGGGGGCGGGGCGCCTTTCCCAGCCCCACTACAACCCAAGCGGCCTTTAGCAGACCGTTTGCCTCTCAAAATTTGCTTCCTTTTTGGTGACAAGTGTCTGAACGGGGCTCCGGGTACTCCTTGGCGTATCTCTTGGCGAATGTTTGTATTAAATTTTATTTCGGTGTAAACAGTTTGTTTCCTCTTCATTTTTGCCCCTGTAATCTCTGGGCGAGTGGCCACAAATCCACGCCTAGCTCCTGTTAATTGTTTATCCCGCTTGGGCACCTACGTTGGTATCTCTCCAGAGAGCTGTACAAAGCGTACTACTGGTGCACTTACTGCGAAGTAATCATTTATTTTTCTAACCTATACAACGAGAGAGAAAGCTGCCCTCTGTTTCAGACCCTCCACTGACTTTCTGTTTCATCCAAGGAAAAGCCAAAATTCTTTGATTTACCTACCGCCTCTTTTCTTTGCTGTATCTCAAGCGCCTAGAACAGTGCTTGGCACGTACTAGATCAATAAATATTTGTTGAATGAATAAATACCCTACTAAAGGCAGTGTTTTCACGGTCAAATTAAGCTCCGATATAAAAGCCTTCGTTAGCTCTGAAGTGCCAAATATATGTCGGGCAAAGGTAAACAAAATTCATATGTGCTTCGAAGATCTAGGTTATGGTATGCCTTTGCAAGAGACATTTCGCAGCTGCCGAGTAGGAAGCAGAAGAGGATAGAGAGGAAGCCTGAACCAGGGTAGAGGTAGGAGATTGCAAAATGAACACCTGCAGACAACTGAGCTGATGACACCTTTACAGGTTGGAGACTGAACTATGAGATTTTCTGTGGGTGGATATGTTTGGCTGTAAAATAAGAAGGACTTGCACTACAAGTACTTTGTAAACTAAATAACTTTTCTTCCTTCTAAGAACCAAAGCAAGAATGGATGAAAGTGGCAGATGCAGTGGCAGAATAAGGCACTCATAGAACAATAATTTAGATCATTTGTGCCTGCTACACAACTGGGAAACTTGACAGTCCCTATAGTATAAGCTTCATGTATTAAAAGCTGTAAATTTAGCAAAAAAAAAAAAAAAGATACACAAACAGTTGGAATTTGTGGCAGACATTATTTTTGAGGTCCCAAGGAGCTTTTAAAAATGACTTCTAATAATTGGCGCAGTAATCTAGGATAAAGATCCTGCCCAGTGCCTTTCTCTATGTAGCCAATTTTTTTTTGAAATTCAATTTTTTTATTAGTAGTAAATTTGGAATGATTGACTCAAAATCATCTTTCTTGGAGTCTTTTACATCTCTATTACATATAGTTGAGGGAATGCAATTGGAATTCATCAATTAAAAACAATACTTATGATTAGAAAAGCCAAAATTTTCTTAAGGCAAAACTATTACCTATATCTAGTATTCTGTAAATTTCTGTTAAAAAACAAATACAAATAGTTTTTTGCATTGCACAGAGAGATTGTACTGCCCCAGAAGCAATGTGTGCCTTTATGCCAAAACCGAGCAAGTTAGCAGAGGTAAAAATAATTTTTGGTTCCATAGGTTAAGAAATGAGCCAAACTCAAAAGTTAGCATTCTGTAAAACAGAATCATTTCTCTTTTTGTAGCAATACACATATATATATATATATTCAAATATGTATTATTGTTCTCAAGTACCTCAAGAAGTACTTTCAAAATTATAGCACACCTATAAGTGTTGGTATGAGTGTAAAATGGTCTTCTGTGGCTACAAAATCTGTCTTTATTGAAAATTACATTAATAAACACCTAATAAATTTAATCTTTTATTACCATAAGAAATGCTTTTGCAGCATCATCAATAGTAGTTATGCCTCTGACTATGATGTCAAAAGACCTCAGTTTGAATATTAGCCCTGTTAGTTCATACATAGGTGACTCTAGCAAATTACGTAACGTCTCTAATCTTCAGTTTCCACATCTTTAAAAGAAGAAAATACAAGTCCTTTCCTCATGAGGTAGTTCTAATATCTATATGAGATATTGCAGATAAAGCACAATGCCTGGTGCACACTAAGTATTGAGTAAAAATGTTTTAAATAGGCAGTAGAAAAAGGTAACTCTTTGCAATCATCACTCAGGCTATTAACTTCTAAATAGACTTAATTATCAACAAATTTTAATCTTCTATTTGAAAACTAGCAAACCCATGTCTTTTTCTGAGCCTTTATTATGAATCTTTTAGAAAATTTATCTATTTAACAACAAGCATGTATTCATGTGTAACAAGAAAACTTGTTTAATATTCTGAAATATCTGTCTCAGTTTAATGATGAAATATAAATATTACTCAATATACCTTTCTAGTTTTTCAATCTCTCATTTTTCACTATCATTCATTTATTCTCCTCTTGGACTTTTCTCTCTTCCACCTACTACTCCTTAGATATTTGTATTTCCTAGAATTCTATTCTCTGCTTTTTTTCTTCTTATTTTCCTTGAGTGATATTATGCACACCAGTGACTTGAACATCACCAATCTATTCATACCACCCTGTATAACCTCTATATTGATAAATACCAATAGAATGTTCAGATTAATGGAAATATCATAATAGACACCACTTGAATTTCCTTATCTAAGGGATACAGATAAAAATGTAGATGCAATATCAGCTAAGAGATGAAAGTACAAGCCTCTAACCCTTCCAAATACTCAGACCTTCTGGAATACTTAACATCAGACTTTGTGGAAACTTCATTTCCCCTTCTGATCCTAGCCTATATACACAAAGCTAGTCTGGTGCTGTACATGCCTTCTCTAGAGACCACCTCACTTAGGCAAGGTAGCTCATCAATCTCATGTTGCACAATGCACAACATGATGGCTAACATGCAATACAGAGGATATTCGGACTGAACAAATCCTTATTCTCAAATTCCCTAAGCTAACAAAGCCTGGCCCAAGTAAGTTCCTGAAGTTAGGCCTATGAGAATAAAATAAGAAACTGTTGCCAGATATCTCTGAAAATCATGATATCAAGCCCATACACACAAACTTGTAACTCCAGAACTCTTATATGACATCCAGACATGAATATCCTACTACCTTCTGGACATCTTTACCTGGAAGTTTCATTGGCACCTAACACTCCTCCCCAAAAAGGAGTTGGTCCTTTTTGTACCTTACTTTCCTCAATGAAAGGCACCACTATTTAATTGCCCAGACCAGGAAACTAAGAATCGGACTTGACTCTTCCTGCTTCCTTATCCGCTACATGTAAGGGGAATCAAATTCTATTCATTCATCTCCTTTTCTCAGTCCTAACTAGCTTGGTTCAGGCCATCACTGGTTTAAAACAAGTTTCCAAAGGATAATCCCTAACTATAGTCCATTTTTAATTTATCTTCCACACTGCTTCCAGAGTCCTCTTTCTAAAATGAAAATATGAACCCCTTTTATGATTTTCATATTGAAGTCCAAACTATATGGTGTACTAGTTAGATTCTTTTAGATACTTCAAGCAATAGAGGTTCAAAGAAATAATGCATGAGAAAATAAGAGGAATAGGAATTTCACGAAGTCAGTCCCTATGGGAATGTAGGAAAAGCTCGGCTTCACAGAGCCTAGAATGTAGTTTGGGGACTAGAAAGCCCTTTTGGTATCCATAATTGCTCAGTTAATTTGAGCTGTGAATGTATTTGGCTTGCTTCCTTCTCCCTTCTCTAGTGCTTAAGTATTACCAAGGCACATCTCTTTACTCTGTCTCTGCTAAGATTTGTCCTGCTTCTACCAACAAATTGCCTCAATCCTCATTCTCTTTGTACAGAGCTTCTGCTTCCTCATGTCTCTGACTGCATCATGGCCTCTGCTTTTCTTCTTTCTCTGTGTCTGTTTGGCTTCCATCTCACTTCTTTACCAACTACATTCTTTCTTTTTATGTATCACATCCTAATTTCTAAAGAAAGAGAATCTAAGTAGTTCAGGAAATCAAATATAGATAGCATATTCTTATTTTGCTATGCTTTTTACCTCCTAAGTAACTCGAAAGAATACAGATCAACTGTCCTTAGAGCATGAGACACCCCTGATTCAAACAGCTATGGTCAAGGACAGTTGGTTTATGTGGTCAGGGTAAGGGGTCACATAGTACAGAACATGGGCATCTATGCTGAAAAAAAATATATCAGAGATCAGTTAGTTGAATGAACTAATAAGAAATTTTATTTGCAAATGTGTTTGGAAATGCTTTCTTACCCAATTTTTACCAGTAATTATATTTTAAGTATTATTTATAAGTTAAAGTTTTTATGTTTGGAGATTAAAATTATTGAACTCAATAGCTACTATGAATTTTAGATTTTAGTCTCTATTGTTTTTTCATTTTTATCATTAATTCTCTATCTCTGAATTACTTTCCCTGAAATAAATTCATTTTTATAGTTTTCTTTTTCAAAGAATTTTACTTAGTCCAGAAATGATTAGTCTTTAACATCCTTGGTACAACCTTTCTATGTGTTTCTTAAAACATATTCTCAAAGAATCCTTTAAGCTTTAATATTCAGAATTTAAAAATGATAACTTATAGACTGGTCTAAATTATATACTGATGGAAGAATATGATGATTTCTTTACAGAATAATGAAATAATTACAAAAGACAAATTAGGAGTCAAGAACTTATAATTTACTGTTTCAAATACTATGCTCCTAGATGCAAGAATAAGTTGTTTTTATGTTTCTTATGGTTACTCTCCAA
Organism: Eonycteris spelaea; assembly: GCA_003508835.1. Classification (NCBI taxonomy): domain Eukaryota; kingdom Metazoa; phylum Chordata; class Mammalia; order Chiroptera; family Pteropodidae; genus Eonycteris; species Eonycteris spelaea. The sequence continues at coordinate 4,950,968 of PUFA01000070.1, forward strand.
AAATTTTTTTTATCATTTTCTTTTCTGTCTTTATTGTAACTGCTTTCAGAACATAAAAAATGATTTTTATATGTGATACATCAAAGTTTGGTTCATGTTGTCTGGAATGGCACTAACAATGAAATAACAGTGAAGGAACAGGTTTATAGCAAGATAGCCAACTGTACACACAAAACTTTTTTCTTAGCTGGTCCTTCTCTAACATATGTATCGGTCAGCTACTGGAGTGAAAATGGTACAGAAACAGTTCTGCTGTGAAGAAACAGAAGCAACCCTCACCCCTGATAGATGTCCTCCCCTCCTAACAGCTTACAGAATGTTTTAACCAGCAAAGGGAGGAGGGGGCAGAGTGCAGATTTGCCCGTTTCTTTCTACATTACAGAAGTAGAGATTGAAATACTGCCAATGTCATTCATTACCTCTTCTAGACTGACTCATTCCTGAGACCCTTTTATTCCAGCCTGCACTATTGGAGCAGCACCCTCTCACCAGGCATACTCTAGCTCAGCAGTTCTCATCCCCCGGACCCCCCTTGCACTGGGACATTTGGCAATGTCCGCAGACATTTTAAACTGTCACAATGTGGGGAGGGGACACTAATGGCATCTAATGGGTAGGATAAGGGGTTCACATAGCACAGAACATGGGCATCTACATTCTAACTGATCTCTGATATGTTTTCTTCAGCATAGATGTCCATGTTCTGACCACAGGGCTTGTGCTAAACATTTTATAATGCACAGGGTACTCCTCACCCCCGGCCCTGAAAGAAAGATGTATTCCATCCAAAATGTCCATAGTGTGGAGATCAAGAAACCCTGCATCTGGCTTCAGGTTCACTGCTACATTTTCCTGTGTCTGAAACCCTGGTTTAGAACCTGTGTGGTACCCCCAATTCTCTAAGATTATCCTTATGAATCCAAGACCTCTCCTCAGACTGAATTAGTTCCTGAACCCCAGCCTCATGTCATGCCCGCCCGCCTGGATCTCAGAATATTGTCTGCTCCTAAGTCCCTATATCTAGGAGCTTTGCCTGCCAACACAGCTGAGTAGGTTCCTCGGGCTGGATCTTCAAGTCGGTTATCCATCCTGAATATTCATATCATCTGTAGTTTGTTAATCCGTTCTTGGATATCAAATGCCACCTCCCTGTCTAGACTTCTTGCTATGGCTGCCGTTTAAACTTTCTCTTCTGACCAGTTCTCCCACTTCTCAACCTACTGCTTTTTCACCAAATGGGCACATGTAGTTTCACACTCTCATCCTTCCTGGTTAGCCCTATCTCAATGCAGTTAACAAATCTATGTCCAGCTGCTTGACTAGACACCTTAAAATGTGCTTTAGAGTTAAAAAAACATGTCCCATAAAGCCAATTATAGAAGTAGGAAATCATGTTGTTTTAGCTCAATATTTCCTAACCGGAAAAATCAGGAGAAAATTGGTCCATATAAAGCAGCATTCAGACTAGGTTTGTCTTATTAAGTTCTTCTCTTAGTCTGAAGAGAAATATCAGTTACTATTTGTGGAGCAACTGCGTGGGAAGCCCTATCTTAAATGTATTTACTATCTCATTTAATTTAAACTTTGCAAAAATCCTGTTAATTAAGAATTACTGTTTCTCTTTTACGGAGGAAATTTAGGCTCAAAGAGATTAATTCACTTACTAAAGCTTCTCTAGCTAGCAGAAGTCAGGATTTCATCTCAGGTTTTTGACTCAATTCCTACTTCATCTGTATTTCAGAAGTGACAGTTTGTCCCATGAAAAATCTGGTAAAGCTTGAGGCCTGTCTCCTCCCTTAATCTATTTCCTGAATATCTTATTGATTGGAATCATCCTTTCGGAATGATTGTTCAGAAAGGAAGAACTTTATATAGGTTTATCATAAGACTCAATACATTTCCCATATATCCCATTTAATTGTAAGGTTATTTTTATGTCTTCATGCTATACTCTAAGTTCTGCAGTGGAAAGGCCCTTGTATTATTTGTAGCTATACTTCTGGTAAAGGCGTCAAAAACATTTGTTTTAGCTAAATGGATTCTTATTCTCATAGAGGAACAAAGGTGCTGAAAGGTTATCAAGATAAGAATTCAAGCAAAGAAAAACAAAATAAGGAAGGGACTAGGATGTACACACTGGGCAATGTGCTTCCATGGAGAAGACTGATATAAACCTGGTAGAAGCGAGGGCCACCATGTATATGCCACCATACATCTTTTCCCAAACAGCTTCTTCCTTACCTCAAGAAATATTTGTTAAGTGAGTGAGTGCCTGAGCGATTGAGTAAATAAATGCTGCTAGTAGGATGAGATGTCTTTCTTCAAAATTTAAGACCTCACCTGTAAAAATAGCTGGCCATTGTAAAAATAACTATATGTAGAGTATGGTTTATGCCAGAAGTAAATATCTCATATCTTTGAAATATAAATTGAGTAACAACCAAGAATTCTTTCTGAGATTAATGAAAAAAATGTGGATTCTTGACTAAGACTTGGTTACTTTGCATGCAGTAATAGATGGTTTTTGTTATCTAACTCCCCTCTCCCTCCAACTTCTCCCGATTCTCCCCCTACCAGTCCTCGATACCCCAGGGCATGTTATCTGCTCTGCAAAAACAACAGGAGAAAGAAACTTTAAAGACAGGAATTTCATGGGTTTGGGGGGTTCCCATCCCCATTTTCCAGTTACCTGCTTTTTAAGTCGGCCTCTACCATTAGCCATACCTACAGCTAAAAACCCACATTTAGAATCATCAGTATTGCAACAGGAATAGCAGTGCATTTATTTCTCAACAATTGATATTTTCTTTTTTTCTAATGTTTCCATTTTAATGGTAGTACACTCTGGTTCTTTTCAAGACACAAAGCAAGATCTTTGTGGAGTTATATAAGGGAGTAGAGCTAGAAAGACTTTAGAGTTCACCTAACCTTCTTGTTTTACAGAAATGCCCAAGGCCGCCGATAACCCAAGCTTGTCAGTGCTGATGTAAAATGTAAAATTCCTAGAACACTACTTGTAATATAATATAACTGTTGCTCAAAAAGCATGAGCTCTATGTCTTCTTAGTACTTAGCCAAGAATAGTCAGAGAATATTTTCCCTCACTACATTTAGGCACTGAATATTGCACATTTTCTTTTTAAGACACTTTGTGAGCAGGTGGCTTTATTTTTTAAAAAAATTATTGGCAGGGCCAGACATTAGTCAAAATGGTGGAGAACGGAGTTCCAAGGACACATCCCTCCACAGAAAAACCAGAACAATGAATAAAACTCTCATATTCAACTTTGTCAGAACTCTGGAAAATAGTCAAATGATTTACACCAAGAGAACACTGAATCTAGAAAAAAGTGACTTAAGCCACTGGGAGAGGTTTGCGGTATTTTAATTAGGCTTGTCCCACCACTTCCCCAGCATAGCTGCGGGGCTTCTAGATGGCAGTACGTGTGCCTGGTGTGAGTACAGGTGCTGAAGAGAGGAGAGTGGACCTTGTTCCCAAGGAATGCTGTTTGTCTGCTAAGATCTGTCTGGGAGCTTCCTGAAGGAAATGACACAACACAATTACCTTTGTTTTGCCTAATTCAGAACTCTCTCAGGGTGGAAAAGCAGCTAAGTGAGGGCATTCTTTGAAAACCGTTGCAAGGCAAAAGAACACACTTAGGACTCTTTCTCTTGAATATATACCTATCTATATCTATCTATCTATCTATATGTATATATAAATTATATATTAGACTATATTTACTATAAATATATAAAGGTAATTTATATATGTTTAGACTGTTTATATATTCATATGCATATGAATGCACACACACACGAACACACACACATATTTAAGCCATGAACTGCCAGATCCTTGTACAGAGTGGACGAATGAATCTGATCTTTCACTAGTGGCGCTTGAGTGTCCAGTATCTCCACCTTCCCACTAACACCTCACATTACTAGACTTCTTGCATTTTGGCAGTTGATGGTTTTAAAGTTTTATCTCACTGTTTTAATTTGTATTTATCACTTTCTAATGATTTTGTACATCTCGTTATGCATGTGTTAGATATTTGGGTTTCGTTTCTGTGGATTTGCCTGTGTTTCCACTGGGTTTCCAAGAAATGACTTGGAGACATTTCTCATATATTCCAGGTATCGGCACCTCACCAGCATTAGACAGCATGAAGGATTTTCCCAATTTGCTATATGTTTCTTAACTGTTCGCCAGTTCCTTCAGTGCTGAAAATAAATCCTTAATTTTAATAAAGTCAAACTTTATCCAGGTCCTGGACAAGGGAATCTTCTTCACCTTTCCTCACCATTTCTTCATCTTAAGGTGTGTGCTTCCAGGGAGTCCTTTCCTACCTTCAATTTTCTTTAAGCGGCTTAAGTTGAAGAACCATGAGCTTATATTATATGAATTTGGTTTTATCAGCCTGTGCATGGATTTCATAAAGAGGAGCATTCTACCAATTAGTATTGATGTTTTTGAATAGCTTCTCTAAGTTCTGCATAGAGCTCACTAACAAAGCTGGTAACTGAAGTAGATGCCATGCAGTCATCAGGATTAGCCTGCATAATCCTTCCAGGTGATTTCTAATAACATGGTGATTTGCCTATAATTAGAGACTGATTTGCCTCTTTATTATCTGTGTGCATGCATCTTTGAAAAGTCAGTTTTAGATGGGAAAGGCTATAGGGATGGAATCTAAAAGTATTCCTCATTGTCCTTAGCTGTATGAGGGACCGAGGTTTTATTTTGATTTAATTATGAGTATTCATTGGTCTTTTCAAACCATTAGGAGACTTCTCCAGGACCCACAAGAAATGTGACTAATGGATAAAAAGTCTGAAAGTCCTGGAGAATATGCCTCCAGGCATATTCTGAATTGTATGGATCATTTCTGTTTTTTCATGGTTCAGAGAAGTCCTTTATTATATCATATAAGGCAGATTGAGACCAATACTTAAAAATTATTTGTTGAGGAGGGGCAACTGAGGTCCTTCGATTTCCTTTCTTGAAGTCCAAGTACCAGAGAAGTACAGCTAAGGTCTTTAGTAACTATAGGAACTTGGGGAGCCAGCAAAGTAGGAACAGGTTAGGAGAAGGATGGGAGGGTACAAGGAGTGTCAGGATATGGACGAAAAGAAGATAGGAAGGAGTTTGGAGTTGCAGATGGATAAGGGGAGGGAAAGGAGGCAGGTATGAGTGTCTTTGAGGCTGGAGCGGATGAGGGAGCAATGGTTGAGAATGACAGGTGGATCCTTGAGAGGTTAAAATAGCTCCAAGTAAAAAGAGTTGAGATTGTTAAATGGCCTTATTAAAGTGACAAAACCCACAATTCTTCATACCAAGAAAAGTGAGTAGAACATCATTTAGAGGGCGGTTTTGGATACTTAGAATACAAGGGCCTCCTGTAGATAAAACAACTTGGGGAGATATCAAGAAACCCAGAGAGAGGATATTGTAGCTCCAAACTATTCTTTTCAAAATGTTGAAATTTTTGAAGATATCAGACTGCTTTAGTGCCGTAGTGATGAAGCATATAGTCAAGAGGAGAGGAGCCTGGTAGAGTGAGAATCACTCATAGGATTAGGTTAGTATTAAAATTTTTAAAAAAGAAAAGAAAAAAGAAAAAAGAAAGAAAGACCTCACAAAAGATCCAGGAGGATTCTCATTCAACAGAGAGTCAAGGATTGAATCCTAACTCAAAAAGAACCAAGAAGACTTCCATTCAGAAAAATTCTCAGTCAGTTAGAAAAGAGCCAGGAAATGTTTCTCTAAGTAGAAAGAGTCAAGGATTAAATGCTCACTCAAAAAGTGCTGAGATGTTGCTATGCAAAATAGTGAAACAGTTCCTCAAAAAATTAAAAATAGAATTACCATCTAACCCAGCAATTCCACTTCTGAGCACATATCCAAAAGAATTGAAAGCAAGGTTTCAGAGACATTTGTACATTCATATTCATAGCAGCATTATTTATAATAGCCAAAAAGGTGGAAGAAACCCAAATGTTCACTGATGGTTTAATGGATAAAGAAAATGTGGGCTATACAATGGAATATTATTAGACTTTAAAAAAGATGGAAATTCTGACATCTTCTACAACATGTGTCAAGGATGAACCTTGAGGACATTACGCTAAGTGAAATAAGCCAATCACAAAAGGAGAAATATTGTATGATTCCACCTATACGAGGTATCTAGGGTAGTCAAACTCTTAGAAACAGAAAGTAGAATAGTAGTTGCCAGAGTCTGGCAGGGAAACTGTTGTTTAATTGGTACTGAGTTTCAATTTCTCCAAGATGAGAAAGTTCCGAAGGTTGGTTGCACAAATATGTGAATATACTTAACACTACTGAACTTCACTTAAAATGGTTAAGATGGTAAATTTGCTATTATGTATGTTTCACCACAATTTCTTTACATTTTTAGAAAGAGCCAAGATAACTTTTGTCCAGAAAGATTCTTGATAAACAGAAAAGAATCAGGAAGGCTCCCCCATTCAGTAGAATCAAAGTAATTCCACAAATGTCTGGATGACTGAATTAAGAGTTGTGACTTAACACTGTGTGCTATCATGTCCCTCCAAAATTCATATTTTGAAGTCCTAACCCCCAATACGTCAGACTATAGAGAGATAGGGCCTTTAAAATTAAGGTAAAATAAGGTCACATGGTAGACCCTAATCCAATAAGACTGGTATCCTTATAAAAAAAGATTTAGACACTGACACGACAGAGGAACCATCTATTTGAGGACACAGTGAGGAGGTAACCATCTGTAAGCCTAGTTACAAGCCTCAGAAAAAACCAAACCTGTGGATACCTTGATTTTGAACTTCTCAGCTTCCAGAATTGTGAAAAACTAAAGTTTTGTTGTTTAAGCCATCCAGTTCGTGGAATTTTTTTTTATGGCAGCCCTAGTAGACTAATTCACAATTGATCTCAATTTCCTTGGCCAGGAAGGAAAGGATCTGAGAGGCTGGCAGGAATATCTAGCAAGAATATTTCTTTGAAGTCTTTTGTTCACAGTATTATACTTTTGTTGTTGTTGTTGATTTGTCTTCTCATTCCGCACTGCGCATTTTTCTTTTTTGCTAAGAGAGTTATCAGTTTCCAACCGAAGAATCTATAATTAATGCTCTGGAAGATTTGCGAATTAGCAGCCAAGCCACCTCTCTTACCAGAGCTTGGTAAACTTTTGGTTTTGACGGGTGGGAGGGATGACGATGCTCACTGAAGGATTTGTAAACTGATACGCGATCTAGTATCCAATCTTACATGTAGCTTTCGCAATCTGGATTTATATGTAGTTGTTACCATTCATTACATTAAGACCATCATGTCTACTTCACTGTATAGACTTCTGAGGGTTAAGATTTATATAACATAAAAATAGGAGTACTGTGAGAACTTTGTCAATGGAGAAATGAAACAAACTGACAAAATAACTGTCTACCAAATGCAAACCAAACTGCAAAGTTATTATTCTTTTATGGCAAAAGTGCCTTAACCCAATTAGTTGCATGGCAAAATGTGCAGCAAAGATGTTTAAGGTGAAACTGCCTAGAACCCCAATTAACAGCCCCTCTGTAGGTGCCCTTAACACTATTCTATTTGACAACCTCTTGACAAGAGGTGCCTGCAGCGTCTCATCCTCATTCACTGCTTTGTTCTCTTCTCCCTCATTTTCTCCTTTTCTCATTCCATTCTTACTTCACAGTGGTTACCCTGACATCTTGGCTTTCATGTCCATGACCAACCTTACTTCTACTACCAGTAGCCCCTCTAAGACTGGCCCCATTTTATACTACCATTTCCCCCACTATGTTGATGGCCTTATCTCCTTTGCTTCAAAGATATCCCTTGCCATGTAGCTTTGTTCGTTTTCTACTTATCTCCTCCACCAGTTGTCTTACCTTTGCCACTAGAGTCCTCTCTCTTGACTCTCCCCACTTTCCCTTTTCTCATTCTCAAATATGGGCTTCTCTCACTCACCAGAGCATTTGTAGCCTCTGGACCTGAAAACTACTCCTCTCTTGCTTGATTTGTACCTCTGGGCACCTCTCCTTACAGCAGAGTGCTTTTTGCCCCAGATTCTACAGTTGTAATGGACTTTTATTTTACCCTCATGGCTTGTCTTTTCCTCTCTCTAGTGAAAGCACATTCAGATTCTTGGCCCCCTTTCCCTTCCTAGACTTCAATTTGTTTCTGAACTACATCTCCTCATCTGAAGGCACCCTCTCTCAGAACATAAATATCTATGAACCATGACCCAACCCATCAATCCCAGTGATTTATCGGTCTTATTCTCCCCCAATCAGCCATCCTTTCTGCACCATCAGCAGCAGCCTCTACTTTCACTGTGACTCAATCCAAGTTAATCCTCCATGTTCCATTGAGGTAAGCCTGCCCTTTTTCAGACTTACCAAGGAAGAAAAGCACCTCCTCTGAACTCAGTTTTCATGCCTGGAAGAAGTTGGTGGAGATGGCTTTAGATATTCTTACCACAGTCAAAACATACCGGGAAAAAGTTAGGGAAAAGAACTCCATGTTCCTCCACCAGAATCAAAAGGCATCTCAAGTGTTAATGAGCCAGAAAACTCAAAGGGAAGGAAAAGAGGAAGTTGTTGTTCTGAGTTTATATAGGGTTCAGGAAAGGAAGGACTGATCCTCACCTCAAAGACTGTGGGCTTACTGAATTCCAGGAATATCAGTTCCTTCTTTAGGGAAAAAATGTTACCAAGGAATTTAGGAATTTGGGGGGCCAAGGAGACCCTGGAAATAGTCAAGTACAAATAGGCCCTTGCTTCTCAACAACTATCAGGAGACTTTGTAGGAACTAGTGACCTGGAAAATTACCATATGGTAGATAGACATCTATGTGGTCTAGGGACTTCAGTAGGCAAGGAATTTTTCACACTGCTAAACATGTTGATTGCCCAGATTTAGGATAGCCATGCTTTAAAGAGCAGCTTCCTGGTAACCATGGACACAGAGCCTAAGAACCAGCCCAGGCCTGTTTGTGTTGTCCCTAGCCTCAGACAGATTGACTTCTGCATCTCTGAGTGTCATCCCAGAGGGGGGCCGGTGGAGCTCTGGCAGCTTTCCAGGTGCTTGCTGTTGATAGGGAGGCCAGAAAGAGCAGCCTGTGCCTGTGGGAGCATGTTAAACTTTAGGCTTCAAGAATGAGCCAGAAAAAAAGAATGCAACCCCAGCGACCAAGAAAACACTATGTGACCCCAAACAGAAGGGCATGGCAGAGATCAAAAGGATTGGAGGATCCCCAAGCCAGGAGAAACAACCTGCCCAAGCCAGTGAATTATTGAGATTTTGTAAGACTCTGCCAGTCCTGCCGCAGAATAGACAGTGTCCTTCCAAAGGAAAATGGGAAAAAAGCATAACATGCCGTTTTCAGTGAGTTTGGTTCCAGAAAAAAGACAAGAGGCAGGAAAGCCCACTGCAAAAAGTTAAGTCAGTACCAGCTTCTGTGCAAAAGTGCAAGGTCAGATGAAAGTAGAACTGACATGGGCTTTTGGGATCCTGAAGTTCAAGTGGCACATGTAACTTTGGGAGCTGAATCTTGGAAAGAAATAGTTTTAGACAGAGTTTTCCATCTTGAACAAAGTCAGAACAAGGAGAAACTCCAGGTCCAGGCATTGTTTTGTTTTGTTTTGTTTGATTTTTGGTTTTTAACACCTACAGCACCTGGTTTTCCTAGGTGGTCTCTCCTCCAAGTACCAACCAGGCCCAAACCTGCTTAGCTTCTGAGATCAAACCAGATCAGGCGTGTTCAGGTGGCCTAGGCATTGTTTTTAAATGGGAAATCCAGTGTCTATAAGGCCCTTTCCAATCTAGATCAAAAGAAAGGCCAGTGCCACATATTGTGCAACCACCAAGCAGGCTCTGAGGATGGGAGTGGTTCTAGCAGGCGAAAGGGTGACAAAAACCCTGAGAGTCATCCTTGCAAAACTCAGATTTCGATGATCAAACAAAGGGGTAAAAGGTAAGTTCCCTGGAAACATACAAGAAACCCAACTCTTGAACACAGTTGAGTCTGACATCTGTTGTAAATGATGCAAATGCAGAAAGCCAAGAGAGCAAGAGGTCGGAGAGCAAGGTGATACCCTCGGCTTCGTCCTTCAGTGTCAGTTGGATACGTCCCCATAATCTCGACAGCCCTTGAAGGGTGTGCTTTCCTGGGCAGTCCAATGTGGTCTTTTGCAAACTTCTTTGGCAAAAACTCAGGGAAGTTAAATAATAAGCCTAAATTTGCCTAGCTGGTAAGGCCAGGTGTCTTGAGAGTATAGGTCTTTCCCTTCATCCCTGTCCCCAGATGAGATTATTTGCTGAATGTAAAGGTAAAAAATTTTGTTTTTTGGAGTTCTAAAGAGAAGCCAAATCTTTGTGGAAAAACAAAATCAAGTCATATCAGTAGAAACTGATTCCAATTTACCAGTTTTAACATAACAATGCCAATAGTCATATTTACTGTGCACCAATTAATGTAGTTTAAAACTGAAAAGATTTCACATATTGAATTAGAAGCACTTTTTAAAAGTAGGTGGTGGAAAAATCAGAGTAAATGTACTAATTTATACAGTTGAACACTCCTGCCCTCTGCTGGCTAGAATTGACAGCAACGTGACTCAGGTTAATTGTACTAACAGTAATTCTTGATACCTGTCAAGTTTTCTAATAGAAGACAGACAGTTCTTCCTGTGCTTTGACTGGGACATTTCTTAGGTTTTTCCTTCAAAAGGCGTGCGCACATGTGTGTGCGCGCACACACACACACACACAGAGAATACCTTGCGTTCCTGCCTTTCCCTCCCCTCCCTCCATCTTATTGTATTGTAGTAAGTACCCTTCTCAAGTGCTGATTTGTTTCATTATATTGTAAGAAGATGGGGACAATGCTTTTTTGATTCAAAATATATTCACCAGCATAAAATAGTACCTAGTACATAGAAGGTGATCAGTAAACATTTATTGAGTGAATGAGTGGCAGCAAGAGAGAAAACTGGAGAGAGATTGAGAAAGAGGAGGAAGAGAGACAAAACCTATTCCTTCAAGGACTTTTCCCATCTTTTCAGAGAGATGTTTATTTTGGAAATACTAATATCACACTTAGTATGTTCTAGGTATAGGAAATAGGAACCCAATTAAGTTGGCAAACATAAGTATTGATCAAAGCATTTAAAAAATATTCTTATATAGTCTCTATAATGATCCTATAAAATAAACACTATTATATTCATTTTACAGATAAGGAGACTCTAGCAGGAAGAGGTTAAATTAAATTTCCCAAGGATAAAGAGCTACTAATTGGTGCAGCTGGGATTTGAACCCAAGAAGTTTGACTCCACAGTTCACACTTTTAACAAGCATGGTGCCTCTTCAAAAGATGTGAAGAAGAGGAAAGAGCACAGGCAGAGAAGAAAAAAGCTTCAGGAGAATTACATCAATCTTTCCATGCAAATCATCTGCCTGCTGGGACATATTTACATCAAAGATGACATCACTATAGTAGGGAACCAAATTAATCAATCCAGTGCTTCTTATGCTTGATCACTAAATGGAAGCTAATTGCATAAGTGGTAAAACTACATGGAATGGTAGAGGACCCAGAACAATCTTAGGGGAGGAATTTTTTAGTAGCTTTTTACCATAGCTTAAAAATTTATTAAATCTTTTCACTTTCAATGATGGATAGATCATCCAGACAGAAAATCAATAAAGAAATATTGGTCTTAAACTACACATCACATCAGATTAAACTAACAGACATTTATCTTACATTTCATCCAACAGCAACAGAATACATATTCTTCTCAAGTGCACATGGAAGAGTCTCCAGGACAGATCATATGTTAGGCCACAAGTCAATACATTTAAGAAGATTGAAATTATATCAAATATCTTTTCTGACTACAGTGGTATATAAAAAGAAATTAATTATAAGTGGAAAACTGGAAAATTAACAAATATGTGGAGATTAAACAACATGCTTCTGAACAACCGATGGTCAAAGAAGAAATCAAAGGAAAAATAAAAAATATGTCGATAAATGAAAACAAAAACAACATATTTAAACATAGAATGCAGCAAAAGCAGTTCTGAGAGGGAAGTTTACAATGACAAATGCCTCCATTAAGAAAAGAAAGATCTCTGGATGTGGTTCTGTAGTATAGCATTTAGCACGTCTGCTTTACACACAGAAGGTCCTGGGTTCATGCCCCAGTGCAGCCATAGTCCATGGTCTATGGCTATGCCACCCTGAACAAGACTGACTTCTGACCTTGGAAGCTAAGTGGGGTTGGGCCTGGTTAGTACTTGGATGGGAGACCACCTAGGTAGACCAGGTGCTGTAAGCATAAATAATAATAACAAATGTTTTAAAAAAGAGAAAGATCTCAAAAAGTAACCTACCTTTACACCTCAAGGAACAGCAAACAGAAAAAAACTGAGCCCAAAGTTAGGACAAGGAAGAAAATAAAGATCAGAGCAGAAATAAATGAAATAGAGTCTAAAAAGACGAGAGAAAAGATCATGAAACTAAGCTGGTTCTCTGAAAAGATAAAATTGACAAATCTTTCTTAACTCACCAAGGGGAAAAAAAAAGACTCAAATAACTAAAATAAAAAATGAAAGAGGAGGTGTTACAACTGATACCACAGAAATACAAAGGATCGTTAAGAGACTACTGTGAACAATTATGTCAACAAATTATAAAACCTTGAAGAAACGGATAAATTCCTAGAAATATACAACATACTGATACTAAATCAAGAAGAAATAGAAAATCTAAACAAACCAACTACTAATAAGGAGACTGACTGAATTAGTATTCAATACAATGACAGAAGTCCTTCATATCAGTAACAGTAGACAGAGAATGACAGGATGGATAACAATACATGATCCAGCTATATACTGTCTGCAAGAAACTCACTTGAGACCCAAGACACAAATAGGCTGAAAGTGAAAGAATGGAAAAAGATATTCCATGCAAATCATAACCAACAGAGATCAATAGTGACTATACTAATGTTGGACAAAATAAGACTTTAAATCAAAAAAGGCTACAAGAGATGTAGACATTATATATTAATAAAGTTTCAATACAGTCAGACAATACAATTATAAAAATGTACACATGCAACAACAGACCATTAAAATATATGAAGCATATTATTTTGTCATAGATTTCTAGAACTTTTTCATTTTGCAAAATTGAAACTCTATGGCCATCAAGAAACAACTCATCAACTTTTGAACTAACTGCATTTCTGGGATAAATCCTACTTGGTCATGATGTACTATACTTTTTATAAATTGCTGGATTCCTATGCTAACTTTCTCTGTGTGTGTGTGTATGAGAATTTCTGCATTTATGCTTACTGAATTTGAGAGATTTTAGTATAAAGTTTATGCTGGTCTCATGAAACAAATTGGGGAGTGTTTCCTTCTTAATTTTTGAAACAGTTTGTATAAGATTATTATTTCATTCTTAAGTGTGTGATAGAATTTAACAGTGAAATTTCAAGGCTTTTTTGGGGGGAGGGGGCAAAGTTTTTTTAAGTTTAGGTATAACTTACATATAGTAAAATTTAACATTATTTTGGTTTACAGTACTGAGTTCTATGAACCTAGAAATTTTCATTTCTATCAGGTAAATACCTAGAAATGAGATTGCTGGGTTTTATGGTTAATACATATTTAACTTTATAAGAAACTACCAGACTGTTTTCCAAAGTGGCTAGACCATTTTGTATTCCCACTAGTAATGTATGAGATTCTGATTGCTCCACTTCCTCACTAAAACTTGGTACTGATTTTTTTGTTGTTTTGATTTTAGCTATTCCAATAGATCTACCACAGAATGTCACCTAATTTGGAAATAAGGTAATTGCAAATATAATTAGTTTAGATGAGGTCATGTTGGAGAGGGTAAGTGCCTAATCTGGTTTGGCTGGTGTCCTTACAGAGAGGGTTAATGGAGAAAGACACACACAGGGAGAATAACATGCTAGCATAAAGGCAGAGATTGGGGTGATGCAGATAAGTAACACCAAAGGTTGCTGCAAACCACCAGAATCTAGGAGAGGGAAACAGATCAGAGTCTTCCTCATAGAACCTTAGAAGTTACCAGCCCTGCTCACACACTGATCTCAGCCTTCTATCTTCTAGAACTGTGAGAAAGTAAATTTCTGTTGGTTAAACCACTCAGTTGTGGTACTTTTTACAGCAGCTCCAGAAATCTGATATATCATCTAATCTACCAATTTCTATCTTTTAATTAGTATTTTAGATTACTTACATTTAATGTAATTGTTGCTATTGTTGGGTTTAACTCTCTATTTGTTCATTGGTTGTCCTCTGTTATTAATCCTTTCTCCCACCTTTCTGATCCCCTTTACTATTATTTGAATTCTTTTATATTCTATCTTTATTGGCTTTCTGGAAGTGTCTTTTGGACTTTTGTTTTTGTCTTAGTGGTCTGTGTATAAATTAAATTATATATACCTAACTTTCCTCATTATATCCAGGTTAATATTTTGCCACTCAAGTGAAATGTGGAAAACTTACAATCATATAGGTTGCTTTAACCTCCCCTCTTTGTTATAGTTGTCATATGTATTGCATCTGTATATACTGATATTTCTACTAAGCAGTGTTATAATTTTGAGAGGGGATTTGTTCTATGTGACTTAAAAATGCTTAAAGGAAATTATTCAGGCTAAAGATTAAGTACCAGAGGAAAATTTAGAACTTGAAAAATGATGGAAAAGCAATAGAAATGATAACGATCTCAATACATTTAATCGTTTAATAGTTAAACTGTTTCTCCTCTTAAGTTCCTTAAAATATGAATGACCAATGAAAACAAAAAATGATTGAGATGCAGTCTATTATGGGTCTTTGGAGAAAGACACACACAGGAAGAATAAGACTGTCAGTATTCTTTTAGAATCTATCTGCTGCTGATGAATTCTTATAATTTTCTTTCGTTTCAAAATCTTTATTTCACCTTTTTCTGATGGATATTTTTGCTGGACATAGAATCCTGAGTTAAAGCCATGAGCACTCATGTTCAGGTTTTTATGAATACATACATTTTCATTTCTCTAGAATAACTGTCAAGAAAGATTGCTGGGTTGTAATGACAAATGTACATATAGTTTTTAAAGAAAATGCCAAATTATTTACCAGAATGGCTTTACTATTCTATATTGCCAACAGCAATGTATGAGATCATTTTTTTTTTCTATTTTTACTAGGATTTACAATCGTCACTATGTCTATGCTTTATCTTCTTTTAGTTTTAGCTTTATGCTCTGCATTTACATCTATAATTCACTTTGAGTTAGTTTTTGTATAAGGTTGAGTTTTAGGTCTAGGCTTATTCTTTAACTTATATGAATATCCAATTGCTCCAGCACAGCTGTTCAAGACTATCCTCTCTCCATTGAATTGCTTTGCAACTTTATCAAATACCAGTTGGCCATATTTGAGTGATGATGCTATTTTGAGGCTCTTCTGTTCCACTGATCGTATGTTTATCCCTCAGCCAATACCAGTCTTAATTACCATAGCTATATGTCTTGAAATCTGTTGTCTTTCCCTATGTGAATTGGTCACACTTTCCTTATTATTTGTTTGTCAAGTGGTTTGGGATTCTATCTTGGAAATTGTGACTGTGTTATTTTGTAGACTGTGGGTTATCTTATTATTTTATGGAGGATGTTAAACTTAGTGTGTGTTTGTTTGTTTTAACCAATCAACCTGGTTTAGGCTCAGACCAGAAGTTCTGTCTTGCCTTCTGTGGACAGTGCTTTCAATATCAGTTCTGTTTTCAAAGCCTTTGCTATTTTCCTTTCGGACTTTCCCATTCCTCATTCAGGATTGGTCTGAGATTTGGCTATAGTTTAAATCTTAGCCCAGGTCATAGAGCTTTTGCTTATTGTTTTAGGTCTGTCCTGAACTTGTGTTTGTCAGGATTAACATGAGACTTGAGCAATGGTCCAAATGTTAAAGGTTATGATATTTTAGATTTGTCCTGTCCATGCACAACTCAGGAGTGAGTCTAAGTGTTAACAATGAATTAGGTAATACCCTTCTCCAAATCTCTCCTTTCCAGAATTCCTGTTATACTTTTGGCCTGAAAGTTTCCCTTTTAATGGTTCCTTTAGACAAGGAAACAAGGTTATATTGGAGGTTAAGCATCTGATTACACATTTCTACAAATGGGCCTGTACTTAATGGTATAGCTATGAGAAAAAGAAACTTAGGGAATTTACCCCTTTATGGACTGCTTTTCCATCTTCTGACTCCCTTCCACGATCCATCTGTTTTTACTTTTCAGAACCCTCAGGTAGTTGCTTTATGAATATTCTCAAGATATTATAGTTATAATTCACAAGAGGTAAGCTCTAGTGGGCTTTAGTGCCTTTAAGAAACAAAACCTTTTTTTATCTCTATGGGAAGTTTTTTAGTTACAATTTATTTAAGATCTAGAGCTTTAAAGAATTTCTATTTCTTTTGTGTTAACTGTGATAAACAGTACTCTTTAAGGAAGTTGTCCATTTCATCTAAGTTATTGAATTTGCTGTCAAAATTGTTTATAATATTCTATTATTACGCTTTTAGTCTTCATAAAATTTATAATGATGCCCTTGTTTTCATTTCTGATATTGGTAATTTATTCTATTAGTGTTATGGGTGAATTGCGTTCCCCTCACATTCATATGTTGAAGATCTAACCCTCAGTACCTCACAATGCCTGTATCTGTACAAAGGACTTTAAAAGAGGTAATTAAGTCAAAATGAGACCATTAGGGTGGGCCCTAATCCAAGATGACTGGTATCTTTATAAGGAGATTAGAACCAGGTGTACACAGAGGGCCACATGAAGAAGCAAGAAGAGAAAATAAATTTCATTTTTTCAAGCCATCCACTTTTTTGTTATGGAAGCCCTAGCAAACAAAGACAATCAGTCTTGCTAGTTTACTATTTATTAGACTTTCCCAAACCCTCTTTTGCTTTGTTGATTTTCTCTAATTTCTATTTCACTGATTTCTATTCTTAACTATTTTAGTTTCTTCACATTTAATGTTTTTTTTTTACTAGCTTCTTAAAGTGAATGCTTAATTTGTTTTAAACCTTCTTTTCTAAGTATTTGAAGTCATAAATCTCCCTTGAGGTTGACGATCTGTTCCAGCTTCACCTCACAAATTGTCATGTAGTTTTCTTCTTTGACCCATGTTAACTTTCTAGATATCTTGTTATTTATAATTATCTGGTGGTGAGAGAGCATACCCTGTATGGCATCAATCCTTTGCAATTTACTAAAATTTAATTATGAACCAATATTTGGTCTATCTTAGAGACTATTTCATGTGCATTTGTTATGTGTAGTGTTATATAAGTGTTAATCATCTTATATTAATATATCTGCACTAAATTTATAATGTTAGGTATTTCCATGGTGTTTAATTTTCCATTTACTTATAACTTGTCTGGGTCTTTACAATGAAAGTGTGTCTCTTAGGAAAAGCACATAGTTGGATTTTGTTTTTTTTGGTCCTGTCTTATAATTGCTGCCTTATAGTTTAATCTATCACATTTAATTATTAATATAGTTGTGTTTAAATTGACCACTTTCATTTTCTATTTGTTATTTCTGTTCATTGTTCCTTTACCTCCTTTCCTACCTTTACTTTTTTGGGGGAAGGGAGGAGTAATAATAATATTTATTATTCCATTTTAGCTCTTATTGGCTTTTTTTTTTGTGGTTGCCCTAAGATTTATATATCATATACATTCTTAATATATGACCTTATACATTAATGTAAGAAATTTATAACAGTATTTCACATACATCCCTCTCATCCTATTGTCCTATATTTTATTCCCACATTAAAACCCCATAGTACATTGCCATTCATTTTGCTTTGATCAACCATTTGATTTTCTCTAATGAAAGTTATTATATTGATCCACATATTCTACTCACCATTTCCAGAGCTTCCATTCCTTCCTGTAGATCTGAATTTCATCTGGAAGTTATTCCAGCTTTTCCCCCCAGCATTCCTGCAGTATGGGGTACTGGTGGACAAATTCTGTTTATCTGAAAATATTTAATTTGCCTTCAATTTTTGACATTTCCCTTTGTATCAATCCTAAATTGGATAGTCCCTCCATCTCTCCTTTATCCCTTTTAGCAACTCAAAGATGTCATTCCATTTTCTCCTGGCCTTTATTGTTTCTAATGAAATGTCAGATGCCACATTATTTCCTAAAAATATGACTCTCTTCCAGCCCTCCTCCCACCTCTGGCATGGCTTTTAAGAATTTTTTTTAAATCAGTTTGACCATAAGGGTATACATATGGTTTTATTTATTCTGCTTGAGTATCCTAGCTTCTTACATGAGCTGACATTTTTGATCAAATTTGGAAAGACTAGCCATCTTCAATTATTTAATTTTTTCCTACTCCATTCACTTTTCTGTTTGGTTGTCTCACAGGTTTTTGAGTCCCTATTAAGAAAAAAAAACCTCTGTGCTTTATTTTGGATGATTTTTAAAATTTATTTTAAAATTCATCTGCATTAATCCTGACATTTTTATTTTATTATATAATATTTCCACATTTTTTATAGTTTTCATATATTTCCTGAAATTCCCTACTTCTCATTCTATCGTTTCCTGTAGATTCTTTAATGTATTTATTACTTATTTTAAAGTCCTTGTTTATCAATTCTAACATCTGGGTTATTTTTAGATGTTTCCTTTGAACATGGGTTATATTTTTCGGTTTTATATTCTAGTAATTGTGAACAATTTTTTCTATTTTACAACATATGGAGGCAACAAAGTAATACCAATGCCTCAGAAATGAACATTTTTATGTATATCTTTGGAATGTATTTCCCATTTACTTTTTTACAATAAAATAATTTTCATGAAATGATTCTGACCTCCAATAACTCGGTTTTTCTGTATTTGAAGTTACATTAAAACAACATGATAGTTGTGGAAATAAAGCCACAAATGATTTATAGAACATCCCTGACCCCTGAAATTCATAGTCAAGTTACAGGAAGAGTATTCTAATTTTCCTGTGGGTTATGCGCAGCTTTAGAAGAGGGTAGATCAAGAGAATCCAAGAAAAGATGCCTTAGAAAGACAGAGAATATGAAACAGTAACCTTGAATTTTAAGGGTAAACCCAACATCACATTTTGACAAATGAGTCAAAAGAGCAAGCATTAAAGAGTTTGAATGGATATACCATGTTCTTGGAGATCCAATGTAGTGTGGAAACAGACAGGAGTGATAAAAGGATACGTAGGTCAAAATTCAAGTTTACAGATATACCAGCCAAGTGTAAGGGTAGACACAAATATGCATTAAAACTTCAAGTGAATAGAAATGTCTCAGAATCCAGAGAGTATGTGGATCCAGTGACAAAAGAGGGAGAAAAGGCTATCATCAAAGACAAGAAGCTGTCTTCTTTCTGCCCTGGTTTAGATGGTCTTATTTTGAAGACAAAAAGGTCTGGAAAGATTGGAAAGGATGATTACTAAACTCTGAAGCTAAATTTTGTATTTGCTAATAATTGTAGTATGAAAGCAGTTTACTAAGTTCCAACAATTTCAGCAGCATATAAGAAAACACTTAGTCTTAGCCCTTTCATCTCATTATGAACCTCGTATATATTAAAATAACACGAACACTTCTGTATCACTTATTTCTAGAATATACATCAATTAGATGGTCTGCCATGTGCTTCAAAAGCATGTTTTGAACAAGTAATTACTTCCTTTCTGAGTTTAATCATTAAGGGGTTAAAAATATTGTTAATGGACTATATGTACAAGTAACTCTGGTTGGGCTATTTTATTTTCACACAGCTACAATTGTTGTCATTAAACAAGTCAATCTTTCAAGTGCCTTTTTATGAAAGTGGGAAGATCCAGATGTTCCAAGTCTAAATAGTTGTTTAAAGGGAATTTTGGAGGACCGTTTCATGAAAACATTTTATAGCTTAATCCTTCCACGAAGGAAAATAAATCACAGAAAATCTCCCCTTTCTAATCAGACTTGACTATCTTCTCCTTTCTCAATTTTTGGCTTCTTTTGTTTTCAAAATTAATGTACCCTGCTGTGAAATGGTCTTGCCCTTGGCTATCAAGACTATTTTTGCTTCAAAAGTAAAATATTTTTTAAAATAGGAATGCAAGTCTGACAAGTATAGGCCATTTCACTCCCCAAATTAGTAATTTGCACACCTACATTGTATACTCCAAGCAAATAGCCAATATTTATACTATTTCAATGTGCTTGGGGGGATTTAGGGACTTGTATTTAGGGACAGCGGTAACAACTCATTCAAGTTGATTCATACTATACAAATCATGCATTCTCATGGGGATGGGGTCTCTGGGGATGGGGTCTCTGGCGATGATTGTTTAAATATAGTTATCACTTCACAGGTTGCCTGAAAGCAATTACTAGGTAAGCCCTCATTAGAATTTAATAACTCTACCTTTTAGAGGACACAGGAAAACAGGCTTGGTGACTACATTTTCAGTCAATGCAGAGGCAAAAAGAATCTAGATCATACTTTCAGTAGTTAATTCTCCTGGAAAACCTTGGACTCTTCAAACAAAATGGACAATCTTAAGGGAAAGTTGACTTCAAAATGTTGTATATGTGATATTGGGTAAAAGAAGGCTACTAGCCTAGTCACAGAATGGTTACTCTGCGATGAAAAACAGATAAAATCTGAGTTGGAAGACAGAATTCTTTACAATAAAAATGTTTTTAGAAAATGTAAAATAAATAAATAAAATAGAAAATAAATGAAATGTGCTGTTTTATACATTTAATTCTGAATATTCCAAATTTCATAAGTAATGCTGAATTTAGAATGTTATTGCATTTTAAATTTATATTTTAGTGCACATTCATAAGGCAAAATTACTTTTAAAGCTTTTAGAATACATACTCAGTAATATATCCAGGATAAAACACAATTATAATTCCAATATTGAGCACATTTCATTTAATAATTATCACATTTAATACTACATAGTATGCCCTACACCACCTTAATGTCTATGAACAAGATTCTTCCATCAGATAATTCAGTGTAATGGCATCTGATAGGTATGCAAACTATATCCGAAGGTGGCAACCGATGTGTCAGAGAAACCAAGCAAATGTGTTGTGATAGGTCTTAAAAGAATGTAGTTTGTCAGGTAGGAGATAAGGCAGGCAGTGTGAACAAAATTATATGTGGAAAAGCCCAGTGTTGTCAAATTGTAAAAGTTTGAGGGAAGGTGAGGAATTGGATAAGGGCTAATTCTCAACTTTTTCCCTTGAACGCCAGCTGAACAGGCAACCCTGGTGGGGTTAATCTACTCTTTGCTCTCTTGCTAAAGAAAACTAATTGGAACTTGAGTGTGAATGATATTGAATAGTGGTAACTGCTCTCATATATAAAGAGAACAATCATTAGCATACTTGGGTACTTCTCTTAGTAATAATACTTGCTGCATTTTAATAATGATCCAGACATAATTAAAATCTTATAATCACTCTGAAAGGTAATACTCAGTGCCAGGAGTAGATGGCTTAGGTGGATGGAAAATTTGTTAACAACCCTACACCACAAGTAAACTGTACATTCTGAGAAAACTCATGTGCTTGATAAGCAAATATGTGGTGATTAGTCTCACATTCTTTCTAATCAGACTGTTCACCCCCCAAGCCCTCCTAGATGGAAATCCTGAAACTGCTCTAGTTTTAAATTAGAGAAATCAGAGTCAGAGAGGTGACATGACACGCAGAAAAGTGGTAGGTCCAGAACTCAGGAAATTTAACTCTGTTCCAAATCGCCCCCGCCCCCTAGGGAGGGGTTAGTGGAGAACTTTAAAGAGAGGAATAGATTTTTTTTTTTAATGGTGATTACTCTGTCAAAATAGAGAATGGACTGGGATAGGAAGGGAGTGGTGGCCAGGAGACATAATCCTGGTGAGTGGATCTGACTCATTGTCATCGGCCATGACATTCAGAGTTATTTAATACTGGTTAAATTAAAATACCTATGTCACTAAATATATCCAAACGCAGTAAAAGCCATAACCTCTGGAATTTAGATTATTATCTTTAACTCAAATGATTTTAGATAATGACTTATGAAACTGAGAATAATAGATAACTAATCTACATCTAATAAAGGCAGAGAAGAGGTTCTAAATGTAAAGTTACGTTCATAAATAGCTTTAAAAATCATATTTGTTAGTATATAACTGGGTTCTAATATCCATGATAAAATTTTAATTCTCAAGCTTACCATCACATCAAGACTTCTGCTCCAAGTCTTTCATAGGAGTTAGGAGAAAAATTTTTTTAAATGAAAAAACAAATATTAATTTGACCCATACTACATATTCTTTTGCTAGAAATATATATGTATACACACACACACACACATTCAACAAGAACTTCAAAAGCTGAGTTTGAGCCTTCCATTGAAATCTGTAAAGAGTGATGATACAGCACTCTAATTGTCTATAATATAGAAAATACTGCCTTATTTTGCAGAACATGGAAGTTCACAATTCTACATCTGTTACTTCAATCCCTGCAAGAAACTGGTATCACTTTACAGTTCAAAAAATTGAAATTCAGAAGAAAATGACTTGTTTAGAGCTAGCTGTGATGAAATGGTTCTAAATATAAACTTTCCTACCATATCAGTCTCCCAACAAACATACTACCCAAGGATGTTACTATTTGAATCTGCATATTACCTCAACTTGTACTATGCATGGCTCAAAATTGAATGTAATCCTAAGTTTTAGAAGTTGAAGAGTTTTATCATACTAAAGCCATGCAATATTTACAAGTCCTATAGCAATTCCTCCTCAAATAAAATTGTATTTCTCCATATTTACATTTTGTTTTAAATGTGGGAAATTCTAAAATAATTCATATTTGTAGGCTGCTTTGTCTTAAGTAGTTAAGAATTATTAGGACACTGCTAATTCACTACAGGAATTAGGGAGTTCAGGGGATGAACAATGACCTGGGTGTCTTGAGCTTCTTGTAGGAAATGAGTTAAATGGTCATGAGGTAATTCTGATGAACTCATAAAATTTTAAATTGCCCTCTTGATACAACAAAGATGCTTCTCACTTTTACTACTTACAGGCAGAATTCAAGGTCAGAAGAAAGCAAGCCAGGTGAAAAAGGGAAGGCACACTGTAAACCCACACATAAGACGACTTCACTACATGAGTCCAAATTATTTAAATCACAGTATACTTAAGAATCAGCGCAGAAGAGGATTAAGGAATTGCAATGTCTGTTAATCCACAATGTTGCTAAAGTTTAAAAGAAAAATACTGTAAAAAAGTTTTGAGACTTCTGTTTTAAGGTATTACAAAGTTTATGAATCCTTAAAGATTTTAACTACGAAATAAAAGCAAGGTAATAGTTAAGGTTAAAAACAAGTTTGGGAAATGTTAAGAATTTGTTGTTATTGAGAAAAATGTGGATAAAACATCATAGGAAAAGACTGTTCAGATGTTTCCATATTTAGTGTTTTACTTTATGTCTGTAGATTTAACTCCAGCTGGCATTGGACCTGAAGGTCACAGCAAAAATATATTTTTTGTTTCATCAAACTATATAGAACAAGCTACAAGTTCCTGATATGAAGGAAAAATTTTGAGCAAACGAGCACCAACTTCAAAACAAGATTTTCTACAGAACATAGTTAATTAGCAAGACAATGTAAACATTTAAAATACTTGATTTTTGTGCATAATCAAAATGTGCGGTCTTATTTGTACAGCATGTCTGTTAAAAAAATTTCCAAAGAGATGGCTGTATTTTTAGCTGTATAATCACATTTAATAAACATTTCTAGAAAAAAAAAATCAAATCTTATTTGACTGATTTTCTATCTTTTGAGACTCTACTCCAAAATACATCAAATTTTAATTTTCCTTGGTTATTCACCTTCTATATTCCCTTAATAATGTAGTTTTTTCCTTTCACCCTGGCAATTTCCAGGCTTCCAAAGGTAGAGCTGATGACCATGATTATCATGTGGGGTGAAAATGCATACATTTGCTAAAAATACTTTTGTACTGTCTTATACTATCCATTTTTAAATTATTTTTACCATGTACATTTTATCTTCTCAATTGATATTCAAAAACCTATTCTATGTAGCTTATAAAATTTTGAATATACTTATTAACCCAGTTTTAAAGTTTTGCAGTTTGAACTTGGAAATTCCTTTGCTCAATACATAGTAAATATGAATTAAACACATAAAAACATACGGATGAATTGAAATGCCCCTCAATCTAGAATGCTTACAAGAAAAATTACATGTATTTCTCATTAGAAAAATCTGATAAACAATATAGTAAAGCTTTGCAACTTAATATGCAAATAAGCAAGGATATAAATACTCTCCTCTTTTCTTTCACTATCCTCTGGCATTTAAGAGGATTATCTAGGAGTTATCAACCAAATTCTACTTTGAAGAGAAGCCAGTTCAAAGAAAAACAAGTTTGTTTTATTGTAGACTAAAAATATCAATAAAGATTTCCAGTACACTTTTTGGCTCCAAAAATGAAATTTTGTTTTCCTTTCCTTCTCATTCCTCTGAGATTTTAGAGATGTTATTCCTTCCTCTAATATACAAGAATTCTTCACATTTCTACCTTAAAAACTAAACTGGAGAGAATGTGCTCATCTACAATGAAGAAGCAAAGATCAGAAGCATACCAAGGAGGGTGGGAAGTAGGCAGTAATGAAATCCATTGTCTTTAAAGAACTTAAATAAAACAGACTAAAAGTTGACTTGCTTTTGATTATCATCATGTACCAGTGATAGCATATTCCTCCTCTCTGGGGTGGAAGGCTCCTACTGGCATGCTCCCACCTTCCCCTTTTAATAAGCCACTGAAAGAGACTCCCCTCATTTTGTCTCATAGTCTCTTGGCTTCCTCCTAATAAGATGTTCTCACTTTAATAAATTAGTTGATGAAAAGGCACTGTCTTCATACTGTATTAATGGCTTTAGTACTTACTGATTTTCTTCATGCCCAAATCAGTATTTTGTGTGGTTTCATATCTAGTTGTCAGGAAAGCAAGGATAAACATACAACTACTAAAAGAACACAGATTGAGAGAAAGCAGGGTATTTAAACAAAGCATCAAGCTGTAGCTTTTTCAGAGTTTAATTAAAACTAAATTGTAGCTGAAGAAAAAAGTCCTGAAAATCAGGGTTGCATCTGGGAAATGTAAAGAAGGGGACTCTTGAGTTAGATGAACAAGGGAAAAAATGCCATATAACATACAAAATTAAATTAAAATGATAACAAATATACATAAGTTGAATTAAGTTAATTTTAAAAGGGAAAGTCGGTCAATATTCCAGCTGGTATCTTTTGTATTCAAATACTGAGCTAAAGATACTTTTTGAAGCAAAGTTATTAGACTTCAAGATGACCTTCTATTTATACTGACAAAATCAGTAGTAAGTATACCATATAGTTTACAAAGCACCTTCCCATAAAATACATGATCTCATTTGAGCTCTAAACATTCCTGTGAGGCAGACACTATAACAGTGGGAAGTAGTATATATATATATATATGAGGATAAATATTGGCTCCACCACAGAGTAACCATAGGAACTTGGCAGTATTACTTAACTGCTTTATACCTTGGGTTTCTCCATATGAAAAATGGGGATGACTGTCCCTACTTCATAGCTCTTGTGAGATTAAATGAGATAATACATAACACTTTAATACAGTACCTAGTCCATGGCGAGTGCTCAATAAATGCTATTATCATTATTTTGCAGGTAAAAAAACAGACTAGGAGAAATTAAGTTCAAAGTCATACAATTACTAAGTAGCAAAGTCAGAAGTAGAATTCTAGACTGGATATATTCCTACCACCCTGTATTACTTATGAACATCTACTTTTAGAGCATGGATTACTCTTTTACATTATTTTTAGTTTATTTTTTGCAACTGAAAATGTCATTTGAGTTTGACAAATTCAATGGCATTATTCATCTTTCCAATTAAAAAACACACTTCCTTTAGTGGGAATAGAATTATAGGCATTAAAAAATGGTCTCTAAGGACAATTAAGATGGGTACTGCAATCTAGGGATAGAAAAGTTAATTTTGGCTTTTAAACCTCAGAAAAATGGAAATATAGTTTATTAGTTGATAGACAGCAGAAAGACTATAAGCTCTGTGACTGCAGGGGTATTTGTTTACTGCTTTATCTCAAGACTCTAGAAGAGTGAAACACAGGTGTACAAACATTGGTTTAATGAATATTTAAATTTAAAATATCAACTTTAAAACATGTCCTTTAACAGTAGGATTCACTTTGCTCTGACATGCTTTCCTCCTTTTTTAAATTATATAACTAAAAAGTCTAGCACATAGTCTCTTACCCATAAAATAGACTTTTATCAAAAGATTCAGAGTAAGAAATAAAAGACTAAATAAGGCCTTGAATAGCTTTATTGAAATCTGTATAAATAAACATGCACATTTCAAATGTAAACTCAAGTGAACTCAAGTGCAGACAAAATTTTAACCTCTGTCATGCAGGAGGTTAGTTTACATTAAAAAAAAAAAGAAAGAAAGAAAAGAAAAAAGAAAAAGAAAAAGAATAAAACCCAAAGCAGCTTTTAAAATACCAGGATAAAAACCAGCTTTAATATCAAGGTATAAAGCAAAGCCATGATCAACATACCTCATTTATCCTGGTCAAATGCATTTTTTTTTAACTTTTAAATGCTAACATAAATAAATAATTTACCAAAATGTGCACTCACAGAGTGAACTTTTATTTTACATACACAATTATCAATCTATGTATTTGATTAGTTCAAGTGAAGAACATTATACTTTTTGCTTTAATAACAGTGGGACACAAAGCAATTTCTCAGGTAGTCGATATGTGAAATGTGCCCCAGTATTTAGATTTTCTATTAAAGGCAGTATTGTATGCCAATTGACAATACATTCTTTCAACTAGATCAAAGGGAAAAAGCAGCAAATAAAAAATGTTTCAAATGTTCACACATATTTTTGGCATCCTGGATCCTTGAATGTGGTGAACTAAAATCAAATTCAAGGTTTGTATGTTTTATATACTATACAGGTCTGACTCTGGAACATGCAAATGCCAATTCTCTTATAGCAAGTTACCTTCTGAGAAAAGCTGTAAGGCTATGGTGAATTCCATCAGGAACACACAAAGAAAGTTAACAGACCTACCTTTAAAGCCAATTGTCCATTAACGATTTAAAGGCCAGTATATGAAAAAAATTTCTCATCCTAAGCTTGATGTAATTATTACTATGGATACATAAAACTATTAAGTTTGTCCTAATATTACATTAATCGGGAGAGCTAAAAGTTGCCAAATTACCAAAAATTGGGGTAGAGAAAAACAGCAAAAATTTTAGTTTTGAACAATACCAGATTAAAGGTATGCATTTTAGAATAAGTCAAAAAGAATTTGAATGTCTAAGGAATAGATCCCAACAGTGGTTAAAAATGCTTACAGTTAACTGAAAAATGATTTTAGATGAAGTGTGAAATCTAGAACCTGTTTCCACAGTAGTAGTAAGATGAACAAAATATTCTGGATTTTTAATGATACAAAAGGAAATAACTTTTTCAAGATTGTTTCTTGTATCATGATTTGGTTTTTTAATAGGACCACACTGATTACCAGGGATAGTTTGAAAATTTGGTTTTCCAAGAATACTACTGCAGTATTTATGCCACATTGATACTGCAGCTAAATATCATAGTAGTATATGTGGTAGTCTAATGCACATGACTAGATTATTCAAAAACTAAGTTCAGCCATAGTTTTCTTGCAGTATTATTAGAGCAAAATAAATGACCAACACCCACAAATTTAACATTTGTCATCAATTAACTCACATCCAAAAAATTAAAGAAACATAATTCATCAAAACAGCAGCAAACTTAAAAGGGGTTTATTTGTGATTTCCTATATATATTTAGCTTGTAAATACAAGACTGTAAATGTATTAAGAGACAATTTCTGTTAAAGTTTTCATTGTGTTTCACTTCAAGTACTGCACAAGTTAAAATCTGATAAAGGATTTACATTCGGTTATCTGAAACTCCCCATCTCAGACTTTTGTTTAATGTGGTGGATAACTGCATCATGTCAATAGATACCACCAGCAGGAAAGTCTCTCTTTTATGGCTTCTAGGACTTTCATTAGTTAGTGTGCATACAGTTTTCGTTTTCTATATCATTGTCATTATCATTGCTATCTTCATCACTTTCTAATGGGATGCCTGTGGCAGCTGAAGCACCTTTAGTTTCTCGGTCAAGAGGAAAAAAGCCAGTTCCACTGAAAGTGTCTTGCCTCTGGTAGAAGAGTACATATGCTGCTTTGGACTGTTGAAACAAACAAAGAATGTTAAAAAGATCATGATTCTTAAAGATCACATTAAATATGAGTTTTTAGCTGGTAACCAATTTTACTGATAGGACATAAGTCAAACAGAAAAACAACACACAGTAAAATGGAAGTTACTAACATTGATTAAACATGACTTCTATATATAAAGGAAGAATGGTTACTGGAATTAAAAATTTTATGCTCTTCTAAGTTGGACAGATAAATGCAACTCTGTCACAGATTAACCTAGTTACTCTAATATGAAATAGAATTCTGTGCCATCTCCCCTCCTAGTTCTAAGGAAAAGACGAGCTTCTTTCTAATACTAACCACTTCATTCTATGTTTGCTGTAGAGTCTGCCTGTTCCTCCTGTCTGAAGGATATTGCTCCATCAATCATAGCTGTGTATCTTTAACGAGTCCTTACCTATCAGACTTTCCGGCATAAAAAGTCTTCCTTACAACCATCTTGGAAGACAGTAGTCTAATATTCATCATTCACTCCCATACACACTCCTCAATTCAATGTCACCTGTTGCCCAATCATTCTAATGAAAAGGCTTTCACTAGGGTCAACCACCTCCTATAAACAATTTAAATAAATGCCTTTTTTATTTCTTTTAGTCAATCTCTCCAGCATTTCATGCTTTATTGCTCTTCTTTCTTGCATCCCTTTTTTGGTTTCTGTGACACCACTTTTCCTTAGATCTTCTGTCTCTACAGTTTCTTCTGACTTTTCTGTGGGCTCATTAAGTCCTGACCTTTGAAAAAATAATGTTCTGTCCTTAGCCAACTAGTCTTTCTCAACCTGTACCTTCCTTCTCACTCGGTGACTCATTCAAACCTATGGCTTCAAATGCTACCTAACACTGACAACTCCAATTTATAACTGAAGATAGTTCTCACTCCTGAATGCTAATTCTATTAAACCAACCACCTAATGAAAATTTCCACCGAGTTATTATATAGGTACTTCAAACATCAATAGCAAATTATCTTCATTTCCTATCTTGATGAATTGTGAAGAGTCATCTTCAACTTTTCCCTCTTTGCACTTCTATATCTTTATTTATATTTAATCTTAATCAAGTTTGTTTAATTCTATCCAGTAAGAACCTCAAATCCATTATTCCCTTGTCTATATACTTAATAACACTACTTTAAACTTAGAAGCTCTTATTGCTTTAAATTAAATGACAGCCTCCTTTCTGCTGGAGGCAGAATTATGGCCTTTCTGCTTCTTTTCTTGGTGCCTTCCAACTGTCTTCTACAGTGTTCTCAAACAGATGTTAAGATAAAAATTTAACATGTTCTTCTATTGCTTAACAATCATCTAGTGCTTCTCACAGCCTTTAATAAAAGATTTAAACAATGAAGAATGCTATCTTTGTTGATCTGAGTTCCAAATTTAGCCAATTTCTCCCCACCTCCTTAACAAGTGTCTTTTCTTTCAGTAATATCCAATTATCTGCTGTTCCCCTAA
Source organism: Eonycteris spelaea (assembly GCA_003508835.1). Taxonomy (NCBI): domain Eukaryota; kingdom Metazoa; phylum Chordata; class Mammalia; order Chiroptera; family Pteropodidae; genus Eonycteris; species Eonycteris spelaea. The sequence goes on from PUFA01000070.1 coordinate 4,980,965, forward strand.
ATGCCACATTCTGTCATGACTCAGTACTTTTGTAGGTACTGTTCTTTTTACATAGAGTACTTTGCTTCTTTTGTCTAATTTACTATTAGTACTTGTTGTCTCAGATTAAATACCACTTTTTCTATGCAAACTTCCCTGCAGTAGTCCTGTCTCCTTTGATCCCAGATCAGGTGAGACAGCTGCCCTTTTCTATGTAGCCAAGATATTTAAGTATTAATCATATATAATTGTTAACCTGTTCCTTTGTTGTTATTACATTGTAAACCTCTTGAAATCAGAGATATCTGTTTTTAACCTTGTTTGGAACAGAGTCCTATATGTAGAAGGTACTCATACTTGTTGACTAAATGAAGAATCATTATTGTAAGATGCAAGGTAATATCAAATTCATATATTGAATATAAACAAGATATACTGTTTATTTGAAGGCAAGATTAAGGCAGTGTGGTCAGAAAGACTTTGAAGGAGGATGTAGGCTATTGCATATTTTTGTTGGGAAATTAAACAGTAGAACAAAACTGAAAAGTGAAGGATATGACTTGAAATCAAAAGTCTAAATATAAACTGGAAATGTAATTAACTTAGACATACATATACACATTTAATATTAGAGTTTAAGTCTTTGTTTTTTGTTATAGCTATAGGGAGATAAGTAACAGTACATAATTTGTATGTATAATACATACCTATAGATAAAAATATCAAATAGCTAAAGAGAAATGATTCAGAATTTTCTATCTGTCCATCTAAAGGCAGATTAAAACTATGCCAATAATTGGGCTCAGAAGTTTATTTGCTTATTAAGTTGAATGACATAAATTGAAGGATTTTAAAGTATTATAAACTAAAACAAAAGGTTATCTCTGCCTCAAGGAATATGTAATTTAAACTTGGCAATAAAGCAGTTAGTATTCCCCACATCAAGAAAAAACTCAGTACAGGAAATATCACATGAACAAATACTCTATTTCTCATTCTTTGTAATATTGTGATCAATAAGTAAAATTTATGGAAATGCAAAATTTATAGAAAAATAAACATTTTTCAAGCAAGCTTTAGCTTTCTTCTTAGGATATACTAGTCATCTTTTCATCAATCAATATCTGATAATAAAAATCTGCTCTCATGGAAAGCAAAATAAATACCAGTACTTTAACTCCAGGTGTGAGTGATAAACTAATGCATGTGTAAATAGATCCAACTTCCTCATTTTTCTACTATTTAGAAAATATCAAAGCAACAAGCACGCAGGGTTAATTTTTAAAAAATCTATGATTTTGTTTTATCTAATTATATCAATTTGAGTTTAAGTGTTTAACTGTCATAAAGGACAAGACTTTACTTTAAAAATCACATGTATGGTAAGGCTCTTGAGGGATAATTTTTCTTCCCATTTTAGCATTCTGACTTTAAGCAGTCAACACCTAGAAATGTCAAAGCCTATTTTCCAGAAAAAATTTTTTTTTAGACAGTAACTTATTATTGTCCTTAGAAAACTCCAGTTTTCATGTTGAAAACTACCAGAAAAATTTTCACATTGCAATTTATTCCTCTGTTAGTGAGTAAATTTGAAGACAAATTTGCAGTTAACGGAATGATTTTACACTTCTTTAAATCAGAGCAAGTCTCTCTTAGCTATCAGAATTGCTAGAATATAGATTACAGTGTCCTATGGGCCCCCTTTACAACAGTGGATTCCTTGATTATCAGAAAATAAAAGACACTTACCACAATCTGGTCTTCAGATGCAGTTGAGACACTACTGTCATCAAAATAGTACCATTTCCCATCATCTTTATTTTTTGCAAAAGCAGTATCTAATGAAAAAATATAATCACTTCGGTGAATGAAATATCTATGGTTTCCTGAGGAGAACCCTTAAAATTTAAAATCTATATGAGAAATACCTATTAAAATTACATGATAATGAAATTTGAGTGAACACACAATGACACAGTATTGAATTGTACACTTCAAACCTATATAATTTTATTAACTGACACCATCCCAATAAATTTAACTTAAAAATTATGTGATAATCATCTATATAAGGTCTATCTATTACACGTTCAACTGATTTTATTGATTAAATGGTTTTTAGAATAATTTCCTACAATCTACATGCTAAGGCACTTTTTTCATTCCAGGAACACAAAGAACAGATTTATTATTTTTTTAATTCACAGAATAACAATAAATGGTAATGAACATTTATCTTGTATCAGGCACAATGTCATATACTTTTACATGCATTATTTCATAAAGAAGGCATTATCATTATTCTTAAATTTTAGAAATGGAGAAAGTGAGACATGAAGGGAAGTTTAATCTGTTCAACAATGTAGCTCTTAAGTAGCAGAATTAGGATTCAAACTCAGGTCTGTCTCTGACTCCCAAGCTTGAAACTCAACTCTAATTTCAATTTACTATGTCAATATTTCTCCAACAATACTATCTCACTAATTTGTAGTTCGTTTTATACCAGAAGCACATTTTAGTCTAAGAAAAAACACAGAGCAAGACAAAGGCAAAAAAGCGATGAATCTGCATAATTAATTAAAAAAAAAAGTCCCCTTTCCTATCCCGTGTTTTGTACAAACTATCCAATGACTAAAGTATAGTTTTAAAATGTCCTCAAAACAATTATCTGCTGTTATAGTTTCTAAAAAGTGGCACTTTATAGGCCATGTCTTCTAAATAATTCTATACTTGCAAAACGAATTGATTGTTCTCCTGGGGATCCCATTGTGGGCTATAAATTTGTCAATCTGAATTTATGACCACTGCATTCACAAATTAAAAGAAATACATTGTTAGACTGAATAAAAAGACAAAGCTCTAACAATAATATAGTTTGTAAGAGACAGAACCACCAAAAAGGCACACAGTTTGCAAACTAAATGATATCAAAAGAAAGCTAGACAAACTTCTAATTCTGAGAAAAATAAAAGGGGAAAAAAGAATGTCAAATAGTGGTAAAAGGAACAATAGAGAAAGAAGAGCTACCCACTGTAAACATAAATGCAACTAACAATGCAAAATAACTAATAAAACTGTTAGAACAAACAGATAAATCAATACTTCAGCAGGAGTCCTGACAAATTCCTCTAGAAATAGAACATCAAAATGACCAAAGATGGTAATAATTTGAATACAACTGATAAGCTTAAACTATTAGATTTAGAATTTTATATTTGAATAGAAAATATGATTTTCAAGCACACAAACGTTGAAGAAACAGATTTGTTAAGCCACATGGAAGCTTTAATAAACTCCTATGCCCTGTTATGAAATAAAATTAAAATGAAGAGCTTCACAAATGCCATATTTAGAAAAGAATATAACTGAAAATACTACATTTCAAGTTTTATGGGATAGAGATAAAACAGTATTTAGAGGGAAATTTAGAGCTTTTATTTTAGCCTTTAATGGGGGGGGGAATGTAAAACAAAAAGCATTCAATCCAAAAAGTTGGGAAAATAAAAAAATATTATTTTAAAAGAGCAAACACAAGGCAACACAAAGAAAAATATAATAAAGAGAAGAAATCAATGAGATACAATACATACATGTAATAACAGAAAGAAAAATTTAATAAAATAGAAAGCTAATTCTTTGGACAGATTAAAAAGACAGACCTCTAATCTCATTCCAAAATAATAGCAATATTAAAAAAAAAAGGCCTTTTCACTTACAAATTAAATTGCAACATCCTAAATAAAATTAGTTATCCAAATCCAATGGGATACATTAAAAAAATACTTAGTAAAATTTTCCAGGAATGCAAAGATGGTTCAATAGAGTATACACTGGTATAACCATCCTGGAGAGCCATCTGGCAGTACTTAAAATACTCATGATCCAGCAATCTCACTTCTGGGTACGTAGCTCAAAGAAATTCTCACAAAGGTGAACATAAACAATGATATTTATCGGTTTTACACTGGTAGAAAGTTAAAGGTAATTTGGATGTCTACCATGAAGTGAGCAGAGAGATAAAATACAGCGGACATTGAGTCATGTTTAGAAACAATGGACTAAATGGACATGTCTTAAGATATGTAGTAAGAGAAAAAGGTAAGATTTATACCATAATAACAATTATGTAACTTAATAATGATGCATGATTTATAAGAGCACATATGTTAAACACATTAGAAAGGGAAGGAAAAAAAGAATGGGAGGACAGGAGCCCTGAATGGACAAGTAATTTTCTTGGGCTTTGAACTGAGGAGTATGAATAACTTAATCCTGTACTCCTGATGTCAAAAAAGAGAAAGAAAAAAGAAAAAAAAAAAAGAAAAGAAGAAAGAAAAAAGTTCAAAAGCATATTTACTTATTAATCAATATTTTTGGAGCAATTTCTACATGTAAGACATAGCTCACATTTTTCCTTTAACTAGTAATAAATATCTTAAGGAAAAAAGTCTGGAGTTATCAAATATCATGATTTTAGTAAAAAAGTAAACTGTCAACTTACAGTGTCCTCCTCCCATTCCTCCATAATGGTTGGAAACAGCAATCAAATTATAGCGGCAAGGACCTGCATTTGGATTAATTAGGAACTCCGACATATCCAAGTCACTGTTTTAAAAAGAGAGCAAGTAAGTTTTATGTTTTCCCTAAATGCAATGAATTCTATTTCCTCCTGTTAGCATTGTTTGACTTTTATATATACATAGATATATCTATACATCTATATATCTCACTAAAGAAATTACTAACAGTCAAACAACTTTACGAAACAAATCATGTATATAGCCAAGATGTGAACGTTTTGGCAAAAATTTTCTTATGGGTTGAGAATTTAAAAATTCTCTGCTGACTGCTGCTATTCAGATGTTGTTATGTTAAGTACTAAATAGTCAACACTATTTACTATCTGGGTCCTTTTTATTTTTTATATTTTTAAAGCCATTTTTAGGAATGATTTATTTAGGAAAGAATAAAAGGATAATGAAAAACAACTTCCTTAGAAATTTTATAATAATTTAAATATATATTAAACCTCAACATTTATTCTACACTTTCCTGGTTTTGATAATCTATATATCTCAAATGGGCAATATTCTTTGAAATGTAACCACTTCATAATCTGTCATGAATGAAACTGGAATATGACCATCTTATAGCTTACCATCATTTCTGGTTATTCTTTTTTTTTTTTTCTACTTGCCTCATTAAAAAGCAATATTGATTCTAAACTTCTAATACATCTCTAATAGAGTCCAGCTTATCATTAATTCTGCTTCTTGTACTTACATTGTCAATGTAATATATTCTTGAAAACTTTGATAGATCATAATTTTGTTAAAGAGAAAATTACCATTTTTTTTACTTCCATAATTGCAAAACATGTTGATTTTAAATTTATAAATATGAATTAGAATAAGCAATCCAAAGAATGTTTTCAATATTACATCATTTATTTCCTTCTAAAAACCTTTGTATATACACTCACCTTCAGCATCTGTCTACTTATTAACTGTATCAAAGTAAATGTGGTGTATAAATATCATGAAATATAAAAAATATATCAGTTCTTTTTGGCAAATGAGAGAATAAAATTCTTGTTTCAAAATATTGTGTGATAAAGTCCTTCCTGGACTATGTGAATGAGAACATAATATTACTTTTCGTTCTTCTGAATTCTCAATTATATTTCATGAAAGCTTTAAAAAAAGGACTACAAAGATGCTGGCTCTGGACAACTTTATACCTTTTTACAAATATTGTCATACTCTGGACAGTGCAGTAAGAGAACTGAAGGATGACATGATAGAAATGATTACATTACTGTGTTATCCTTCTAAGCAATTCTATTTTTCTATATTACTTTAGTCTCTTTTTACAAGCATATTTAAGAATACCTGATGATTAATGATGAAATAGTTCCTATGAAAAACACAATTATTGAGTAGCTTAGATTTATAAACAGGGCCAATGAACCCATAATAATGTAATTCTGAATGAGTTTTATTCTACTTTTTAAAAAGAGTATATTTTCTCTTTGTTCTTTGAAAAAAAAAAAAAAACAACTCTAAGTAGCAATAAAAATTGTTACTGATCCTTATAAATTGTTAGAACTACTCAAAAATATACTCAAAAACTGAAACTGGGCCCAACGCTACCTAATGTTTAAAATAAGTTAAGAGCTGTCGAATGTTCATGAAGTATATTCAGAACTTACTTGATAGGAAAATCAACTAAGGTATCCAACTTGTCTCTCATGTATCGACTATAAGAAAATCGCTTGAGATGTACCACAAGTACTGGAGGCAGGGACCATAAATCCAATTTCTTTGTTGCTTGCTGATGTTCTTTACAATTTGGACAATACCTAAAAATAAAGAGAACATTTAAAGCTTGATGATGTAATTTAAACAATACATATATGAAAACTTTGAAAAGTTCTACATTTATTCAGTGAGCAGTTATTGTATGCCTAATATGTACCATATTAACAGGAACTCTTATTTAATCTTCAATACATTTTCCAAGTTGAGTTAACTACTATAAACTAATATGTAAATAAGTATTCAAAGAAATGAAGAGGCCTAGATTATTTACATTTCTGCATGCTAAAAAGACATGGATGCATCACAAAACTGTGCTAAGATATAGGCATTAGAAAATCTCAAAAATTTCTGGGTTCTAACAGAATAACAGCACAAAACATATCGTTATCATTTTCCTAAAACAGTGTTTCTCAAAATGGTTGCACAGCTAAAAATTCTTAAGAAAATGCAACTAAAATTAATTATTCATAGTAAAATGGCTATTATGGAAAATATAGTAATGAGATTAAATCTTAACATGATTATACTTTTAAGACATTCTCATCCCTCCTAATAGACTATTATCATATAAATACTTATTATTTAAAATATCAAAGGGAATTTAGTTATCACTTTTTTATCCTGATGAAGCACATACCTCAGAAAAACTCCTTATGAAAAAATTACAATCATTTAACTTTGTTTCTTACCAGGGATCTTCAGCACCTAGCTTTTCTTTTGTTGTAAAAAGCTCAATGCAATCTTTTAATTTCACAAAGGGTTTTTTAGGAGGTTTATATTCCACACTTTCATGTTTTTCAAAATCCTAAAGAGAAGTATTTCTTGAGTTAAGAGAACAAATGAAACAAAACTCATTTTAGTGATACCATCTTACTATGAATAGTAATGAAAAACTCCTAAACTTTCTCTATAGAATCATAAGGCTTATTTCCACTGAGATTTATACCACACTTCTAAATAACTCCTGTATACATACCTATAAACAACTAAAAAATGGAAACAGAAAGCATGTTCAAAACCAACAAACCTTTTCTTTTCTAGTACATACCAATTGTCTGACAAAATAAACATGTGGTAGCAGCAAAACTGTGTAACAAACAGTGTGATCAAAAGATAAAGCATCTTACCTCAGCGGCATTTTCATCAAAGTATCTTTTTTTCAAGTCAGGATCCCAATCCAAGGCAAGAAAAGATCTTTCTAAGGTGGGAAACATTTTTTTCTTTAAAATTTAATATGCTTTAGTGTTAAAATTAATGTATTTTAATATTATTAAGATTTATGTCAGAATAAACAAATAGCAATCTCTTCTATTTTTACTAGGTGATCAAGGCAAACTGTCGTTTCCAAGCCATTAAAATATTTTTAGGAGTTAAAAAACAAAAACAGAAACAGAACTTAAGCATAAGCTGAATCTCCATTTAATAAACATTGACATGTGTTTTATACTTTGTTTAAGATTTCAGATAAAGTAAATGTTATTTTTCATGTGTTGAATTTTGTGGTTTTCACCAAAAAACCCCCCAAAATATGTTTTGCTCAAGTTTAGTGTCAAGCTGTTTTCATTCAAATACTTACCATCTAGCCTAAGCTGCCTATCATCAAATCTTATATGCCTGGTATCATCTTTGATGTAGTTGATATCAGTATTGCCTAGGTTGTTGAACTGGAATGTAAACAATCGTTTCTTGTGTCCCGTGAGTTGACCTTTGCATGTTTCCTCAGTACATAATCCATTTTCAGAATCATTATCTCCTCCAACTGAATCTTCAGACTGACTGTTTTCATTCTCGGAGGGAAGTTCTTGATCCTGGCTGGATTCATCATCTGGCTCATCTGTTTCCATTTCACCTAATTTTAGATATTAGAAGTCTTTAAGTAAACTCAATGCTACATTTAAAAAGTATCATTTTCCCATGCTTAAGGGTATTTTTTAGTTCCTTAATCCCTATCTTCTCAAACTTTTCTTTGAGGCAAGTAAATCTAAGCCAAGTGTTTTTTTTTAGGGAAGTCTTACTTGGTGAGCCTTCTTCATGTATGCCATTTGGGCCATTCCCATTAATATTTTGGTCCTTACAGCAGTGTAGGGATCCTTCAGTGTCTTCCGTTTCAGTAGATATTTTGACATAACGGCTTAAATAAAATCAGAAATCAAACAAGTTCAGTTCTATAAAGGTAAGAATTTAAAAAGTTTTCCATGCGTTCAATAAAACAAATCTTTTTACTGTAATAAGAGTGGTCATTTAGTATATTGAAGAATAAATTCAGACTCAAGATACAGTTCCATTAAGTGCAACTGACTAATCATTTATGTTTGGGTTGTCTTTACAAAAAGGAGTTAATTTGTTGTTCTTGGGTTTTAACTTCTTTTATATGTTAAAAGTTTGTGACAAATTATTTCTTGACTTAAAAAAATTATATAAAAAATCCTCATTTAGATGATAGTTATATTATTGCTAAGATCATTTATAGTTGCATAATGTAATCTTTATGTATGGGTTATGGAACCACAATATTAAAATAGATATGTAAAAATACTAAACACGTCAGCTGTAAAGTATAAAAGAAAGGGATCAAATGGAATTCCTGATTACCCTATAATTCAAATCAAAGTTTTAGGAATACAAAAATGGGTTGCCTTATAACACTACCAACCATTAAAGTTTATCCTTTTAAATAAAACTATTTAGTATGAATTCTTGAACTAGCAGTGTATGTACAGAAATAAAAACATCTGACATTTGTTATTTTAGTCTGCAAACAAGCTAAATTTTAATTTTCTTTCAACTGTTAACTTTTAATTTTTCTTTTCACTGTAAAACAGTTAAAAGAATTCATGCTTCCTGAGTTGAATGTTTTACATGATCAAGAAACTGGATTAGAGTATAAATTGATTTTTTAAAATTACTATCTGTCTAAATGAAGTTGAGATAATACAGACTACTTATTTAATTATATTCTGATAGTACCTTGCACGTTTACTTTCATTAGCAATTTTACATTTTATTTTGTTAATGTAGACTAATCTGGCACTTACCACATTCTTAAAAGCAGAAGATTATAGAGTTTATCTTCAGTATTGTTTCGTGGTACAGCCATAAGAAAAGGCTGACCAAAAAGTGAAGAACCAGTATGATGGGTGTAACTTGAGTGTCTAAATTTTTCTCTTAGGCAAACAGGAATAATCACATGCTCTGTATCTTCTGTCCTATTGATGTTAATTTCAAACCTACAAGGACAAAACTGACCATAAATTCTGAAAAACTTTTATACTATTTCTTTTGAATTTTTTCTCAAGTAATGTTTTGGACAATGAATTTTATACTTACACATAAATATCATCCCGCTCCATAATACTGCTAAGGTTTTCATCCATTGCGAATATTCTATGAAATCTATGATTGTATATATCGGTAACTATCATCTAAAAGAAAATATATTTCTATTAAGCTGGTTTTACAACACTGCAAAACTAAACTCATACATATACACTTCAAACCCAGAAACATCTTACCTTATCTGCAGGTACTCCTGATAAAGCAGACAATGCTGTACAAAGATCAAGTATGTTTCCAATTTTGGGGACAACTACTTTGTACTAAAAAACAAAAATATTTGCAATAAATTTATTACCTTGCAAAAAATATCAGTAGATAAAAACGACCTCATGGTTGTTTCCTCACATTCACTTGGCATTTGGCTCACAGTGTCTCCAATCCTGGGTGACAATGTCCACAAGTATGATTTATCTGCGTCTTATTGTTCCTCGGCCCCTCAATTCAAATACCTATACTTGCATTTAACTATGGTTAACTTTTTGGACCTTGTCATAACCTGCTACACCTCTGATATCTTAAACTCTTAACAGGTTACTCTCTAACCACTACTCACTTTTCCTGGAAACTCATGATTTCCTAATCTTGGCTCATACTGAAATCTCTAGTCCTTTTAATTCTGAATGTTTCCCCAGTTTACTAGCTCCCTGTCTTCATGTCTTTCTATCCAGACCCCACGTCAATTCAACTATTCCACTGAAAAGCCTTTAGTTATTTGTTATTCAGTTTTATTCTTGCTACACGTTTAGAGCTGTTCAGAACTGCTGGGAAAAACTGCCCGACTTTAAAGATTGGTGCACTACAAATTCACAGTTCTTAAATTCAACTGATCCTTCAACACTAGCCTGAAATTTTCTCATGTATCCCTATTTGCTTATTCTCTATTTCTCTCAACAACTATTTAAAACCTTCACCATTCCTTAGGCTTCCTATTTCATTACTTCTCCAAGCTTCACTATCAGAGATACCTATTTCACTGAAAAATTAAAAGCTACTGGATAGGAAAATATCCAACATCCTGTCCCCATATAAACTTGACTCTGAAAGGTCCTTTTGTGTCTTTCTGAACACAGGGAAAGAGAATAAGATGTCTTTCTTCCTATTGAAGGCTAACCCTAGCATCTATGCTTTGAATCTCTTGCTCTTCTGCTTCCTCTTGAACCTAATCCCAGTGACCTATCCTTTATTTCATTTTGGCTAGTATATAAACACTGGAATTTACATAAGTCTCTCAAAAAAAAACAAGTCTCTCATTGTTTTCCCTCTAATAATTTCTCTCTATTAATATCCCTTCCTTTTCTGCTTTATAAAGAACCTTGTTAAAAGTAATGTCTATGCTGACTATCCTAACTTCAAGCTCCCATTCATTTATTAATCCACTCCTGGCTTTTGTCTTCACCTCTTTAACCTTTACCAAGGTTGTCAATATTATCATACAACCAAGTCTTTATCAGTCCTTATTTTATTGACCTCTCTGTAGCATGACTGCTGACCACTCCCTTCTTTAAAATTTTCCTTTCCCTACAACACCATCACTTATTCTCTTCTACTGCCCTGGTCACACTTCTTCTGAGGATTTTCTCTCGTGTCCTTTAGTTTTAAATTTAGCTATCTTCCTGATTCTACAGGCTCTCCTTGAACTAGGTGACAATATATCCTGGTTTGCTTTGACCAGTCCCGGATTAGCTTGTTGTCTTGGTATAATTATTAATAACAGCCACCTTTATTTTTTAAAAGAATTCAAGTTCAGATGATAAATTACAGGGTACCCTAACCGCAAGTAATCTCATCCTTCTAAGACATTCACTACCATCTTCACAGAACTCACCACCTAATTTTTATCTCAAGCACAGACCTCTCTCTTCTAAATATGTAAACTCTAAGTCTACTGATATATCTACCTAAATTTTCCTCATGTATCTCAACATTTCCAATACTAAATACAGATTTAGGTCATGTTAGGTCAACATATCCAATCTTAAAACAAGTTTCTTCTTATACCTTTCTTCTTCTAGATCCCATTAAAACAAATAGCACCACTGTCTACTCAGTTTTCCAATCCAATAAATTTGGCATCATTTTTGAATACTCAAACATTCTCACCTTCTATATTCAACTGATTCTTCTAACTGCCATCCTGACACTAATCTTAATCTTAGGAGTTCAAGCCCTTGTAATTTGTCATCTGATCATTACAAAAAACCTCTTAGTACATCTAATCAAAGCCTTTCTGATTCAACCTTTCTTTGCACTAGCCAGTCTTCTTTCCCAAATATAAATCTGGCCACATAATCTTTTCACTTAATAATCCTAAATGCTTCCCTAGTCTTTAGGGTAAAGTCCAAACTTCCTACATGGCATTAAGGTTCTTTGTGATCTAGCTTCTGCATTTATCATATTATCTAACTGCAGTTTCCAAAAGTGGGCCATATCTTCTTTTTCCTTCAGTCCTTTGTACATGCCTATATGTCTATAATGCTTGAATTTCTAGCTTTCAAGTGTTTAAAACTTAATCACCCTTCAGGATTCAACATAGGAATCATCACCAGCAGTCTGGGCAGGTTGCTCATTTTGTAAACTCATACAACACCTTGTCGTAGTACTTTTAACACTGTATGATAAGCTTCTTGAGAACCAAGACTAGGAGTACCTCTGTATTTCCAGCACGTTGCACAGTATGAGAGTTTAATACGTAATACATGTCCAATAAATTACTAATAAACTTCTAAGATGTAAATCAACTTCAGTGATGGACAAACTCAAGTAAGTTAACGAAGCTAATTTCCCTTTCCCCTCCAGCTGGTTAAGGCATAGTGTTAATGAGGCTATCATTTTATATTTGCATTGATACCGCCTCCAAGTGGAAAAGAAAATCCTAACTCCCCTCTGCTGCTCATGGCTTGAACCTCCACAAATTTATATTTTTGGTCACCAAGTGAGAAAAGAGATAAATTAATAAATTCAAATTGCTGGAAATATAATTCAAAACTCATATTACGGGAGAACATTCAACACATATACATATATCTTATAGCTAATGTGTAACCTGAATGAAATCTATATAATCCAGATTATATTACTGGCATGGGAGAGTACTGTCTTTAACAAAGGTGCTGCAGAGAAAGAGTATTTTTTTTTTATTGTTGCAATAAATTTTTACTCATTGTTTTATACTCTCTTATTCTATTATACTCATTGGCATATATTTATAAAGTTACAAACTAGAGAGGTAAAGGTGTGGTTTAGCATTGCTAATTTCCTTCCACTGGGGAAAAAAGTTAACAATCTAATAAACAAGTGAATAAGCGAGTATCTAAAGCATGTGATTTTAGAAATGTGAACATATATTCTCCTGGACAAATAAAAGCTGTCTTTACTGGCCCTGCTCATGGATAAGGGCAAATACCAAGCTTCTCTGGCTCTCTATAATATTCTCAGCACTACTGAATGAAATACTGACACAAGAGCACTAAGTTCAATGGGTTCATGAAGAAAACATAAAATAGCAGCAGAAGGGTGAAATTTGATAACATTACTTAACTAGTCTCCACTAAACTTTAACTTTTAATGGAAGGGCTATATTTTATGAACACTTCATACTGTGCCCTTGTTGATAGTAAACCAAATCACTTCCACTAGATGAATGATAAGACCATAGTTTTGTTCAAAGCATAACCTTCATTTACATAGATTCCATGAATATTGCTATGGGCTAAACTGTCTCTTCGAAATTCATATGTTGAGGCCTTAACCACTGATGTGATGATATTTTGATATGAGGCCTTTGGAGAATTTAGATGAGATCATGAAGGTGGGACTCTCATGATGGGATCAGTGCGCTTATAAGAAGAGATACCAGAGAGCTTATATGTATGCCTCCTCACTTTTTCTGCCACATGAGGACACAGAGAGGAGGAGGCTGTCTGAAGTCCAGGAAGAGAGTGTGCACTACAAACCAACTATGTACACTTTTCTTAGACTGCCAGCTTTCAGAACTGTGAGAAAATAAAATTTCTGTTGTTTAAACAACTTAGTCTATAGTATTTTGTTGTGGCAGCCCAAGTAGACTAACTAAATTATGCTCTAACAAACTGTACTATCTGGTTGGAACCCTAAGCTAAGAATCTTTAGTAAACAATCTTCAAAGTAGGAACCATGTCTGCTTTGTTTACCAAACAGAGATTTACACTGAGTAGGTGCCCAATACATATCTGAATAAATAAATTTTTTGAAACCCTACTTCTGCAGTAGTACCTACAATCAGGTGGGTTAGAAATACAAAGATTTAAAGTCCGTATCATCAAAGAATTCATGGCCCAGAGGAGAAAAGATCAAACTAAACCAAAGGTCATAATGATATTTGATAAGTACTATAATAGAATTTAGGGGAACAGAAGGTAGAAGAGGAAGGAATTACTTTTATTAAGGTGGATCATGTGTTAGAAATAGATTAACTAATTATTAAAAGATGAAAATATAGTGCTTTATGCCACAAAATGTAATGCAATCAGGCAGACAACTGATACCAAGGCCTAGCAAAGGGCTCCTGAATAGAACAAGCAATATCTGATACTCTAAACTATTAAAACATTAAAAAATTATTGAAGAAAGTGTTTTTTGTCTACCTATATTTCCATTTCTCCTCCAAATTCTTATGGTGCCTAAAAGTTACACATATTTGAATTTACCATTATCTTATATCATGAATCAAAATGTATGGTAGGTATTAGTTTTACTTCCAACAGCTACTAGGAAAAAATTATAATTAACATTCAGTTCAAGTTGGAAAATAATGCTATGTTACTAATCTTTGTAAGCTAATGTTAACCCCAACATTGTGAAATCAAACCACCTCTGATTTTTTTTGAAAAGAAAAAGTCTTTGAGAATTTTGTTTTACATGACAGATAATGATACTTTGCATATCCCTCACCCTACCCTTTCAAGTTTCAAAAAAGCTGTACTAATTTCCCATGTTTTTAGCTTATAAAATCTTACAGAAATAAATTTATTATTGGATTGTGTTTGAGGCATAAAGACTTAATACTAATTTTTTAAAATAGCAAATGCAAGGAAAATAATCATTACTTACCTGCATAGGTTTGGTAAGTGGGTCCATTCTAACTAAATAAACTTCCAAGGTACGTTCTTTTTTCATGGGCAATGGAAGTGTCAAGTAACAAAAAGGATCAAATGTTACTGAAATCTTAGCACATTCAGGACAAACTAAAGTTGATTTGAAAAGGCCATGAAATATATCTACTATGATTGAATCATTTCTTTTTAAATGGTTTTCCCATGCTTCTTCAGCAACTACCTATAAAGAAAACAGACACTTTTATATAAAGATATTACATTACTAAAATGATGGTGATAATAATATCATTAAATTTACCTTATCTGGCCTTCCATCAGCATCTTTTAATTGTATATATGGTTTTTTCCTAATTCTATTCAAATCCTCATGTAGTCCATCTAATAGGAAAGCTAACAGTTCTTGACAGTCCTGCTGCTGGTATCCAGAGAACTGAGGTGCAAAACGTCCTACCTGTGTCTGTAGGAAAAACAAAACTATAAAATCAGTCCTAGAGACAAATTTATTTAAAAAAAAAATAGTCGATTCCCATTGTTCATGGATTCCTTATTTGTGAATTCACTTCCTTGCTAAAATTTATTTGAGCCCCAAATCAACTTTTGGCACTTTTATAGTTATCTGCAGCTATGATAATTACATATATAAAAATATACATGCTACATATCTAAAAATATTTTAAAATAACTAATCTGTAAAATAGAAATGCTGACCAGAGGAAAGAACAAGGAGAAAATATGGAAAAGTTTTCTACAAAGGATTGGAAAACACTAAAGACTATTAAAATTCAATAATATTTCTGGGCCACTAGAAAAGATTACAAAGCTCTCATTTCATTTCTGTATATAAAAAGAGGATGAATCTCATAGAGACAACAGTAATATTCATGTTCATATATAATTTTCCTAGTCTTTGTAGTACTATTTTTTAGATGAGACTAAGAAGAAATGTGAAAGAAAAAAGTCAGATATTAAGAGGCTATTTATACAATTTTAAAAGAGAATATCTAGCAAAATGAAACTAATTATGGGTAAGAGTTGAGAAATGGTTTGTCTGAAGTTTATCTATAGTTCAGAAAGTTGAAGAAGATAACACAGTTTTTGGTTGCTGTTTTTTATTTTTTAAGAACTAGTATATAGCTAATAAAATGTTGCCTAGTAGATATTCTATATATCACTTAAGATGTTTGAATAAAAAATGGTTAAAAACTGCCTATTCTCTAAAATTTTAATGACAAACTAAACTAGAGAGATTTTATTGATTCTAAGAAGTAATTACTTCACAAATTAAGATAAACTTAAAAGTTTAAGAATATTAGAATACATTTAATTAATATTTAGTTTATTTGTAGACCAGTTTCATTTTAGTTATTTTTCATACAATGACTCTTGAAATAAACTGAGTTCTTCAGAGTTCAATGACATGCCCAAATTTAGTCTTTACATTTGTACAAAATATTTTTGTAAGTTTCTCAGAGATGAACTGTATTCTAAAACCTGTAAATGCTCATTACTGTCTCTTTATTGTCACTTTGTACCATGCAATTGTTTCTCAATTTTATTTCATTATTTTCTTCCCCATCCCCAAAGTCTTTTTAAAACATTTAAAAATTAACCATCTGTTCCATTCCCCGGCCAGGAAATTTAATACCACAGATATACTGTCTATCTATTTATGTGCTGTGGCCCTTTGCAGGGCAACAAACCATTGTAATAGCTATCTATGCCTTTTCACCCATTGCTCAAAAAATGAATTTTTGTCCTCTTGGGGTGATACAGTCCTCATTGAAAATGTATTTACTATACTAACCTTAAAGGCTCTTGGTGTGACGTAGCTAAATTTTCCAGACCACATTTGCTTGATCAATTCAGCATAAGATTTAGCTATTTCACCTCTCATTCCTAAAGGATTGTCGAAATTCAGTTCTTCTTGATATTTATCATTGAGGAAATATTCAGTAAGTGGAGGTGTGTTGCTCAAACACTGCAAAGAAAAAATATATTTTCAAGTCAAGGTAACACAAGTTAAACATGTTAAAATGAAGAAACAAACAAATTGATCTGCCATAACATATAGAGAAAAATTTACATGATGGCTTCTTGCACTAATAAAAACTGGTCAAATAAACACTCAAATGATGCACTCAACTATTCATTTCCCAAATTTCAAATCAACTACTTATAATAAATAAATAAAAATGCTAATATTTGTTGCTGTAAAATCTGCATTAATTTTAATCACAGCAAACTACCTGTTAACTAGGAGAGAAGCTCAGAGTTTTCCTTCCTTCTTTTACTTTATTGGTAGAAATTATGAACTGTCTACTCATCCCAGGCACCTGCAAATTAGCCTGAGTAGGTAAAAACCGAGATAGAGTGCAAGCACAAAATTAATTTAAAAGAGGATTTACTGCTTTCAATGTCAATTCCTTAACATGAAAGACCAGCCTTTAATTTCCATGTGGTCAACCATTTTAAAAAAGGAAGAGTATAGTTTAGCTGAGCCTGAGAAAACAAATTTTTGTTATGTGAACTCTGGCTAAGTGTGTTCTTACTTCTTCAAGCTTTTCTTTAATAGCATAATCCAATTCTCCTTTATGGCAAGATTAAAGCTATTAATAAATTAGTTCTCCAATTCTTTTCCATTTTGAATTAAATAATCTAGGATTTAAAATAAAATAGAAGTACAGTTTTTCCACAATAGTGTATCTCAAGTTGGAATAATTTTAAGTTGATAATAACATAAAATATGAATATAATATTACTTTATCAGTTAGGTGTCTAGTGCCATTAAGTAGAATATATAATGAAAGACAGACATACAGTTAAATAGATTACTTTTTTTTGCTGCAGGAAGATATTAGTCTTGGAGTCAAGTGGTAAAATGCTTTAAGTGCAGCTAGTTGTATGTAAAGTAGAAACCCACTCTTATTAGGGCTTGGATTTATAGTAATGGAAATCAAAGTTTTTTGAAGCTTGCACACCACTCAATTTGGATTAAATTAAATAGTCTTGATAGCTATGAAAGGTTCAGTGTGCTGAGTTCATGTTGATAACAAACTATGACCATGTACCATGTAGTGTTTGGCTAAAACTCCAAAATTAAGCATATTCAATTTTTTGAAATAAACTATGTTGCTCTATTTTGTGGTTTCAATTATAAATCAATTTATGTTGACTTAAGCAGCCATAATATCTATTTTGGAATTTTTTTTATATATATAATAAATAAATATATAATAATGTCCAAATTGGTAGTCTAACCCCTACATTGAGGTAAAAGGGAGGCTGTTTGTAATATCATGGCATTTGTTATATAATTTATAGGCAATATAAACAGTTAAAAATGTTTGGATAGGGTTATATAGGCTTTAGAATCATTTACATGTCATTCTCAGCACAAAAAAATTTTATGTGAGCAAGAAGACAGAAGTATGTTACAATGTAAAAGGCAATTAGGAAAAGGATAATTTTCTTTCTTCTTAACTTCTTTTATGTCTCACCCTTTCATAATGTTACATGTCTTCTGAGTTTCATTTTCTCTTTTTCTTTTGATTATCCTTTTAATTATAAACCCAGAACTGGAAGTAGCATCAGGCAACCCAGAATACAAACATCATGGCTACTACACAGAGCATAAATGCCACCACTTAGTATCATCTGATTTAGTACAAGATCAACAACACTAAATAGTCAATGAGGCAAAGTGGAGGTCAGACAGCATGTCCAACAATTATCAATTAGTTTTCAAATCTTATAGTTGATCAGCTCAGGGTATACTAAAAATATTCCACTACTGGCTGTAACAGTTATACAAAGAACCTAATTTATGGTTTTACCAAACACCTCAAAGAATAAAGTTGTGCAAGCATAATTTTTGAATTTTGTTTTTCACATATATCCTTATCTTGCAAGGAGCTTCCAAATATAATTAAAATTTGTTTAGCTTTCCAATAGCATCCAGAGTGACCTAAAATTTACATTTAATCGTGTTCTTTGCTACAAATCCTTTAAGAGCCATTTCATATTAAAATCTCAGATCTATAGAAGGGTCTCTCTTTTGCCCACCTATGTAGCCTAATCCCTTGCCAAAAACTTTTTTTTAAACTCCATCTCAGCCTTACTTGACTTGTGGTTCCTTGATCTCCATACATTCTCTTTCAGTAAATTTGCAACATTACTCTATGTAAAATGTACCTTCTTTGCCTTACTTCTAATTAAACCATTAAGAGTCAGGTACCCTGTCTGGAAAGCCTTCCTAGATTCCCTTAGACTTTTTCCTCTTGTATGTTTCCATATTGCTTAGTGTTCACTTTTATTATATCACTTATTTTATAATGTACTAACTTTAATTTTTAGTTTGTCTGTCTTGATAAATGGACAGAGACCTCCACGAAAGCAAAATTTGTGGTATCCTTTATATTTACATTTTCAGCACTAAGCACCTATGTCACTTGGCATTTAGCATGTGAATAATAAACATATGATTAATAAAAATATCTTTGCCTATATTTAATAACGTATTTACCCTCTTCGCTTTTTCACTCTTTTCTTTCAATATTTGGCACAGAGTACTTAAATTTTATTACTTATTTATTTTTTAAATTTCCTAATTACAGTTGATATTTAATATTATTTTATATTAGTTTCAGGTGTACAGCACAGTGATTAGGCATTTACATAATTTATGAAGTGATTCCTCCAATAAGTCTAGTACCCACCTGGCAACTTACACAGTTATTACAATATTATTGACTATACTCTCTATGTTGCACTTCACATCCCTGCAATTAAATTTTTGTTGAATAAAATATATATGCTTGTAATAAAACACTTTCTTCAAGCACCTCCACCTGATTACTAAACCAAAGAAAGCAGCCTATTAAAAAATTCGCACCTCCACCCTCTTTGTATGACTTTCATTCAATTCACTATCTGCTTTGTACTGTATCTCTGCTTGTATTTTTTTAAAAGTCCCTGATACAGAGACCAGCGATCATTTTCAAAGTGACACATGCCAGTTTGTGAATGATTATAGTTCAACATTATTAAATTAAAATCCGCAAAACACAAATAGTTTTAATGATATGTAACTGCCTGTCAAGATATCATAACCAATATATTTTTAGATAAACCTTACATTTAAACCATTAAGTCCTAAATGGTCCAAAAAAGCATACTATTTGTTGAACATAATGTTTTAGGAAGCTCACAAACTACATTTTCTATAATTTTATACAAACACATATATAGAAATTCAATAGCCATCTTAATTGTTCTACTAATCATAATCACAATAGTTTAAAAACTAAACTGATGTGACTTTTTCTCCTCATCTTGAAAATATCATACTTTTCTCCCTCACCTTGAAAATAATATTATTCCAGGAGTCACTATATTCTTGAAATAGTATAAAGACAAGTTAAAATAGTAAAAGTTCTCATAACTTCTGATAAAAATTTTGAGGCATAACTGGAATGGAGATAAAACAACTAAAATATTTCCATGCCCCAGGTGTTATCAGTATTCAATGCCATCATTCTGGTAAAAGAAAAAAACGCAGTTTCTTAAAGTTGGTCATGAAGTTTGATTTGTAATTTATGCAAATAATTATTCAGTATTTTAAAATGAGCTTATCTTAGAAACATGAACATCTTCGACAATTATGAGAAAATTGTTTATGTGGACTGGTGACATTAAATACAAAGTTTAAAAAAAAATGGATAATTTTCATTAGTTTAATAACAAAAATCTTAACCAGAGTTCTGAAGCACCTCTTTCAAAGACTGTTCTACTTTAAAAAACACACACACAAAAACCACACAAAAAAACCCTTTCTTATCTGATTGGGACTGTCCTAAAATGATTCCTTTTTTAAGATTATATATATAGTCATACATGTGTAGATATAGGAAATTTCCTTTTTAATCTGTAAGATACTTTACTTAGTGATATAATCTGGACTAGAAATCACATACAGATGTTGTGTCTATGTAGATATCTTACTCTCAGTGCTTCTTCAACTGTAAAATAGAACAAAATTCATCCTTTATTTATATGGTTTTTCTTAGCAAAAACTGAGAATATGTAGGAATATATTCTAAAAACAAAAAATATATATATAAACAGTATTAGTACATTATTTTTGTGGCTACTTATGAATTTTGTGACACTCTACTAGTCATGAGCGATTCTAAGCTTCACCTCTATTAACTCCTTTGATATCAACTGCCTGACACTGACAAATGCTAACACTTCAGTATTTCACCGAGAATTAGCTCTTACAATTTATTATCCCCAAAATTAGATACACATGAAGTAATATGATTGACCATAACACACATTTTTAAATCCATTTTATTTATATCATAATTGTGCATACAGCTGGTCCTGAAATCAGGCAGAATTTTGTCAAATACCATGTTAAAAATAAAGCAATACTCAGACTGAAGGAAAAGATTCTGTACCAGCAGTTTCAATTCTTAATGCAAAAAAGTAAAAAAGTTACATCAATGAAAAGTCAAATGCACTCATTAACAATGCTAAATATTTCTATATGTTAAGTATTTTTTATGATCCCTAGGTGGCTTAATTGTGTACAAAACTGACAAGAGCATTTGAAAATCTAAGAATTTAAAAACTAAATTTCACATTTATTATATGGTACACTTTTGGCATTCATTAAATCTTATCTTGATGATATAATGATATAATGGAAGGTTCAGGACATAAGCCAGTAATGACAACTTGTTGATCCATAATGATCAGAATAAATGGTATATGTATAAGACAATCATGTGAGCAGACATGACAGTCTAAGTATCTGTTCCTCAAAGTGGCTTTGAGGTTCTCTACTGTGCTTACATATGTATTTAAAATTGGAAACAGCAAGTAATAAGAGTATTCTTAAATGTAAATTTGAATTAGGAGTCTTACAACACATTCCTTAGTTTAATGTATTAAGATTGAGCCTTAGCATGTACTCTTGACCCCTGCTTAGGATATTCTTTTCCTGTAAGAAATTCCTACTATTAACACTCATCTCAAATCTCTTCTAAATGTTACATCTCCCTTAGTAGCTCAAGGAAGAACTACTTACTATTCCATTCTCTAGTCTAACTATACCTTGAACTCACTTAAATTGAACTTGAGACCAGAGTCTAGGTCTTATTTACCTTTCCACGTCAGGATCTAGCACAATTCCTGACACATACCTCAATAAATGTATGTTGAATGAGTGAAAACTTGTATGTTAGAAAGACTGGAAGCAGTCCTTAGAGAGACAGAGTAAAGGGAAAACACTTATCTAAGGAAATCTGAATTGCACCCAGTCATGTAACTATAACCTACCTAAAAGTTCTAAAGTCAAAAATGAAAGTTCAAATAATGCTTAAAGAGGCTTTCTTGATGAAGAAAAATAACTGTTGTGAATGCTCCAACAATGATCAAGATAAATCAAAATAAGTGAAAGATATGTGAAGAAAAAATAGTTGGAAATAAACATTTAGGACACCTCTTTTCCCCAAAACTCTCACCTAGAATCAGACAAAAGAATTCTAAAGAGAATTATCCTACATAATCAATGTCTTATCCAGTGGACATGTAGTTCTGCTATGTAGTTCAATGTATACAGACTTTTAACCACTGCTACCACGAAAAGCTGTTTTTAAAAAGAATGCATATACCAATCCACTATTTTATAAGGATTAATTCTATGTGAAAACTCTCTAGTTATAAAGTTCCATCCTTAACCCAACATCTTAAAATTGGAATACTATATAAAATGATTTTCTTTCATTATTTAATTACTTGGAAAGACTATGATGCTTTGCACATAATTTTTCCTTATATACACATGCACAAATTCTATTGCTTTTACATTATTTAAAAAAATTCTCCTATTAAATATGTTCTCATCAATAAAACTGTTTCTAGAGCTCTCTGAAAAAACATAAGTGACTCGTGTAAGAGTCAATTTTGTATTTCACTATAAACTTCCAGCTTTTTTTTTAATTGATGAAGTAAAATAAGGTTCTACTATATTACCAAATCTCATCTGTAATCAATGTATATCAGGAAATGAATAATTAATAGCCATCCCATAATTTGTAATGAATCTGGAATTTCCCCAGTACCTGGAAAATAGCCAAAGTAATCCCCTTCAAAAAGAGAAAGTTGTCTTTTGTAATGCTGAATATGAACCACTCCCTTTCTGTTCAGGTGCTCCAGAAGCCCAATTTTCAAGTGATCATGTATGCTCACTATTTTAGTAAACCGGTAACTAGAACAGGAAAGAAAACAAACTTAATTTTTGATTACCTAAAGCCTTTGAGTTGTGTAACTCATTCTGTAACTGATCAAAATGTAACACCACTCATAATCCTTTAAAAACTTAAACTAACCAATACTAAAAACAAAAACCAATCTAAAATGAGAAAATCATTTTATAATGATAAAAAAAAAAAAAACCCCTGAAGTAAATCCAAGTAACCTTAGAATATTCCCAAAAATTATTTTTTTTCTGAATTTTAAAGATATGGATAAGGAATTTCATGATTTTCCATGTTACTGTTTTTTTTAATTTGTCATGACAACAGTATAAACATTCTAAAAAGGTGTGTATAAGTTTGAAGCATTCTATTAATACTGGGATACTGGCTATAGTTCTGTAATTAAATAGAGACAGGAAACTGTAATATAGACTTTTATGATGAAGAACTACAAATATAAGCCTGCCCCCTTCATCAAGTAAATTTACAAAATGAGATTTTTTAATACAGTGGTGTTATTATTTTTTCCTAGGAAAGGCAAATTTCACTACATTTGAAAGATCAATACTGAAGCTTTGCCACATATTTCTGGAAAGCAAACAGAACTATAGCTCTATTTTGCTATTTTGCCTTGCCATTCTCTCTTCAAGCTTTCTTTAAACAGCAAATTTAGGTAAGTAAAATACAAGTCAATATAACTTTAATTTACTTAGTTTTAAAAAACTTATTTCAACTGATTTTTCTTCCTTCCAAGTAGTCAGTGAAGAGAGAATTGGCATACACTCTACTTAAAATATCAGAATTTTACACAGTTCTAGAGGTAGCATTTTTGAATTGGATGAGAATGTTGTTCTAGTATTTTAATGTATATCATTAATCTAGTCACTATGCTTAAGGCATGAATAAAATTAAAACTTCATTTAAAATCTCTGCTGTCACCTTTTCCTTCAAATTCTATGGAATTTCTTCCTTATACACTACTTGAACTCAGTGAAGAATTATTTTGAAAGTTCTGGGAAGTATGAGAACTAATGGGAAACATTTTTGGGGGTTAGCAAGGAAATGTCCATGTCTTTTCCACCTTCATTTATAGGAATGAGGAAGGAGAATCATAAATTTGTCAAAAAGGCAACCCTGCTATTTTGCAGGGAGTAAATATTGTAACTAGAGATATCAGTACTAAAAAGGCCATGATTATGTAAAGAACAATGATTTTCATCTTTAAAGCTAAAAGCAGAAAGTAGATAGAAGATCCACTTGCAATATAGATAAATTTGAAAGCTTCTGTGATAATGATTATACCAGAGACAATGCTAAAAAGTTTCTGGTAGGTATATTTAAATGAGGTTTTAAAATTACTAGACTATAACAGCTTTTTTTTTTTTTTAGTAATAAGTATTTAATGAGTAATTTTATGCTTAGATATTCACTTTATGGGAAGCATGCTACAACCAAATGGTTCCAAAATATTAATAAACACTAATGTAAGTTATATTTATTTTAAAAAACTAAAGCTTATGAATTCAATTTTAATATTAAGTATCTTATCTCCTACCTCACTAAAAATTCAAAATGGGCTCAATGAAATGAATGCTAATAATTTAAGCAAGCAAGACAGTCAAAGAATTTAAGACATGGTTTTTATAATTTTGTGTGTTCAGTGCCTTATAATCAATATTTAGCAAAGCAACATTTTTAAATAAATGAGTATTCAAGCCTGATCCCGTCTCATCTCAGAAGCTAAGCAGGGTCGGGCCTGGTTAGTACTTGCATGGGAGACCACCTAGGAAGATCAGGTGCTGTAGGCGTAAACATTAAAAAAAAGGGATTTTAAGCTGACAAGTTCCTTGCAATCTGTGAGGTCAACCAAGGGTTGCCTCACCTAAAAAAAAAAAAAAAAAAATGAGTATTAAGAATTGTGTAATTTGTTGATCTGCAAAGGTATATGGGAATAGCAGAAAAAAATTTTTAAGTTTAACTGATTTATTACATTCTTTAAGAGAAACTACTAAGTCATATACTTCTCTGTATCTTTTAATACACTAGGCCCATAATCCAATAAATACTTAAGCTGATTTGAAACATTTAAAGACCATTTGACAGCATAAACCATGAAGGTTTCTGATTATCAAAAGAGAACTTAATCGAAATAATCACATAACAAATATTTGTTAAGAACAGAGGATCTTTACTTTAAGAGTCTCTAGAATTACAGAAATAATGTTCTAAAATATATATTTTTTCATATCATTTACTGAAATCATTCAGGGAACTACATGCATGGAAGCAGGAGTATGCTCTACCAAGCTGTGATTAACAAGGCAGCAAGTGTACAGATTTGTTACAATGGTGGAACAAAAACTGTAGAATGTCTTAGGCTTTATATATATTGGTAGGTCTTTGACCCTTCAGATGCAAGAAATGTGTGTGTGTATTTATGTACAATTTTTTTTACAATGCTTCTTAAAATAGATCTTTTTTTATTTCCTTCACTGTGAAAGTTTTCTGTAATTTGTTATGAAACCATTAAATATAACACTTAGCTTTGTTTTTACTACCTCTACTAGTATGGAGAAATAAATTTGTAGACAGTACTTTAAATGTACAGTGTCTACTTCAATTAGCATAATTTTATTTAAGGAGTTAGGCTGTCTGTGTTGGCATTTTCAGGTGTAGTTTATGGGGCAAGCTTCTGACCCTGAAGTATTATTTTGAGCCCTGCTCACAATCTCACTAGCAGTTAAGTAGTCAACTTATCTAAAACCAAGATTCCACACGTCCATGAAAATGAAAATTACCACCTGTCCTAGCTATATCACAGTGTTCTTGAACAAATCAATTAGGTCAACCAACATACATAAAATTTTTTTGACAACTATGAAGTACTATAAAATGATAATTACAGATAAATCAGTGAAATTAACCACCAAAATAATTATTTCAACTTCATGCCTATAACCAAAAAGCTTTTAAACAAAATAGCTTAAATAAAGTAGTCATTAAACAAATGAAGACACAGCCTACTCTATTGAGTCTAATTCTTGGAAAAAATTATTTCAGGGGGAAAAATACCTAAGTTAAGACATTTATTAGTGTTTACACCAACAACCTGCAACCACTAATTCAAAAACAGGAGGGCTTTTTCCTCGATAAGAGTACATTCTTTAATAGGACTGCATTTGAATAAGAATTTTACACAAGTAGAATATGGAATATATACCTTAACACAAGAAACTAAAGAAGAAATGTTTTACATTACAAAGACCAGACATTCAGTTGGTTCAATCACTATGAGTTACCCTTCCAAGCAAATACTTATTTTTTATATTTATTACAAATGTTGCAGTCAGTTCAGTATGATGCCAACAATCACACACAATTCTAACATTTAGTAGTGTGAAGCACACTTAACTGTTTCCAAAAGGATATGTGATGTGGTTTCATTTCAGAGGGGTGACTGAATTACTGTCTGCTTTTTAATGTTTCAACTAACCATTCCATTGCCTCCTCAAGGCCAGTGCCTTTGGTTGCTGAAGTTTTGAGTATTTGCCATTTTTGGTCCTTCAAAGCAGGTAACCCAAGTGAATGTGCCATCTCTGAGGGAGTCATGGCATGTTCCACGTCCTGCTTATTTGCAAACAACACCAAAATGGCTTTTCTCAGTTCTTCTTCCTCCAACATGGCAACTAACTCTAATTTAGAAATGCCAATTTGATCTTGGTCACAACTCTCTACACTACATAAATGGCTGCATCTGTTTGAATAACAACATCTCCAGTATGGCCTTATGTCTGTCCTCCTTAATCCTAGACTTGGAATCTAAGGTTCTTGTATGTTATCATCTCAACATTAAATCCAATGGTAAGAATAGGTGTAATAACTTCTCCAACCTGTAATCTGTACAAAATTGTCATTTTTCCTGCTCTATCTAATCCTACAATTAAAATTCTCATTTCCTGGGTTCTAAACAGACTAGAAAATATACTTGAGAAAAAGCCGCCCATGACGAACCGCCTGTCTGCCCTCATCATTTGTCAGAGACAGGCCTTGGACTAGGCAGCAACTCTCATCTGAGCCCCAGTGGCGGTGCCACTGGTCGCTTTAGCCTCCAGCTCCAGTTTGGAGGCAGTTTCCTTGGAAGCCTCTATACGATAATTCTTTTTAAAACTATTGTGCTCTTCAGGAGTTTAGAAATATCATTAATCTGGTACAGGTTCAGTATAAACATTTCTGGTATATTTTTCTAATGCAGTGTTTGTCAAACCATTTGTGTAGAAAGGCTAATTTTAAAAAAATTTCCAAATCGTCACAGACTGAGATACTTTTGTAAACTATAAAAATGAACCACTAGAAAAATGAACTAAAAAACACTGCTCTTTCAAACTGCTATAAATGTAATGGATCACTTACTCTTCATTTCTGTACTTATTTTATTGTCGACCAGCACTGTCTCATACATAGACACACAGTGAGAAACAATGTTCTAATATATTACTATTGTCTGACATTATATCAAACATTGAGGATCTAAAAGAAAACCAAAGATAGTCTCTACTTTCATGATTCTCACTGTGTAACAGGTATTCCAGAAGAAAGAAAGCAGGAAAAGGGTAGGATGAGAGAGAGGTGTGGGAAAGGCAACTAACAAAGAGGTCACAGCATATACAAAGAGGTTTGAAACTTAATTAATTCCAAAAACTTTTAGTTTTGGCTAAAGAGGTAGGCAAAGTCCAGTTTGAATTTTATCCTTTTAGGTGAGGGTAAAAGGGTTTTGAGTAAGTAGGTAACATAATCATATTTGCATTTTAAAACAAAGACTCTGGAAGCAGTGTACTAAATGGGTTAGAAGAGGATAAATAGAACAGAGAGGTAAGTTCAAGATGTATTTCACTAGTTTACATAAAAGATGCTCAGGTATTGAAACAGTCTGCTGACAGGACTGAAGAAAATAGATGTAAGTGATATTTAAGAGGCGCAGAATGAACAGGACTTGGGCTAAGTCTCAGGTTTTTGACTTGGGTTACTAGGTAGATGGTTGTACCTACAAGTGAGTATAAGAAATAAAAGGATCAAATCTCTGGGGAAATGTGGTCAGTATTAGAAGGCATACTAGATTTGAATATCTGTAATATTAGCTAGATATAAGAATGTCTATATAATTAGTAATATATTGAAGGAAAACTCAGGAGAGAGAATTATAGTTGGGAGAGATATGAGATGTGTCAGTTATAAGTGGATGTGAACTTCTTAAAGGTAAAGGGGCTACAAAGAACCTAGCAAACAGGTCAAGAGTGATCTTATCAAAGGCAATTTGTACGGAGTAGTATGACAGTCACAGTGATAATAGCAGTTGATACCGTATGTACTGCTTACTATGTGCCAAGCACTTTATCTTCATTTAACTAAGAAGGTTCTTATCTAAGGTCACACAACTTATAAGTTGCAGAACTAAGATTTGAATCTAAGCATTCAGGTTCCAAAATCCGTATTTTTATCTACTATGCTATGCTGCAGAGATGAGGTAACTACTGAATAGGAGAGGAGATGAGAAAGTAGAGAGAAAGCAGACCATCTTTTTCAAGATCAAGGCTCCTCTTGACTTTATCCCCCTCACCCAGTTTTAAAAAAAGACTTGACCATGTGTATATGCTGAAAGGAAGACGGTGAAGAGGTGATGTTAAAGGTACAGAACAAAGAGGAGATGATCAATGAAACAAGTCTCAGGGAAGGTAATACTAGTCCCAGATTATTTCCCAAAATAATCTGCCTGAGATTCTCAGGCATAATCATGATGACAGAGATACTTTTGGTATGGTATTCAATGAGTATAAGAGGAATCTTAAAGTATATCCATTTTACTATTAAAAATTTCCATATAACTAATTAGTAACTTTTCCCTAAAATTTGTTTTTAACTTCTTTTTAGAAAGTTATTGAAAGCTTTCTCCTAACAAAAAGTACATAATGTATAGAAAAGCCCTGGGCAATTACTTCAGAATACTTCAATTATATACTAAATCCATAAAAAAAAATACACAATACACACACGCTACTCATGCACATATACATAATGAATATATATGTGTGTATACATATATTAGTGTTAATAACTCAGTTTCTATTCAAAGGAATATCTCTTTAAATGAAGGCCAGAAACAGATTTCTAATTATACACGAGACATGATTATAAAGCAGAAAGTGATTTTTCGCTAAACTCTTCAAATTCAAATGAACATCATCTTTAATGTGATTACTTTAGGAGATTATATGTTCCATTGATATTATCATGGTTCAAAATATTTTAGGTATTTCTCTTTTTAGAGATGGCATATATAAGAAAAAGCATTAATATCTAGCACATAGGAGGTGCAAATATGTGTTTACTGAGTGCATAAACACCATGTGTTTTGCTATGGTAAAAAAAGATTTCTGATATAGGAATTTCTGTGGTAGAAAAATTTCTGTTATAGTTATATCTGCTAATTCATTACTATTTTTATGACTACATAAACAAAACATAAATCATAATGAATGTACTCTAGCAACAGAAATCAAGACCCAACTCAAATGCAATCTCCTTGATGAAGCTTCACTTATTTCCCAATGGCTTTCTTTTCTACTTCTAAAGGATAAAACTGACTTTTTCGACTCTCTATCAACATGTCTAGAACAGTGCTTGGCACGTAGTAGAGGCTCAATGAATGTTTGTTGTATTAGCTAAATAAATTAGTCCCCAAAACAATAAAACTAATTTAATTGTTCTTAATTCCTTTGCCTCTTTCTCTCTTCAACACAAGATAAACCCCATTATTTAATTTACTGTATGAACTCAGTCATCTCTTTCATGCACTATGTAGCTCAACACTGCTAGAGAAAATAATACCATTCTAAAATGATCTTCGACCTCAAATTAGATTTCAAATACTACCAAGAAATCTTTTTCATTCTTGCCTAATGATCTGGTCTTGTATTTTTAGATTAATATAAGTCATCACAAAATCCAGAGATTACCTGCATCCATAATTCCTTTTCTCCTGTTGCAACAGTAGTCTTTCCTCCATTAAAATATTGTATTGTAAGGCTTAGTCCTGGGGCCTCTTTTTCATAATGCTCTCATTTAGATCAAATCATTTCCCTGATTTTAAATATGATCTGCAACGGCCATATTTCTATTTCCAACCTAGGCCTCTGATCTGTATATCCATCTGCCTACAATGTATCTTATTTGGATGTTTCATGGCATCACATACTATATATGTCTAAAATTAACTCAATCATCTACCCTTCCCAAATCTACTCTTCCTGTGTCCCTTCTATCACTCCGATTTCACTAGTTATCATTATAATGTACAGCTAGAAACTAGAGACAAACTTGTAATTTCTTCCTTCATTTTTCATTAATTTGAGTGCCTTTTACATGCCAGACACTGATCTAGATAATGGGGCTAGAGTAGTGACTAAGATAAAGCCCCTGAGGTCATGGAGAGTATGACTGAGGGAGGGAGGGAGGGAAAGAGAGTTGGAAGTGGGGTGGCGGGCAGTTACAACTGTATACAGACTGAGTGGGGGAAGGATGTGACTGATAATAGAGACCTAAAGGAAGCTAGAGAACACAAATATAAATATTTGGAGGAAGACCCTGAGTCAAGAATATTCTTTGACAAGGGTTAGTGAGGATGGAGCAAAGTGAACATGGAGAAAAGTGGTAGATAATAAGTAGCATATTGGGCCTTATATTCTCTTTTAAGGACTTTAGCTTTTGTTGAGTGAAATGAGAAGCATTTAGTATTGTAAAAAGAGTAACAGGAAATATTTTAGGTTTGAAAAAAATCACTTTTGAGGACCATAGAGTTTAGGTGTATTAGAGAGGAATCAGTTAGATGATAACTGCAATTAACTAGATGATATAATGGTAGCCTGGAACCTTCAATGCCTTTGTAATACGTTAAAATCTAAATTCCTCCTACATGATCTGGCTTTTGTCTACTTCTTCAAATTCATTTTAAACTACTCACCTTCAAGTATTATTCCACAGGTTACTTATCTTTTTTGGGGGGTCCTTCCAACTTGCCCATCTTAGGGGCTTTGCACATGTTGTTGCTGTAACTTCAACTCTCACCTGCCTAACTCATTAACTGTTCTCTGGTCATAGTTCAAATGTTATTTATGGAGAACATGACATCCAGTATAAATTAGGTACTTTCCAAGTTTCTATTATGTACTCACAGCACTCCATTTTTTCTCTTCAAGATACTTATAATCCTGATTTAGTTAGTGTTTATCTCCCCTACTAGACTACCCTCCATGGACACAAAGGCTGTTTTGTTCATTATGGTATAATTAATGCCTATCACAGTGAAAGGCACGTAGCGGGCCCACAATAAACATATACTTAACTTCATAAGTATATCTTATTTGAAAAAAAAATTACCCAGCTTGCTCACCTATAGTATTCTGAAGATAATGCACTGAACAACTTCAGGTTCTTGAAAATTAATTTCATTATCAAAGGAAGAGAAATATCTACTAGTGATATTCAGAAGAATAAAAGCAATTCCAAAAGGAGTTCTTGAGTTGTTTTTAGCATTTTTATCAACAAATGATTAAGTGTGTATATAAACTCCTAGGGAAACTGTTTTGAACTGTATAACAGTAATACTACTTTAATAGGAGCATCTTGTATTATGGGGGCCATGTATTTGGCATAAACATAAAAATGTTTTTAATATTTACACAATGTTAATATACTTAATCCCACTGAACTATACTCTTAAAAATGGTTAAAATGGTAAATTTTGTTACATATACTTGACTACAATAAAACATTTTAAACCATTTCTTGAAAGTTGATTAGTATAATTTTGAAAGATAGATTATCTCAAAATGTTCAATACTAACCCAGTTTTAACTCACTTATTAACTTGTCTTAGTGAGTCACAAGTCACTTAAAGTTTCCTTGTCTCAATTTCATTATCAGTGAAATAAGGATACCTCAGGCCCTAAGTCATGCATCATTGTGAAGAGGAAATTAGGAAAGTGGCAATGATATGAAAACAATTTGCGCTACACACAAAGAAAGGTATTGTTATTGTCAGAAGCTCCAGGTTCATTACTGGGTTGTTAATATTTTAATGCGAGTTTAAAAGAATTAATAATTTATTTTAAATATTATTATTAAGCAATGGTTTTCAATAACCAACTCGCTGACCCTCTCTCTGCTCAGTATAATATCATTTACAAGTCACTGCAAAGAGGTGATTGACAACACTGAGTAATTGGTTTTCATATAGATAGTACTAAAAGAATATTGAATTAAGCATTTGTTATTGGCAAAGTGACAACACTAATGAAATTGATCATGGGCAATGAGCATCCTCACAAACTATTTCTGCTCACAAACTAAAACAGAAAGATGATCTTAAGATAAGTGACATTAAAAGGAAAAACAACCAACAAATGAGGGCCTTTTAGTAATAAACATGGCATAGCTTCAATTGACTAGAATTTAAATGTATAAATTAACATGAAAACAAACAGGCAAATGACAACAAAACAAGTCCTTATTAGGGATTTAGTGTGGTTTTCTTCATTTTAAGGCTCTATTACCCTATATTTTCTAGTGACACTTCAATAACACCAATTTAATTTAGAATGTAAGCCTGAAACACTTTAGAAACTTCCAATCATAAAGTGTTAATGATGTTAGTATACATTTAATAAATAAGAAAAATATATTTTAGAAAATATTTCAACATCAAGAAAATAAACTAGACTAGTTAGTGGTTATCAGAGAGTAGGGGGGAGGGGGAGTAGACGAGATAAGGGGGATCAAATACGTGGTGACAGAAAGAAATCTAACTGGGAGGTGAACACAGTGTAAATGTATATATGCCTTACTGTTAAAGTATACAGCTGAAACTTACTGGATTTCATTAACCAATGTCACCATAAAAAAAAAAAATTAATTAATTAAAAAAAAAAAGAAAATGAACTGTTTGTTTTTTGGCAATAAAAATAAATTTGGAACCACTTTTCTCTCCCTTTGCTTTTTGGAGGGGGGAAATTTGTAGTTACCATTATAAATTACAGACTGATGTTTCTTATGTTTTCTTTTCAATTACAAATAAAAATCCTTCAAACAATTATTAAAATCAACATGACATTTTAGTCTCATATTAATAACTGCTGTTATACAATATGATCTATAAATAATATATCTAATTGAGTATATCATTAAATTGGTGTTCATCTTTTATATTCTATAGCCAGAGAAATGAAAAATAATTCTGTATTAGAGTCAGATATAATTATTTACAACTCCCTGAAAGAACCCCTATATTTCCCTGTAACCTATACTCATGTCATTTCCTCTTATAGAATTAGGAACATACAAAACATTAAAAAGTCATTATTATCATAAATAGAAGTATTAATCCTAGAGAAACTTGTATATTAATTTGGAAGAATGTGAAAAGCCACAACTAAGATTGTCTACCCCTGTATCTGAGGTTAACAACATTTTCATGACAAAAAAAAAAATCACTATTAACCAAGTTACACAGATGCAAGCCATTATTTGAGAGATACCATTTCTCCCTCAGTTATAAAAATTAAATTTGAACAAAACTATGCTATAAATACTCTTTCCCAAAATAATTTGCCTGAGATTCTGGTTCTCCTTTCCCCCTCTCTTTCTTTTGTAAAAAGGATACTTCTCCCTTACCCTAGTTCAAACAACAGGAAAAGTAAAAACATTGGTATTTGTGTTGAAAAAGTGAATGGTTTTATTACAAGGCAGTTTCCATCTCTTTAACCAAAATGGAAAGAAGGTCTGATTGAGTTGTCATTTGATAGATGATTAAATATATTTTGATGATAGTATACCATGCAATTTTTGGCATATCATACGGAAGGAATTCAAACAACTGAGTTTAATTTCCTAGATTAAATAAAAATCTGCCCTGAGAAGTATTTGAATTTTTAATCAGTCACATTCTCAGTTTATCAGAAGAAGTAATTTTCTTCAAGATCCTGTTTTTAAAAAAATTCTTAAGTCTCAGGGGTTGTTTCTGTGTTTAATGGAAATCCTATTCACTTACTCTACTATAAGTTTGGTTAACTTCAATAAAATTAGAAAGCTTCATGTTAAACTGGACTTTCAAGAATCTATGTTCCAATAAATGCAAAAAGAATGTCTCAAGGTGAGAGTAGAACATTATATTTAATCATATTTGAAGCTATGAAGTACTGAAGCAGAAATAATAGCTTCAGTAATGATTTTTTCACTGTTTTTATAATGAGAATCTAGTTTCTTAAAAGTTATTTCTGTGTAGTATTACTCATTTTCTTTAAGATTAAAAAAAAAACTTTAAACTTTCTATTTAACATTCTTTGAAATTTAGTGAATAAATTTTTCCTAACCCAACAGATCAAAGAAAAAAGTTGACTTAAAAAATGCCTGGAATCCCAATTGAGTTTACACTGTATGATAGGAATAACAAAGAGGTCCTTGATTATTATTATTTTTTTCAATGACTTCCTAAAGTCCATTTAAGGAGCCCTACTACCTCCAAATAAAGAGTGTGAAAACAACCATCTTACGCCATGCTGCTTTCCAGTGGAAAAGACCATATCACTTCCCTGCTTCAAATCCATCTGAAGAGTTGCTTCTTCCAGGAAGCCAATCATGAGCCTCCTAGGCCTTGACAATGAAAAAGACAATGTTGGAGTGCTCCTTAATCTACTCAACTAATGCTAATTAAAATTATCTCCAATTAAAAAAATTAAACATTCTCTCAACGGAGTAATACATTTAGGGCACTAGAAAACTATTTTGTTAACTTCTTTGTATGACTGGGACATGGTGGTATATGCCTATAATCATAACTTCTCAGGAGGCTGAGAACAGGGATAACCTGAACCTGAGAATTTTGAGTTCTCTGCAGAATGACTATCCATAAACATTTCCATGTAATTACATCTACTACCTATTTGTTTGCCTAGGGAGAAGTACACTAACACAGTACAGAAATGGAGATGATAAACACCATTACTGCAATAATACTAAGTATAAAAAATTAAAAGAAAAATAAAAGTGCATTCAATTCTTTCTTCATTTGCCAAAGTGGGAAAAGACTCGTAGGAAAGAACAAATATAGGAGCTATAGAATTCAGAATTTTGCCAGAGTCACTCCGCTTAACTTCATGAATTTAAAAACAGACAAAAAAATATCAAGCTAATATGTACCTACTTATGATGTGCCAGCCACTGTCTTATAAGCTTTATATTCATGAACTCACTTAATCCTCACAAAACTCCTAAGATACAGGTACCATTATTTTCCTTATCCAGGGAGAAAAAAATGAGTTCTGGAAATAACTTGTATAGGGTAATACAGCTAATAAGTAGGAGGAACATGTTTTCAATCCAAGCAGTATAACTCCACAGTTTGTCCTTCTAACTTATATTATCAATTTTTATTGTTTTTATTTTCTAGCCAGAATATGGTTTTTAAACTATTTCTTAGTCTTGGGATCCCATGAGAACGCTTCTAGGGCCATTAAGTAAAATACAAGAATGCAGAAGAAACTCTGGGCAGTTCACCCAACCAAAGAAACTTTACTACAACTGTTTAAATATTGTTGATACAATTAAATTTTTCACAGTAATAATTTTTTCCATATTAAAAAGGAAACATTTGAAAATCACAATAACTAGACTACAATCTTCAAAAGGTCAGGATCTATATCCGAAAGTATCTCACATTTTTGACATTAAGCATTAAGTTAATAAAATTCAAACTATATAGCACTTTTACACCCATTTGAAAAATTTAATACTTATACATACCATTACATCAGAGGAAATCTTGAACAACAACAATAAAATTAAATCACACTTGGATTGCTGTTGTTTAGTTTCTAATCATGAGCAATCAAAAGATTATATAATTTCAAGGATACTGGTGGGTTAAGCATACCCCATTCTCACATTAAAAAGAAAAGGTATGCTTTTCACACTCACCTTTTTAGATATATCAATAATTATAATGTAGGATGTACTAAAATGTCCACTTACATTTTTAGGATTATTGAATTAAAATAAGACATTACATAAAATTTAAATTATCACTAGAAATGTTTTATTTTATGAACTTCATGTAGTCTTCAATTTCACAGAAATTATAAGGAAATGAAAAAAGCATAATTGAGGAAACAGTATTCAAAAATTATTTAAAATAACTACTCTATTAGTTATTTTTTATGATTTTCATCTACAGACCTAAGAACTTATAGGTGCATTTATGAAACAAAGGAAAAAGGCTACCGTCACCATTTTGTATTCCCTCTTATAGTAACTTTTCAGCTTGAGAGCTTACATTTAAATCAATTCAAAATCATAGAACTTTAAGAAAAAACCAAAGTATTAGGTTTTCTAATTCTGGATCTGGATTAAAAGTCAAAAGTAGCAAAAATGAAAACTCTTTATTTTCTCTTCAACTTTCTTGGAGAGTTTTATTTTAAAGAAAATACAGTTTCCAACCAAGATATAGATATAAAATAATACCCACCACTTAAAATACTTGCATGAAATTTTCATCAAAAAGTTTTTGTACTTTATGATTATTACTAGAAAATAGCAAACTATTACTCTAACAAACCTCACCCTCGTGGCTCTGTCTCAATTGAAATGGAACATGCGAAGGTGAAATATACTGAGAGAGAGGGTCAGCATTACATCTACCAATTTATTGTTATAAAATTGCTTTGAATAGGAACAAAAACTGATAAAGTAAATTTTCTGATTCCTTAAAAACATATATATAAGAAAATAAAACAAATGCCAAAACTAGCTTAGCATAGCTGATTATGAGATTTAACTTTAATACTCATTTTTGAGAAATGGCAGTTAACAACATGAAGACAACAACGGACTACATCAAAGGCATAGGAAAGTAGAATACAATAATGCCTTAGAAAGAATTGTCTGAATGCAAGCCAGATCCTCCCATGATTAACATGAATATTCTCATTTTCTTCTGACTCAAATTTTTAATGCCTATGATATTAAAATATTTTAATCTTTATGAAAAAATACCAACGCTGGTTTTCTAGACTAAAATATTGAAAGAAAGAAAGAAAGGAAGGAAGGAAGGAAGGAAGAAGGAAGGAAGGAAGGAAGAAGAAGGAAGAGAAGAAGGAAGAAGAAGAAAGAAAGAAAGAAAGAAAGAAAGAAAGAAAGAAGAAAGAAAGGAAGAAAGAAAGAGAAAAAACTCTCAAGCTTACTCTAGAACCAAAGTAGTTATGGCAGTGTAAAAATAAGGAGTTAATAAAAATTAGTATGACTTGGTAATACTAGAGCAAGGTTTTCTGGTATCTACCGTTTACATAAAACATTTCTAGAGATGGTACTAAAGATTATTTTCAGTGATCAGGTAGGGTAGTCCAACAGCTATCCAAACAAAATTATAATTTGTCCACCCTGTCCCTACCTCTGAAAGCTAAGCACCCATGTACTTTTTACTTTGTTATCTAAATAACATCAGCATACTATGCTTTGGGTTGCTTTTCTCAGATAAGTTCCCTTTCTCATCTTCTAGAAAAATAAAGATAAAAATTTAAATGTTTATTTAACTAATGCTAAGATTCTAGAAAAACAATTTTGAATAAAGTAATTCACATTAGAGTATAAACAATATTATTCATCAAAGAAAATTTAAAGGAAGAGTTTATTAACCTACACAGTATCTGCCTGAGCAGATAAGCTATTTCCTGTGTGGCTCAACTCTAAACCAAGAAATCAGAAAATAACCAGTTACAACCCCTTGTGCATTTCTAAAAGACTGCCAACTCCTGGTCTACAGATTTATGACACTTTAATTCTAATTTTCCAAGATTGCTGCAAAGATAATGGTTAATTTGGGAGACAACTGGATTAAAGACAATGTACAAAAGGATTTATTTAGAATTTTGGAAAGTGAAAAGTCCTATATTTTTCTCAGTCAACAAGATTTGTGATAATATCCTTATTAATCCACACTCTGTATTTAATCTGTATCTTTGGCGGTTGCCTCCTGTGCACAGGAGATTCAGCATTAAATATTCATAGAGAACAGACAGTTGCAGATTTAAAAATAAAAATTTGCCAAAAAAATTGCCATAAATAAATAAATAAATAACCCATTAAAATTCTAATAACAAAAATAGTATATCGTTATTTGGGGTTTTTGAAACATAATTTCATTTGTAAAAGGGGAATTAAATACCCAGATCTAATTTTATACATAGTGATATACGGTGATGTTAAAATATGTTAAAGTATATGTAGATCTTGTTATTTCAAAATCCATTAAAGACAGAAATATTTAACAAGTTAAATTGAAAGAGGGTATAGACAGAGTAGCAAGAAAAGGAAAGGTCCATGGAGACAAATGGAAGAAAAAGGCAGTGATCTCTTATATCCCCAAATTAAAGATCCTTAAGGCAAAGTAATGTGTTAAAATATGTATATAAAAGGAGGCTCATAAAATGTTCCAGTTTTTAAAATCTTAATTTCACATTATGGGGGAAAAAAAGGACTTAAAAATAATTTTACTTAGAGAATTGGTGACCATAAAATATTCACTAACATTCCTACCAATGTCCAAAAAAAGCAAAAAACTGCTACTGAATATGTAGAGATCTCACTAGCTTTCTTTCCTTCTCAGAAAGCCTAGGTTTTCTGTTTGGAATTTTATTTTTGCATAAAATGCTATTTAATCCTCTATTATGGGGTAATCAGTCACATGCACACCTGAGGAACACGATAGTGATATTCTACTACCAGCACTAGAATGAAAGAGTCAAATGTGTATGCTTAAATCTTCTATGAAAATAGAAACTCAAAATACATATAATACTCATGTTCTGACATGTAAAACCCAACTCTACTCTTCTTCTATTGCTGATTTCCATGAGACACATGAGTTTCACTTTGTTTGGAAATACCTACCTGAATAGCTGAGTTCATGAAACACGTATTTCCCAAGTTACTTAGGCCACAGAGGCCTGGTTGTTCATTGTTTCTTCCAGGTTCTGAATAATCATAGTTCTTATAAGCAGTATATGATGGGAGACAATAATTTGAGTTTTTCACACTGGAAGAAAACAAAAAATATTTTTCATAATGCAGCCAACAGAGTCCTTTAAACCTATGTGAGGTCGTCATTAAACTTTTTTTAAAGACATGATCCTAAATCAAAATACTCCCTTAAGATACTCCTCATCTAATCAACAAAATCACTCCGTCTTATACCACACCAACCAAAACAAACCACTATTATATCTTTCTACCCTTGATTAACTGGAGCAGCTTCACAGTTTGCTCCATTCTTCATTGCTCCATCAAATTTAAAACATTCAGATTTTAAACACCACCCACAGCAATAAATCATTTCATTTATGTCCCTTTCACATCCTGCTACCGTAACAGAGTAAGAACAGTAGAAACAGGAAGAGTTGTGCTTTAGTTACAGGTGAGAGCACAGATTTACAAGGCCTCTGTGACATCACTGTTCTGATGCATGTGAGGTTCTATTTATAGTTTCTATGCTATACCAACAAACTTTAGTATTCGAATGTGGAAAATAGTCTGAATGATCAGGAATGCAAAAATGAAATGACTCTAAGCAAGTACATTCCAGCATTATTTGGCTTTCTTTCATCTAGTTTGTTAGACTAACGCAGTTTATTTAACTAGATGAAAATAACCTCGGGATAATTTATATTATTGGTATAATACTAATCTTAAAAAAAACTACATAATCTTCAAACTTAGAGAATCAGGGTATTTTTAGAAAGGAGAAAAGTCAATCAGTAAGTTAAAAGGATCCCTCTTTCTTTTCACATGTAATAAAAAAAAGAATTTTATGGAAAAGTATGCCTTCTCCTTTAATTTTTAATAGGTTATCTTATAAAATATTTATGATGGATACCTTGGATATAATTCAAAAGAATACTTTCAATCATTTTTTTATTTATTAGAATAATCCTGAAAATGAATCAAGGCATTTGCTAAAAGCAAATGATGATGTGACTAAAAGTGTTACAAGTAAACATGATGAATCAGTAACTGACAATCTCAATTGGTTATAATTTGTTCCTGATAATTTAAAAGTTTTACTTATAATTTCAAATAGTTTTTTTGTATACCCTCACTTTATTATTATAACAGCTTAAGTGAACTGTACCACTACCTATCCTAACTAAGCCTTTAGTAAACACACACACACAAGCTAAATAGGTAAAAATGCACAAAACCACATCAACCAAAAATCACACACACACATTTGCCATTTTAAGAAAATACCACCCTCCACCACAAACAAAAAGACTGACTTTCAGACCTGTAAACTATCCACCCTGAGAATGAACAAAAACAGCAGGGCCCAAAGAAATGCAACCTTGATCAATTCGAATTTAGACTTGCTAGTCTTACAGCTATTTGCTTGTTTTAAACTTTAAAAAGGGAGTATGAAACAAATACAATTTAAGCATCGTTTGGTGTTTGCAGATCATTAGCTTTATAATTCATATTTTATTTTATATTCCTGGTAACTAATAAAGTACAAGGTACCTCCCAGCAATTCAATATATGTTAACTCAAGTAACTGATGATTGGATTCTTGAATCTAACTTTGAAGACATGCAATGAAAAAAGTGAATCCTGTTTTCCTTTCATTTCTTTAATAAGCACTAAAAATCAATGTCTGCTATATATAATACAAAAAAGGCAAGGCCTATATTTTCTATATAATTTACATATTCAAGAAAAAAGATACTTGATTATAAAAATATCATAAAATTTAAGCAGTCTACAAGTACACATGGAAGGGTATGCCCAAATGCATACTTATGCCTACATACACACACCCCATGCATGCACACGCAAGTGAGACTGAAAGCACATTTACATGTTTATTCCACAAGTATATATTCAGATATCTGTCTCTCCCATACGTAATACAAATGGATAGTGAAAGTTCTATTCTTCTGTGGGGCAACAGGATGGAATTTGCTGGGATCGTGATTCCTATTTACTGAGAAATGAACAAAAAACTTATATGCAAACCACATTTTAGTTTAAGTGACAGGGTATGTATAAGCTTTTCTCAGAGACTTGAGGTAGTTTAGATGCTCAATGAGAATGAAAACTTATGAATTTAAAATATTTTAATAGTATCTTGATTGGTCACTTAGAATTCACATTTTGTGCTTTCTAAATCAAGTATTAAAGTCTGTAATGGAAAACACCAAAAGCAGCAAGTATTTCTTTAAATACTTCAACGAAGTAGGTAGAAACCTAGGCCCTAAGGACAGCTTCTATTCTTTCATGACTATTTCTGCTCTTTTTTTCCCCTAAAGATTATAAGCTAGTCCTCATCCTACAAAGCTATGCTACTTTGCAAAAATAAATAAATTTGCCAGTAATCTGAATGGGAATTTTAATACTATAATAGATTAATTCTGTATTATAAATCTATCATCTTAAATATAACATTTTTTTTTTTTTTGGAAAACTGAGCCTTTACTTTTCTATAAAAATTTTAAATTGACTTTTCAACTAGTACATTTGAGATTATAACATTATAAATCTATAATTTGCAGTTAATGAAATGATACTTTCAGCAAGTAACTCGTTAAGAGCTAGATGGCTAGTTGGCTTTGGAAGTCTCTAAAATCGAGTTCCTTTTCCCAGCTTAATCTCTTACAAGGAATCATTTCCACTCCAAATAAAAAATTTTAAATTAACAGAAAAATAGAAAAGTGCTTTGATATGGAATGTCGAGTTGAAATAATAAATGTATTAAAAAGTTTTTAAAGGCAATATTATATCAAGGCAAATGTAGAGAGAGAAAAAAAGGAATTTGGTATATATTAAAAATGTACTTAACATAAAATTAAGGCAAAAACAAATACTGTATGGAGTAACAGGTAAAATAACCACATAGGGTAAACAAATATATTCTGGCAACTGGTTCTTCATAATATTAGCCCTCAATAAAAACTTTATTAAACTTAAATAATTTGTAGTACACTTTGTTATTACCATTATATAATAACCTATTTCTGGAAATGAAAATGTTCTATCTCAGTAATGTATCAGTTTAACTTGCAAATAAATTTCACAAACTTGTGTTATACTGATTTTAAGTATACCTTATCCTTATAGAATATCTCCACATACATGCAGTTTTCAAAAATGTACATAATATAAAAAAGGTCACTACCCATTTTACATTTTTTAAAGAAACTATGTTGTTTCCATCTGAAGTCTTAAGCTGCTACTTATTTCCACAAGTTGAATGGAAAATTAAAAAATAAATTTTATGTGAAATAATTGTTCATATAATTACGATACTATCAAAGTTTTTTTAAAATTTAAATTTTCATATTATAGACGTTTAAATTTTGTTCCTTACTCAAAAGGTAAGCTTTACTTTCAAGTATGGTGATACCTTAGTAGCTATTTGCTTAAAGTTTCCTAATATGAAAGGACTATTTTACTGCCTAAAATAGACAAATATAGTTAAGAGTATAGCTATTAATCATGTTTTAAACTTAAGCACTCCAATTTCTCTAAAAGTTTTCTGCAGTCAGAGATTTTGATATCAGATTTTACTGTCGTATTTTCACTATGAGAGGGAAATAAGACAAAAACAGAAACACACCAGACCACATATACTAATATAGCAACTATGGTCAAAATATAGTCCATATTCAACACAGTGTGGAAAATTTCTCCAAAGAATAACTAACTATAAATACATATACCTGAAACTGAATTCTTTTATAGTAAACATGGGAACCATCTGCAATTGGTAGAAACACAGTAATATTTTATCTCCTGTGAAAAAAATTACTTTTAATGAATTTAATTATAAGATATTATATAAACGAGATTAAAGGCAAATATTTCCTTTCACTCTTCACCTGTCGATATACATTTCTAAAAAGAAAAAACATAACTACACTGCAATTTTGGATATTTACACTATAATGTAATGTTATTAAACTGTTACACATATCCTTTTTACGAATTTTTAAAATAAGAGAATGTTTTAAATCTTCTTGATACACAGCAAAACTCTTTACTCGAAAAGTTGGACTAATTCCCCCACCTCTCACACAGAATCCTTTAAGAACAGATATTCATCACTGAGTTTTTCCCAATGAGAGTGAGGTGGGGTAAAATGAATGGAGTTTTTTATGCTTTTAATTTACATATCCCCAGTTAATAGTGGATTTGAACATTTAAAATGTTTATATATATTCTTTTATTATTTACTGTCCAGCGCCATCATTTGCCCATTTTTCCAATTGTCTTAGAAAATTTCACAATGATTTTTCTGAACTTGATATATATTATATTTCGGCCTTAATCTGTCATTTGTAACAAGTATTTTTTCCCATTTATTTGCCTTTTAAACTGTTATATATCTGACAATAAAAAGTAATTTAATTTAAAGTTTTAAAGAGAAATTCTCAATTGCAATCCAATTTTCCCACCAACATTTCCTGGATAACCTGCCCATTCTTTATCTGTCTACACTGCTTCTGACCACATTAATCTCTTTTATATATAAAGATCTGTTTCTGGGCTATGTTTTCCAGTCCACTAATCTGCAGGATATTCCTGGCTCAGTAATATGCTATTTTAATTCTTGCATCTTTATAAGGTTGCGATGTTTAGTAGGATTAACCCTCTCGTTTTTCCTTTCCAGATTATTTTGACTAGTTTTATGTATTTATAATCCAGATGCATGTTAAAATAATTTTGTCAATTCCTCCCTCCCCCATCAAAAATAAAATTTTAAGGAAAAACCCATATATTCAATTAATGGTGTTATTTTAAAGATTAGTTCACAAATAGCTTTAGTCTTTTTAAATTTATTCTTTGGGGTAATCGGATGCCATTTATGAACTGGACAATAGTACAAATATTTAACTACATAAGTATTGTTAACCTAATATATAAACCACAATGTATATATCTAAGAAATAAAGAAGATAATCACTTCTAGATTAAAGTTATTCCCATAATTTGAATGGACTAATTACGAATAATAAGTGTGTTCTTTTATTCTTTTCTATAAGATAAAAAGCATGACAATTTTCAAGGTAAAATACCAATGTCAGAAGTACTGGTGAAGCCCAAGTAATTTTCGACTTTTTTTCTTTCGGTAATAAAGAATACAAATACTTTCACTAACTT
This sequence comes from Eonycteris spelaea, assembly GCA_003508835.1. Taxonomy (NCBI): domain Eukaryota; kingdom Metazoa; phylum Chordata; class Mammalia; order Chiroptera; family Pteropodidae; genus Eonycteris; species Eonycteris spelaea. The sequence continues at coordinate 5,025,209 of PUFA01000070.1, forward strand.
TTATAAATTCCAAGACTCTTCATATTATTCATGATGGGGCAAGGGAACTGTTTCTTTGAACTTTTTTTTAAAAAAGTGATTGCCATTTTAATAAATGTAAAACTCTGTAGATGCTTTCCAGATGAAAATCACTGATACATGCTTTTAAAAAATACTATATGTGTATATGTGTGTGTGTATGTAGGTTACATATATATATGTATATATAGGTTATTATATATCTGGTTCTAAAATGACATCTGAAATTTATACTCTTTCTAAAAAACTGAAATCTAACAGATTTCTATATATATTTCAATAATTAGTATTTGGAATGTAAGATTCTGAAAGTGCTTTATTCCTCTTTTAGCAACTTATTGTACTATATGTATTAAAGCAAGAAGTTTATAACTGTGCTTTCTTTCTGTGAAGTTACTTCCCAAAGAACTGATGAGTAATTTAAAAGAAAATAAATTTTAATGCATTAAGACTTTTATCCTAAATTTTAGATAACAAGAGATTTTTTTTGCAACCACAGTAGGGTGACCAATTAAACAAAGAGTTTTTAAGATTCAGTGCTTACTTTCTGTTGTTGATGTTGTTATAATTATTTGATAGAGATGAAGGAGAGATCTTTGGTAAAGTTGAAAAATTGGATGCACCTGGGGACCTTTAAAAATATGAAAATGTTAAATTAGATAAAAAATGCTGAATTTTGAAATTAATTATGAAATAAAGAAAAGAACCAACAGATGACAATGTATGTAGTAAATGAATGCGGGAAAACAGATTTATGAGCAAAATCACTATATATCTTTTGGTTTTCAATTTCCGAAGTATTCTTTTATATAAAAAATGTTACAAAGGGAATTATTTTCAAAAGAAATTTATGAAATTAAATATACAACTTGATATTATTCCTATAAATCTATTAACCCCCAAACACCCATTTCTGAATTCAGGTAACCATTATGAATATTTTACCATCAATAATTTCCTTATATCAATGGAATTAAAACACTAATTTTTAAGGGTGCATGTAAAAAAAAATCCACTTTGTGTCTCAGTAGGTACCATGGCATTCTAATTATATACAACATTGACACAGATCAGAGAGAAGATTTACCAATTTTTTAAAATGTATGGCAATAGGGATGGAATATATGAGAATTCCAAAAACAATCCCAAGAAGTAATTTTTGGCTAAAGTTATCTCTGCAAAAACAGAAAAGACATAACTCTGACTATATGTTACATACCTCACTAATTCAGAATCTTTGTGAAGAAATCTCAACTATGAGCTTTTACTCAATTATTAGCTTTTTTTAATCAGGTAATATACTTTGAAAGCAAAACTGATAATCAACAAATCCATTATAAAGAACTTAAAGACCTCTGAGATTCAATTTCTGTTTTAACTTTGTAAACAATTTTAATTTACTAGGCAACACCTAGCCATGGTCTGTAAAAAGATAATTTTCAGTTTAGTATCTCAGTCATCATAAATTCTAAATTAGTGAGGACCAAAGTGATTAGTTCTTAAAAATTTTATTATTTCCTCTATTCAGGTGCTAATGAACAATAAAATGGTCAATGGGCAGGAAAGTATAATCTATAAAATCAGGCTTTAATAATCTGGATTACACTAAATCTACACACTTGTAATGCAGACTACATGGTGGGTAATAAAATTTCTTACATATGAAAATTTTTATTTAACTTTTGAGGTTTTTTAATAAAACCTTCGTAAATTTTTTTCTTTATTTTTGTTGATGCAGGCTGTATATAGGTAGATTTCATTAAGTGAGGCTATTATTTAGGTGCCTTTCTGACAGAAGACCCTTACAAGATTTTATTTTGTTATACTAAGCTCAAAACAGAAAATATAGTCAACCAAGTTTTAATATGAAACAAGGTAGAGAACCTATTTAAAAGGAAATTTTATAAACCTAATATTTTAAGGTTTATAAAATATTAATAGAAATATAGAAGTATCCTGGTATTTTTTACTTCACATTAAGGATGCTAATTAGAAAAAACTAAATCTATTAGATACTGAGATATAAAGAATTAAGGTTACTTTTTCAAAACACAATCTACTTGTCTATAATTTAATTCAATTCATTACAATTTTTCAGGAACACAGATATAAACCAAATGTTCCCCTGAATTTTACTTATAATAAAATTTATGGAAATAAAGATACATTACTTCACCCAGTAAAGTAGCTGATACGTGCGCGCATGCACGCACACCTACACACACATATTTTTTTCCTGCCCATCTGTGGCCTTTTTACTATTCATTAGTAACTCTACCCCAAGGACAGTATTAGAAGTTTCTATGAAATTCATTAAAACACTCAAACATTAAATGATTCCTACATGCCTCATCCTTGGGTAAATGCTAGGAATACAAAGAGACACAGTCCCTGACTTCAAACAGCTCACAAACTAATGTAAGGAAATGACACAAAAGCGAAATAATGATAAAAGTGTAAGTCCTATAATAAATTTTAAAATTATAACAAAACAATTTTGTGGGTAGTAACATGTAAGGATTTTTAAAATAATGTGCAAGTTGGAAGGGTAAGTTGGAAATGAGAGTATTCCAGGTGGAAAGAAAAACACATGCAAATGTATGACAATAGAGATACTTTGATATGTTTAGGGAATTACCAATCAATTCAGCTTGGCTGAAAAGGAAGGAAGTATGTAGTGATAGGAACAGAAGTTAGTAAGGTAGGTGTGATAATAAAGGATCTTTTATGTTCTATGAAAGAATTTAAATTTTATCCAATTGTGCTAGGGCATGTTGAAATATTTTAATAGCGTATCAACATAATTAGATCTGTATTCTAGAAAGGTAACTCTTTAGGAAGAGAAAGAGACTGAAGATTGGAAGGTCATTTAGGAGACTTAAAATAATGAAGGTGAGAATAAAGATGCGGCTAAGAAAGTGGAGTATGCGAGGGCAACATGTCTTGAATGTTTAGGAAGTAGTTCTCAAAAGCACAGTTCATAGACCCTTAGGGGGCTCCAAAACGCTTTTGGGGTAGCCATCTATGAAGTCAGCACTGCTTTCATAATAACACCACTGTGTGATTTAAGTGTTCTTCAACTTCTTTCTGAGTAGATATTTGCACTGACAGTGCAAAAGCAAAGGTGGGTAAAACCCCTGACATTCCACCATGAGTTAAAGTAGTAACACCAAACTATATACTAGAGATATATATACAGTATTCTTCACTACATGCCCTCATGCCTCTGACCCTCACCCCGGCAGTAAAAAATAGTTTCACTTAAGAATATTCATATTGAAAAAAACCAAAAATTATTGATTTTATTAAATCATTAACCTTAATTAAACTTTTCAATACTGTATAACGAATTAGGAAGTTTGCATAAAGCATATCTGCGACATACTGAAGTAACATGATTATCCTGAGGAAAAGGACTTGTGTTATTTGAATTTCAAGCAAACTAGTGACTCTTTTCACGACACTGCTCTTTTCACTCTTTTATACAAAAGGGTATCGGGCAGACATTTTCTCAAAAAAACATGAAGGGAGTCTGTTACTTCAAGGAAAGCAACTTAAAGTATTTGTTGCCAATGATAAAATTCAACTGTACAAGCAAAAAAAACAACTTTGGAAAACTTGACTTTGCCACTGTGAGCTTGACAGCGTCCCACTATTTACTTTTCTCATACGATTGGTGATGTTTAAACAAATGATTTTAAAAAATATTGTATAATGAAATATGTCAACATTAAAAATATCTGCATAACTCAGTGAATCAGTATTTTCTACTGCATGAGGTTACAGATGATAGATTTTAATGTAATATATAAAAAGTTCATTGACATGATTTCAGATTCCATATTGCAATTAACCTTTTATCATTAAACTGCCGCTGGTTAAGTTTTGATGTGGTACCAATTACCTAAAAAATTTCCCTGTTCCAACTACACATTTGTGTGAGGCTAAATGTACTTAAACCCAAACAATATATCACAATAAACTGAATGCTGAAGCACATGAGAATTTAGCTGTCTTCTATTCACTCAGATAGTAAAGAAATTTGCAAAACTATAAAACAATTCTATTCTCAGTAAATTTTGTTTTAGAAAAGTTATTTTTCACAAAAATATTATTTATGTCAAAATATAATGGTTTAGTTTTTGTTATTTAAAGATATTTTAAAATTTATTTTAATTTCTAAAATCTAGGTACCAATAGATATAACCCACATGACAGTTCTTTGGGTCCTTAAGAATTCTTAAGAATGTAAGGGAGTACTGAGATCAAAACATTTGAAATCAGGTTTAGGAGGTAGAATTTCTAAGACTTGTTAACTAATTAAATGAAAGAAATGAGGTTAAGTAAGAACTCAAGATAACTCTCAGATGGTACCTGAAATAAAGAATATAGGATATGAAAACAGTTTAGGTTAAGGGAATAGGAGAGGTAGGGTAAAAATATTTTGAATTCAATCTGACATGGTGAGTCCTAGACATTCAGGAAAAATCTGGACTTCAGAAGAGAGCTCCAAGCTAGAAATACAGAAAGTCATATCTGTGTCACTTTGAGCTAAGGAACAGGATTAGCACTGAGTCCATCTGCTGATTTTTGAGAGGCTATTATGATATGAGAGGTCTTCAGACAGAAAACTGGAATATCAGTGCATTTAAAGTATGAGCAGAGCTGCTGCATATAGTCAGTGAAATGGTATACTGCACAATGCCAGGGAGGGTCTTTTACACAGATTACAATGTGAAAAATAACCCCAAGAGTTGTGAAGTACACAACACGCACAACCAAACATTGCAGCCCTGGAGAGGAAGAGAGCCAGCCAGGAAGAGGATTGGTCAGTGAGGTGAAAACAGCCCTTAAAAAATTATGGTATATGGAATTCAAATTAATAGAAATTCTTTAGGAGATAGTTAACAAAAAGAAGTATGAAAGAGAGGTCAAAGAAACTAGCTTAAAAAAAGGGTCAAATAAGGACTCTGTTAAATTCTGAATGAGTGCTTAAGAATAATAGATATTGCCTTTTCAAAGAAACTGTCAAAAGAAGAAAAATTAAAGAATGGTATTTAGTGGAAGTTTATGGATTATTATTTTTAAAGATAGGGGAGATTTATTTATACTTATTGGCTGGCGAGAAGATGATACCAGAAAAAAAAAAACAAAAGAATAAACTTGTGTCATTTGAGTGCCCACTAGATTATGGTGGTATCCCAGGCATTTGTATATAAAGGAGAGGAGATAATGGGGGTGAGGTGAGGGCCGAAGCAAAGTCTAGAAATCACTGAGATAAATAACACTGGTGTAGAGATTGTCTTTAAACAGCAATGAGATCAGAAAGAGAAGGATGATATGGTCCACAGGTAAATTTAAGGTATGATAACACCTTTTAAATGCTGTTACAGACATTATTGATAAGTGTTAACAGGTCAGATCACTTATTTATTCCAATTCCAACTTCTGACCTAGATTTCACATAGCTAAAGCTAGCTGACATTTGTGGAGTTAATTTAGGGGCTGACTAGTCAATCTGTGGATTATAACCTAATTCCTTTAGCTTTCTTCCTTTGATGTGACTTGGAAATTATACTGTTTATTAGCAACTCTGCTCTAGTGGCTTTCTAAAAGAGAGGAAAGAAAAATGCTTAAAATATATACAAAGACTAGACATAAACACATAGATTAGATATTAAACGTCTGTTATTAAACTATTTTTTGCTAGTTTAGGCTAGGTGTAATATGGGCAGTGATTTATCTCTTAAGACAGAAAAAGGTAAAAGATCAATTTAGCTGAAATAATTTCATGGAGAAAAATTAAACTTTATCCCTGACAAATAAATGTAGTATTTCAATTTCTCTACTCTCAATGTTTGAACTAAAAGCATGTAATTCAAGATTAAGTTGAACTTCTTACTTTGAAAGAAAAACCGAGCTTATGCTTGGTAAATTAACTGGATATTTAGCATACAAGAAAATCTAATACCATAATGAGTAACCAAAATATAGATCTGAAATTTTACATAGCAAAATAATTAAAGATTTTGTTATTTTCAAATCTGACATAAAACCCAACTTTGTAAAATCTAACATTATAAAATAAAAATTATCTTTAGAAAAATAAGACCAACCTAAACTTTCCCCATTTCAAACAATCATCCTAAGATAAATTCTTTAAAAAAAGAGAAAAATTTAAGTCCCTTGAAAAATCAAACACTTTTACTGCTCTGAGATACAGATTAGTTAAGTTAACAAGCATTTGCTATATGACTCTTCTATTTCAGGCAGGGTGTTAGGTACTTAAAAACAAAAGTTGAAGGGAATTTATATATATACTGCTACTCATAACTTTATTTTTTATTTCTTATTTTGATTGTTATGTATGGCATTTATAACATAAAGCATTCCACTTAAAAAATGAAATTAATTTTCTACAGCCATTAGGAATCCCAGCACCAAAATTAAAAATTTTTATTTTCAACGTTTTTATAGAAATTTGTAAGCATACATAAGACTTCATATACCCAATATCAGTAGTTCAGCTTAAAACATTAACATTCTACCACTCTTGTTTTATCTATAATCTCCTTAGCCTCTCTTCCCCCATGTTTTTGCTATTTTAATCATTTCACAGTTATTCATAATTCTACCTGTAAGTACTACAGTATGCACCCCTAATAAGAGGTCTTTTTTTGATATGAGTCATTCCTAATCTAATGCTCAGTTTATGTTCAATGTTATCCTACTGTTTCAAAAGCATCTTTCTCTCCCAGTTGGTTAGTCTGAATCGGTATCCAAAAAAAGTCTACATATTTGCAGATTAATTTTAATAACTTCAAAGGCCTTGAATGCTCTTCCCAACTAATTTCTCCTCTGGCTTCATCTTACCCTATATTTATTTTACATTTGTCATGATTTCTATACCAATTCATACAGGTAACCTTGCCTTATATGTGTTATTTTAAATTGTTCATTTGGAACAAACTGGGGAAGAAAGGAAGAAATGAGATACTTCAAATCATTTGTGAGTATCTGTGAATATCAAGCATCTATATGAGAACTGTACATTTAAATTACATTCATTTATACATGAAATAGACTCAAAATGTTCTCTAAGTTCAATTAAGTTTGGAAATGGCCCTTAAATACTATATTTAACACCATTTATGAACTTGACCATGCTGTTTGGTGAAACATGGAGACATGGTACTAGATTATACATTATCTTTCCACATAAGAAGGTACAATGTTTAGATAATGGAAAAATTTATTTAATTGATGTGCCTTTTTGGCTTTTCAAAAGAAAATCTGCACATATGAAAATGGATGAATAACAAGGAATGAAAAGCTGGCTTTTCCTCTCAACTTCCAGAAACCAAAATCTCTCAATTCCCTACCCAGTACTTGAACAAGGTTAAAATTGGTAACAAATTTGTATACGTTCATAGAACTTTAATAAGAAACCACTTTCTGTGAACTAGGATACCTTTTTTAGTACCAAAACAAACTGTCCTAAATAAATCTACTGATGTTTCAAATAAGCTGAGACTACTGTGCTCATAAATTTCGAAAGTCTCAGTATAATTTTCATTAAAATGAAAATGTGTTGTTTCCTAAGATATACTTTAATAATTTTCAATCAAATAGGTCTATGTTTCTAAACCATTTACACAGTTACTCTTGCAATTATATATGCAAATTAGACTGAATTAGTCTCTAAAAATTCTAAAGAAGTATTTGCTAAGTTTTTCTACCTGCATTTAAACAAGTAGAATGTTGAAATAGTGTAAAAACAAACAAATAAACAAAAGAATATTGCAGAGTCATCTACATGTTTATTATTTAAGCTAAAAAAAAATAGCATGCAATAGTTTTATTTATAAAGTGCTCCCTCTCTCCAAGCAGTGCCCTCAGGAACAGAATGCTGTAAAAATACTAATACTGCACTAGGTTGTTTATTCTTAGTGTTTTAGTCATCAATCTGGAATTCTGTTAATCAGAACAACATAAATGACAGAAGGAGAACATATGAGTAAGAACTACTGGCTTTGTTTTCCTTTTTTTTCAGTCTCTCATGCCTTAGCTGTTTGATTTTCGCGTCTTCTCTCGTTATTTTCTAGCCCATGAAAACTGCCTCTTCACAATCATCAATGAATGACCCTTAACTTTTTTTCCACTAGATACTTAATCATGTTTGTCAATATTTTTGAGCAATTAATGAAAATGTCTGAATTAAATCAACTTCTCATGTTACTTTCACAAGAGGAATTTTTACTAATTTCAGAAAAACTGCAAAATTTGAAACTTATTTCTATAATGTTAATAATCTCAAAGGCATTCTTTGAAATAACTACACCTAAGTGAAACCATACAGAAAAAAGTTAATAGACTATTTTCACCTGAGGCCAACATCTCTGGAAAATGAATGGTCACGTTTAACAAAACAGAAAAAACTTGAAGGGGTTAAAATTTTTCTAAAGTATCATTAGAAAAATACCATAGGTACCAAAGACTGAGAGATCTTTTTTACTTAAAATTATTGACTTTCACCTGAAAGATTGAATTAATTATGTATTTTCTTCTCTGTCAGCTGGTACAGTATCATTTTAATTTACTTAAACAACTGTAGCACTTGCTTCTGTAGGAGGAAACAAAAGTTTTTTAATAATAGCTAACACCCCATATGCCTGCAATAAATACTGGTGAATGAAAGTACTACTATCCTAGAGATGCACAGAAGTACAATTGTCATTCTTCACTGAATCAACCAGTTTAACCAGTTATAGGGAACCCAAATAGTAAAGCATGAAAAGGATCCATTCACTATAAAATGTGAGAAATAACCATATAACATGTCATAAATTGCCAAATGATAGTTCATTAGAATCCAAAAAAATTTTTTTAAATTAGCATTTGTGTATGAACTGTCAGAAAACTAGGAACAAAAGGGAATTCTAACTTGATAAGGTTATATACCCAAAATCTATAGTAAACATATTCAATTCAGCAATCTTGAATTCAAATAAACATCCCTAACCTGCGATCTCTTGGGTGCTCATACTGCTTAGCACATAACCAGTTTGTACACAGAGCATCAAAAGTCAAGGAAAAATTGTTAAAAGCTGTAATATGGTGGTAGATGAATTGCCTATTTTGTTAAAACATGATTTCCTAGACCCATCCCAACAATTTCTGATTCAGTAGAACTAGGTGGAGCTTATGAATTTACATTTCTAATAAGCTCACAGATGATTCTAATGCTGTTGATCTAATCTAAGGTTCACACTTTGAAAAATTCTGTAGGCAATATTTCTTAATATATACCATGTGAACCACCACTGGCAGCAGCTACCAGGGTCCTCACCCAAGACCAGCATAATATAAATCTCTATGATGGGTCCAGAAATCTGTGTTTTAGGTGCTGCTTATGAAAAAGAAAATGAGAATACACTACAATGGGCATATGTTCAATAAGAGGAAGCATGGCAGTATCTTAATTGTCTGACCTTTTTATACCACTGAAATCAGAGGAACTAAGTGCTCTGAAGGTCCTAAAACTGTACTAGGCCCTGATAATTCTAAAATCATTAAAAACATTCTCTACCATTGCATATGTTGCCTTTTTCCAATGCTGATTCTTTTCCTGTGCTAAACCTTTTGAGTTTGATGCAGTCCCATTCGTCTATTATTGCTTTTGCTGCTTGTGCTTTTGGTGTCATGTTCAATCTGATAAAGAATTAATATCCATAATATATAAGGAACTCCTACAATCCAAGAACAAAAAACCCCCAAATAATCAGATTAAAAAATATGGACCTATGACTTGAATAGCCATTTCTCCAAAGAAAGCATACAAATGATCAAAAGGTTTATGAAAAGATGTTCAATCAACATCAGCAATCACTGTGGAAATGCAAATCAAAACCATGAAATATTACCTCACACCTTTTAGGATGGCTTTTATCAAAAGAACAAAAGATAACAAGTGTTAGCAAGAATGTGGAGAAATTGGAACCCTTGTACACTGTTGGTGGGAATGTAAAATGATACAGCCACTATGAAAAACAGTATGAAGATTCCTCGAAAAATTAAAAATAGAATTACAATATAATCCACAAATCTCACATCTGGGTATATATCCAAAGGACCCAAAATCAGTATCTTGAAGGGGTATCTGCATTCCCATGTTCACTGTAGTACAATTCACAAGACAAGATATTGAAACAACTTAAATGTCCATGAATGAATAAATGAATGAATAAATGAAGAAAATGTGTTGTATATACATAGAATGGAATATTATTCAACCTTAAAAAAAAGAAAGGAAATCCTGTCATGTGTGATAACATGGATAAACCTGGGGGATATTATGCTAAGTAAAATAAGCCAGTTATGGAAGGATGAACACTACACAATTCTATTTATATGAAGTATCTAAACTAGTCACACTCATAAAAACAATAGAATGGAGATTGCTAGAGAAAGGAAGAAATGAGGAGTTACTATTCAACAGGAATAAAGTTTCAGTTATACAAAGTAATAAATTCTAGAGATATGCTGTACAATAATGCACCTATAGTTAATGATACTATATTGTGAGGTTAAAAATGTGTTAAGAGAGTAGGTCTCAAGCTAAGTGTTCTTACCATAATTCAAAAAAAGTCAAAAAGATTTCTAATTCATCGCTCATTTACTATCAAAAGCAATTCTTATACTCCTTTATGTCTATTTGTGCTTTTATATTCTAAACGCTTACTTTAATACATAAAAATATTACTTTCACATTAGAATCATTCTGATAACAAACATCTTTTAACAAATACTTGAAAAATATCACAAATAAGCTTGAACCAAAATATTAAACAAAATGTTTAATAGTGATTTAACTGTATTAGACAATGTAACAATATTTATAACATTTATACTGTACCTCATTCTTTAAGAGATTTGAATTGGAAGCCTTTAATAATAGCATATTAATTTAAATGCAAATTTAGATAACTTTCATACTGAGAATATTAAAATATACAGGTATATATATGTGCCATATACAATTACATTCTTCTATCATTCTAGATGTCTTTATCTCGAAGGCTTCAAAATCACCCAATAAGTCATAAAAAGTGGGAGCACTTACTTAGGTGTAGAAGGACCCCTTGGCCATGTTCCGTCTTCATTTCTCTGTTCTATCACTAACACCTGCAAATATGACACAATAAAAGAGTGTTTTTCTTAACCCTGACATTAAAATAGTTTTAGGAGATTAGCTGGATTCACTAAGAAAATAAAGTAACTTTGTGATTACTTAAAAGACACAGTAGACAAGGTGAAGAAGTATTTGCATTTTGATTCCAAAGCTGAGAAAGAGACAAAAACATAAGTCAAATATAAGAAGCAAGCAATTAAGTCAGAAGGAAAGAAGGTAAACTATGGAGAACATAGTTGGTTATATGACTTTAAGTATAAGAAAGTTTAAACCAAGTGGGTAGAATACAAATTCCTTGAATTTAAGGAGTATGCTTTCTATTTCTTTTCTATTTGTCACTTGTAACCTTAGTTTTGAGCAAAAAAACAGATGCTCATTAAATGAATATGTTGTGATTAAACATACTGATGTATGATCTTAGCTAACTACTATTACATAAACTGTAAGGAACAGTGACACATAATTCCAAATTGTAGATTACATAATTTATTTGGGGTCTTGAAATTTATGTTCATTTTATTAACATGGAAATAGAATCTTTTAATACATAAATGATAGCATCACATTTGTGAGAATCAGACTGAAGATCTCTATAGCAGCATGGTTAAGGTAGACAAAAATCACTTCTAATAAATGAAAAGTACTGGCGAATGCAGAGCTATTCTTTATTCTAAAACATCCCAGAATCTTTCCTTATATATTCCAGTATAAAAAAGTCTTTCTTCTCATTTTTGCTATGGGTGAGTCTGCGCAAAGAAGAAAAACTAAGCAGAAACAATTAAATTAGCAAAAAACTATGATATTCTCCTTAAGAAGTTACCTAATATCTAAATTTCCATGGGCGGGGGCGGGAGGTGGGGGTGGGTTAGGGGGATGGACGGACAGACTATAAAACAGAAAATGGGCCATGAAGTAAAATTCAAGGTTTTGTAAATTTGAAAACATTCTACCTATTCAGTTTCATTATCTTTTTCTTAAAGTTGCAATTTTGTAACCTACTCTATATACTTTTGGTAATATATTTTTTGTGGACTGCATGTTTCAGGCTGTTTATAAACTGGCATTTGGATCCTAACCACATAAATGTAAGCCTGTTCCATACTGTTATAACAAACAATAAAATTTTGGTTAAAAAAAAAAACCTGGAACCATGTTGCTAAAAAAGTATGCTAATTAAAATACTGTGTCTAAAAAATTAGTAATTCTTACATTCAAAAACCACATATGAACATATGAAGTATACATACCATATAAAGAATAAGTACACTATGTACCTAGCATGCTGATCCCTCCCTGATTATATTCCTCTCCCTATCTGCCAAGACGACCATTATCCTCGATTTTCTGATAGCATTCTGATAGTCATATATTTATATATTTTTACACTTATAAAATTGAATTTAGTGAGTAATTTTGAATTACTGAAGAAAGTTTCCCTTCACTGCAACTTATAACTATAAAGGTATCAAATATAAAATATACATAAGTACATATACACTTTATAGTCATTTAGACAGTAGTCCCCAACCTTTTTGGTACCAGGGACCTGTTGCCTGATGATTTGAGGTGGAGCTGAGGCATTTATGCTAGCACTGGGGAGTGGCTGCAAATACAGATGAAGGTTTGCTAGCCTGCCCGCAGCTCACCTCCTGCTGTGAGGCCCAGTTTCTAACAGGCCACTGACTGGTACTGGTCCGCAGGCCCAGGGATTGGGGATCCCTGATTTAGAGGACTTACATCGGTTAAAAAAAAAAATAATTTAGCTACAGAAAGTTTCAAAGTTATGCATTTAATATCATTGTTTATGGTTTGATTATTAAGGAGGGTCCCAAAACTGAAGTAAGAATCAAGTAAATAATAAAAGCTTAACCATAACATCTAAATTCCTTAAGTATTTGTATGTAAAAGTTCATGTTTTCTCAATACAGGTATTAATGTGGAAGGATATCAGAATGTTAAAATTTAATCCTTTATTCAAATGTATAATTTTCTGAATAAAATTTTGCTCATGGTTAAAACTTTAACTCAGGATGAAAATGTTCTTAGAAGTTTCAGCATTTAATTGAAAACCACACATGTACACAAAAGGGAGAGAGATAAAGACCACTTATTTTGAGAGGCAAACTCTTCAATTTGTATCTTTGTTTCACCTTTCTAATAAGGATACTTTAAATTTTAGTAAAAAAAAAAAATTAAGTCCAGAATAGTGCTTAGTTTGTCATAGTCAGAAAATAACTGTTACAAATATTTTAATATATATTTTTGGAAACACTGCTATTTCAAATGATCAAATATCCTCAAGTATATTTAATCTTATTCTACATAAAATAATTTATTGTCATCTGTAATCTGGTAAATGCATTCCTATCATCAAATTATTTAAATTCTCTAAGATTCAGTTTTCTAATGTACATGTTGTAGAGAATAATAGCCATTACATAGGATCGACCACTGAAAGGAGTTAAATAATACTATATATTTCAAGCTGTACTGGAGTTATCTCAATGCCTGCTGGATGAGAGGTGTTTGTCCTATTGAAAGAGGGAGTTGGCTGGCTAGGGAGGGGAAGGGGGTGTTAAGACTAGGCAGTAGAGTTCCAAGTTCCTCACTCTAGCTTCAATCCTGTAACTCTCCTTTTAATTGTAATTCATATTAGATTTTGTAAGATTTCATCTAAGAATATAACAGCTAAATAACTCTGAAAAATCACTATTTTTATACCCTTTTATAACACTTGACATCAAGTAGGCACTTAGTAAAAATTAATTTCCCACTGTTACTCTGAATTTTTTTTAACAACTTGTATCATATTATTGATGTCAATAGTGATTTTAAATAAAACAGAACAAAACCAAAACTCCTATATATCTGAGCACCACGCTCTGTGTTAGGTACCAAAAGTAGAAACAAAAAATAAATAAGATGGAAAGTCCAACAAAACTAAGGCCTCACAGCTTTGCTGGGGAGGTTAACATATAAATAACTGAAGAATATAATAAATTATACAAAAGACATATTAAATCATTATGGAAGGTAAGGGAGTAACTTTTTCTCCACAGTAGAAAAATCCTATATCTTGAATAGATATTGAGAAAAATAGAAAAGATTGAAGAGGTGATGTGATATCTAATTTGGAATTTGAAGAATGAATAATCTGATTAGATTACATGATAGGATGAAATAGTTAATTTGAATATTTTGATGTTTAAAAGGACTTTTTGCTGGATGGATGCAACAAAAGACTGAAGAAACAGTATACAGGAAAGCACAGGAGTATGAATAGGAGAATATGTTTAGTGTATTATAAGCAGTTCAGTTTGGTTTTGTTAAGAGTGCAAATCACAAGGCAAGGATAATCTAAAGATGATGGAAGACTGGCAAAAGGTCAAACATAAGCTGTGTTAAGGTGCCTGGACTATATTAATTATTGAGAAACCAGGAAATGTTTATAAAAGGAAATCACAAGGTTTACAATTTAGAAAGAGTATTTTGGCAGAAATATGGAAGATTAAGAATAGACAAGTAAAAAACTGGACAGAGGGATTTAGAGCCTACTGTAAAAGATAAGGGCTGGGAATGGCATAAAGATAGTAATTCAAGAAATATTTAGAAGGTGGAATTAGTAGGACTTGTTGACTCTGACTAAACATTTTCATTTCTCAACACATTCATTTTTTGGTTATACCATAAGAAAGACTAAACTAGGGGTTGATACCTTTTAGTAGGAGCTGGAAAACTACAGTTCACTTAGCTCCATGACTGCTTTAGTAAAGTTTGTTGGAACATAGTCATTTCATTTGTTTACACATGGCTACATATGACTACTTTCGTGCTACTACAATGGCAGAGCTGTATTGTAACAAAGACCAAATGACCGGCTAAGTGAAAAATATTTACTGTTTGATCCTTTACAGAAAATTTGCTGACCCATCTTAGTAGCTATTTTTTGATAGAAAATAATTTCTTTTTAAGAAGTAGGTTATTCTCAAGCTCAAAGAAATGAAAGCTAATGACCAGTAGGAAAAGGGAAGAGATGACTTAGAAAGAGGAAGCCAGAGCCAGTAGAACCCATTATAGATTGCTGGGGTATTCAAAAAGTTTGTGACTCCAGAAAGGTCTGTGTATGGTATGCTTAAAATAAACAGTAGTACTAAAAATACCTGTCCTTGGTATAAACCAGCATCCTGAATGGTGCTGTCTGGTTTATTCAGGGGTTCGAATGTATTACTCATGTATTTGTTCCATAATCTGGTCTCTTTTTCATCTGGAATATTGAAGATTTTTCTTATTTCTTTTTCAATTGTATCTAGATTGAAGGAGAAAAGATAAGTAAATATAATAAATATTTAAAAATATACCACATAGAGCTAAGTGCTCACGAGCATTAAAATCCTAAATTTAAAATACTGATACATATTATAAAATCAACACATTTTCTGATGATATGTAGGAGTCAGAAATTAAAGTATGATTCAGAGATGCTACAAATGGAATATACTATGTTATAACATAACCCATTTAAAGTCAATTTATATTAAGTTGAACATAATTTACAGTTTAAATAGCTAACTAAAAATTAGAACATATGAATACAAATAAAAGTGCCTTCTTTGAAGGGATGTCTGTATTGGTCAAAATTTCTTGTTTTCAAGGTAACATCATATATTTTCCTTATTTCTAAATCAATTATCTGAGTAGAAGATATCTTTTTTTTAAACTGAAGCAGCTTAATCTGCTATAAAATAAGACACAGGAGTATCTACACATTTGAGAGTACAAATGTAATTAAGCTTCAGTACCATAGTGAAGTGATTCTTTAAAATTTCTAAACATTAGAAAGAAATATTAGAAAATACTATTGAGTTCATTGAATTTTGAATTCTAGTCAGTAACTTGCTTAACTTAGACTCAAAAAAAAGTAAAATATTTTATGACATAAAGAAATATAAAATACTTCTAAATTTTTGAATACTTGGTTTGTTTAAGAAAAAACATTATTTACAAAATACTAAACCTAATAATATATGTTCTCTGAAGAAATATAAACTATGCCTATCCTACATATCAAATTTTGTCCAATCATATTGTTTAGGTTCTACTTAGCTGCTTATGTTCCTATTAAAAAAGTAGTAAATCTTACATTGTATCTCAAAACTTAAAGCAAATTAGCCAGAACATTTCATAATTACATTAAATAAATAATCTGATAGTACTATTTTCTATTTTGGAGGGGTTAATTTTTTTGTTCTTTTTATTGAATGTAAATGTAAACAAAAATGCGTAAGTCATCAGTATATTATGACAAATTTCCAAAGTGAACACTCCAGGTAACCAACACCCAGATGAAGAAACAGAACAATATGTAGGAAAGAGTGAGTGAAGAGAAAGAAGCTGAGGAAGGGATGTCATTTTAACTTTCTATAAAAAAATGAATACTTTTTTGATTGCAGAAATAATTCTTGTTCATTGTAAAAAATCTGGAAAATACAAATTTGATATTTCTTCTTCCAGACATTTTCTATTAATACACAGAGATATTTATATACATAATATAAATATACAAACATATGGGAATTTCTTCTTTACTGAGTTTTGTAAAATATTCATATATAGGGAAAGAACATTATAGGCAGAAGAAAGAGTAATGCAAATGCCCTAAGGTTGGAATGCATTAGGTATGTCTTAGAACAGCATGGTACACCAATGTGGTTGAAGTAGAAGCAGCAAAGTAAAAATGAGATCATAAAAGTACTCATCTAGGGTCATATAGAATTTTGTGAGCTATGAAAGTATTCTATTTTATCTGAATAAGAAGGGAAGCCACTGAGGAGTTCTCAGCAGAGAAGTGGCATGACCTAATTGAGATTTTAAATGTTCACTATTGCTGCTAGTAAAGAAAAAACTGCAGGATGTCAAAGGTGGGAGACTAGGTGACTGCAGTAATTCAAACCAAGGTGGTAGTGGTAGTAGTAGTAGAAGCAATGTTAAGTTGGTTAAGACTGAGAACAGATTCTGAAGAAACCGCTAAGAAGATAAACTGCTTGATTACAGCAGAGTGAGAGATAAAAAGATAATCAGAATGATATAAAGGTTTTTGGCTTGAGCAATGGAAGAATTTAAGTGGTGATTACTCAGATGGAGAATGACCGTAGCAGGTTTTGTGGGAAGGGAGAATTTAGTTTCTTACCTGTTATAGCTCGATTCTTATCTGACAAGAGTGAAGATATGGAATGGTTGAAATTGGAATTAAGGGAGAGTTTTGGATAGATAATATAAATTTAAAAGATATCAATATGCAGAAAGAATTTAAAGCCAGGGGACTAGAGGAAAATCACCAAGGAAAAGAAAGAAGATCCAAGGACTAAGCATGGATGTGTTAAGATCAGGAATATAGAGAAGCTCTTACATGGAACTCAGAGAAGATGCAGTAGTGAGAACTTGTGCCCTGAAAGCCATGTGAAGAGAAAAGTGTTTCTAGACAGAAAAGTGAATAAGTTAATTTTCCTGGCAGATTAAGAAAATGGAAGACTGAAATTACCACTGGATTTATACATGTAGAAGTAGCTAGCCACCATCGCAAAAGCAGTGCCAAGAGAGTGGCAGGCTTGAATGTCTGAATGCAGCAGGCTCAAGAGAGAATGGTAGCAGAGGAAGCCAGAAAGCAGAATGCTCAAATTTAATTTGGCAAGTGCAGTTATAGATAATGATAGTGTATGAGAACTGGAGGTTGGGTGCAGATCAAGATCACCAGAGTTAAGAATATCAAGACATTGAGAGCATGTATATATTTTTTCCATATATAAATGTGACTCTTAGAGGCAGTTAATAAAAAGCAATAAAACTAAATTTTATCTTTCTAATTGGAATATGTTCAATACCCAAATATATCAATTTAGGAAGAAAAATATTCACGGGTAAAGTATTTTGGCTCTGAATGTGGTAAATTATTTAGAGCCTGCCTAAGGTACTCTCATTTTCATTATAAATCAATGCAGGTAGTACTAGCTGAAAAAGAAATATTTTATTAATTTGGTAAAAACCAAACATGTACTTCTATTTCTTAATTTTATTTATAAAATTTAGCTATATTTCATGTACATAGCCTTTCTGATCATTTTTAATCAAGACTTTTTAAAAGATCACAAAGGAAAAATATATATCCCATATTTCCTTTCTTTTAATCCAAATTCTTTACTGTTTTCAAAATTCACTTCCTTTAGAAAAACAAAATCAGCCAATTAACACTGCAGATTATGTAAGTCAGCAATTAAGATATTACACTCTGCACAATAGGATATATAGATGTCAAAGTATAGTGCATATTTGAAAATTATATAATTGTAATAACCGATGTTACTCCAGTAAACTTAATAAAAAAAAAAAGAGATATTAGACTCTGGTATAAGATGGAGTTAAAATACTGACTCTATCACTTGGTAGCAGGGTAAACCTAGGTTAAGTTATATAACCTTTGAAAATCTCAGCTTTATCACCTATAAGATTAGGATACAGTGTTGTTGATGTTTAAATAAGAAAATAAGAACATTTCTGTAAGTGCCTAAAACATAGTAAGTATTCAATAACTGCTAACTACTGTAACTATAACTATGAAGTATCTAAAATTACTGACATTTTAATTTTTGCAAATTTTTGCTTAGAAAGCTCTAATATAAACTTTCAAACCTTTCAAACTAAGGCTAACAGGGAGAAATTGTAACCTAGTATGCACATATACATACTGGTATTTTCGATTCCATTCTCTTTACTCTCAAAACTGTTCAATGATAACAAAGTATTGACAACACACTTTGAAACGCATTACTTTAATAAAAATTTTTAGCTATACAAAAATTCAAAAATGTACTAAAGTATTAGTAAATTTAAACTATGTTGATTAAAATCTATTTGAATCACGAAGCAGAGATTCTCTATAAATTACATATCTCCTTGATAAATTCTTTCTTACTACTTCATGTGAGAACGCCATAATTTTGTTTTGAATTTAGAAATTAAACCAATTGCTGATCTTCATAAGTTTTAAACTATTATTTGGTGAACTAATGTTCTAAAATAAGATTTCTGGTTTTTCATATTTATATATGATTTTCCTACAGATATGAGGTAAAGAGAGAAAATACTAAACTTTAAAAATAGGAAATATTATCTGTATCAAGTATTTTAAGAGGTGGCTTCTCATTTATATTCCAATTGGCTGAACATTTCAGAGGTTAGTCTCTGAATTAATTTTAATAGATAGATACACTTACAGATTCTTATTGTGCACACTTTACTATCTTGATTAATGTAATTTTCTATACAGTAGTCTCCCCTTATCTGTGGCTTTCCTTTCTGAAGTTTTAGTTACCCACAGTCAAATGTGGTCTGAAATGCGAAATGCAAACATTCCAGAAATATAAAATTTATATGTTCTAAATTGCAAGTGTCGAAGTCTTGTGTCATACACTCTGTACTGCCTGGGATATAGAGTCTGGCACATCCACGCTGTATACGCTCTCTGCTCAATAGTCACTTAGAAGCCGTCTTAGTTATCAGATCAACTATTGCTGTATTGCAGTCCTTGTGTTCAGGTAACCTTTATTTTATTTAATAATAGCCCCAAAACAGAAGAGCAGTGATACTAGCAATTTGGATATGGGAAAGAGAAGCATTTAAGTGAACATAATATAATAAAATATGTTGAGAGAAAGACCACATTCACATAACTTTTAGTACAGCATATAGTTATAACTGTTCTATTTTATTATTAGTTATTGTTAATCTCATACTAATTTATAAATTAAATTTTATAAATTTTCATAGGTATGCATATATCTAGGAAAAGACAGCATAGTATATATAGGTTTTGGTACCATCCACTGTTTCATGGAATCTACTGGGGGTCTTGGAACATATGACTCCCTGATAAGGGGGACACTACTGTATTATACTGAAAACTTTCAGATTTTAATATGTAGAAATGTTTTATTTCATAAATATGTTCTATAAGTCTAGAAGTTCAAAAGTAACTTATTCATAATAATATGATATTTATATGTGTAATTTCTAATATTTTAAGCATTCATTTTAGAAAGATAACTACAGGTTTACTAAAATTGCATTTCAAACTTATAAATGCTCTAGCTAAATGAAGAGGGTGAAAAAAAAAGTTACGTATTTTATTTGGCAAAAAAATTAGGATTAATCAAGCACTGGGTACTCAAGAATGGTGCTATTTCAAGAAAAATATATGTTAAAAGTATTTCCTGATGTGAAATGAGTAAGCAGTGAAAGTCAAATGATGTATGAAATCCAGAAATACTTTTATTTACTTTTAACCAAAGCATACTTAATGATTGGTTCCATCAAGGAAAGCTATAAGGTGCTATAATTCATAAATGTGCTAACCACCTCTCTTCCTTGCTGAGTTCTATGTTGTGCCATGTCCTTCTCTACTGTCCAATTTTCCAATAAGATCAAATTATTACTATTACTCTTGTTTTCCAGTAACTTTTACAAAGTTCCAATTACTTAAAAAATAACTTTTATAATTTTTATTTTGAGCTGTATTTACCAAAAACTACTGTAATTCTGTTATTAAATTCCTTATTTAAAAAACATTTTATTCAATACATTCTGGATCTTAAATTAAAATGTGGCTTTTAAGTAGAATGAAAAAATTTATATATATTTTAATGTATTTATATGTGCTCATATATGAATATATAGAGATATGTAGAAGTATGAATATATAGAGGGAGTTAGGTAAATTTATACATGAGACTGCAATTCCCTAATTTACTCATTATAAAAAAAAATCATTGTGTCATAATGCTAAAACTGCTGGCTTATTTACATAGCTAATTAAACTGCATTTAGAATCCAAAGAATGAGCTGAGAGAAAAAAGGAAATAAACAATTGTCACTTTCCATGCTAAGAAAGGAAAACATTATCATTATGACTATATTACATAGCCTGACGAAGTTTTATTTAAACGAGGTTTTATTTAAAGTTCTACTTTAATTTGTTAAAAACAAAATATACATTTTTAAATGCTAAAAACAATAACTATTTGATTTTGTTAAAAACAGGTAAAATGGCACAAATATTAAATTCATCTAATAACGTAAAATAATTCAATTCTAAGATATACTGCATCAAACTTGGAAATCTACAATGTTTAAGTATAAATCCTTAAAATGGTTATCATCCTAGGAGCATATAACAAATAAATTATGATTAAATTTCTAATAGTAATGGTTTGCCAAAGAGAGGATCTTGCATTACCTATTGTGTCAGCTTTGCTAAATCTTCGAGTTACAACATTGTTCATGTTTCCATTTTCACAGAGCTTCAATTCTGTGAGATATACTTCTACTTTGCAGTGCTTTACAAACATACCCTGTTCAACCACCTAAAAAACAAAATAAAACAAATCAGTGGTTAGCTTAGCTCAATATATTTCACTGTTTTTAACAATAAATTTATCTACAGAGGCTTTAGAAAAAATGCAGATCTCCGATGAAAAGCAACTACTATTAAATTCATCATCATAGAATAAAAGGTATTGGATACTTGAAAAAATCAAGAAACATTTTTGGAAAATTTATTATTTAACTGAATATGAATAACAATATTAAACAGTAACAGAGAGTTTAGAAAGGTATTCTACTGATTTACAAAGATACCTGGGTACATAATGAATACCTTCAATATTTATGATGAGAAAGTTTACTCAAAATATAAATACAACTCTGATCAAAGATACAGACATACTTAAAGATTTTAGTACTTGTTCTCAAGCAGAAAACCTTTAAAAATTGATACAATTTCAGTTAGCAATAGCTATCACATCACTATGTATGTTAAAATAAATATTTTAAAATAATTCCAAATTACTGCTGCCAAAATATTCAGCTATGCCCTGTAACTGATATGTTAGTTTTCCACCCTAAGATGACTTTGTTTGACCTTTAAATGAACTTAGTAATTCTATGCAATGGAAAAAAAAAAAAACTCTGCTAAACATGCAACCAATAAAACAGAAAAATAAAAAATATGTATATATTAGAGTCACCTTTTTAATAAGTGTATTTCCTTTTGATCTTCTAAAGGGTAACTCTAGGATTTCAGTCATGAATACTGTTGCTGAAAATAGTAATCAGCCTGATATGTGATACATTAGACAAATATGGTAAAAGGGAGGCTCCAAATGGCTGTTGTACTCAGGAGCTTCGCATTAATTTAGTAAGACACTTAAATATTCCTTTCACTTTCAAGGAAATTGTTTTAGCTCAAAAAATTCAAATGTAGTTTATCTAGAATTTAATGTCAAACTCAACGCTAATTTCTATGATGCTCTGTCATATATATTTTCCTACTGCTGTTTCAGGTAACAGCCTGCGCTTTCCTTCCATTAATCAATTCATTTTCCAACCAATATATAAACTGTCTCTTAACTAATGAAGTTCATTTTATCTTACACTTATTTACTTTGAGATTAAGAATGTATCAAAAGATACCATAACATTTAATTTCATCATACTGCTTGTAGCTGTATTTAAGTAGAAAAACTAGGAATCAAATATTCCTGTCAATCATAAATTTCAGTTCTTGGATCCAATATCTGAGTAAGAATCCTAAAATAATATATTAAGATAGCTACTAATTACTGATAAGTTGCTAAAACTGACATACCTACAGGCCTCATTTTTATGCGGAAAAAAATGGAATAACCAACAATAGATCAGGTAATGGGATAAAAAAAAGAATAAAATAACAAAAAATATGAAAATCCCTCATTAAGATTATATTGAGGTATATACTTTCTAAATTAGCATAGCTTTTTTTTTAAATACAATTTTCATAACACTAATAGACATTTTCCTAGAAAGAACCTGGTGATTTAACTGTCAGGAAGTCATTGTAAACAATAAAAATAAGACATCTAGATTACATCGAAGTCCACATTTTACTGGGATTCAGAATTTTTCTCATTTTTTCTTCTCCCCAATAGTATCTTACATGGCTAAAAACCTTCATCATCACTACTAAGAATATTACTAATATTTTTGTATTTGACTACTTCCAAAAGTAGTGTATTAAAAAGCTGTTCTTTTAAAGAAAATGTTTACCCACCAATTACTTTTATTTGAAAAGAACTATATTATATAAATGATTAAAGCCTGAATAGCACCATAGCAAAGAAAAATTATCATATTTATATAACGTCTTTTAGATTTATTTATATAAACTTCTACATTCATTAAAAATGTTTGCACTGAAAATAATCATTTAAAATGATAGGTAAGAAGACTGTGTAACAAGAAGAAACAGGCTTATTAAAAACAGGGTACAAAGTATATTTATCTAATTATTGCAACCATTAAAATATACATTTGAAATAAGACAATGAATATCAGAAATAACAGTTAAGTTTCAGAATTAGAGATGAATGTTTTTGTAAATAAATTATATGTTATGTTATTATAAATAAGGAGTAAGCACAAGATGAAATCTGGCTCTCTGTTAAAAATTTAAGACTTACGACTATACAAAAACAATTCCATTAATTCAAGGCTACATTAAAGGTAAAGTCTTTTTACTAAGTTAGTGATGGAAACTCAAGTTTATGCTGAATTAAAACAAATATTATTTCTATTTATTTTGCTATAAATATTAGAAAGCATTTTGTACTAAACCATGTAATATATTTAATAAATCTAATGTAGTCCACTCTTTACATAAGCAGATGAAAGTTTCACAGAAACTTTACTTCATTCCAACTGCCTACTTCTCTCCCTTTGGAAACAGGAAATAATTTTTGAAGAAATTTGGTACTGCACACCAATTTGATAACACCAGGAGTAATGGACACTTACTATTTTTGAGGAGTTAGCTACATTCATTTTTATAGCACTTACTGAGCACCTGTGTGCTTGAACAACAGGCAAATTAGGCCTAGTCCCTGGACTCAAGGTAATAACACCTAGTAGTAAAGACAAACAAGTAGAGAAGTATAACACAACTATGAAATCATAGGTGTTAATGCATAACAAACAAATCTGACATGTGATATTTATCCATAAATACTGCAGGATATATTTATTCAAAAACAAGGACTCAAACATAACTATATCATTATCATACCTAAAATAATTAAAATGAACCCCTTCATATCAAATATTTGGTCAATGTTCAAATGTCACTGCTGTCTCATTTTTAATATAGTGTTTGAATCAGGACTTTCAAATAAACTTGCACATTACAACTGACTGATAAAGTCTCTTAAGTGTATTTTAACTGACAAGTTAACCACCTACCTTTTTTATTCTTGCAAGTTTTAAGACTAGTTTATAGATGGTGAGATACAAGATGTAAATAATATCTAGTTACACCTCTTTTTGTGATGTTGGCAGGCATAAATTACCCATTGCCTAGATCAGGGGTGGGCAAACTATGACCCACAGGCTAAATCTGACTTGCCATCTATTTCTGTAAATGACATTTTACTGGGACATAGTCATACCCATTCATTTATGGATTGTGTATGGCTGCTTTTGCACTCAAAACAGCACAGATGAGTAGTTTCCATAGAGACCATTATCGCTCACAAAACTGAAAATACTATCTGGCCCTTTACACAGAAGTTTGGTGACCTCCATGGCCATATATTCATTAGATCTTTAATTTTGCTACGTAATGTTTTGTCATTTTCAGTGTAGAAAAGCAATTTTTATTCGTTCATTCCTAAGTACTTTGATATGTTGTAAACATTATTTTCACATTCAACTTTATTTGCTGCTGATATATAATTGGTTTGCATATACTGGACCTTATATTTGGCTACCTTCCTAAACTTAATTATTAGTTCTAATTATTCATTAGTACAATTTTTGGATTTTTCAGCATATACAATTATGTCTCCTAGAACATTATAATTTTATTTCTTCTTTTTCAATACTTATTCTTTTAGTTCTTTTCCTTGCATTATCATACTGGCTAAAACATTTAATACAGTTACCCTTCCCTTGTCCCTGATCTGAGAAAGGAGAAGAGCTTTGAATATTTTACCAATAAATGTATTTGCAGTAGGTTTCTATTCATAGTTTTTTAAGAGTTAAAAAAAAAAATCATACATGGATATTGAGTTTTATCAAATGCTTTTTCTGCATTGAAATATTTTTCTTTTTTATTAGCTGAGACCAAAATTATAATGTGATTTTCAAAGTTAAATCAAAACTGCATTTGAAAAAAATCCAGCTTGGCTATTTTTTAAAATTGTCCTTTTTACATATTGCTGGATTTAG
The DNA here is from genome assembly GCA_003508835.1 of Eonycteris spelaea. Classification (NCBI taxonomy): domain Eukaryota; kingdom Metazoa; phylum Chordata; class Mammalia; order Chiroptera; family Pteropodidae; genus Eonycteris; species Eonycteris spelaea. The sequence goes on from PUFA01000070.1 coordinate 5,050,725, forward strand.
ATTGTTAATATTGTGTTTAGGAATTAAGCATCTGTGTTTATGAGTGAGATCAGCCTGTAATTATTCTTTTTTTCAGGGTTTTGTGCTATGTTTATGCTAGCCTCACAAAATAAGTTGGGAAGCATTCCTTCTATTTTCTGGAAGAGTTTATATAGAATTAGTGTACTCCCTCCTTAAATATTTGGTAGAATATACTGGTGAAGCTTTCTGGACCGGCAGTTTTCTTTGTGGGAGGGTTTCCATTTAATGATTCTATTTCTTTAATCACAAAATGCAACTCAGATTTTCTATTTCCCATTGTTTCTACATTGTTGTATTTTTCTAGAAATTTGTCCGTTTCAGCTAAATTTTCAATTACATAAGGCTGATCAAAAACAATCTTTTAAGAGTTTTCAGGCTCTATGATGTCCCCTTTTAATTTCTAATACAGGTTATTTGTACTCTCACTCTTGATAAGTTTGTCAGGACTCACCTTTATTTTACTAGTCTAATTTCATTGTTTCTATGAGTGAACTTTGTTTAGTGTTGTTTTTGTCTATTTTATTGAATGTCTACTGTACAATATTCTTTCTTGGTTAGGCTCATTTTCCCTTTCTTCTCTTAACTTCTTGGGACAACAGATTTTTAGACTTTTTTATTTTCTGATATATACATTTAAGCTATAAAGTTCCTTCTAGAATGGCTTTAGTCACCCTTTTATGTTGTATTATCATTCAGTTGAAAATATTAGACAATTTAGAATACAAAAGAAATTTGTCTTCTGCACTATGTGGCATGTCAATTAGGTCAGGTGGTTAATCACATTGTTCAAATCTGCTCCCAAGTTCATTCATGTGGTTGTTAGCAGGCCTCAGTTCCTCTCCAGCTGTTGGCAGAGACTTCGGTTCTTCAACAAGTAAGTCTCTCCATAGGCTGTCTGCATGACATATTTCTTCACTCAGAGTGATGGATGCAGGAGAGATCATGAGAGCACTCCCAAGTTAGAAGTATCCATATATTTATAAACTATGCAGAATTGACATACTATCACTTCTGCCGTATTTTACTGGTCACACAGTCCAACCATGGTCCAATTTGGAAGATTACACTAGAGTGTGGGTGGCAATCACTAGGGATCATCTTTGAGGATGCCTACCACAATCCACCCTCTGGTCCCCAGTAAGTCACAGTCCCTCCCCCACACGATGCAAAATATACTCACAATCCCTGCAAAGGCTAGTCTCATCTCATTATAACATTAACTCAAAGTTCATAAACTTTTCATCTCTATTTGATCCAGGTGCAGTGAGGATTTAAGCATCTTGTGTATAGTTCCTTTTGATCTACAGATCTGTGAAATAATTTTTCTGTCCCACATACACCCAAATTGTTAATATAGCAACTTTGTAGCATCAATTCCAAATAAACCCAAACATGGTTTGGTCTACTAGAGGTTTATACCCTTGTATTTAATTGTTTTCAAACAGAAAAAAATACCAGATAATTATGTGAGTCAGAAATTCTGGTTCTCTCCCATCTTTCTCTTCACTCCCCTCCTCACACGAATACACTATCAAACACTTGTATAAGGTTGGCATATCTACTTTAAGCATACGGTATTATTCTACTATGGTAATACCCTCACTTTTATAAATGGCTTTGTAGTTCCAGAAGTAAAGAAAATTGGTCATTTTTAATGCTTCCAGACTGTAATTGTAAAACTTTAAAATAGGAAAGAAAAATATCTGCATTTTCAAGTTTTTAAAAAAATTTGTTGCAAAATATTTCAACTTTTTATTTCATTATTTTCTAATTGTTTTATCAAAAAGCAGTGCTGCACAGTGGTTAAGAAAAGAGTCGAGCTGACTTAGTTTGTAAACTAATGTGACTTTCTAAAAAAGTCCCTGAATCTCTACTCCTATTCTCATTTCTTCATCTATAAAATGGGGACAATAATACTTACTGCATAGGCATTTTTTGAGAATTACTTATGTATACAGTAGTACACTCTTATACATGGAGGATACTTCCAGGACCCTCAGTTTATGCCTGAAACCATGAATGGTACAGAACCTGTGTATACTATGTCCCCGCCCCCCCCCCTCCCGCCCCGCTGTTTATTTATAAATTAGGCCTAGTAAGAGATTAACAACAATAACCAATATAAAATAGAGCAATTATAACAACATACTGGAATAAACATTGTATGAAGGTAGTCTCTGTCTCTCTCTCTCTCTGATACCAATCTGATGACTGAAACAGCTACTAAATGACTAATGTGGGCAGGTAGCATATACAGGATGGATACGCCAGACAAAGGTATAATTCATGTCTCAAACAGGATGGAGCAGGAAAACGTATGATTTCATTATGCTACTTAGAATGGCATGCAATTGAAAACTTAGGAATTGTTTATTTCTAGAATTTTTCCATTTAATATTTTTGGATCACAGTTGACTGCAACTAAGTGAAACTACATAAAGCAAAACCACAGATAAGGAAGGACTGCTGTTAAGTGTTTAAATAGCAGCTCGCCTATAAGAAAACCCTCTACATGTGTTAACCGTTGTTATTATACAATGTACAGTAACATTTTTACAGTCTTTTTCTCAAAGATAATTGACGAGGCTTCACAATTCATTAGATTAACAACAAAATGTGAATTTTTCAAGAAAAAAAATTGTATTGTTATTTTTAATATGTACCTTTCGTGCTATTGGTTCCTGACCTTCCATCAATGTGTACCAGCTGACAAGTTTATTCCAGCCCTCAGTTGGCAATAGTATGTAATCCAATTCATCAATAAGATGCTCCTTAAGTGACTGGGCATCACCATCTGCAAAGGAAAAACAAGCTCATTAAAAAAAAAAAGTATATACCTCAATACTTTGGTTGTGTAAATTACAAATTACTTAAATTCATAAAGACTTATTTAAATGTTTCAATGAGTTGTGAAGAAAGTTCTGAAGAGGTTCACACCTAAATCTACATATTCCAACATAAACTTGCTTGAAAAAGTTCCAACGCTTAGCATTCGCTAACAGGATTTAAAAACTTAATTTTTTTTAATTAGGCTCTTAAAAATAAAAGAAGGTATAACTGTTAACCAAGGGACCTGAAAGAAGAGTTTCCCAAATATGCTCAGTATCAGAGATCCCTAACATGGTTTAGTGGTCATTCTAGCATTAGATGACGAAGGAAGCTCAGAAACAAACCAATAACCTTTACAATGACACCAAAGCACATGGGAGTCCTTGTAAACCATGTGAGTCCCTGGAAACCATGACAGACAGGGCATCCTGTGAACCAACTCATTACTCCAGAAGGCCCATGATCTAGACTCCTTCTCAGATCTAAAGTGGAAGTAGTTTTTCAGATGTGATTCTATGATCCATTTTCAAAATTTTATTAAATTAAAATTTTAGTATAAGGCAAGCCAGAGATATAGAAGCAATACCTTGAGTTATACCTATATCACAGTACTAATTAGAGATTCATTTATTATTATCTGGCCCTTTACTTGAATTTCCAAACAGAAATAGTTTATTGGGTTATATACAACATAAAGGAGATTTTCTCATTCTGAGCTAGTCTTACATTAACGAACATGAGAAACCAAAATGTTGTTGGTACCATTTCAATATGAGAACATACTATTCTTACTAGATATAACAATATAAATCAAGAAGCAGGAAAAATGCTAAAGGGATTAAAGAAAATTATTCTATCTAGGATCAATCTACAATCATAAAATCACATTAAACTTTGAGAAAACTATGGTTCACATACAGCGCAAAATGGGAAAGCTCTGAATCATTTATAGTACAGAATTCAATAGCAGATGCCAACTGTTAATTTTTAGGCTCAGTTTTTTAAAACCTTAGTTGTAATTTTTAAATTCTTGATGATAATTTGCAACATATTTTCAGAACCTTCTGAAGGTGAAACTTAAATATTCTAGATCCCTGTATGAACAATGTACTATTGAGACATAATACGGTAGATAATGGTTCTTCCAGTGGGGGCCCTCTTCGTAGGTCCAAGCAGCTCAGGTGGCAGGAGGAGCAGCAAGATGCCAAGCAGCTCAGCTTTGTGAAGGCTCTTGGGAGGCTATGGCCTGCTGGCACCCAGCCCACAGCTGCCCCACGCCATGATGTCCAAGAGGAAGGTCAGCTCTGCCAAGGGGGTGGCAAACAAGGAGCTCAAAGAAGGCTGGAGAGGATATCAGCTAAACCTGCTCCTGCAAAAATGGAAACAAAGCCAAAAAGGTGGCAGAAAAGGATAACTCTGCAGACAAAAAGTGCAAACAAAAGGGAAAAGGGGAGCAAAAGGATAACAGTCCTAAGTGGCCAACCAAGAAACTAAAGATCTACCTGCAGAAAACACAGAAACGAAAAACCAGGAGAGTCCAGCCTCTGATGAAGCAGGAGAGAAAGAAGGCAAGTCTGATTAATATCATACACCATGCCTTATCAATGGTCTGTCTCCCTTCTTGAACAATCCAGAGGAATATTTTTATCAACTATTTCCTAAGTCCAAGTTTTTTAGTAGCTCTAGAAACATTTTTAAGGAGGCAATTCCACCTCACCCCACTTTTTAAAATGTAAATGTTTTTTTAAAAGAGTTGAAATTATTTGTTGGTTGTTTATCGTTTGGTACAACCAAACAAATAGTGGGAATTGAATACGGGAGGCTTTGATTGCTTGGGTGTCAGTTTAACATTCCACAGATGGGGGTAGTTTTTACATCCTATAATACAAGCACACTAAATGGCAATTTGGAGTCAGTCGTGCATTTAACTTATAATTTATAAATGTCGTGAACATTTATAAATTATTTCTATTCCACGTGTTTGGTAGAACTATTTCTTCTCAAAGAAAGCACTCCTTGATCTTGGCTCTCCCTGTCAGAATTTTGCACCCTCTGTAACATTTTTGGTCATGGTAGTCCAGTTTTCCTAGTTAACTTGTTAATAGGCTCTGAAAGATTGCAAATTTGATATGTGCTATATATATTAAACTGTGACTTAGTAAAAGCATACCAATATTTGGAGGTTTGGTACTTGACACTCTATTACAGAAAATTAGCCTCCAAATTTTAAGCTGGAAAGTCACTGGAATAACTGTTCAGAAAAGAATCAGAACCATATGACTTTTTAGTCTTTTAGCATGTATGTTAAGAATTGTGTATAAACCAAAATGTCCATGTACTTATCTTAAAAATCACTAATAAAAATCTTGATTATGAAAAAAAAATACACCAGGGAACCATGATATCTCAGAGAATCCTCAAAACAATATTATGAGACAGGCATCTCCATTTTGGATTAGAAAATATTAGAGAAACTGCGTAACTTGTCCAAGATCATACATACAGAAAATTGCAGGTACAGTGGAAGGTATTATTAAAAACCCTGTAATCTCAATTGATTTCCAAAACACCATTATGAAGTAGATATCTTCATTTTTATTAGTAAATAGATTCAGGTATTGATATACTTACCCAAGGTCACAAAGACAGAAAATTATACAGATTGGATTACAACACAAACATATTTACTCTATCGTCCATTTTTCTCACTCTAACAAACCACATCTAAGAACTGAGAAAAATTAAAAATTAAAATTAAGACTTCTATGCTGTTTTCCACAATAATTTAAGAGTTTGGGTAAATGATTTGATTTTGTACCAGAACCTAAGTAATAATTTGTATCTAGTGCACATAATAAAATTATCATTTTTATGTGGGGAGAATACCTCTAAACAAAAATAGCTGATATTTGATATATAATTGACATACAATAAACTGCCCGTATTTAAAATGTACTATTTGATGTTTTGACATATCAATACAAGTGTGAAATCATCACCACTACCAAAATGATGAAGATATTCATCACCCCCAAAGGCTTCCTCGTAGCTCTCTGTAATCTCTCCTTCCTGTCCATCCAAGGTCCACCATCCTGTCCCCAGAGAACCACTTATCTATGTTTCGCAACTATACACTATTTTGCATGTTTTAGAATTTTATATAAAACTGCGTTCCATTACTAAGAGTAAATCTGCATTTACTAGATTCATATAAAAATAGTACATACTGTTTTCTTTGGCTTCATTTATGCTGCATAATTTTCTTGAGATTCATTCATATTTTTAATGTATCAAAGTTCATTCTTTTTAATTGCTGAGTAGGATATGGATATACTATAATTTGTTTACCCACTCAGCTGTTGGATGGGCATTTTGGGTCGTTTCCTATTTTCTTATTATAACACTGCTATGAACATTCGTGTTCAAGTTTTCATATGGATATATGCTTTAATACCTAGGAATGAAATGGCTAATTCCTATGGTAAAAAAATGTTTAGCTTTAAAGAAATTTCAGACTATTTTATTCCCAGAAACAGTGTAAGGAAGTTCTACTTGTATCCTTGTCAACACTTGGTATGGGTCAGTTTTAAAATATTAATCATGTTAATACATGTATAGTGGTTTTAATTTCCATTTCTCTAATGACTAATAATGTTGAGTATCTTTGCATATACTTTTTGAAAAACTCTATCTTCTCTGGTGACATCTGTTCAAATCTTTTGCCCGCTTTTCCCACAGGGCTTTATGTTTTCTTAATACTGTTTCAAGAATTCTTTATTATACACACAAGTCTTTTACCAGGTAGGTGGTTTACAAATATTTTCTCCCACACTGTGGTTTTATCTTTTTCATTCCCTTAACAGTGTCATTTGAAGTAGGTTTTATTACTGATAAAATGTAATTCATCAATATTCTTCATTTATCAAAGAAATTTTATCAAATTTTCTTTGTATCATATTTAAGAAATCTTTGCTTAAGACAATGTCATAAAATTTTTTCCTTTTTCTATAAGTCTTATAGGTCTGGGGTTTTACACTGAGGTCTGTGATTTGTTTTGAGATAATTTTTATATGGTACCAGATATGGATCAAAGTTCAAGTTTTTTTTTGCAAACATATACTTAATACTCAAGCAGCATTTGTTTAAAAGACTATCCTCCCTTCACTGAATTTCTCCTTACATCTTTGTCTAAATTCAATCTACCATGGAGTTCCAGTCAAGATAGTGGAGTAGGGAAACGCTGTGCTTGCTTCCTCTCACAATCACATCAGAATTACAACTAAACTACAGAACAACCATCATTGAGAATCACCTGATTTCTAGTTGAAGATAAGTCCTATAACTAAGAATACATGGAAGAAGAGACTGGTAGGAGGGCAGAGACTCAGAAAAAGTGATTAAATATCAGAAGAGCTGTCTGGGCTACAGAGGTCCACCCTGAGAAGGAATAGGTACCAGCCCCATATCAGGCTCCCCAGGCCAAGGTGCCAGGGCCAAGAGAGAATTTCCCACAATTTCTGGCTGTGAAAACAGAGACTGTGGCTGAGACTAACGAAGGGCAGCTAGAGTCACAGCCATACCTCTTACAGGTCCTGCACATGGACCTGCAGATTGACTCACTTGCTCTGAGTTCCAGCGCTGGGGCAGCAGTGCGAAAGGCGCCAGTGACATAGAGGGAGAAACTAAATTGTCTGGCTTCAGGGAAAGAGCTGGAGGGGTAGACAAAAGTACTGGTAGAATTAGTGCTCCTTTACTGAGGCACCCCCACCACCAGCACGCAAATATAGACAAGTGCCATGTCTGAGTCTCCATCAACCTGGCTAACACTGTTCACCCTGCCCTGTTGATTCCTACGATCCCATCACACCCACGTTGTAGGCCCACCCTAGATACTTCCAGCGGCTTTTCTGTATATAAAGAGCCTTTCTGGGCTCATGCTATAGACTTTTCCAAAATCTCTCAAAGAGTCACAAATCCTGAACAAGCAGCATATGGCCTCAGGGGGCCCCATATCTCTTGCTGAGTGGCCCCAAGGCTCAGCCCTAGTGACAGCCAGCCTTAGTACACAGCCCCCTCTCAGGCACCTCCAAGCCTAGAACAAGTGGCAACCATCTGCAGATCACTTTGGAGCTCATTATCAAGTGGCCCTGGGAAGATAGGCATTGGCTGACCTTGGCCTGCAACAATCTCCTCCCAAGAAGCCCCGGAACTAATACACCGGGTGGCAGCTTCAGACCACACCAGACCACTCAAGCATCTCTGCAAATAACACACCAAGAGTCAGACTGGGCAGGCACCAGACCCCTGCTAAGGTGAATCATGCCCCTCCACTGTAGTCACAGCCAATCCTCACAACCAATCAGCATGAGGTTCAACGACTGCCTTACAAACAGTAGCCAAAACTCAATTACAACAGGAAGGCATCTACAACCTACACAAGGGACACACCTGGGGCACCTGAGCTCAGAAGGTCAGTGAGACTGTGCCACTGGGCCCACGGGGCACTACTATATAAGGACACTCTACTAAGACTGGGAGATATAGTGGCTCTACCTAATACAGAGAAACAAACACAGAGAGGTAGCGAAAATGGGGAGACATAGAACCATGTCCCAAATGAAAGAAAACAAAGTTCCAGAAAAAGAACTAAACAAAGTGAAGACAAGCAACCTGCCAGATGCAGAGTTCAAACCACTGGTTATAAGGATGTTCAATGATCTCTGTGAGAACTTCAACAAAGACATAGGAAACATAAAAATGGAGATCAAAACATAAACAAGAATCAGTCATAAATGAAGAATAGAATTAACTGAGATTAAGAATACATTTGAAGGAATCAACAGATTAGATGAAGCAGAGGTTCGAATTAGCAATTTGGAAGATAAGGTAGCAGAAAACACCTAATCAGAAAGCAGTAAGAAAAAAGAATCCAAAATATACAGACAGTTTAAGGGGCCTCTGGGGCAATACAGTGTACCAAGATTCATATCACAGGAGTACCAGAAGGAAAAGAGAGCAAGGGAATGAAAATCTATTTGAAGAAATAATGACAGAAACCTCCCCTGACCTGTTGAAGGAAACAGACATACAAGCCCAAGAAGTGCAGAGTCCAAAACAAGATGAACCCAAAGAGGCTCACACCAAGACATCATAATTAAAATCCCAAAGTTTAAAGACAAAGAGAGATTGTACAAGCAGCAAGAGAAAAGCAGTTAGTCACCTACTAGGGAGCACCCATAACACTGTCAGCTGATTTCTCAACAGAAACTGTGCAGGTCAGAAGAGACTGACATGAAATAGTCAATGTGATGAAAGGGACCTACAACCAAGATTACTCTACCCAGCAAAACTATTATTTGGAATTGAAGGACAGATAAAGAGCTTCCCAGAGAAAAAAAGCTAAAGGAGTTCACCACCACTACACCAGTATTATAAGAAATGTCAGAGGGACTTCTTTAAAAAGAAAAAAAAAAAAAAGATCAAAATAGGAATAATAAAATGGCAATAACTACACATCTATCAACAATTCTTTAAATGTAAATGAATTAAATGCTCTAATCAAAAGAAAGAGGGTAGCTGAATGGAGAAGAAAACAAGACCCTTATATATGCTGCCTACAAGTGACTCACATCAGATCAAAAAACAGACAGACTGAAAGTAAAGGGAAGGAAAGATATTTCATGAAAATGGAAACAAAGAAACAAACAAAAGCTGGAGTAGCAAGACTTAACACAAGACATAATAGACTTTAAAACAAAGGCTATATCAAGAGACAAAGACCCAATAATCCCACTCAGGGTATTTATCCAAAGAGATCCATAACAGTAGTTCAAAGGGACATATGCATCCATGTGTTCACTGCCTCCATTATTTACAAGGGTCAAGATATGGAGGCAATCTGGTTGCCTTTCAATGGACGAATGGATAAACAAGAGGTGGTACATAATATATACAATGGAATGTTACTCAGCCATCAGCCGTACAAAAGAATGAAATCTTGCCATATGCAATAACATGGATGGACCTAAAGGGTACTGTGCTGAATGGAGTAAGTCAGATAGAGAAAAACAAATGTCATATGATTTTATTTATATGTAGAATCTAGAGAATAGGATAAATGAACAAACAAAAACAGAAACATGCACATAGATACAGAGAACATTTTGATGGTTGCCGGACTGGGGACAGGATGGAGGGGGCAAGGAACTAAGAGGTACAAACTGGTAGTGAAAAATAGTCACGGAGAGATGGGAAAAATAGCGTAGATGACAGAGGCTTTGTTCAACCCTCTTGCGAACAAATCAAAGTTGTGCCAGAAACACGGAGCAAAGAGCAAGGAAAGTCACTTGGGATCTAGATGAACAGAGGCACTACAGCTAAGGAGAGAAGTAATTAATCAAACTGCAAAGGTAGAAGGTAGGAGGGGGAAGACATGAGGCTGCATGGTCCCGAGTGGCTGAGTGGGACAGAGGCTATAGGCAGCAGCAGCTGGCAGCTGCAGATGCCTCTTAAAAAAGCTATGTCCGCGAGTGGACTTTTGCAGTGATGGACCTGCTCGCTCTTGAGCACAAGCACCGGTTGGCTGCACAGGAGGCATCAGGGACTTACAGGGGAACAAAGAATTGCTGAAGTAAGGGCCAGAGGTGAGGCTTTCTCCAGGGTAGCAGGGCCAGCCGCATCCACTGTTCCTCTGTTGAGCCCTCCCTCCCCTGCCTGGTATGTGGATGCAGCACTGCCATAGCTGAGCTGTCATCAAACTGGATAACAGAGGTCCTCCACCCAGAGGATTCCCTGAAATTCTGCCTCCCTATCTTGTGACCCCACCCAAGCCACAACTAGGTGTTTCCTCAGCAAGTCTGGTGCTTCCTGCTGAGCAGCACCAAGACTCACGCTGGTGGCAGCTGGCTGGGTTTCTGGTGTGGCCTTCTGAGGCAACTATAAGCACAGCACCTGTGGATTGCTTGCTGAATCTTAACAAGTGGCCCTGGAGGGGCACAGGGTGGGGCTAAACTTGACCTGCAGTTGAATCCCACAGGACTGTGCCACTGTACACATGCTATACAAAGTAGACTAATAAGACTGGGAGACTTAGAAGAGCTGTGCTTAACACAAAGAAACAATGGAAAGGTAGCCAAAATGAAAAGACAGAAAAGTAGAAACTGTATGAGAGAACAAAACAGAGATCCAGGAATAATGGAGTCAAGCAATCTAACAGATGCAGAGTTCAAAACACTGGTTATAAAGATGCTCAATGAACTCAGGGAAGTGTAAATGAATTCAGTGAGAACTTTAACAAAGAGATAAAAAAATATAAAAATGGAAATGAAAATTATAAAAGGGAACCAACAAAAATGAAGAACACATTATCTAATGAAGATGGAATAAATAGTGGATAAAGAAAAAGGATCAAACCATTGAAAACAAAGGATGGGGAAGCCAAGGACACTCAATCAAAACATCAAGAAAAAAGAAACCAAGATTATAATAATTTCAGGAGCCTATGGGACACAATTAAATGTAAAAATATCCATATCATAGGGTACCTGAAGGAAAACAAGATGTTGAAGAGCTATTTGAAGAAATAAAGATGGAAAACTTCCCTAGCCTGGTTAAGGATATAGACATACTACCCAAGGAAGCTCAGAGAGTCCCAAGAAAGATGAACCCAGGGAGGCCCACACCAAGACACATTAAAATTAAATGCCAAAGGTTAGATACAAAGAGAGAATCTTAAAACAGCAAGAGAAAGCAGTTAGTTACCTACCAGAGAGCACCCATGAGACTGGCAGCTGATTTCTCAAAGAAACCATGCAGACAGAAGGCTTGGCACATATTCAAAGTGATGAAAACCCTGGATCTATGAAAGAATACTTTATCCAGCAAAGCTATCAGAATTGAAGGACAGATAAAGAACTTCCCAGACAAAAATAAGCTAAAGGAATTCATCAACACCAAGCCAGTATTACAGGAAATGTTGGAGGGACTTCTTTAAAAAGAAAAAACATGTATCAAGAACAGGAATTAAAGAATGCTAATAACTACATTCCTATCAGCAAGTACCTCAAATGGAAAATTAAGTGCTCTAACTAAAGATAGAGTGGCTGAATGGATAAGAAAACAAGACCCCTACATATGCTGCCTACAAGAAATTCACTTCAGATTAAAAGATACACACAGACTAAAAGGAAGGGGATGGAAAAAGATATTGCCTTGATGGACCCAGAGGGTAATGAGCTAAATGAAATGGGTTGAATAGAGAAAGACAAATTTGCATGACTTCAGTACATGTGGAATCTAGAGAACAAATCAACAACAAAAACTAAAATAAACTCATAGATACAGAGAATATTTTGAGGGCTGCTAGATGGTAGGGGTTTGGGGGAGACAGAGAAAAAATGCAGAAGGATTAAGAAGTACAAGTGGATAGTTGCAGAATAGACATGGAGATGTAGAGTGTAGCATGGAAATGGTTAATAATGTTTAATAAATATTTAAAGGGGAAGAGGAGTACTAGATTTAGTGGGGTGATTGCTTTGTGGAGTTATGTGGATCTCTGAACAACTATGCTGTACAACTGAAACTGGTATATTATTATATGCCACTATAATTTTAAAAAAAAAAAAAACTTAGATGTACAAATATATTTAAAAAAATGTCTATTATATTTCAATAAAGCCAGAAAAAAAATAAAAATAAATTAAAACAGTCACAGAGGTGTACAGCATGAGGAATATAGCCAGTAGCATTGTAGTTAACTATGTATGGCATCAGATGGGTTCTAGATTTATCAGGGTGATCACTTTGTAAGTTATATAAATGCCCAATCACTATTGTATGCCCGAAACGAATAATAATATTGTATGTCAAATGCAAGTGAAAAAAATTTTTTAAATAAAATTAAAAAATAATAAAATAAAATCAGTTGACCATGCTCATTTGGATATACTTCTGGATTCTCTAATCTATTCAACTGATTCTTATTTCACACCACATAGAAACAGTAACTTAAAGTTGATCAAAGACATAAACGAAACAGCTAAAATTATAAAACTCTTATAAGTTTAAATCCTTTATGACTTTGTATTAGGCAATGCTTTCTGACACCAAATCTCAACCAAAAAGCAACCAAAGGAAAAACAGGTAAACTAGATTTCATCAAAATTAAAAAACTTGTGCTTCAAAGGTACCAGCATTAAGAAAGTAAAAGGTAGTCTATGGCCATACCACCCTGAACACGCCCAATCTCTTCTGATCTTGAAAGCCAAGTAGGGTCGGGCCTGGTTAGTACTTGATGGGAAGAAAGTTAAAGACAATCCATAGAACGAGAAACAGTTTTTAGAAATCATATATCTGATCAGGGGCTTAGTATCAGAATATGTAAACAACCTTTAAAACAAAACAATTAAAAGACAAATAACTCAATTCAAAAAATAGGCACTGGATCTGAACAGACATTCTCCCCAACAAACCCCCCCCCCAAGAAAAAAGATATACAGGTAACACAGATAAGATACTTAACACCATTAATCACTAGGGAAATAGAAATCAAAATCGCAATGAGATGACATTTCACATCTATCAGGATGGCTATAATAAAAGGACAAACAATAATAAGTGTTAAATGTTGACAAGGATGTAGAGAAATCAAAACCCTCATATATTGCTGGTGGGAATGTAAAATGGTGTAACTATTTTGGAAAACAGTCTAATAACTCCTTAGTTAATTCCATGTAACGTACCTAAGAGAAATGAAAATACACAGCTATCAAAAATCTGTACATGAATGTTCACAGCCAGAGAGTGAAACACAATGTCCATCAACTGATGAATGGATAAATTAACTGTGGTATATCCAGATAATGGAAAATTATTCATGCATAAAAAGGAATGAAGTACTGATTCACACTACATGGGTGGCATTTGAAAACTGTGCACTAAGTGAGAGAAGTCAAACATTAAAAGCCACATATTGTATGATGCTATTTAGACAAAATTTCTAAAATAGGCAAATCTAAAATAGAGACAGAAAGCAGATTTGTGGTTGCCTAAGGCTGGGGGTTCTGAATGAGGATAAGGTGTGAATTGCTAATGAGTATGAAGTTTCTTCCTGGGGTGATGAAAATGTAGAATTAGCTGGTGATGATGGTTGCACGACTTTGTAAATTTACTAAAAACCACTGAATTATATAATTTAAAAGGATTACTTTTATGGTATATAAATTTTCTCTCCAATTTTTAAAAGTCTACTAGGAATAGGAATTGTGCTGAATTTATAGATTGAGTGGGGAAAATCAACAATACTGAGTCTTTTGATCCACTAACATGATCTCTAATTACTTAGGTTTTAATTTCTCTCAGCAAAGTCTTATAGTTTTCAGTGTACGTATTTTGTTAAATTTATCCATCCCCGTTTCCTTGCTGGCTGTAGCCCAAGGCCTCTCTTTCTAGGGATTCCTGTCTTCCTTCTCACATGCTCCCTTGCATTTTCAAATTAGCAATGATGCACTGAATTGATCTCATGCTTTGACTCTCTTTTTCAGCCACCAGCCAGAGAAAACTCTGCTTTTAAAGGGCACATGTGATTAAATTAAGATCACTGGGAAAATCCCCCTTTTATTAGATAACAAATAATTATGGTCATGATATCTCATCCTATTCACAGATTTTACCTACACTCAAAGGAGATGCGACTATACAAAACTGAGGATCAATGGAGGTCATTCTTACAATGCTGCTTTTACCACAACATGGCATTTATCTTTTTCAATCTCCCTATTATAAATCAAATCTTGTAGTCTCTACCTACAATTGGAGTGTTTACATTTAATGTGATTATTCACAGAGCTGGGTTTAAATCTACCACCTTGCTATTTATTTTGTATTTGTTTTCTTTGCTGTTCGTTCCTTTAAAAAATTTTTTAAAGACATTTCTCCTAATTATGCATATTTTTTTTGCTTTTTGTATGCCTGGTAATATTTGGCTGGATCCAAGACATTAAATTTGATCTTGTTGGATGCTGGATATTTTTTTCCTATAAATTTTACTCTTGCGTTTTGTTCTGAGATACAGTTAAGTTACTTGGAAATAGTTTGGTGCTTTCAAATTAGAAGGACACGAGAATTAACTCTGCCCTATTACAGAGGCAAAACTATTCTCAGTAGTCTACCCTGTGAAATATAAAGTTTTCCACTCTGGCTGCAGCGAACACATTATTCTTGGTTCCTCCCACATGAGCTCCAATGACTGTTCCTCTAATTTTTGGGATGGTTCTTTCCCTGGTCTTGGGGAGCTTCCTCTTAAGCATGCACTGATCAATTGTCAGCTGAAGACTTGAACGAGAACCTCTGTATATTTCTAGGTCTCACTCTCTCTCTCTGCATTGCTTATTCTTCTCTGGTACTCTACTCTGAAAACTCTGGCAGCCTTGGTCTCCTTGGACTCCAAACTCTTTCCTCAACTACAGGAGGCTGCCAAGCTCTGCAATCTGGGACTGTGTCTTGGAAACTCTCAGTGCAATAAGCTGAGGCAATCATAGGGCTCACCTCATTTGTTTCATCTCTTTCAGGGATCACTGCTCTTTGTTGCCTGAGTTGCCTAATGTCCAATGTTTTTGAAAACCTCTTTCATGTAGTTTATCAGGGTTTTAGTTTGTTCAGGTAGAAAGATAAATGTGGTCCCTGTTACTACATCATGGCTAGAAATGGCAGTTCTGCTACTTAGGTTTTAGTTTCCTTTAAGTGTAATGAGAGCTATAAAAGAGCTAGCAAGTAGTGAGGGTTGTAGAAGATTAATGCAAAAATCCAAGAATGTAAACATACATTAGTGCTCCCCAACTTAAAGAAAAAATATCATGTGTCCCTTAGGAAAAACAATATACAACACAGCATTTTCCGAAAATAATGATAGAGAGTGCTTTCTAATTCACATTCTTCATTTAAAGTTTTAAACAATAATTAAACCCTTATTACATAATACATAAAAACAAAATTTGTCATGATACAGAATAATTTTAACAGAAAATCTGAGTTCATTAGGTCAAATCCACAATACAATGGAATTTCTAACCTGTCAGTTTTAGTTACATTAATATTTTCTATATTACATGTACCGACTTTAATACATTGAAATGAACACATTTACAACTTGATTTTAAAAAGGAAATAATACCTTTGAGAAGTCCAGAGTTATCAATAGGTCCAGGATATACATTTTGATCTCCCATCTGGTATTTGTCCCAACTGTCAAAGCCAACATATTTTTCCACTGTTTGAACCAGCGACTATCAACTAGGTACCTAAAAAAGAAAAGAAATCAATAAAGGAAAAACTTGGAAATACAAGAACAGCAGAGAAGCTACCTAGTTTTGATATTTCATTTATATTAAAGTATGCCTTATGTCATAGATTACTGAGGGTTTTAGTTTGTTCAGGTAGAAAGATAAATATGGTCCCTGTTACTAATACAATATCAAGTACTTGGAAGAAAATATTTCATTTGTGTAAACCATCATTTTTCTATTGTTCTATAAATATCTACTACTTGAGGGCAAGTACTGACATACACATTTAAAAAAATTTCTTAACAGCACTTTTTAAAAAATGCAATGTCCTCTTCAATAAAATAATTCCAATTAACCAAAAATTCAAATAGTATCATAAAATCAAAATAAATTATAAAAATGCAATATGGTAAAATATAAATAAGAAAAACGGTTCTTTTGTAAAAACTTACAAATACAGTGTGTTAATTTTTAGATTTTACTGTATCTTCTGGGGAGTAAGGAAAGTAATTATTAAAGGTTCAAGACTGATTATAATAATTATCAAAGTTAAAAAAAAACTTTAAAATTATCTTTACCAAAGTTAGTAACAATCTGTCTGTTTCTCATACAACAGTAAAACCTACTGGGAAAGCAAGATTGATTTTTGATTGATTTAAAAAGTGTGATACACTTAATACTAACAGCATTACTGAAACTTATTTTCATCTTATTTTCTAATACCTAGAATTAGTTTCTCATCAAGTGACCAGGGACAGATAAGTAAAATAATGGTCCTCTAGCAAAGAGAGCATAAAAAATCGTAAACCTAAAATTGTTCACAAATTTATTGATTATATACACCTATGAAATTCTGCTTTGCCCCTGGTTCATTATAATTTTAAGTTCTTTTCCAGAAACAAATTCCCCACATATAACCAATTCAATCACAAACAAAATCAAAAGAAAAAGTTTAACGAGCTGTTTAAAGCCCATATGTATAATAATACTGGCAACTAAGTTTTTAGGAGATCATCATTCTGATGTTTCTGTGCTTACTACATACAGTAATATAGAAATGAAATGCTATAGTTATGTCTGAAAATCTCTGAAGCAAAAGCACCAACCTAACAAAACCCCAATTCTTAAATAGTCATCGATAATTTAATTCTCTACAAGTGAGTAGGGAGAATTTCTATACATGAGTACTCCAAACCCACTGTCAGGATTATGCAACTGAAAGCCCCCAAATCATAAAATTTGAGATTTATGAGGAAAAAAGTTGAGAGACTAATTCATAAGGAAACCCTATCACTAAAACAAATGAAATAAACTAGCAATGAATTTTATGTTAAATTGATAATAAAGTAAATTATATAAAATTTTTTTCACCCGCTAAAAATTTTTAGACTTTCTCCTCTGCAATTTAAACAAGATATTTGGACATTGCATTTGCTCTCTTTGCAAATAAATGCCATATTAAGCGCCTTTCCCTATTCCATTCATCTCTTTTTCTGTCATTGTGTCAATTTCATAGTGTCTTAATTACTTTAATTTTGATATTTTTTAGGGCAAGTTCCCCCTGCTTTGGGTGTTGCAAATTGTCTTAGCTATCTTTTGCCATTTGCCCTTCCATATGAATTTTAGAATCAGTTTATCAAGTTCCACAAAAAAAAACTCTAAGATTTTCATTGGAATTGTGTTGAATTTATAGATTACAATACTATAATTTAAAATTTCATTTATAAAACTACACTTTAAAAACTATTTGTTGAATACTATCAAAATTCTATCTATATTTATTTAAAAGATATTCTATAATATGGGGCTTTATCTCCTAAAGATTTAATGAACCTGCACAGTTAGAGTGGAGGTTTCCACTAGGCAGTACTCATCTGTGCTGCTGTAACATTTCTAGTTCAGTTCTCTTTTCTAGATCTTGGAGTGACTATTTTTCTGTATAATGATATTATTATGACAGACAACTCTGCCATTTGATGAATATTTTGCTGCTTTCAACACTAACTTTAACTGCAAAGAATATCATATTTCTATTGCAGACCACCACCTGTATCTTACTTGTAGAATTTTGTGATAATGAAACATGTAGGAAGTAGAAAAAATAGAAGCATCAATTACAGAAATAATGTGTATTCTTAGGTACCCATGAAAGACAACAATATTAGATGAAGTAGACAAATGAATGAAAAAAATTTATTTCAAAACATTTACATAGATTTGTTGTCTGTAAAAACTCTACTCCTAATCCATGATCTGCCAAAATCCCAATTCCTCAATTTGAACAGATGAAAGCCTAGAACAGAATTAACAGCTCACCAAGATTACAAATGAGTGAACAAAGACCTGAATTTATACATTCTCAACAGCACTCTTAATCCTTGGTGTGCTATATAGGTCCAGATAATTCCAATTTCAGCTTAAGAGTTTCTTTTTAAATAGTTATACCTATTTGTGAAAATTGATATTTCATGGCTTTTATTTTTAGATTTCTAAGAAAGAATAAAAGTCATGAAATATTGATCTTCACAAGTTGTTATAACTAATTTTACAATGAAGACTAAAATCCTTAATACTGCATAACAGGTCTTACATGATCTGCTCCTTCCTACCTCTCTAGTTTCTCAGCTGGTATCTTATGCTGAGACCTAGCTGCAAGAGTCTTTTTTTAGTTTCTGGACATACAATTTTCTGCTTCATGGCTTCTTCTGCTTGGAATATATTCTCCTACTGTTCAATACCTAGTTAACTCTTATCATCTTCTAGATAGCCTAAATGTCACTCGGATAAGAAAGTCTTTCCATAAGCTTCTGTTTCCTCTCAGACAATTTGGGAAAAGAAAAACAAAATGGCAATCGCAGTCTACTGTATATCAAGTTACAAAAGTTACTTTTAATAACAATAAAATAACTGACCTTGGGCTTTACTCTTGGCCAGACACATACATCTAAGCACTTTTATATACTGGCTCATTTACTCCTTTAACTACCCAACCAGGTAGGCACTATTAAAACTTCATTAGCACATAGGAATTAAAACTTGCCCTAGGTAACAAAGCTAGTGCTAGGCCCATGATTAAGAAAATGTAGTACTGGCATAAGGAGAAGCAAAAAGACCAATGAAACATCACAAAGAAACAAGAACCAGCTTCATATATACGTGGAACTATGATGTATGCCAAAAGTATCATCACAAACTAGTGAGGAAAGATCTGCCTTTGTACTGGCTATATACAAAAAACTAGAGCCGAACCTGACATATGCACTAAATTCTACTCTAATGCTTATTTCAAAAAACTGAATGTGCTAAACATGATTGCTATATTAGGGAATAACACAAATTTCAACATATGCTTAAGTATTACTTCACCCACAACCAGGGCCAAGACTAAGGTGAGACGAGTAAAATGTCTACGGATCCTAAGAGAGAGAGTCCCCTTAAATTTTATACCCTAGTCCTAATGCTGAAACAAACACTGGGGGGTGGGGGGGGTGGGTGGGGGGTGGTGTAGAACATTACCCAGCTGTACTGAGCTACACAGTAATGCACAAAACACACACTTCAAACATCTACTTAAATTCATGTGTGTTGAGCCACATTCTCCACAACTGCTATTACAACTTCTCGGCAGATTTCAGACAATCCTCCTTCTACCACTTCACAATAACTTATAAGCCTCAACCTTTCTGAATACCACTTCCACAAATAATCTTCATTTTTTTCCAAATAAAAATATCAACTTTATTATGATATCATGCCTTCTTAACCATTTAGCGTGTGTAAATTGTGCTACCATTTTTAAGTATTTTTTTTAATGTGTCACTGACAAAATTTTTTTGAGTACGAAGCCCAGCCCCATTATCCCCATATGCCCTATGGTTTTTATTGCATGATTTTGCATATAGCATGGTGATTTTTAGGAACATATGCTGTGTTACAGAAGAATTAATTATGCAAAATAGTTGTATTAAAAATATAAATGTGAAAGCAAAAGTAATTTAAAAAAAGATATAAGAAAATCCTTGTTACTTTAGAAGATACAAAGAGTTAATACAAAGAGCAAAAAAAATCTTAAAAGTTTGATAATCTTGCCAAGGTTAAAATGAGAAGCTATGATCAACAGATACCACCAAGGAAAGAGATAAGACTGGGGAAGATATTTATACCACATGTAACCAACAAAGGATTAGGACCGGGAAGAATGCATTTAAAAAAAAAAAGAGAGAGAGAGAGAAAAGCAATTCACAGAACAGAAACTAGAATGACCTCTATACATGAGAAGATGCTCAATCTTATTAGCAATGGGAATACAAATTAACGCAATACCATGCCATTCTCATGAAACTGGTGAACACAGTTTTTAAAAATTTTCTTCATACTCTTCTGTCTCCCTGAAGTATTACATTAAATATGATAAATGTTTTCTATTTAATATAGAATGGTTTATACACATGCATGCACATGTCAACAATATTAAGTGTACAGAAGATGTATCGTAACAGAAATTCATATACTGCCAAAGGGAATGTAAACTGAACCCTCATTTTGGAGAATAATTTGGCACTATCTGTTAAAGATGAGCATACCATACAATGATGTATTGCCACTAAGTTTTATTCTATAGAAACTCTTGCACTTATCTACAAGAATACAACTGTAAGTACATACTACAGTATAATTTCTAAGAAAAACTGGGAAAACCCTAATATCCACTATTCACACCAAGAAATACTGTACAAAAACTGAAATGAAAAATGCAACTACACGCATTAACATGGATAAATCTCAAAACTACAATGTTGAGCAAAAAAGCTGCAAAAGCATACATGTAATATAACACAAATATATTAAGATAGAGATAAGCACACATAGTGCAACACAGAAAACTGTAAAACATGGCCGCGAATAATACATAGTATTTACAGACCCATGCATGTTAAAAGTATAAAGAGAATAATAAAAATCAGTTTCAGGACAGTGGCTCCCTCTGGCTATAGAGGGAAGGTGGGTGGGATTAGGGAAACATACAAGGAAACTCAACTGTATCTGTAATGTTTCATTTTCTTAAACTAAGAAGTATACACATTTTGTTGTATTTTCCTTCATATTCATCTGTCCCACTGAAGTATTACATTAAATATGATAAATGTTTTCTATTTAATATAGAATGGTTTATATACATGCACTTTATATACATGAAGTAGTCAAATGTATAGACTACAATGTTGAGGCCAACAAAACTGATAAAGTAACAGTCAAAAAGTGAAAAGAAATTTCAAGCATAAAGATAAGAAAAATAACCACAATACAACTTTGGTTTTTTTTAACTGGGATAAAAAAATATGTACAGCAAAATGTATAAAATGAATAGTTTAAAAATAAAATAAAAATAAAATAAAAATAAAATAAAAAGTTTTAGTTTCACTATTTTTTAATTTATAATTTTATATTATCTCATATTTATAATTTATATTATCTCTTCCAAATAGATGAATTTGCATTAGACTGTAATTAAAATTTACACAAGCTTTGAAAATTTTTCTTTGGAAAAATATGATTTGTTTCTAACATCAAATTATGATTCTGATATATAGTAATGTATTAATTTTCAAGAAATTACTTCCTTTTGGTAACTAGACCAACCAACAAGTAAGCCAGAAAAGTAAAAATAATTGGGTGACATAAAAAAACAAAGTGCAGAAAGTAGATCAACCTTGATATTTGGGAATATGAGCAAAACAATCATTCTAAATCCCTAAAATTGACATATATACTGATTTTAAGCTGATCAAACTTTAGTACCAAATATTACATATATAAAAGACTTGCAACCACATAAATTCATCTGAATATTAATGTACAAACATCTAGATAGCTCAAGAGTAGTGATTAATTGCTTTGTGATAAATAGACTAAGTTTCTTGCACTAAAGAATCTATATCTTATGGCTAAGACTAAAGGTGAAATATTTCTGAATAATAATGAGTCATCTATCTGACTGTGTCCCCATATAAAAAGCTATAAAATAAATGTACCAAATATGATCAAGATCACTTTATTTATGGTTGAGGCCTCTGTCTGTATCTTAATTACTACCATTTCCTTCTGTTTCAGTGAATTACAAAAAATGATGAGAGTGCTTCATGCCATGAATCTCACACACTAATACATCAACATGAAAATAGTTTTATCATAATGTTAATACTACCTGTGTTCGAAAATTAAGGAAAACCTCATGGAGATTAAAGATCCATAGTCTTCAATTTCTCAAATTCTTCAAAGATGATCTGCACTCCTTCGGTATGTTTACAGCCTTCTCTCTTTTCAATTGTTATTTCAAACCTTTTCCAGTCTCACTAACTTTAACTCATTAGGTTGAACAGACAACCCTACTACCTACTTTTCAAAGTAGTTTGAAGCTTCAACACTCTATCCAACTCTTGCTCCACATCTTAATCTTACTTGATTCCTTTATATATCAGTGGAAGATACAACCCTCCCTAAATCCAAGACTAATATTTTTGTTCCAGTGTTTTGGATTTAATTTCCTTCTGCCTCCTTGGAACTTATTCCATTAATAATAACCCCTGCCTCTATGTTTTTCTCTGTATCCTTTCTTTTTTCTTTCTCCACTCAGCTTACAAAAAGGGACAATTCTTTCTCCCTTTTCTCCCAAACCACTTCCCATTTCCCATACTTATTTCCTCCTCTGTCCATTCCCATTTTTCTGATTTGTCTTTGCAGCCAAGCTTATCCTTCTTCAAGTCTCATTTACTCTTCAACCTGGCAAACAGGTCTTCCTACCCCAATGGGCCCTCATAAGGGTTCTCACAAAGTCACCAATGGCCACTCTAACAAACTCAAAGGATCCATAACTTTATGTACTTTATCGATCCTTTTTAAAGCTAAACTCTGATTCTTTTTTTTTTACAACCTTTTCTTCCTCTGCTTAACTGTTAGTATTCCACAGAGCTGTTCTCTAATTTCTTCTTCTCTTATGTTCATACTTTCTAATGATATTGTAATTCATACCACTGATTCCAAAATCTGTATCCCAGGGCGTTTCCAAGTTCTTGAGCCATATTTCCAATTCCTACTAGTCCACGTCAACTTGGATTTATCACACATTTCAACCTTGAGTCATCAATCATCTTCTCACCTTCAAATGTACTCCTTCTCTAGTATTCCTTTAATAAATGATGTCATCAGTAATTTAACTTCCCAAGCCAAAAACCAGAATATTACCCTTTATTACTCCTTCACCCTATAATATCTAGTAACTAAATCTCTCCCTCTCTATTTCATTCTCAGAAAAGTATCTTAGTTCTGTACCTCCCATTCGCCATCATTTTTTCGTGCCACAGATTACAGTAAGAGCTGTTCAACTGTTTGTGCTTTAACTGTGCTTGCTTTCAATTTATCCTCCATTCTGCTGCCACAGACATTTTAAAAACACAAATATGATGTCACTTCTCTTTTTAAAGTTCTAATATCACAAAAGAATATAAATGCTTTATATTTAAAGTTTTTAAAAGTGTTTATTCACCTTAGTTTTACCATTATAGTAACTTTCCCCACCTTTTTCTTTATTTAGCTAATGGGGAAACCAACACTCAGAGAGGTTACCTAACTTATTAAGATCACATAGAGTTTGTTTTCAGTATGTACTCTCTAGTTTTCAGACTCTAAAGTTCAATGCACTACTATATTAAACTTAATTTTAAATTTCCTTTATTTAACAAAGACCTAAATATGTTGGATACCTAGTAAAATCATACATCATATTCCCCGGTTCTCTTTATAAAATAGAAGGATACCATAACGTTATTATCAAATAATAAATGAGAATTGAAATACCTAAAAAGGCACAGTCTAGCAATTTTTATCCATTTTACTTACGAAGAAAGTAAGTATTTTCAAAGTGGGGAATCTTTGGTAAATGTTAAATCTTTGCCTATCAGGAACCTAGTAGTAAAGCCTAAGTGTTCACTCTATGCCAACATGAGAGTCATATTTTCACCTCAATTAAGACTATACAAAAAAAAAAAAAACCACTATCTTTTAAGAGTTCTTCTAGAGTTGTGGTAAACAATACATTGTGGATGAAATTTTTCCATATCCAACCTCAATTTTTCACGATGATTTTTGCTTATAACTTTCTTACCTGCTGAAATCAGATGAGTAGCTATGAATTCTAAACTTACTGTAGAAAAAATACTAGACCAAAATTCTTTTTCTGACATTACTTGCTGTGAGGTCTTAGTTACTCGCACTGAAACCTTTGGAATGCTCATCTTAGACACAGAAATTCATTCATTCAAAAAGTATTTACTGGAGGTGTACTATGTATACGCTATCCCATACGAACAGGTCGTTAGCAAAATAGGCAAGGTCCCTATGTTCATGGAATTCAGATCCCAGTAGAAAGAATACTTAATTAAGATATGTAGTAAAATAGTGTGGTAAGTGCTGTGAATGAAAAGTACAAAGAGCTACGAATAAAGGAAAAACTCCTTGAAAAAAGTAACATTTTGGCATATGAATAAAGGTAATTTCAAGAAAAGTATGAAAATAAAACTATAAGCCTGTTCTAGGGCCAGAACAACCTAGGGAGTTTGGTAAATTGGAGGAACTTACTAAATGCAGTTGGAGTTTAAGACAAGGGGGGTAGGAATGCTAGATAAGGCTGGAGAAGTAAGTACATGGGGGGCGGGGAGGGCAGACTATGCAGTGCCTTTAAGGTAATGATAAGGATTTTATCCTAAACACAATGAAAAGCCATTGAAAGCGTTTTAGAAGGGAAGAGATAAGATCTGATTTACATTTCATGAAGGCCACTGGGATATTTCGATAGTTCACAGGATTGCTGAGAGGATCAAATACAGGTGAAATGACTAATAAGTCAAAAACTTACATAAAATTATGTTATGAATACTTTAAAAAGTCTAAATTGTATGGTGCTAAATATTCTGAAGGCATCAAGAAAGATAATTTGTATTGCAGTCTATAAAGAATAATTTTTCAATGGTTCAAGAGGCTGAGTCAATTTTAGTACCCCAAATAAATCTGAGTTAAATTTAAGAAAGTCTTCAAATACAGAAAAGCTATATTAAGAACTAAAAAGGCCAGATTTTCTTTTTATTTCCTTTCCTTTTTTTTTTTTTTTTTTTTTTGTACTGGTGGTAGGGGAAAGATAGGAGTTTCAAAAGTTGTTCACCCTTTGTACACACACTGGAAGAAAATTTCAAGAAAAATACATAGGGGCCAATAAATGAATCATAAATAGTTTTGCCAGAAATGAGGAAATCCCAATAGCATTTAGGAAACCAGAGTGCTAGTGAATGTAAATGCATAGTTCCTTTTTTTCTTTTGATTAGTGTATGTTTATGCTGACAACTTTCAAATAAGCAATTTCTGCTTAATTGCCTAATACTGACATGTTATTTTTTTTAATCCGACCTTTTTCTCTGCAAAGTAGACATAAGAGTCATTCTTTTACAACTAAGGAAATACACAAAAATCTCAGCCTAACCCAACATACCACACTTAATCTCAGAACAATATGTATAACTATCTTGCATAATTGTTTAATAGCATAAACAATTCTGGATGTTAATTTGCTCTATGATTAATACTCTCATTTAATGAAATACTGTTTAAGTTAACTACCGATTGCATAAACCATTTTTAATACTAAAAGAGATATTATTAGTATCTGGTAGTTTAAATCATTATAAACCAGATATTTCACTGATTTTTTTTTAAGTACCACAAACTAAAACTCAGAATGTCACTGTTGCAGTAAAACTTAACCAAAGAAAGCTATGAAGTTCTTTTAAATAGACAAATGGCTTGGTTAATCATCTCTTTATATCTTAAAAATTATAATATCTTTATATTTCAACAATTTCCAAATATTTTCTGCTCTTCACATTAAATTCATCTGTTAGCATAAGTCATTTTTATGACCTCTTTTTACATCTAAACTAAAAGACAAATAAAGAACTCAACAAAGTGGACTAGTAAGATTGTGAAAATGGAAAGAAAATTCACAGAATCAGAGGAGATTTTGCAAATCATCTATTGGATAATGAACTTGTATCTAGAATACATAGAGAACTCTTAAAACTCAATAAAGAGAAATAACAAAATTAAAAAACTGGAAAAGGATCTAGACAGACATTTTGCCAAAGAAGATAAACAAATGGCCAATAAGCATATATGAAAAGATGTTTAACATCATCAGCCATTAGGGAAATGCAAATCAAAACAAGAAGATACTTCACATCCA
This sequence comes from Eonycteris spelaea, assembly GCA_003508835.1. Lineage (NCBI taxonomy): Eukaryota > Metazoa > Chordata > Mammalia > Chiroptera > Pteropodidae > Eonycteris > Eonycteris spelaea. The sequence continues at coordinate 5,077,143 of PUFA01000070.1, forward strand.
CTAAGATGGCTATAATGAAAAAAAGAGACAATAACAAATGCTGACAAGGATGTGGAGAAATAAGAACCCTAATGCAATGCTGGCGGCAACATAAAATGGTGCAGCTGCTTTGGAAAAGGGTTTATCAGCTCCTCAAAAAATTAACCATAGGGATCCAGCAATTCCATTTCTAGGTATACACCCAAGAGAAATGAAAACTTATGTCCACACAAAAACCTGCACACAAATGTCCACAGCAAGTTTATTAGTAACAGCTAAAAAGTATAAACAGTTCATGTCCATCAACTAATTAAGGAATAAATTCAATGAGTTATGTCTGTACAATGTAATATAACTTGGCAATAAAAAGTGAAATATTGATGCATACTATAATATGGATGAACCTTAAAAACACTATGTTGAGTGCATGAAGCCAGACACAAAAATCACATGTACTATGATTCCATGTATATGAAATACCCAGAATAGGCAAATCTATGAAACAGAAAGTAAATCAGTAGCTGCCTAGCACAAGGGAAGGTGGGGAGAAATTGGAGGATTAATAGGTATGGGGTTTCTTTTAGGGATGATAAAAATATTCCAAAGTTGATTTTGATGATGGTTGCACGACTCTGTGAATATTACAAAACCCAATGAACTGTACACATTAAGTGGGTGAATTTATGATAAGTGAATTACATCACAATAAAGTTGTTATATTTTAAGGGGGAGGGGGAGTGGAAGGATCATAGATCTGGATGGGATTATTAGGAATGATTTTACAGAGACTGGTTCGAGTTAGGTTTTGAAGTAAGTGAAAGTCAGGAATTAGTAAAATGTACCTGAAATAATATGAATGATGTGTAAAGCCCTGTAAAGCAGGAATAAGAAAATAATTTGCAGGAAATGGCAACATCATCTGTATCAAAGCAGCGCTATATTAGAAATGAGACTGCTAAGACTAGAATGCTAAAATAAGGAGACCCAGAAACTTCTATAGGTTCATCATATGGATAGCAGATGAACATGGTGTCTTACTAATGTGACAAAGCTGTCACTTCTTGATTTTAATACTTCCAAGTATTTGTCCCTTCAAAAGCTGCTTCCATAATGTGGCTATCACTCTATCACTCAAAGGCAGTCAGTACAGTTTAAATGCAGGCTTTTAGAGTTGACTAAGAATCTGCTCTACTACTGACCGAATGCATGCCCATGTGCACTTAACTCTGTACCCTAGTTTCTGTAACTGTAAAATGAGAATTCTCACTTACTTCCTACATGTCAAAAGCTCTTAGCATAGTAAATGAGTGGTAACCATAGCCAAAACTTCATGGTACATATAACTACTTAGCCATGCCTCTTCTGACAATCAAACATTTTTTAGCTTAAAATCCATTTAAATTTATGAATATAAAATTTCCATCTATATCAAAGATAAATCTCTTGATTAAACGGTTATACTCTGTCAAGCTGTTAAAACATATTGTTAAAAAATATAAAGCAATACAAATTACCGGGTCTCTTTTCACCCTTTTCATTCTTTTTCTCTTTTAATTTACTATTTTTTTTTATTATGGTGTTATTGGTTAATGAAATCCAGTAAGTTTCAAGTGTATAATTCCCCATATCATTCTTGATCTTTTTGTTTTTTACTAAAGGAACTTGATGCTCTTTTCACTCAAGTAATTTTGTCTCTAATGCTCCCAGGTTTTTAATTTAACTGACTCTAAAACTTAAATAGGCTGCCCTCAGAGCACTCTTGGACTTGCTTGTGAGAGCCTTTGACTTCCTTTACAAATGAAGTCCTTTCTATGGCTACTTCTGCTAAACAGAAGTAAAAAGTAGAGAAGAAAGAATAAAAAGTAAAGAAGTAAGAGTAAAAAATTATCCAGTAGTGGAAAGAAGAGTTAGCATTCTTAAGTCTCCTCCTCATGGAGAAGAAAAGTAGTCATTACCATTCTTTTCCTTTTGGAGAGCTATAAGGAAACTATGAAGAATCTTACTAATGGAAGCAGTAAGTGTTCTACACATAATGACATAACGTTAAACCCACAGAAGTTTTCTTTTATTACCGTCTGACTTTCTTTACTACTTTATGAGGAGTCATTTTTGATTGTCCCCTCAGACACATCATTTTAATTGTATCCAAAACACTGAAAGGAACTCCATTCTCTTCTTTAAAGACTATATGGAGAAAGAATCTGGAGAAATGACTTCGAAGGCATAAATGTGAGATACAGAGTGTGAACTACAGTGGTAACTGAGGAATATCTAAAGGTATAAACTGAAATGACATTACTCAAGGAAGAAAAAAAAACTAGCAACTGTTGAAAAATTCTATATGGGGACAAAGGAATAGTTTAATAGTTTAATGATTTAATAAAATACTATTTGAGTTATGTTTGATTAGTGATAGCATAAAACATTTTTAATACTAAGAATATATTGATATATCTAGTATTTTAAATTATAAATCAGGTACTTAAACTAGTTCTGAAATCATCAAATGTCTACAACAAGAAGTGAATAAGAGCACTTACTTTAAAGGATGCATAAGTAAAGCATTTAGAATAGTGGCTGGCACAGAGTAAGCAATCAATAAATGTTTACTAGTGGTGGTATTATCACTTGCAAACCACATACAAAACAACTGATTTAAGATTCCTATACATAAGGAACATAAATACATATTTTGATCCTGATTTTGAGGATCAAATCAGATAATGTATGCAAACATATTTCTCCACCTTATTCTATGTCCCTGCCAATAATACCTGATGTTTCAATTCACTTTTATCAAAATCATGACATTAATAAAGTGATTCTCAAAATAAAGAAAAACCACTCTAAATTCATGTAATAAAATGTATATACCTAATGACTAAGACTGAAAAACTGATTGTTCTATTAGCAGTGATGCAACTTGGACGATCAGTTTTCAGGAAGTGTTATAAAGGTATCAATACAATTATGTATCTTCCACTGTCTTAATTCAAATGTCTTTAGACTGAAATTTTACTTAAAAAGTTATTTCTGAAAAAAGAATCAGTTGGTAAACATGGAACATAACATACCAATCATGTTTACATTTTCTAACCTGGGTTCATGAAGAGAGGCTTATGTAATTTTAGCTTACTGTAACCCAGCATTTTTAAAATACACGTAAAGTACTAAAACAAAATAACCTACAAGCTCTTACTATCTGCTTGCTTGATGTGTTATTTCTATAAAACTATATGAGAAGAAGCCATTTGGCCCTTAACAAAAGTTTATGATTACTGATAAACAATTAAAATCAAAAATCTCAATAATAAATGACTCCAGCTTCTTTTGTTTGATGTACTTTTGGATCAAAATACATATTCAGTTAGTTACCTATTAATTTTTAAACATTTTAATTTCCAGAAACAAGTTATTAAGATTTTTAACACATTCTAGCATATCTAAAAAGTCACAAAGAGACAAGTGGGGGATAAAATGGTAGAACTGTGCCACTAAAATAAGCTCCATTTAAAGATTTTAAAAATGTCAATTTTTTTCTTTTTAAAGTGAAACTTTTAAAAATTCATCTTTAAAATAAAAGGCAGTATAGTACAGTGATTTTTAAGAACTGAATTAAAGTCCCAGACTACCTGGGTTCAAATCCCAGATATACTACAGTGTGAACACCTCTCTGAGCCTAGGATTCCTATTCTGTTAAGTGTGAATTATAACTTTCTAGTGCCCTAAAATTGTGGTGATAATAAGTTAATATATGTAAGTACTTAAAACAGCACCCTAACACAATGTTTTTAAGTGAAACATTATAGGTCTTTTTCTTATTATATGTATATATGTGCAAGCACAATTAATAGTTGTCACAAAACTATGTGGTAAAAAGACAATTTATTTAACACCTTATATGTGTTAATGGGAAAAATGGTATGATTTAGAAAAAAGTAAAGCCTGAATGTCACTAAATAGACAAATAAAATCACTGACTAAAGCTCTGAATCACCTTGGCCAAACAATGTACACTAATCTTGGATTCACTAATGCTCAGAAGCGATTTAAGAACGTATTTAAAAGCTTAAATTAGAAAAAAAAAATGCTTTTCTAGATTTTAAGTACCTAAAATGTGAAAATATGTCTTAATGTCACTACTTCTGTCCTTATTTTTACCAATTTGCCAACCCTAAGAAATAGTTTTGCTTTCTGGTTTCAGTTCCTGAAAATGATGTAATTTTATGTTAGCGGTAAAAACTTCAGCATAACTAAAATTAATTTTAACAGAATAGTAATATAAAATTTTCTTTAGAAAACATACTAACCAATTTAGAGTTCATATTGATTAATACTGTCCCTTTACATTAACTGATTTGTGATTATAAGGTTATTTTCTGTTAGTGTGAATGAAAGTTGTACAAACATAAGGGACTATAAAAAATAAGGCCTCAAAGATTTCTAAGTAAAAGAGTAGGTGTGGAAGGAAAGCTCTAAAACTGAAATCGATGTCTCCTATTGAAAAAAAACTCATTGATCTGATTGACTGACTATTCTTTGGCAATTTATTGGAACAAAAATATCATACACATTTTAAATGACTCTAAATACAAATTAAGTTACTCTCCAGTTACCTTAAACCTACTGAGTTATCAGAGTTTATAAAAAAATGATATGTTAAATTTAATTTGTGAAGTTGTGTTACCATTGAACATACTCGCACTTAATGAAAATATTTGGCAAACGAACGAAACTTAATAAAAATGAGGAAATAAAGCAGAGGTTTTGATGATATGTAGTTATGTTTATTTCCTCATAATAGGGCTATTTTAAAAGCAATCTCCAAAGAAAGTATTTCATAAACCACAACTTGTCTAAAACTCATTTAATTACCACCCCCTTAACAAGGTTCCTCCATCCCTAATATACTTACATGTAATGTACTTTAAACAAATTTTCCTTTTGTCTCATCAGGAGAAACCACCATGTATCTGAAGATTAAGTTATCTTTCATTCATCCTAAGCTAAACAATTCTAGTTCCTTTATCCTTTTCTTATAGTTCCTAAATTCTAACAATCTTGTTCATGGTTTTCTGAATCTCTCCTTGGAGCTGAAACACAGATCAAGAAACAGCATTATAAGACTAGTACTTTACTCTTTCTAGTGTAGATCAGTGTTACTTTCATACTTCACCTTTTTAAAAGATATAACTCTCTTGCATCAATTTTGACCTTTTTGTCAGTATAAAGTCTAGTACCAACATATCATAAAGTTTGTTCCTTATCTCAGACGTGTGTAACTTATTTTCATCTCCAGAAAGTCAGTTTGCAGATAAAAATCATTCATTATTTACAAATAAACAGAAAATCTAGTATCCGTGCCAAATGAAATCTTTACCCTTGCCCAGGTGTTAAGAGTTAGTTACCAGACTACTACAAGATAGTTGTTATCTGCAAAGTGCTCACAACCTAATTAATGAAATTTATTCATTTTAATACATGTGATTATAACATCAAACTTTCAAGAATAAACTTATGGTAAACTACCATTTTTTAATAGTCCAATCGGTCTTTCCAAATGGTTTTAAACATATACCAAGACAATGTTCCGTTTGCATATGGCCCATTTGAGACAAAAAACAGAATTTACTGCAATATCCATAAATGACTGATCCAAAATTTAAAAAAAAGTTAAAAAAATAACTTTTTAATGAATTAAAAACTAATTTTTAATGAGTTCAAAAAACATGAGCCCAAGTGACTAAACTATTAAATATCTTTACCAGTTCTATACTTGCGAATATTTTCAAATTTGTACTTATCAAATTATTCTCTTTAAAACTCTGAATAAAACTTTTTGCTCTACATTATTTCCTTTTTTGACAGGTTTCTTCTGTTAACTGAAAGTAAAGTGGCTCACATATTAACAAACTGGTCTCTACAACTCCTCACTCCCATTTTGCTCTTACATTTTTTTTCCTTAGAATAAGCAGGAAAATCAATGTGAGGATGAAAATTCTGGTATTACCTAAATATCTAGGCTTCAGTCCTTTTTTCTTTAAAATGAAAGCATTGAAATGACTCAAATTTATGGACTTCCTGTATTAACTCTTTAAAATTATGTACAGTAACCTTGTCAAAAAACAAAAATACTTTCATCGGAAAAATACTAAAGTTTAATGTCCACAATAAGTATATTGCTCCTATCATCCAGTAGTGTCAACAACACCAAGTATTGTTCATTATACCAAAAATATAACATTAAAGAGAATATTCATATAAATAACATACATATTTTAACTTAAAGATTTCTGTTACAGAAATCCACAATTATCTTTTATGAGTTGGTAATAGGCTAGGTGAATTAACAATTTTTAAGTGTTCTTTAACAAACAATAGGAAGCAAGGGTTGATTTCATCTATAACAATCCAAAGGCCAAAGCAAACATCAGTGTCCCAGGAAATGTCCAATTTCTCCACAGTAATAAACATCTTAGGAACACTCCAATACGAACAATATCAATTATTATTTCACATTTTTTACTGTAATGCAACAAGTATATGTTTACACTCTTCGAGATTACCATATAAACATAGTATGTAGCCTAACAAAGTAAAAAAAAAAAAAAGTACGACTTAGATCAAAGTACTTAAATTCAAGTACCAAGTCTGCCGTGTATCTACTAGCTTACATAAAAATGGTCCTAACACCATGGCATTTAATCAGAAGCAAATGGCAGTGATAAGAAGGTAACTGAAATTTAACGTTATCTCACAAACAGAAAATCTCTTATAATACTTCAGTGAATCAAGATAAAATCCCTATAATGAAATTATTGTTGTCCATTTCATAGATGAAGATACTAAAGCGCAATTATTTAAATTAACTTTCCTCAAAGTCATACTGCAAGTTAAGTGGAGGAAATGGCGACTTAATTCAGGTCTAAACCTTACGCTCCTTCCACTCACTCATACTGGGGTACAGGAAAAAACACTGTAAATTATATACAACTGTTATGCTGACCATGGGAAATAAAAATAATGTTTATTACAAAAAGAGGCACATTATCTTTCTTAATAAACATAGCACTTTATATTATACATTCGTATACTGAAGTTATTCTGGATACCACTTGATATGGCTAACGAGTATTAAAATCTCCACATCAATATATTAAATATACCCTTTGGTATTTTGTAAGTTTGTATATCAGCAAGTGACTTAAGCCTCAAGTGGACTTATCGACTTCTTGCAGGCCTATGCTATCCTTCAAACAGGAGGGAAGGCGGGCACTTCTAAGAAACGCTGCCGGTTCCTACCAAGCCTCTACTAAAGCACAAGACCACGTGGTATTTCTCATAAGCCTAAGGTTCTCTACTCCTTCCTCTCCCTCTTTCTGACAAGGAACTAAGGTTTCCTTCTCTTAAGTGGCTCCCTGACACACGCCACCTGTGCAGTACAAACCACAAACATCCTGCAGCCTTCCTCCCGGAAAAATACAAGAATCAGAATAATAGGAAACTTGGATGCCGACAATGCCGGGGAAGGAAATGACTGGAGAAGTAAATAGGGTGAGATAGTGATAAGCTGCGGGACCACGACCTGTCAAACAGTAAGAAATTCACGCAGAACGACTGTAACCTAACGTTCGGGAAGGCCTGAGGTGGGAGCGGCACTATGGGAGGAAGGAAGACGAAAAGAACTATGCGAGTCGCCGACGCCGCTCTCCGCAAGCCTCCCAGCCTGTCCCGACCACCACGAACTCCGGCCCTCATCTCGGGTCCAGTCTTTGCTCCAACATTTCCGGAGCGGCCAAAATCCCGCTGCCCGGGGCGGTCGTCGCCGGACCTGCCCGCACCTGTCACCAGCGAAAGACACCAGCCCGCAGCTCCCGCCCAGTTCTCCACCAACCTCCGGCAACCGCGGCCACCTCAACCCCTTTCCCTCACCAGGTGTCCCCTTTCCGGAGCGAGGTTTTGAGCAGCGTCGCGATGTCAGACCCGCTGGATGTCCAGATCCGCCGCTCCTCCTTCCGCCATCTTCTTCCACTAGCGGTAGCGGAGGCGGCAGCGACGGCGGCGGCGGCGGCACGCCCCAGAGCATTGTGGGAACGGCGTTTCGCGGCCCCTCCCAGTCGGCGGGTCGAAACCAAAGGAGACGTAAGTGGGGGGGTTGCGCCTGGGCACAAGCGTTGGCCCTGGGGAGGACTGAGTGCACTGCTGTGGTCTACTGCCCCCACCGGTCCCCGTTCCTCCAGCATCTCGCCTTGGCCTCCTCCGGCCCCGGGACCACCTGGTTTTAACTATTCTCTGTGGAGCCTCGGTCCTCTCTCGCTTGAGAGGTGCTACCGCCTCGTGCGTCCCCGACTTTTGCCTTTTCCTCCCGCTTTCCCACAGACGCCTGAAAAACCATATTTGCGCATTCACTCATGCTCGAGGGACGGGTACGGTGGGATTGGGCGTGTGGGGACGGCTAAGATACAGCAGAAATTTTTAACAGTTCCGTGACTAGCCTTTTTCGTTGCCAGTCACAGAACCCAAGCTCTGTTTGGCCCGAACAAAGAACAAGCCGAAACAGAACGCTTAGCCGCAGAGCCCTTCCTGGGTTGCTTCCTGCGCTCCTGCTGTAGGTGGAGAGCTTTTATAGGCTCTTTGTGACGCCTCCCAGACACACCCAGACAGCTAAAGATGCAGTGAAAAACAAGTTCCAGTTTCTCTGTGAACATGGTGTAAAATTTGTATGGAATAATGCGAGGTACCAAAAGGGAGGAACACTTGCAAGAAACCCTCTCTCCTGGATGTCATAAAGTAACATTTTATTAGCCACATCTTCCCGTGGTGTGTTACCTGAGACTATATAATATCAGCTTTTATTTGAAGCCAGGTATTACAAATGGGGAAATTGAGTCTCTCAAAAATAAAACGCCAACGTTGCAAAGTAGAGAGGCAAGCTTTAGCCCAAGATCCAAAGCCCACGTGCTGATGATTATCAGCTATAGCACACTCATTACTTAATGAAATTCCTAACTGAAACATAAACTGGGCTGCGCTGAATCTTTTTTTTTTTTAAGTCTCGCTACACCTGGTGGCTAGCACAGTGCTACCTAAGAACAATAAATAAATATGTTTAATAAAAATTGTGGCAAAACTAGGTATTTCCAAGCATGATGATGTACACTGTGACAAAGATTTTACTTTAATATAACGTAAATGATATGAGAAGTCGAAAAGATGGATAAGAATTCCTGCATGATCTCTTTTGTTTCCTTCTTTTTAATGTCTACATTAACTTATTTGGTGGGAATGCAGTAAAGGTGGGTGTAATTATGCTAGTAAGAATACTAGATCCTTTCAAATTGAAGTAGTATATATTAGCATTATGATTGCTTATTTCTTCATAATAATACTATTTTCCATTATCCTGTCATCCTTGATTTGAGTCTGAAAACATTCCAGTTAGTACTTTTTCTTATTTATTTTTCTTTCAACAGGTTAAAAAATTAGAGTTTCTTTAACTGTGAGTACCATGAAAGTGTCACATTTTCTCCCTTTTCCAGCCAATCTCTCAAAGGTAGCAAAGTAATTTTTACAAAGGCAGGCAACAAGACATGGAAGAATACTGGGTGATATGAATATGAGTTCAAACCTCATCTCAACCTAGCTGCAAAGTATTTAACTTATTTCGTTCATAAAATTGGATGTAGTAATACCTACCTTAAGAATTTTAATGAAGATCAAATTAAATAGTGTGTATTTATTGCCTGGAACATAATGTTAATGTTATGTATTAAAGTTTACTGGCAACAGGATGAATTGTATAGCATATAAATTATATCTCAAAGCTGTTGAAAAAAATCATTACAGACTTTGAAAGCAAAACCATGCTATCATTTTATAAACATAACATGATTGAGAGGCAATGCCTCAGGCACACTCTGCTGTTCAGTTTTCTTTCAAGAAAATGCATTTTTGAAATGTTGAAGCCTATATCCATGAAGCAAAGTAAAATATTTCATTTGTACCACGTTCAAGGCAACGAATTAACTAGATATAGATGTCCAAGTTCAATGTCAGTTTGGATTATACATCAGATTTATAAGGTCATTTTGTATACCTAACTAGTTGCCTTCAGAGTCAGGAAAGAAATAATAGTTATAGTATTTTATTTAACAAACACTTACAGAGTACCAAGCCCTCTTCTAAACACTTAAAGTATTAACTTGACTGTCAACCCTATGAGGTATTATTATTATTTTCATTCTGTAGATGACAGAACCCAAATTTGAAACCAAACAGTCTAGCTCCAGAATCTAGAAGTTTTGAGTAAGTTTTTTTTTTCTACTGACTTTTATGATCTTGATTATTATAGCAATCAACTTTCTAATGATCTAGTTTTGGGAAATTCTGCTTTTTTGACTTATGCTTCTTTGACTCTCAATTATGAAGAGAAATAAGATATTGTTCATAAATACTAAATTGGTTAAGGTTCACACCTCTACTGAATAAGTAAATAATTAATGCAAAATGTTACTTTCCCTTGATTCACACAGATAACTGAATATAAGCCAGGGGTTATATCTGCTTATTTGGAATGAGTGTCTTCATTGATGCTTGCCTTAGTTAACTTTGTAAGAGCGTACTACTTGTGTGGTGATTGTCATTAACTTTTCAGACTTTCTGCACCTTTCTTGATTGTTAAAAACTTAACTTATAGCTTTATGAAGGGAAAAGAAGCATACTGAATACTTAAGAAATTAGGCTTGGTACGAACAAAGTACACCTTATATAAAGGTAGAGTAGTTTTTGACATTAGATACTATAGGAAGGATTTCTTGATCTTCCAAATAATTCCCTTCTCTGCTCAGTGATTTTAAATGATCCCTTTTCAGAAAGGTTCTTGTACTCAACAATTAAGAGATAGGACTTCAAATGTAAACACTGCAAAGACAGAGTAAGGCTTAAAACTAAGATATCGAATGAGAACCGGTTTTCAGCCTAGGATAGACCAGAGAAAGAAGAAAAAGCGCTGCATTGTTTAATAAAGCTGAATGGAAGAAAGTACAAAGGAAAATTCCAAGACAAGCTTTGCCTACCTCACAATTTTGTTTGGTGCTGGTTACATGAGCCTAAGGAAAAATCTGCCAGAAAGAGCACATACCCTGAAAGAAAAATGATTGATGACCTAGCGTCTAGTTCTCAACTCTTTCTAACTTTGGTCTTCAGAAATCAGTTTCACTTTTTGCTTTCACCTTATGCTTCCTCTATAGTTATTCCTTTTAATAACCTCTTCACTCCACCCCACCCCCCGGTTTCACTCACCACTCTAAACCCTTCATGCTTTTCTCTTTTGTAATTTTATAAGTCCCTTCTCCCTTTACTAGCTTTCTGGACAGCTAAAAGGCAGTGGAAAGGTGGAGGAGTAGTACAAACACCAAAACAGCAAGTGTTTAACTTGTTAATGATATTTTGAAACTTGAGATATCAATAAAAATTTTAAGAGCCACAATGCAGTTTTTAAAACTTAAAAAAAAAAAAAAACCAAAGACTTCTTATTTCAGACAAATGTTAGATCCTGATAGAGAGAAAGAAAAGGTAGTGAAATGAATACAGTGTCTTGTATAAGGGAGAGTATACTTGGATTTTGACTCTGGCTCAGTGCCACTAACTAGCTGGGTAACCATGGCCAAATTATTTAATCTCCGTGAGCATTAGCTTTCTCATAATAAAATAAGGTGATCATACTCTTTCAGGGCTGAAATTCAAATGCCTGCAAGGGTTATAGTTAATGTAAATGGGTGAAGAAAATCTGTTGTAAAATAGTAAGGAGCATGGTACTGGCATTAAAAAAAAAAACAGATAAATTCATCAATGGAACATAATAAAGAGCCCAGGAATAAATCCATGCCTACATGCTCACTTAATATATGATAAAGGAGGTAAGAATATACAATGGGGGTAAAGACAGTCTCTTTAATAAATAGTGTTGGGAAAATTGGACAGATACATGTAAGAAAAAAGAAAGAAAGAAACTGGACCATTTTCTTAAACCGTATACAAGAATAGACTCAAAATGGATTAAAGACTTAAATGTAAGACCCAAAACCATAAAACTTCTAGAAAAAAACATAGGCATAAACTCTCTGATATTGCTAACAGTAATTTTTTTCAGAGACATCTCCTCGGGCAAGAGAAACAAAAGAAAAAATAAACAAATGGGGCACATCAAACTAAAAAGTTTTTGTACAGCAAAGGAAACTCAAAAAAAAGACAACTGAGTGAATGAGAGAAGATATTTGCTTATGATACATCTGATAAGAGGTTAATATCCAAAATATATAAATATATAAAGTATTCATACAATGCAACAAAAAAACAAACAATCCAACTAAAAAATGGGTAGAATACCTGAACAGATATTTCTCCACAGAGGGCTAATAGATATATGAAAAGGTGCTCAAGGTCACTAATAAGCAGAGAAACTCAAATTAAAACCACAATGAGATATCACCTCATACCTGTCAGAATGGCTATCATCAATAAATCAAAGAACAAGTGTTGGTGAGGATGTGGAGAAAAGGGAACTCTCATACACTTTTGGTGGGATTGCAAATTGATACAGCCACCATGGAAGACAGTATGTAGGTTTCTCAAAAAATTGCAAATAAATATACCTTTTGTCCCAACAATTGCATTTCTGGATATTTATCCAAGGAAAACCGAAACAGTAATTGTACAGATCTATGCGCTCCTGTGTTCATGGTAGCACAACTTACAATAGCTAAGATATGGAAGCATCCTAAATGCCCATCAATAGATGATTGGATAAAGGAGTTATGATTCATACATACAATGGAATATTACTCTGCCATTTAAAAACATGAAATTCTACCATTTGCAATGACATGGATGGACCTAAAGGTTATTATGCTGAGTGAAATAAGCCAGACAGAAAGATAAATACCATATGATTTCACTTATATGCAGAATCTAAGGAACAAAAAGAACAAACTAATCAAAAACAGACTCACAAATATAGAGGACAATTTGGGGAGGGAGAGCTGGGGTACTGGGAGAATGGGGTGAAGGGTTAAAGTACAAATTAGTAGTTGATTGATGGTCACAGGGATGGGGAGCACAGCAAAGAGAATGCAGTTAGCATTAATGTAATAGCTAGGTAGAGAGCCAGAGGAGAGAAAAAAGCAATTAGGGGGATCATTTATAAACTATATAAATGTCTAACCAGTGTACTATATACTGAAACTAATAAATTTTTTTAAAAGATAGTAAAGAATTGTGGGGACTTGCATGAACTGTCTGCCTGAACAAAAGTTATTTATATTAAAAAGGTTAGAACAAAATATTTTTACCTGTGATGTGTGGAAAGTTTTATTTCCACATTGGCATGAAATTCTCAAATTGATTACTCTGAGTCACTATATTCTCTTTTTTGGAAGCACACAAAAACGCTATGAAAGCTGACACTATACTGAAGGTTGATGCCAGTCTTCTCTGTAGTAGATACTCACTAAACTGAATTGAACCAATCAATAAATCAAGTAGTCTTATAGGTCTAGAATTATAGCAAAAAAAAAAAATGGTGGGAAACTTTTCCAAGAAAGAGTTGGGAATCCTGTCCATCCAAGAGTGTTATAAAGCAAATCAAGATGGATAATAAGGAAAATCTGCATATTTTATATTTTCTTTATTATTTACATTTATTGACAGATTTCAAGATTGAATATGTTATTTATATTCATTGATGGATTTCAAAGTTGATTAAGAACTAGTTCACAAAAAAAAAAAAAAGAAAGAAAGAAAGAAAGAAGAAAAGAAAAATGTTGAGCAGCCCCTGGTTTCTTTCCCAAGCTTCATAATAATTAGTGGACTTTAGAAAGCTAAATCATTTCAAACATGCTGATCTTTAGTTTTAAAAGACAAGTTAAATTAAACAAAATATTGATCTTAACTTTATATACTTGACCATTTTATTGATATTAGTTTCATGCAGGGATTTCAAAATGTTTTCTTTATGTTCAGGGATCTTGGAAATTTACACATCAACGTGAGAGAGTCTTGTAATGATCCAGTGATTCTGCAACTATATAGATTGCAGAGAGATAAAGTTTGTTTTCTCCCAAGAGCACTGAATTATTCAGATTTCTTATTTGGACTATCCTTCTCTTCATTTTGGCTTAGACAGCAAAAAGATTTTAACTGCTTACAAAGAGTTTTAGAACAATAGCAGGGCTTAAAGAGTACCTTTAAGTTCCAGAAGTGATGTAAACATTAAATGAAACATTTTTCATGCGGTTGTCCTCCAATTATCTCTAAGCAATAGGGCACTACACACTCTTTAAGTTCTGTTAGAAGATATCAACAATGAAGATAAAACAAGTCTAGTGATTTTATAAAATATTTACTGTTAATTTTTTTGGTTAGCCAGTATGCTTCTTTTTAGGCCCTTTTGAACTATGTCAATTATGGAATTGTAAACTTACTAGTAGCCCAAGGATACTATGTACTATATAGGACCTAATATATATGGCATGAGAGATTAATGAGATGTGCAGAAAATAATAAAACCCCTCTACCTATAATTTAAATTACTTAATGTTTATTAAAATTTAATAGAATATACTGGAGAGATTATATATTTTAGAATCAGAAAAACCAACCTTTGAATGCCCCATTCTGCAGCTTGCTTGTTCTGTGATACTGGAAACTTTAGTTTCCTCATCTTTAAAATGGGAATTATAGACTTATTTCATAGGATTCAGTCAAAAAAGAATGAAAAAATGAATGTGAAACTCATAATAGAGCTCAATATATAGTAGCAATTGTCAGTTCTTAAGAGAGCAATTTCTATCCCCAACCCTCTAGTATTATTTAACCTCAATAAATTAAATAAACAAACTCTTGTATAGCTCTCACATATGTAACTGGCGTCACTTCATCTAGGATATTTTTTTTTGTAATAATTATAATTTCTTCAATGATGCTGGCTTGTATCAGCAGGTTGATTGCATATTCAACAATTTCTCCTATTTGACATTTTCACATTAATCATTTATAGTCTATTGGGCTCCTTTTTTAAAAGTATATAAATTGTATTTCAGTTAAAACACAATAACACTAAGAATTGTGCATCCATTGAGTGATATTTTTAGCAAATGATGTCAAAGTGATTAATTCTTTCTGTTAAAAGAGATGTGCTGCTTACATAAAAACACCTAATGTAAAATTTGTTGAGCTATGTTTAAATGTAAATATAATACAAATGTATTCTATAGCATATAGATTTTTATAATTAGAGATAATGTTTAAGCAGAGGGAATCAAATACCATACATATTTCTCTATGAAAATTTAAATGTGTAATAATTTGTGGACTTTATAACAAAACCTTGTTAGCTTTATATTTTTCATCTTTATTACTGCGTTTAGGGATTGCCATCTCAGAAAAAAATATTATTAAAAGTTTATTTCGTTTTGAAAACACTTAAAAGAGGAAAATATTCTTTTTTTGTAGGCTGCTGTCAAACTTAGTGTATATAGGAATCCTATATGGCAGCAGTCCCCAACCTTTTGGCACCAGGACCCATGTTATGAGAATCTAGAGCCTGATGATCTGAGGTGGAGCTGAGATGGTGATGCTAGCACTGGGGAGCAGCTGCAAATACAGAGGAAGGAAGCTTCATCTGCCAGCTAGGCCCGCAGCTCACCTCCTGCTGTGCATCCCCCTGGTTCCTGGGGTCGGGGGACACCTACTATACAGGTTACGTAAAAATGGCACACTCTTGAGTATCTCCAAAATCAGAAAATCAGGGGGTCAGAACTAGGAACCTGCAGTGCTGGCAGGACCTTAGATGATTTTATGCAGTTAAGTAGTCCTTCGAGAAATCTTGACTTTTAGAGAGCAAGACCACATGTGTTTAAATGAAAGCATCAGTAAGTATTCTTTTTTTCCCCTAACGTTTTGTACTATAATGGTGGATACCCATATCTATCCTACCACAAAGTGAGCTTAAATGGTTTTTTCTTCCTGGACCTATGTCTCTCTTATGAGCACATGCCTAGGGAACAGCTTAGGGATCCCTGGGATTGAAAACATGAAACATGACTTCCCTAAAAAGTACTGAAGGGTCCTATGTATTGTTTATAAAAATTACTTCCTTTGGACTCTCATATTTTGACAGGAAGGAAAGAATGTAACAGGAGGATCAAAAGAGTCTTGAACAAATAAACTTAGATAACACAGTGACTATGGCAATAAGAAGATGTTTTTTTAAATAGCTAAGAAAGATTAAATATATAATTAGAACAATTTAATTATATATAATTAAAAGTAAATAAAAGATTAAATATAATTAAGAGGAAAACAGCTATAAAAATGCTATTTAGAGTTACATTTTTAACTGGAGACAGACAGAACTGAAGGCTTTTGGCTAGGTATAACTAAAATTTCCTATTTGGAAATTACGGCCAAATAATTTGGGGAGTCGCATGTACTCATATATTTAAAATTGTAGTTGGATATTTTTCTGTTTAAGTCAGGACTTTGGATTCATTACCCTGATATCTAATTCAGTCCTAAGAGTCTATAATAAATACTGAGGAAAAAAGCTCTTATTCACTCTCAGTGCCTCTAATAGTAAAATACAAACTTTTGAAAGGACAAAGAAAATTAAAAGTCAACTATTTGAGACTGAGAAGTAAATATTATTTAAACAATATTTAAAGTGGCTGATATGAAGGAGGCTCAAGGGAAGAATCTAAACAGGTGCTTGACTATTGAAATGGTAAATGAGGAGGAAACAGACTCTGTAAAAACATAAATTGTGGAATCAGAATCAAATGATCTTAGAACTCAGTGGACCAATAGCAGTGATCTGGTTTAATCTTTACCTTTTGGATAAACAATTTAATAATTAGAGAGGTTGTGACTCACCAAGGTCATAAAGCTAGTAAAAGGTAGAGTCAGGACCAGCATCTAAATAACCTCTTATTTCATTGCTTTTGCTGTAATATCACACTGATTCAATAAGTCACTATATTAATGATATTTAGCATTTTTAATGTAACATGATTGGCTACTAAATTGGAAACTATACTAACAATGCCCGTAAGTCATAGTTACTCCCTGTGGTACAGAATGCTACTGTCCTCAAGGTATATTCCCCTCTTATTCTCAACTCTCAGTAAATAGAAGTTGAATACATGCCACACAAAACACCACTATGGATTTTCTGAGTTGCTGTCATGCCACTCTCACCTGCAATACCACCTTTATCTTCACTGATGTTCTAATAAAGGGTGTTTGCAGTTACAACCTTGATTTGGTCTCTCCCTGTGGTCATGTGTTACTGGCAGGAGCCTAGATTTATTTTTTCTCTGAAGATGAGATTTGGTGATAAATTATTTTTTCATGAGTTTCAAAGTTCCATTTTTAACCCTGCAAATTTCAGAATTTCTGGACTCCATATTACTTCTCAACTCTTATTTGTAATCCAGGCAGTTCTTTTTGAGTTCACCTCTTTCTTATGCCATTTTAAATGCAGCTAGCAGCAGCCAGCTTTAACATTCTGCTTTGAAATCACCTCATTTGGTTTCACAAATTTATTAAGTACATGTTCTGCCTTTCATATTTTATTGCTGGTAAAAATTTTCCAAATGTTTTGCCACTACATAACATTGCTACCATTTTCCCACTCTCCTATGAAAATTACATCATTGCCTGCTGCCCATTCCCAAGGCCAATGCAATATATTTTAGGGTTTTGTTACAGCAGCACTCCACTTAAATACTAAATTCTGTGTCAGTCAAATTTTTCTGCCTCTCAAAACACCCTAAATCCTAGTGGCATATAATAAAATATGCATATTTCATACCCATGCATTTGTGGGTTGGCTGGAGTTTAACTTACTTGGCAGAACTCAGCTGGTCTCCAAACTATAGGTTGGGTCCAAGTTGATCACATGTATTTCGTACTCCTCAAGACAGAAGCTAGTTGAGTCATGTTTTCATGTAGAAGTCACATCAAAGACAAGCTCAACTCTGCAAGCCCAGAATCAGTAGCAGAGAAGTATATTCCTCGTGCAAAACACCTCTAATCTGTTATATTACTATTATGCAGAACAGAGAGATAGAGTATGGGAAATACAAAAGAACAATGAAGACATTGTTGATGTTTTGGAATAAAAGATAAACAATAATCAAAGAGATAATGCCTACAATATTTTTTCCAGAATAAAAAAGTTTTCAGATTTAGAAATTAAAATGCATTTGAAGAGGACAAAACAAAGACAACTCTCTATTTACATGTGTACACACATACTTTCTCATCATATACACATATATACCTATACGTACAGAAATTGCAAGTTTGATAGAACAATAAAAATAAAAATAAATCAAAATGTATACATGTATACCTATAAACACCTAAATTCATTTTCATAAACATAAAAATATGATTCTCAGAGAAAATCATAAATATAAAAACAGTTCCCTATTAAACAAATCTCATTTAGATCAAAAAGTTCTCTTCAGTTAGTTACAGTATATTCAAGAAGACATTAGAATAATATCTTCAAATACTGTCAACTTAAAATTCCGTACTCAAGTTATTCAAGATGAAGGGAAAAAAGAGATTTTTAGGAAAAGATTGAGTTTACAACCCACTGACCTCATTGGTTCTCATACAATGTACTTTGGAAAGATGAAAGTTTAACTTAGGAGTGAGTAAAATGTAAGAGGCAGTTGTAACAAAGAAACAAATAAATGTAACCATGATTAGATTGATTTTAAGGGAGTAGTGTTCCACGAAGAATTTTGTCTTAATCTCTTTTACCTTATCAACCTATCCCCTAAAAAACTCTCATCTGGTGATCACCATTTTGTTCTCTGTACTATGACTTTGTTTCTGTTTTGTTTGTTTGTTTATTTTGTTTTTCTTTAGATTCCATATATAAGTGAAATCATATAGCATTTATCTTTCTGTGTCTGATTTATTTCATTTAGCATAATACTCTCTAGGTTCACTCATATTGTAGCCAATGCTAAGATTTCATTCTTTTTAATGGCTGAATAATATTCCATTGTATATATGTACCGCTTCTTTATCCTTTTGTCTATAGATGGACACCTAAGTTGCTTCTATATCTTGGCTATTGTCAATAATGCAATAAACATGGGGGTGCATATATCTTTTTTAATTAATATTTTGGATTTCTTTGGATAAACACCCACAAGTGGAATTCCTGGTTGTGTGGCAGTTCTGTTTGGGATTAAGAAGTACAAATTGCCATTTATCAAAATAGCCATGGAAATGTAATGTACAACATAGAGAATATAGTCTATAATATTGTAAGTATGTATGGTGTCAGATGGATACCTGACTTACAGGGGTGGTCACTTCATAATGTATATAAATGTCTAATCACTGCATTGTACATCTGAAACTAATATAATATTGTCAACTATAATTGGAAAAATGAATTTTAAAAAAGAAGTTGTATGAATAAACCTTGAGGACATTTTCTAAGTGAAATAAACCAGTCACAAAAGACAAGGACTATACAATTCTATCTTCAAGAGATACGAAGAGTGGTCAAAATTCATAGACACAGAAAATATAATGGTGGTTGTGAAAGGCTGAGGAAAGGAGAAAAGGAGAGTTGTTTATTGGGTACAGAGTTTCAGTTTTGTAAGATGATAAGAGTTCTGGAGTTTGAGTACATAACAACATGAATGTAATTAAGACTTCTAATCTGTACACTTTAAAAAGGTTAAAATAGTAGATTTTGTTTTGTGTATTTTATAATTATTTTTTTTAATTTGGGAAATAATTTAACAAATACAATAAATTACAGAAGTATAAAAATATCATTTAACTTTAGATTATCTTAAGACAAGAATATTAAAAATGTAAGGGCAACTATTAAAAAAAAGAAAAAGAAAATGCATAGCTTTCAAAAGAGTAGAAGAGAGAAAAATAATACAGTAAATCAAGCCAATCCAATGGAAGGCAGCCAAGGTGATCACCAACAGTGAACAAGGGGAAAACAGAAGCAACGGAAAGCATAGCATATAGAAAGCGGTATATCTATGATAGTAGAAACAAGAACAAATATAAGGGGCGGGGGGGGGGGGCGGAAGATGGCAGACTGGGTAAAAGCAGGGTTCGTCTCCTCCTAGGTCCGCATTGGAATTACAACCAAATTATAAAATAATCAATGTGGCGAATGATCTAAAGTCCAGTTGATCATAACACCTACATCTGATAATATAAAGGAGCCACATTGAAGCTGGTAGGAGAGGCAAAGTTGGGAATCAGGCTGGACCCACACCCGTGGGTGGTGGAAGATCACCGAGAGGGAGAGTGAGGCTGCAGAGGTTCTCCTGAATGAGAGAGGGGTCTTAGTCTCATCTGGGGCTCCCCAGCCCAGGGTCTCAGACCAGGGAAGAGGAGATTCTAATAACTCTGATTGTAGAAACCAGAGGAGATTCTGGACATTTGGGTAAGATGGAAGGAGACATCCCTAGATGTCCCTTTGAAGGATCTGCACACAGGCTTTCTGACCTGCAGACACTTGCCTGGGACACCAGTGGTGGGTCAGAGGCTAGTACAAAGGCTGGAAGGGGAGGGAGAAGGTGCGGTGACTTCCCTGAACAGCACTGCCAGGAAGTGCTGTGAGTTCCATGCAGCCGGGGGCAGGGCCTAGTCACCAGGGTAGAAAGCAGAGAAGGGGGACGGCAAAAAAAAAAAACCAAAAACAAAAACAAAAAACCCCAACAGTTGATTTTTACCAGCCACAGTTGCAAAATGAAGCTGAGCTGCAGCCCCAAACCCCCAACCCAGAGGGCCCCTCTCCATACCCTCTGAGACAGACCACCGGAGCCCCAGGGGAATCTGAGCAAACACTACTGAAACTGTCGCTAACACTGACGGGAAACTGAGATGGAGGGTAGCGAGTGTGATTAAACATCTATAAGAGAAAAAAAGACATTATAAGACTATATAAAGCAGAGATCCAACTGGATGCCACCTACTGGAAACCAAAAAAAAACACCTTCCCTGCAACAGGCCAGAGATCATTATATAACAAATCTTCTTTCTGGAAGGAAAAAAAAGCAGAACACACTTTCATTAATGTCCAGGCAGAGAAATGGTCCATTAAACACCATGAACAACCAAGGGACAAGGCATCTCAGGAATAAAGAGAAAAGTCTCCTGAAAAATAAGCTTACAGACATAGAAATATGTGACTTAAATGACAGAGAAGTCAGGATGGTACTTCTGCAAAAACACAGAGAGTTCCAAAATGAGTCATATCAACAATTTCAGGAGTTGAAAAAATCATCTACATGAGATTGAAATCCTCAAAAAAAAAAACAAAAAACAACAGAATAGATCTTCTGGAGATAAAAGAATGAAATAACAAGCTTGGGAAATAGAGTCAACCAAATGGAGGAAAGGATCAGTGATATCGAAGACAGAAATCTAGAAATAAATCAGAAGGAAGAAGAAAGAAACCAAAGAATGAAAAATAATGAAAGAGAAATTAAAGAGCCAGCTAATACCATCAAGAGAGGAAGCATAAGAAAATGAGCATTATCAAAGGTGAGGAAAAGAAACAGGTACTAGAAAGCATTTTCGGACAAATATTGATGAGAATTCCCCAAATCTAAGGAATGAACTGGAGCTTGGAATACAAGAATTCAACAGAGCAAAGCCTTCTCAACCCAAAAAAGCCTTCACAAGTCACATTGTATTAAAATTATCAAAAATCAATGACAAAGACAGAATTCTCAGGGCAGCCAGGGAGAAAAAATGATAACTTATACAGGAAAACCCATATTAGATTATCCTTGGACTTCACAGTGCAGACCTTAAAGCCAGAAAGAAAAGAATCAAATATTTAAACTATTAAGTGAAAGGAACTACCAGCCTAGAATAATGTATCCAGCTAAGCTCTCCTTTAGATATGAAGGAGAAATTAAGACCTTTTCAGACATTCAAAAATTGAGGGAATTCTCCACTATAAGGCCTGCATTACAGGAAATATTGAAAGGGTCAGCTCACCTAAAGCAAAATGACAGAAAAAAAAATACATAATTATGAGTAAAGTGACTACCAGGCAAATAGAAGCAGAGGAGTGCAACCCTTACTAAGAACAAGGTATTATGATAGGAAGAGAATTGCTATAGCAAGATAGTAATGAATGTCCAGCATACAGAGGAAAAAATTGAGTTAACAATGACTGAAAAGGGGAGGATTCAAAGATCCAAATTCACAAAGGGGAATGGAGATAAGCCACACGCAAAAGAAAATGGACAACTGTATATATATAACTATCTTTACATATTTGTAATGGTAACCACACACTGAAGATTCAGAACTGAAGTATAATGTAAAACAAGAAGAACCAGAGGGAAAACCCACAAAACAAACAAAACAAAACAAAACAAAAACAAAACAAAACAAAACAAAACAAAACACCAACCAGAATAAAACAGAACACAAGGACAAGGAAGCAATGGAAACACCGAGCTACCAGAAAGCAAAAGATAAAATGGCTATAAGAAGACCTCATATTCAAATAATTACCCTAAATGTAAATGGACTGAACTCACCAATAAAAAGGCACAGAGTTGCAGATTGGATCATAAAAACAAAACAAAACCATATGCTGCCTCCAGGAGACACATCTCAGCTCCAAAGACAAATATAGACTCAAATGAAAGTGTGGAAAACGATATTTCTAGCAAATGGCATTCAGAGAGAAGCGGGAGTAGTGGTACTAATATCAGGCTAAATAGACTTCAAAATAAAAAAGGTAAAGAAAGATACTGAGGACACTTCATAATGGTAAAGGGAATCATGAACTAAGAAGATATAACACTTAATATATATGCTTCTAATCAGGGAGCCCTGAAATATGTAAAGCAATTACTAACAGAACTAAAAGGAGAAACATATCAAAACACTTCATAGTAGGGGACCTAAATACCCCACTGTCGGATATGGACAGATCATCCAAACAGAAAATCTATAAGGAAATAGCATCCTTAAATGATACATTAGATCAACTGGACATAATTGACATTTATAGAGCCTTCATCCCAAAATAGCTGCTTATACATTCTTCTCTAGTGCACATGGAACATTCTCATGAATCAACCACATACTAGGACACAGAATAGCCTCAATAAATATAAGAGATTGAAATCATACCAACCATATTCTTCTGTTTATAATGCTTTGAAACTAGAGATCAACTGCAAAAAGAAATCAGGAAGAACCACAAATACATAGATGGTTAAACAACAAGCTACTGAGGAATAGCTGGGTCAAGGAAGAAATAAAAGAGAGATCAAGAGATACATACAAACGAATGATAATGATAGTATAACATATCAAAACTTTTGGGACACAGCAAAAGCGGTCATAAGAGGAAGTTCATATCATTACAGGCCTACCTTAAAAACAAGAACAAGCCCAAATAAACAACCTAATGCTTCATCTTAAAAAAACCAGAAAAGGAAGAACAAATGAAGCCTAAAGTCAGCAGAAGGAAAGAATCATCAAAATTAGAGCAGAAATAAATGAAATTGAAAACAAAAAACAAAGAAAAAAACAAATGCAACAAAGAGCTGGCTTCTTTGAGAAGGTTAATAAAATTGACAAACCCTACTCGAGTACTATAAAGAAAAAAGAGAAAGGACATAAATAAACAAAATCAGGGTGAAAGGGGAAATTATGACTGACATCACAGAAATACAAAGATCATACAAGGAATACTATGAAAAAAGTATACAACACCAAATTTAATAACCTAGAAGAATGGACAGTATTAGAAAAACACAACCTTCCTAGACTGAATCAAGAAGAACTGGAAAATCTAAATATACTAATCAGCAGTATGAAATTGAAACAATCATCAAAAACATACCAAAAAGTAAAAGTTCAGGACCAGATGGTTTCACCAGTGAATTTTACCAAACATTCAAAGAAGATTTAATACCTATTCTCTTCAAACTCTCCAAAAAATCAAAGAGGAGGCGATACTTCCCAACTCATTTTATGAGGTCAATATTACCCTGATACCAAAACCTGGTAAAGATAACACAAAAAAAGAAAAACTCCAGACTGATATTCCTCATGAACACAGATGCAAAAATTCTAATAAGACTAAATCGAATACAGCAACATATTAAAAAGATTATTCACCACGATTAAGTGGGCTTCATCCCAGGGGCACAGGGGTGGTTCAACATATGCAAATCGACGAATGTGATACACCACATAAACAAATTAAAAAAATAAGAATCATATGATCATATCAATAGATGCAGAAAAAGCCTTCACGATACAGCATCCACTTATGATCAAAACACTTAACAAAATGGTATAGAAGAAAACTACCTTACCATGATAAAGGCCATATGTGACAAACCCTCAGCCAACATTATACTTAATGGTGAAAAACTAAAAACCTTCCTCTAAGATTCAGAATTAGGCAAGGCTGTCCACTATCACCATTGTTATTCAATCAGGCAAGAAAAGATATAAAGGCATCCGAACAGTAAATGAAGAAGTCAACTGTCAGAATTTGCAGATGATATGATTTCTATATAGAAACACTAAAGACTCCACAAGAACACTACTAGAAACAATAAGCAAATACAGTAAAGTCTCTGGATACAAAATCAACTGTTCAAAAATCCATAGGTTCCTATACTCTAATAATGAAGTGTCAGAAAAGAAGTGGAAAAATAATTCCTTTTGCAATTGCAACAAAAAGAATAAAATACCTAGGAATAAATTTAATGAAACATGTGAAGGACCTATGAAAACTAAAGACCCTATTAAAAGAAATCGAAGAAGATACAAAGAAATGGAAAGATATTTGTGTTCTTGGATTGGAAGAATCAACATAGTTAAAATGACCATATTACCTAAAGCATTATACAGATTTAATGCAATCCCCATCAAAATCCCATCGCATTTTTAAAGAAATAGAACAAAAAATCATCAGATTTGTATGGAAGCACAAAAGACCCGAATTGCCAAAGCCATCCTGAGAAAAAAAATGAGGCTGGAGGCATCACTCTGCCGACTTCAAATTAACTACAAAGCACAGTAATCAAAACATGGTATTGGCAGAAAACAGACACAGACCAGTGGAACAGAATCAAGAGTCCAGAAGTAAACTCATATTTATATGGGCAAATAATTTTGACAAAAAGCCAAAAATACAGTGAGAAAGGAAAGCCTCTTCAATAAATGGTGCTGGGAAAACTGGAAAGCCACCTGCAAAGAATGAAACTAGACTGTTGTCTATCACCACACACAAAATTAACTCAAAATGGATTAAGGACCTGAATATAAGACTGAAACAATAAAATGCATAGAAGAAACATAGGAACTAAACTCAAGGACCTTGGACTTAAGAGGATTTATGAATTTGACCTCAAAAGCAAGGGAAGTAAAAGCTAAAATAAATGAATGTAAGAAGAGATGAAAACTGCCATTTGTGACAACATGGATGGTTCTCAGATAATCATGCTAAGTGAAATAAACCAGACAGAAAAAGTTGAAAATCACATGATATCACTTATTATGTGGGATATAAATCTAAAAGCAACAAATGAACAGGACAAACAAACAGAGACTCATGGACATGGACAATAGACTAGTAGTTACCAGAGCGCAGGGGATAGGGGAGGAGGGAGAAGTAGATGGGGTAAAGGGAGTCAAATATGTGATGACAGAAAGAAATCTAACTATGGGAGGTGAAATATACAGTGTTAAGGAGTGCAGCTAAAAACTTACTAAATTTCTTAACCAATATCACCATAAAAACAACAAACAAACAAACAAACAACAAATAAGGAAAAAGAAAACAGTAACAAAAAGAAAATTTTTAAAGCCAAAATCAGGCCCTTTGAGAAGGCAGGGATATTTTTATAAAATGTGTAGAATGTTGCCAGTGTGCAAGGAATGTTAAATAATAGCTGTAATCATTAAGAGAAAATTGCTACCAGCCATTATTTCAGTTTTCTAGTTTACAACAGTGTAGTTAGTTTTTTTGCTGGTTCAAATCCTGACATGTAGCCACACAATAAAACAGATAATCTGTCTAATAAATGGTGGCCTTTACAATAATCATGAGTATATATTGTTACTTGGTTAATCAGCCGCATAATGTTTCTTAAAATGACTTCATTTACTTGATAAACTGAAATGGCTATAGGGCTTCATTCCAGCCTAAAGGTACATGATATGCATTTATAAATATGGAATTAGGCAGTTCTTGAAGCCAAATTTGTTAGCACTACATTGCAGATCCAGCATAAGTACGAAAGCATTTTCTTGCTGTGCTTCCTTTATCATGATATTACTAAGTGAACAGCCTGACATTGAATATATAGTCTCTAATATGAAATATGTAATGGAAAACTAATATCTGATAGTCTTTTTGTAAATCTTTTCATAACTAAAAGTGTTTTTATTTTCTTAATATCTTACTGTTTAAAATCTTAATAACTTTCTGAGAATTTTAATAATTTAGCCTATAGTTTCCAAAAACAATTTTATATAAAACACATATTTGTTGTCTACTTTTCAAGTCAGTTAGTTGTTTAAAGGACCTTTAAATGAACCTGGCTTTTGAGAAAAGGTGCTTATATTTAAACAAAAAGTTTTTTGAGGAGAGTTTTACAAGTTGATCGATCAGTTCTTATTACTTACAGGTATGTTCATACAGGGTATGTAAAATTCAATTTATGTAAACTTTACTCTAATCAATGTACTGTATTTTTCTCAGACTAAGAAGACTTTGCTTTATGAAATGCAGTCACAAAGCAGATGTGTCTGAAATTAAATTTTAAAACATGAAATATTTTAAAAATATATAAAATTATACAAAGTAATTAAAACATACACTGTGAAGTGACCACAGAGAATCCTTAATGGTTAACATTTGGTCATACTTCCCTATTTTTTTTATGATATAGTGACTATAAAACCTTAAGGATAAGTTGGAGTCTTTGCCACCCCCCAAAAAAAATTCAGTTCCTTTTCCATT
This sequence comes from Eonycteris spelaea, assembly GCA_003508835.1. NCBI lineage: Eukaryota > Metazoa > Chordata > Mammalia > Chiroptera > Pteropodidae > Eonycteris > Eonycteris spelaea. The sequence goes on from PUFA01000070.1 coordinate 5,104,195, forward strand.
CCTTCTAATTTTAATGTGTCTTTCCATTCAAATTTTATGGTTTTACATATATAAAATGTACTCAGGCAAGATATATAGTATTGTTTAATGTTTTAAACTATATTTAAATGAATTCATCCCATGAAATCATTTTGCATTTGCTTTTTTTAAACCAGCATTATTTTTGAGATACATTCATATTGAAATATATATACCTACATATATATACATACATATATAGATCTATATATAATTACAGAATCACTTTTACCTGCTATATAATATTTCATCATTTAATCATACCATAATTTATTTATTCTCCTTCTGATGGATATTTTAGTTTTTGGCCAATATTTTGCTTTTACAAACAATATGAAATGAACATTCTTCCATACACTCCCTTGTAAACATGTGTGAGAGTTTCTCTAGAGTGTGTATCTAGAAGTAGAAATGTTGAGTTATGCAGTATGTTCATGTTAACCTTTGTGTCCTTTATTTACTTATTGACAAAGTTTATACCCAAATAGTCAAAAATTCAATGGACAATGTAAAGAATGTATCATAAAAATTATAGTCTCTTTTTCTAGCTTCTTTTATGCTTCTCCATGAAAGCAACCACTTTGAACTGTTTAAAACTTGATTCTGATATTTCCTTCAATTAAATATAATATACACATACTGACATTGATTGATTATTGATCTATTGTCTTCCTGCTTGGGGACATAAAGACTTTAGCTTATTTATAGCTTCTCATTCCTTGCTTCTACTTGTCTATATAATTTTGTATTTCGATTTTTGATTATTAGCTTCCTATTTTGTGCTTGCATCTTTTGACTATATAAATATGTTCACTGCTGAGCTGTGTTAATATGTGTTTATTTCCTATTACCTTTTTTATTTTTTGCTTATTCTGAAGTTAATAACTGCTGGATGTCTCATTTTTATTTGTAGTTTTCTTTGAAAATTTGGTTTAAGTTTTCCCATAGTCAAAACCTCCATAAAATATATTCCAGTATCACTTTCATTAGGCCTAAACTTTAAGACAACTTATTTGTTGTATTTTCCCTTTTGGAAACATCAATACTGGTCAAGTCTGATGTCCTGCAACCTGAATTGGTTGCATTCTCTGCTTTGATGTTCACTGTTTGGGAAATTGCCTTTGTTACCATTATTGGAATTTTCTTTATTTTTCTTCTTTCTTCTGCAGCCGGACAGAGGAAAGAGGAGAACAAGGGTACCACTGCTCAGTATGAACTCTTTTCACCACCTGCACCTATGCCTGATCTGATAACCTTCAAATTGATACCTCTCTGTATTTACAGAGAACAAATACGTATTTCCCTGTAGGGATTGGAGAAAGGCAGTAGCTTGGTTTCCTGGGTAAGAGGACTTGGGGGTCTAATCAGTACAGTCTTACAAACAATGCCTGTGTTTTCAGCCCCTTTTTGGATCACTGCCTTCAATTCTTGAGCTTTCTAGGGTTCTGAAGGCTAAAGCAATTTGTTTCTCTTTGCCTCTCCTAGTATAGGCAAAGACGTATTTCATGTTTTGTTTTCCTTGTTGCTTGATGTAATTTTCAAATGAGGAAGCAGTCAGAAACATCTTTCCTTCCTTCTGCCATGTATGCTGCTTCTTCCAAGGACCCAGAAGTTGGACTTCCACATTCCCAATAACTACTGCAGCAGCAGTTGCTGAAAATAAATTAGGAACTCAATTGAGAAGTGGTAAATTGGACCGAGATTACCTGAAAAAAAAAAAGAAAAAACCTAGAAAAATTTCTGTATCAGGCAGGATAAGAAGTTAATGTTGGAAAATAAAAATTACTGTAGAATATAAAGAAAAGGGTAGTCTGGTTTCACGATGACAAAGATATTTCTGATTTCTCAAAACATTAAAGAGAAGAAAAAAATAAAACCTAGTCTTTTTCTTTGATGCAACTGAAAGACATTTGTATCTCCAAACTATACAGTAAATGAATACACAAAGAAAATTGGTCAGATTTAAGTGCTCGCAGTGGAAGTACCAATATGAGGCAAGTTTGCTGTATTATATGACCCTGATCAAACTTTATAAGTTTATCTTTTATTACTTTCTTACATTTACTTCATGCTTAAACTAAAATCGATTCTTCAGTTTCCCAAAATATGTCTATTTTTTCTATGCAAAAACACATGCTACTCTCTCTGCACAGAAAAATGATTCTCAACCATAGATTGTTTGTGTAAGATGGGGGTGTTGAGAATTAACAGTAATCTAGTTATGCACTGAGGATTACAAACTCCTGTCTGCAATGTCCTCACCACTTCTTTTCTCTTCTTCCCTTAGGTTCTCTGTAGCCAAAGTCCACTCATTGTTTCTGATCCTCTGAAGGGCAACCTCTCTCTAACTCTTCTTGCCTGTCCTCACCCTCCTCCATTGCTATATCCGGATATTATTTCTTCCTCCACTGACCCTTTATAGTTCTTTACTTCTAATGGCATATATTATATTTTTCCACATGGAGGAGTTACACTTATTACTCATTTCTGTCATCCCTAGACTATAAATCTCTTGAAAGATTGAGCCTCATTTTTTTTATTTTTATACCTCTCAAAGCATCTAGCATGAGGACTTGCTTATAAGTGGATACTCAATAGATATTTGCTACATTAGATAATTTAAAACCTTTTGATGATTGCTTATTTTTTAACAGAAAACTGAAATTAGAAGTCTATGGGCTGTGATAATAAGGGCATAATCAGTGGCAGTTCAGATAATTGATTTCTTCCATGTTTGAGTGTATGGTTTGAAACATTAAAAGTCTGGCTAGTTCAGTGTTTCTAACACAGAGATAAGAAATACATGAATCTTGAAGAGTTTGTCCAAGTCTATAATTTCTAATTCTCTATGTCATAAAACCACTCTGAATGAAAGCTACCTTTAATTATTATAGAGCTCCATGCCCAATAATTAGAGAGCCTATTAAGTAGCATTTGCTAACTAAAAAATTACACAGCATAGGAAACAGGAAATAATAGTGCACTATAGCAAAGCAATAGTACTTATTATTCAAATTTCTTGAGTAAGTCAGCCTTTGCCGAGTGAATCCACTCAGGCTGAGGGTAAGCTTCCTGAATCTGAGAATTAGATTTTGGCCTCTACTGGAAGAATGTTTGACTGCTATAATGGTCATGCTTTTGCTTGATTAGCAGTCAAGAAAAATTAATCTATAGCACCAAAGAAAGATAAGAACAGTTATAAACTCAAATAACAATGACCAACATTCTCCATCTTTACTGCTTCTCTAGCTTCCTTTGATTCTGGGACCTCAACCCATCTTTATCACCATGTGCTACAGAGGGAGCACCTGAGCCCAGAGAGGAATAAGTTCTACTTTACTGTTTTGGTGCTGATGGAGACCAAAACCAAAATCAGCCATTTTTCTTCAAGGAGTTTTATATAACATGTGACATAGGTAGGCAGAATAAATCTTTATAGGACACACTATGTAATGGATGATGCTTCTCTGGTCCACCTACTCTAGAGGTCAAAATTGAATAAAATGGTCAAATGAGATCTATTCAATTCACTTATCTTCTTATCATAGTTCCTAAGGGCTTTATTTTATCTTATGACTTAATAAAGATAATAGTAAATATAATACTACTACTAATAATACATTGTATTAAATTAAAAGCTTATATGAGCATTACCATTCTAAATTATGGATTAAACTACATTAAATTTACTAGAATCTTCTTTTATAACCCCTCTCGTTTTCTAAGGAGAGTAGATCTTTAGCATTGTTAAGGCAAGCATTATAATTATTTCAGTTATCTTTCTCTGTGTAACAAACCACGCCCACGTTAGTGGCTTATAACAACAACAACCATTTATTTTACTCATGAATCTGCAATCCGGGCAGGGCGTTGTGGGGAAAGCTCATTTCTGCTTCATGAAGTATTATCTAGGGTGGCTTGGGTAACTCAAAGGCAGGGTATTAGAATCATCTGAAGACGTACTTGCTCACATATCTGACAGTTGACACTGGCTATTGTCTGGGACCTCTAATGGGCTCTTGGTCAGATGACTCATGTTCACATGGCCTCTCCATGTGGCTGTTTGGCTTTTTCACAGCATGGTGACTGGGTTCAAAGAGAGAGCATTCCAAGAGGACAACGTAGGAATGCATATCATTTTTATGACTTAGACTTGGAAGCCATATAGCATCACTCCCACCATACTCTCTCGGTTGAAGTAGGCACAACCAACCTACTCAGATTCAAGAGAAGGTCTATTCTTTGATGAGAGGAGTGTCAGTATCATTCTTAATAAAATTTGTGTAAAACTGTAAAAATTATAAAAGTTTGAAGATAAGAATCAGTGCTAAAGACTTGGGGCCATTAGGATACTGACGAGGCCCAGACTAGAGAGTAGATGGGATTGCTTAAGACAAGTATACACGAAAAAAGATATCAATCAAGAATTGAACCCTAAAGCACAATACTGTTTAAGGGATGCACTTGTGGGATGGGATATACTGTGGTGGCAATCTTTGGAAAATACAATCTTCCACAATAAGAATGAAAATTGAAGAACCTAAAGAGATAATTTCTCTCCATTGTAGATATAATAAGGAGAAGACTCTGGAGTAATAGATGAATGAAATTGGTACAGGATAGATGACTGAAAAGGAAAGACAGGTGAACTGCTATAGAAAGAGACAGTCAGAAAATTTCTGAGATTTTCAAAGAGAATTTGGAAGAAGTTTTGCTCCTTCGTTTTGTAAAAATCTATCTATCCATCTATCCATTGACCCACCTACCTATCTACCTACCTACCTACCTACGTACCTACCTATATGTCTATCTATGTGTCAGTGCCCCTGGAATTAGACTTTGCTTTTTGGGATAGTGAAGATGTATTCTAATTGGCTTAAAGGAAGCTTCAGGGACAGTGGCAAGAATGGTCCAAGAATGCACAGTCATATTAGAGTACGTATAAATGTATCAAAAATATATCCACATATACAAAAACTATGTACCATAGTTCTGCTGTAAACTTCCAAATACAACTCATTTCAGATTGGATTTAGATCAATAAACATTTAACAGGTACTTAGAATGCTATGCTAGTTACCAGGGCTATAAAAATGAATAAAATAAATCCTGTTATTAATCTAATGGGATGACCAGATTTATAAATTGAAAATTTCAGTTAAAATCCTTGAGGAGTAAAGGTTTAATTGAATTTTAGAGTCAAAATGCCAAAGCCTGGGTAAATTACTTATCTCTTTAAATGAGAGTAAAATGAGAAAGTAATAGTTCCTACCTCAGAGAGCAGTTGGGAAGACTAAATGAGATAATACATGTAAAATACTTAGCACAGTGCCCAACGCATGAAAACCTAACACATAAAGCTCACAAAAATAAATTATTGTGATATAGTAAAAATGAATTAAAGAAGGTAATAGCAGAACATTAAACCAAGCATGGACCCTTCTAAGCCTGGGACCTTGTGTGACTTGCCTGGGCCACATGCCCATGAAGTTGTTCTGCCCCTATGGTATCTTAGTTAAAATTAGAAAAAGGTACCTCTTCTGCCATGTTTTTGTCTGCCCCACTTGTCCCCTCAGCCTGGCACTTTAGTGCAGTGCATACACTCTACAAGTGTACACAGTGGGGCTAGATGCTTATCCCTACCAAGAGTTTCAAAGCAGGCTTTTTGGAGGATATGATGAATGAATGACTCCTGTCTTGAAAGATGAATAAGACTTAGCCAAAAAGAAGAAAGGTGAGAGGATATAAACAGAGATGATAGAGGTAAGAAACAAGGGTGATATGAAGAGGAAACTGCCAGAAATTCTGCACTATCAGAACACAAAGTTCAAGATATGGAATGATGAAAAATGAGGTGAAGGCAATGGATTATGAAAACCTTATGTTTGGTTAAATAGGTTTAACTCGAAGGCGATGGATTTAAGCAGAGGGTTGCATATTCAGGGCTGGATTTTAGATAGCTTGCCAAGGCTTTGATGACTTTAATGTGAGCAGCACTGGACAGAGGAAGGGAAGTTATTTAGCTGTTCCAATATCCCAGTTAAAAACATAAGGGCTTGAACTAAAGCTGCAGTAACAAGGATGCAGTAGAAAAGTCAGATTTGGGAAATGTTTAGAATATACCATTTAATGATTGGTCATGAGTGATAAGTGAAAAAAGGAGTTACTGAACATGATTTTCTATATTTTTTGCCTTGGGTAACTTGGTGCATAGTGGAGTCATTAATTGATATTGGAAATATGAGAGGAAGAATGTGTTTGGGGGAGAGGGGGATAAACTTAGTCTTAGGCATTCCTCATTTGAAGGGCTTAGGTAACACACAACTGATGTAAAAGTCTGAAGCGTACTTAATGATAAAGATTTGGGGCCATTAACATAATGATGGTATTTAAGGTCAAGGGAGGGGATGGAATTACTTTGGAAGAGTTTATTAAAAGAAACATGTGGAATCCTAAAACATAACAGCATTTAAGGAATAGGTGTGGGAAGAATTCATGAAGGCAAATGAGAAGGATGGGGCAGACAAGAAAAGAAGGTGCAGGAGGGATTCAAATTTCAGAAGCCAAAAGGGATTAGAGAATTCAGGGAATCAGGAGGACTTCTAGTTTGAAGATGGTGGCATAGACAGTGGCATTTTTCTTCTCTTTTCTAAAAACCATCTAATAGCAACAAGGAGAATGAAAAAATAAAAGAACATGAACTAGGAAATAGCTTAAATACCAACTCGCCAAGTAGGCTGAAATGACGGCAAAAGCTTTCAAAATTAAGCAGAGGTGTTTGTAAGAGGAATCAGAGAGAACACACCACTATGAATAATATGGAAAGAGACAGTGAATTTCTCAAAGGCGGCAGGTATGGCCTGAGGAGCAAAATCAGAATAACTTGTCTGGGAATGAGGTGCATGGTAGTGTGTGAAACCATCTGTAGGACAAGTTTCCGTAAGTGGGATTGCTGGATCAAAATGCATGAACCTTGAAGTTTTTGACAAATATTGCCAAACTGTCCTCTACAGATTTTAAATTCATTTACATACAAATCAGTAATGCGTAAAAATGCCTGCTTCTCTGTTTTTGCCAAGAATATGTTATTAAACTTTCTGACCTCTGCCAAACTTAAAAGTGAAAATTGTCATTTTAGTGTATCTGTATATATGTTACTCTTCTTGTGAGAGTCTGCATCTTTTCACAATGTTTTCCAAGAGCTCATTTTCCATACTATTTCCATAATTCTGATTTGAAGAAATTTTTACTATGTAAGGGAAATTAATCATTTGTTCATGAATAAGTTGCAATTGTTTTCCCATTTTCCTTTCTTTTTTTTAAAACTTAGGTAGGCTTTTCTGTGTATTTTTTAAAAAATTAATTGTAATTAAATCAGTTTTTTATGGCTTTTCTGTTTGGAAGTACAATTAGAATTTTCTCCTTTCAAGATCATAATTTTTTTTACATGTTTCTTCTAGTTTCTTTATGATTCATTTGAATTGAGTCTGAAATTTTTCTTATTGTAATATGGGAAATATGAATCCACCTTTATTATTTTCCAAAAGGCTATTCATTGTCCCAAAACCATTTATTAAATTATCCATCTTTGTTTAGTGACTTGAAATATGTAAATTTTCATTATATTTGATCGGTTTCTGGATATTCAAATTTCATTTCTTTCATCTGCTGGTCTTCATTTCCTAGTATTAAGACATTTAAATTATTGGTTGAATGAATTCCCTTTAATAATGTTATTTTTCATATATTTATTGGCTATTGTGTATTTAATGATTTTTAATTTTTATTTAAAATTTGGTAAAATATACAGAAAATAAAATTTATTATTTTAATCATTTTTATGTGTACAGTCAATGAAATAAATTACATTCCTATTGTTTTGCAACCACCACCACCATCTATTTCCAGAACCTTTTCATCTTCCCAAACTTAAATTCTGTACCTATTAAACAGTGACTCCCATTTCTCCCTTCCCCCAGGCCCTCGCAACCATGATTCTACTTCCTGTTTCTACAATTTGACTACTCTAGGTATCACATAAGGGTAGAATCATATAGTATTTGTCTTTTTGTCACTGGCTTCTTTCACTTAACATATTGTTCTTGAGATTCAAATATAGCACACATCAGAATTTCCTTTATATATATATATAAATAACATTTTGTTTAACCATTCTTCTGAGGGTGGGCATTGCGTTACTTTCACCTTTTGGCTATTATAAATAATACTTTGTGAACATAGGTGTACAAAAATCTTTTCCAATTCCTGCTTTCATCTTTTTTTGGGTATATACCCAGACATGGAATTGTTGGATCACATGATAACTATTTTTTTTGAGGAACCATCACATGTATTCCACAGTGGCCACACCATTTTAGATTTCCTTTTCACTCTGTTGATAGTGTTCCTTAATGCACAAAAGTTGAATATTTTGATCAAGTTCAATTTATTTTTTTTCTTTGTTATGTTCTTTTGGTGTCATATCCAAGAATCATTGTGAAATCCAATGTCATGAAGCTTTTTCTCTATGTTTTCTTCTAAAAGTTTTTAGTTTTAACTCTTATTTAGGTCAAAGACCAGCTACAAGATATCAAGAAAAGATCTCACTTATATACAAACAATAAACACCTGAGAATATATTAAATAAAAAGTATGTCACATCTACATAAAGACTACTTTTAAGTAATATAAAGGATACAAAAGAAGACTTACATGAGGAAGCAAAGCATATTTTCCATTAGAAAGACTCAATGTCATTAAGGTACAAATTCTTCTTAATCAAAAAATTTAATGCAATCCAGTAAGAATACTAATAAGATTTTAATTAGCCAAGCTCATTCTAAACTTTATGTATTGAAAATTAACAAGTAATATACGATCAAGTGATTTATCATTTTTTTTCTTTATATTTGCTTCTCTAATCATCTTGAAATTGATTTTCATGAATGGTTTGAGATTGGGGCCCAAAGTCATTTTTCCCAATTATTCCTTGTCCATTGATTTAAAATTCCATCTTTTACCTACCAAGTTATCATGCTACTCTTGTCATATATCAAGTGTTCACTTATGAATAGATATTTCTCAGTTATCTATTTTGAGTCATTGATTTAAAAATACTCTGTAATTTGTTCTAGATTCTTCCACTTTCACTAGGCTTAAAATTTTTTTCAATACTGTAGTTTAGCTTGTTGAGCAATTCCTGTGAAAGAATGAGATTTTACATTGTGTTTTAAAGTTAATATGTTAGAATCATTAGTTTATTTTAATAACCTATTCAAGAAGGAAGACTTGCAGATACAGTTCTAACTTAATGGAAGGAGGCACAGTTTTTATGTACTGGGTGGGTTATTTATAATAAGAGCAGTGAGGTTAGAGTTAGTAATTTAAGTTCATAAATTTGGTGAGCAAATTCATCTCTGACAAATATTGCTTACAACTTGAAGTGAACAAAGTTTTTACTAGCAAATCTTAAATGTTTCAAGTCAACAGTCCTGGGAATTTTACTATTAAAATTAACTTCTGAATATTATAAAACAACCCATTGTCCTTGGTATACAAAAATTCAGGTTTGTATTGGTTTAGATTAAGTGTAAATTTAATTATTTTGTGGTTACTGTATGCAAATATTCTCTAACCTTCTATGTTCAATGTTTTGCATTTTCAAAAGCACTTGCATTAGCAACTTCTTCAAGTTTTCTATAAAATACAAATAAAACTATGACCTATGGTTTCACTTATAATTTTAACTAAAGCTATTTTTCTATTTTCACACTTCAAAAACCTTTTACTTTTAGCTCTGCATTTGAATTTTTATAAATAAACTTAGTTTTTATTTTCAGAGCTAAAGCATATTTTTTTTCATCAATTTACAGAGATAAATATTAATAAGAACTTTTAAATTGTTATTTTTTCAAAAATATTTTTCCATTAAAAATTTTTTTTTACTACAATCACCTTGACATATTCATTGTTAGTAATTAAAATGTTATTTTGTCTTCATCTTTTCTCATTTAGTCCGAGTCACAGTTTTCATATATTGCCATTTTAATTCCATCATCTCAAATCCAAAATGCCAAAATGTCTAGCTACTTTGCAAGTATGATATTATTGAATGTCCTATGTAAATGAGAAACTGCTTGAAAAATGTCCTTCAGAATATCTTTGGTAAATAGAAAACTATTCTAATTTAAATGTCCTTTTGATATCTACTCTGATTATCACTGCTTTATTGACTTTGTGACTTGCAAAGAGGAATCAACAAAATGTAAAAGAGAAGAATAAGTGTCTCAGAATAACATTATATCCAAGAATATTTGACTCAGAGATTTAAGCAGGTACCTAAAGCTAACAGTACTATATTATATAGACTGTAGAACAGTGCTTGACATTATAGATGCTAAATAAATGTTTATTAAGTGAATGAATGAAATTCAGACTTTTCACAGGAGGTAAAACTAGTTTGGTTTAACATGTTAGCTTCTTTGCTCAATAGCAGATGGTAGTATTTCTCCAAGCTAATATTATCTTCCACTTGAGTAACTTGGGAAGTGAAAGAAAGCCTATTCAATTGAATACGCAGCATTTCAAGTAATGGGGAGATGTTTTAATCAAGCCTGGGGAGGGGAGTCTCCTTTACTTGCCTTTTTGATATGTATCGTTTAGGTAGGTTTGCTTGGAAAGAAGTTTCTCAGATCCAGATTTGTTTGCAAAAAGCATATGGAAAATGCCTTTGGGATCGCTATCCATGGGGAGGCAAAGGAAGTAAGAATGGCAAGAGGGAGGAGCTGAACTGTGATTCATTGTGACGATGGCCTCAAACATCTCCAGAGGAGCTCTAGAACTACTATTGCCCTTTGGAGTTCCACTTTGAACAAATGTTGAGCCTTTATACCCTCACATCACTGAAGGTAGGTAGGTAGGTACCATGGAAAGGGGATTGATCTTGGCCAGATGGCTCTTTTGAGCTGTTTTGGGGGAGATAAGGCAGAATCCACCTGATGATCACTTCTGGCCCACAGGTCACTTGATCTCCCACGGTCAGGCTCTCTGTCTTTACGAAGGTCAATAGCTCCCCAGAGAGGTTTTTTGTTTTGTTTTGTTTTGTTTTTAATGGTGGTATAGTTTGATCGATCCAGAACCCTAGGGATTACATTGTGATTTTAGTTTGGGGGCTTACCATAAACTCCACATCATGAATATCTTTAATACTGAAGAGTCTGCCAGATCACATGGTCTAAGGACTGCAACCTGGACTTGCTGTCTCTTTCCTTGCCTTGGATCCCAAACTTTCACTCTGTCTGATAAGTCCATCAGAGCAGTATTTGCTAGTGTGTAACACGTTGCTGCAGAAACCAAGCAGAAATACAAGGCATTGTGCTTTTTCCTTATGCAGGAAGATACCAGATACAATAACTTGCTCTTTAATTTAGAAAGGATGTCATGACTTGTCTCAGACCACTAGACCTCTACATATTTCTTACATGGCATTTCCCCGAATCTTTATAGAATTTAACTCCCACTCTCTTTAATGCACATGGTTACATCAAGGCCTGCTATAAATATTCTACTTCTTGTTCATAAAGTCCAATCAGTATGATGCCATCAATAAAGTGACCTGACACAATGTTTTGCCGAATGACCAGGTCAGGACTCTCTGGACTATATTATGTCAGTGGGCAAAAAAGTTATCTTAGCTTAGTTAAGACTAAATATATACACATATCTGCTTCAAGTAAATTCAAAAAATTTTAGATCTTTCCAATAGAGATAGAAAATGACACGTTCATCAAATTAGTGATGTATATCATGCACCTGAGGCCATGATAATCTGCTCTAGCAAAGAGGCCACAACTGGCATAGCAGCTGCAATTGGATTACTTTCTAATTGAGGTCACTTTACTTTGCTGTCATTCTCCAGGATATGTCTGTTTTGTGTACAGTCCAGTAGGTTAATTAAATGAGGATATGATGCGAACCACCAACCATACTCTTTAAGGTGACACTAATCTTGCCACACCCCTTGCCCCCACCTCTACGCCCCACCCCCATCCAGGGATAAAATACTTTAAAAAACGTTTATAATCTTGGGGAGGGGAAATTTCAGAAACGTTTAATTGGCTTTTTCTACTACTTCGGTCTTATCCCACAGTCCAAGGAACAAATACAAGGTTCTGCTAATTATGTCTGTTATAATTGCACATTTAGGGACAGTAACCACTGGATTTCTCTGTGGACTCACTGTTGGTAAGAATTTGGCCAGGACTCTAATTTTACCCTCATATATTTTACTCTAACAGGGAGAATGAAGATGCTTCAGTGTCAACTCAAACTCAGTGTCCAAAAGCTCTTGAAATGTTTGGGTATTTTCTTGGTGGAGTAAAAGCCTTAGTTCCGGTCCCTTTGGGGAAAGATTGAGGAAGTTGTTAATTTACTCACTTGCCATGATGATATAGATCCCGGGGACAACCTCGTTCAGTGGATCTTTACGTATAGCAAAACCCACTGGTCTTTACAGTAACAATTCTTATATAATTTTATATAATGCTCGCTGCAACCCTTGTAATTAGAATAGCTAGTTTTATATAAGTGCCCTCTCTCTACATTTAAGAAACCAAGGTTTCAGGAAGTTTAGGTCACACAAACAGTAAGTTGCAAAACCTGTATTTGTATGTGAGACAATATTCTTTCTGTTAAGTGAAATACTATCCTGAGAGGCTGTTGCTAAATTGCCCTGAGTAAATTTGTGTTCAGATAATTCTTCATGTCTGAAAATAAAGCTGAAGGGCAAACGAATAGGTAAAAGTGTCAATACAACCCTAGGCTATCAGATGTACTGGAAAATTTGTTATTCTTGTATCTTATTTACCTGGCCTTTCCCCCATTACTACTGTCAGGGCAAGTACTGAGACAGAAAACCTAAATGATCTAGGTATAGGACACACAGGGATTCTTTTGGTGACTGCACATCTACATGTAATCAATAAATATTTTATGAAAACCGACTTATCATAACCCCAAATGTGAACAAGTGGAAACTGCCTTTTGTTCCCCAATTCAGAAACCCAAGACTATGAATGTTTTGGAAAGTTTCATTCTCCTATATGGATATTAAAAGGTATCGTATGCAAAAATAATCATTTAGCTCTTTCGTAATTTGTCTTAGGTGAAAGTTCCATAACTTCCTTCCCTTTCTAGACATGCCACTTTTTTGTCTTGAATCAGGAGAGTGGGTCTCAGTACTGGTATGGGGGTGACAGTGGGCATCCTTGTCTTTTTCCTGTTCTTAGAGGAAAGCCTATTAACTTTGCGCCATTGAGTAAGACGTTTCCTGTGGGCTTGTCATATATGGCCTTTATTACATCGAGGTACATTCCCCTTATCTAATTAGTTGAGAGTTTTATTGTGAAAGGATGTTGAATTTTGTCAATTTTTTTTCTGCTTCTATGAAGATGATCATAGAATTTTATCCTGCATTCTGTTAATGTGATATATCACATTTATTGATTTACTCATGTTGTATCCTAGGGATAAATCCACTTTGCTTATGGTGTGTGATCCTTTTAATGTGCTGATGAATCTGGTTTCCTTTTATTTTGTTGAGGTTTGATATTAATTCTTTGGTAAGATATTACCGATGATGTCATCTTTTCTTTGTTCTTAGCTCCCCCCAGGTGCTCTAACTGTGCTGGTTGTCTTGGCGCTCTGAGAGGTGAGACAGAGGAGGTTTCTTGAGCAGCACCCTGAAAGGCTGGGGATGCAGGATGGACACTTCAATCATTCTTTCCCTGAGGGAGAAATTGCAGGCTGAGTGGGTTTCTCTCAGCCCTGAACTAGGAGGCTTGAGGGAGGGCTGACATGGATACAATGACACTACTCCTCTTACTCATTTTAAAGCTGATTTTCTCTGGTTTGTGTTCCTCTGTAGTGCTGCACTCAGTTAGATTTTGGACATCTCATAAAGGTGTTTTGGCCCCAAACTTCCTACTGCTGTTTCATTAATGTCTCTGTGGGGAGGCATGGACTGAGACTTCCTACTGCACCATCTTGCTGATGCCATTTAATTGTCTAAATAGGCCCTTGTTAACTCAATGTGCCTGGATGGTCCAGGCGATCACTGGACTACTCGAAAGAGTTTTTGGAATTTTAGAAGTATGTGCTTCATCAGGTTTTCAATGCTTCCCCCAAAGTTAAGAGTACAAATGGTGTTTATATCCTGATGGTGATGTCAACTGGGAACTTGATTCAGCATCTTTGAGTTTAATAGTTTTTTTCTAAATTTTTAATTTTGGTACACAGTACTGGGAACCCAATCTCCATTTTAATCATTGGGATGAGAACATTCCAAGTTCCAAATATAAAAATCTTAATAGATATCCCATTCATAAATTGAAGACCTGGAGTTTGGATAAGAAATAATTGACATTAAAGGATTTCAGTGGCTGATAAATATTTTTATTCTTTAGCTTTGATTATAAATTCTAAAAGACCAGAACATGTACATTTACAAAACACAGTACCATACATACGCATTAGTACCTAATGGCAACTTGTATTTTTAATAATTATTAAATAAATTGACCTTGTATTGTTCAAGTAATCATCCTGAAAACTACACAGATTGTCCATAAACAGAGTACAAGTAGGGATTTCTTCTCTGAATTCTTAAGTATGTTTTGAGAACTGTTCTATTACTCCTTCCTACCATTTCTACGACCATGTCTTTTACCCAGGTGAGGAGGGATTGAAAGGTGTATGGCACACAAGCAGCTGCCTGGTCTAAATCCAGAAGAAAAGACAGATATTAACTGGATATTAACTGGATATTAACTGATTCCAAGACAGGAGCCAAAATTTGTAGCTTCAAAACTTACTGGGTTGCTGGTATAAGTTCTACTAGTAGATATTTTGCAAACTTTAAATAATTATTTCTACCAACCAGAACAAAATTCATTATTTGTGGCCTTTGTTTAATTCCAAAGCTGCATCATCATCATTATCAACATCATCATCATCATTATTATTAGAACTAGAATATAGGGCAAAGACCTCAGGCAACAACCATCTTTTTGGACTTATTTTTAGACATCTTCAGGTACTCTAATAATCTTCTGTAAATAATTTTTACTTTGGAGTTATATACCTCTCAGACTCAAGTGGTTAGGTGTATTTTTCACTCCTTAACATAAGAAACCTATTGTAAAACCACATTTGCAATTTATTTTTTTCTCTTGAGAGTTGGAGTATGCCTTGATAATTTGGAGTGTCAAGTAAATAAAAAAGAAAATGTTTTCAAATATCTCATTTTTATTAGTACTTATTTTTGGGAAGGATAGATAGAGCATATCTCAACTATCCCGACAGGCTTTTAAAGGAAAGCAATTCTATCTGCCAAGGAAAGAAGAAGTGATGTTTAGGGAATGGTTATTAAGCAAAGAGGAGCAGAGTGACTTTTTCTCCATGGATGTCAGAAGACTTGAGTAGGCTCAGTTTACTGCTTTTCAACTTACAAATCATCTAATGGTGGCAAAGAAAAGTTTTCCTAGAGATATCCTTGGAGAATATGAAACCCGATCATAAAGAGATGGAGACTATCTTATTCAAAACCACAAAAGACAAAACCAGAAGAAATAAGCTTATTGTGAAATAGAGAGCTCAAGCACCTCCTTACAAGTGGCTTTTTGGAGAAACTGTTGAATTTCTCCAAGCATATTATAAAATAAGAGAGAGGCTTTGGGTCTTGAAGGCAAATGTTTAGAATTAAAGGAAAATGGAGTACTTTTGAAACTTCCTTTCCAATTTTATGAGTTGTTAGTAAGTATTGAAGAAATCTTTCTGCCTACTTCTTCCTAATGGGGTATATGCCTTGAAACACCAAGGACAATTAAGTTATAATCTTTAACAATATTTATTGCTTGACCACTGGCTTCATACAATTTGGTGACCTTTTGTGAAGTTAATCATTAATAATACAGTTACTACTAATAAAGCACTGAACTTTGGGAAATATTTATTTTGAAATGTAAACTAGAAAATTATTCCTATAATTGTCTTTTATAATTGCCTTTTTTTTACTCACTTGTATTAACTATGCTATTTTTCAGTGGCAGAGAAAGGACTTATAAGGAAGAAGTAAAAAATTTTGAATAATCCTTAATAATTTTGAGAATGCTTTCTATTGTACAAGTGGAAACTAATCAAAATGTTGAGACGCTGATTTAATCTATAAGCCTTGTACATTTCGGCACTGTATTGGGGCCAACGCCATAATAGAGAGGTTTTTAGAATCGAAGTTGATCCAGAAAGCCCAAGCACCAACCCTGAATAATTATGAAAGAAGACATTATATTAAAATTCTTTCCTTAGAGTTTTATGAAAAATTTTCTACTTTTAAAATTTAAAATAAACCTGTATTCTATATCCCATCTCTAAAATTCTCTTTGCCATTCACATAATTGGTTAAAAGCTAATAGCTTTATTTTGAGGTGATATCATTTTTGCTTTATTAAGTTGTGCTTTCTAAAAGGCAGGTGCTATCTACGTACAACCAAGTGTGCAGTAAGTCCACTTAGATGCTGATCTTGTTCTAGTAATAGCCCTAATAGATCTCTTGCTGTATGTTGTTCACTTGCGTTTGTCATTACATCTTGGTAGAGCTTGATTTCTATAGGTTTCCATCAGTTGTCTAGCTAGAGATTTTGCTGAATACCTCCAATATTGGCAACTCCACTAATTCTTTCTGTGGGTCATTACACTTTCTAATTAACCTCTCCATAAAAAAAAAAATGTGTGAAAAAATGGAATATACTCCTTTTATTTTTGACTGCTTTTCTTACTTATTGATTAAATTTTTTATTCTCAGTTTTCTTCTATTTCTTCCCCCCCCCCCCCCAGCATTTTGGAACACATACATATTCTTCATGTATTGCTATTTCAATTTTTCATTTTAAAAATTTGATTCCTCATTTTCATGTTTTTGTTTTTGTTTTTGTTTTTTGCTGTGGGAGTATTCTTCTACATGCACAAGTTTTACCACAAAAGACTCCAGAACCTCTGTCATGATTTATCTTGGTTGCTTGTAAACAGACAATATGCCACTATCATGTTTATCTGTAGAAACGTTTTAGCATCTGCCTGCAGTTGCTCTGTTTTGACACTAGGTGGCTGAATGCATAGCAATAGTTGAAACTGTCAAACTTCTGTAGGCAATATTTTGATCACATTGGATGACAGAAATCATCCTGTATCACACTACAAAATGAGGAGCAACTTTTGTACAGCTACACAAAGAGAATTTGGAGTAGAGGAATTTCAGGGTCTGAGTTTAAGCTTTCTGAGAAGAATTAAATCAAAACAATATCTAGAATGAAAAGAACACTGACCGGGAGCTAGAAGACATGAGTTCTTGTTCATGTTATTGATTAAAAAACTAATTATAATTTTGGTTGCCTTCACTTTTTAATCAAATTACTGGACGATTTACTTTCTCTGAGCTTTAGTTTATGTTCATTAAATGAGATTATATCAACCTTAAAGGTAGTATCTATAATCTTTAATATGGAACTGTTATGAGAAGGTAAGTTATAGTTTTCTTTCTTAGTTTTATGTTCCACTTTTTAATTAAATATTTGTCAACATTGCTCTCTACTTAGTTTCAGTTAAAAATAGTCTTTGATGTGGGTCAATTAGTGGATCTAACTCCTCTCCATACTTAGCCACATTCTGTGAATAAACAAACATGGATTCTGATTATCTATTTAGTAAGCAAATAATACAAGGAAATGGGAGCTTAGCAAAAGGCTGGAGGACTTAGCTTTGACTTTCATCTTTGGTCTTTACCTTCAGAACGTACCTTGCCATGTGAAAACATTGGTTCCCTGCTAAAGTGAGTGTCTGCTTCTACAAACTTTGCATTGGGAAGAGTGGGGAGGAAAGAAGGCAAAAAGGGAGTGAGTTGCCAAAAGCAATCTAATTAATCGATAAACAGGAAGAAAGAATGAGAGGATTAGAAAAAACATTAATTGTACATAGTTACTACAAGCATGACAAAGTCAAGAGATAGATCATCTGGAGCTGGTAGTATTGGCAGGAGCTGTGTATCACACCCCAAGTGGAGACTAAAGAAGGACCAATTCTGGAAACTGTTATGAAAATCTTATGAACAAAGACAACTAATGAATTAAATAAGGTAAAGTTGTTAAAGACCCTAGACTTTTCCCCCTCAAACAATGGAACAATTTTTTATTTCTGATAGAGGAAGGCAAATGGCTGATAAGACAACATTCTCAATCTTGATGATTTACCCTCTAATCTCTATTGCTACTATTGGTACATTCATTTACATTTAGCCATTAATTTCTCATAGATATGGAGTCTGTCAATTTCTGCTCAGTTCAACCTATACTAGCTGTTCATAACAATCCATTGCTACTTGCTGCTACCTAAGCTCTAGAAATCATGAGATCTCAGTCGTCTACCATGATATCAATAGCTTCTTTTTATTAGAAAGTGGCTATCTATAGTTTTTTGCTGCCTTATACTGCAGAAATATCCAAAAGGCCAATATTTGTAAAACCTAATGTTCCACATTAAAAACAGTACCAACTTTTTAAGTGTAATCAATAGTTTTTTTTCTCCTGTTAACCTTGTGTCTCAGGCTACTACCTTGTATGATGCTCACATTGGTCCATGGATCTTAATGTCGTTGGCCCATGAAAAGATAGATTTGCCTCCTTGACTATCAGATAATCCATCTTTTTTTGGACTGCCATTCTCCGGTTCACTTCCGCCAGCCTTCCACCTTTAGGATTTTTCAGACAAGAAGCAGGAAATTCTCTCTAATCTCACATTTGCCCAAACTACTAGGGAAGCTGTATTAGATTCTCTGAAGGGCCCTTTTTCTGTTTGGTCTCTGCAAGCATCCAGCCAGGTTGTGAGACCAAGATTGCCTGTCTCACCTCCATCATTGCCTGTGGCCAACTATCATGTTAACAAGGGTTAGGATGTCTAGACACTAAACGACCCAGGCTCAACACCAGTGTTAATAATGTTCAAAAGAATGGGCTTCTTGTACTAGGTTCAGCATGAAGCTGATGCTGAGTCTCTTCCTTATCTAAACTACTCTGTGCATGTGGGTACACCTTGGGAAAAAGTCTATGCGCTTGCAACTTATGTGAGCTGATCTCCAAAAACTGGGGCTTCTGATCTAGGGTATTTATCTTTGAATCTTTCAGTAAAACACTATGGAGAAGGGAGCTTCCCCTATATTCTAGGAACCACACATGATTCAGCTGTTGGAGCAAATTGGCGCTTTCGTTACTATCTAAAATGCAGCTTAGCACTAAATGTGCATGGAAGTGAAATTGATCCCTGAAAACAGAAACAAGCAGGTGGGGCTTAGGAAGTCAGCAGGTCAAGAGAGACCTTAAGGAGAGTATTGGAGCTCCTTTGTCTCTTCGGTATGTGTGCACACACATGTGCAGCAGTGAGAGGGCTAATTTTATAGACATGCCAGCATTCTTCAAGATTGCCAGAAGCCAGTTGAGAATTCAGTATTTAATAAGTGTAATTCTTGTGATCAGCAGGACGGAGACCTGAAGTCATTATTGTTGGATATTTAAGAAATATGACCATATGTTAAGTATGCAATCTTATGAATTGAGTGTATTGATTACTCGTCCATCCATCCACGTCTGCAACTTTACTAGGTGAAAACAAGAAAGAAGGTATATGACTGTATACCTTCAATAGGTAAACATACAGTCTAATGTTGAGAAATATCTATAAAAAATGAGTCGATTACAATGCAATGTGATAAGTATTAAGTGGAAGGAAGTATTAGGTATTTGGGAGCACACAAGAGAAACAGTTAATACAAGGGATTAAGGGAAACTGCAGATGATTTCTTAGAGGGATAACCTTTGTCCTAAACCTTAATGAATTGCATTGCAATTAATTAGGTGGAGATAGTTTACAGGTGTGGCGTGGTTGGTGCTAAGGGTTTCAATTAAGTTCATTTGAGAAGCCATTTATAACAGGTATTTATCTTAACTCTTTGGAACATGGTAAAAAATCAAGAATTGTGCAAACGAAGTCTCTGAATAACCAAAAAAGATATCAGGTATATGTACAAAGATGGCTAGTGATCTCTACCTTAAGAAGTCAGATTTTATAATTTTGTTGAAAATATGAATTGTAAATTAAAACTTTGGGATTTATTCAGTGGCTAATGAGGAAACTATATAAAATTTATGCTGTTTAGTGAGACAAAGAATTACAGAGACATGTTCCATTGTATTGGTGAAAGCTGTTGGAAAGACTGTATCTTTTAAATGATAATGGGAGCGAGTCCAAAGACTTGATAATCTAGACAAATGTGTTCATACCCAGCTAAGTATCCTTTAATCTGTAATGGGAATATTCAGCTTTCCACAGGTCATCTACAAGACACCTGGTGCTTAAGCTGCTGTGTAAAATGCTAGCCTTCTGAGATAGCTACTATATTGTAGTTAGTAGATTAGTAAATAGTACTAATCAGTAGTAGTAGTAGTAGATAGTACTAGATTGCAAAAATGAAAACAAACTCTTTCCTGTACTAGGTTTTTGAATGTGTTTTTGCACCTTACTCATTAAGAGATGAATCTTTCCTCACCCCTTGAGTATGGACTAGACTGATGAACTGCATAGCCAAGGGGGCTGGAGCAAACATGATGCAGAGACTTGTAAAAGTGTTTGGGTATTGAGGCTTCCCCTAATGCTACTCTTGGAAGCCTGTGACTGCTATCATGTTAAACAGCTAGACTAGCTTGTTAAGTGATAACTAGGAGTAACTCCTCGTTATTTCCCAACTCTCCAGCTTACAGTCGGGCAATTGTCAGATAATAAATGAGGTACTACACTGTAACTTGACCACAGAAACACAAGTAAGCTCAGTTGAGTCCAGAGGAACTGCCTAGTTAAGCCTAGTTTGAGCTCAACCCAAATTGGCAATTCACAGAAACGTTTGTTCTTTAATAAATATTTGTTCTTTAAGCTAGCAGTCCCCAACCTTTTCGGCATCAGGGACTGGTGCTATGAGAAGCTAATGCTTGATGATCTGAGATGGAGCTATGATGATGCTAGTACTGAAGAGTGACTGCAAATACAGATGAATCTTCACTTGCTAGCCCATGCCGCTCACCTCCTGCTGTGGGTTCCTAACAGGCCATGGACCCATACCAGTCCACAGCCTGGGGCTTGCAGACCCCTGCTTTAAGCCACTGAATTTTGGGACAGTTTTTTCCATTTGCCTACGTAACTTAGGACAGGTTTTTGTTTTGTTTTGTTTTGTTTTTGTTTTGCCTCTGTTCTTTCTCGAACTGCTCTCTGGAGTACTCTTGATTTATTTCTATGGCATCTACTTGCTCAGTTGACCTATTTGGTTTCCTGATTACTGACCATAAAGTATTTATAGAGTATTTATGGTATGTTAGGCACTATACTATTGTAGGGAATACTAAAAGTTAATAACATGCTGCCGTGGTTATATGGAATAAATTCTGTGCTCCTTCTGTTCACCTAATTACATGAAAACAGTTAAAAGATGAGTGGGAGAAGCATTATTGAAAAGAAATAAGGTAGTTAGCACCAAAGAAACAAAACAAGAGGAAACAAGTGGGACTGAGTAGCTTATACGTAGCACTCTTCTTCGCTTTTGCACTGATAACTTCTTTCAATTCTTATTAATAGATCCAAGTCCTCTGGCTCAGGCTTTTCCATATCCAGGTGTAAATCATTCCATGTAATATAGGAGATAGCATATTTTAGTTGTGGTGCTGGGGAAGATAGAAAAAAAATCATAGCCGAAACCAAGCCAAACAAAGAACAAAAACTAGCTTTGAATTTAGGTACATCTGGTTTGAATTCCAGCTCTG
Source organism: Eonycteris spelaea (assembly GCA_003508835.1). Classification (NCBI taxonomy): domain Eukaryota; kingdom Metazoa; phylum Chordata; class Mammalia; order Chiroptera; family Pteropodidae; genus Eonycteris; species Eonycteris spelaea. Next base: position 5,126,121 of record PUFA01000070.1, read on the forward strand.
CCACTTAGTAACAGTGAAATTAAGTCTCAATAATTTTCAGATGTAAAATGGGGTTATATCATCTACTTTATGAGATATGGTGAGGACTTGAGATAAGGATTTGAAATTACATATAAAGCCTCTAGCAGAAGCTTTAAGTGCCTTAAAGTGACATTTTACTAAGCCTTCAGAACATGGAAAGCTACACATGAAGTTACAATCCAGTGAACTTCAGCATTCAAAGCAATTATTTTCTACTGCTTAGACAGGAGGGAGCAGGTGGTTTAAATAAACAGATGCTAAGGAATATCATCTCAAGATTTCTGTTAGGTATTTGTCATATTGTTCCTTTTGGAAGGAGGAAAAAGGCTTTGTTTTAACATCTAGGAGGTGCTGGGAATAAGAATATCTTGATCTTAAATGATTGGGAATTATTTATCTTGATATTTATAAAAATATGAAGGTTATAGAATTTTAGTTATATTATTTTGAATAAGAAATTCTATATTTTCAATTAATTTATATACTTGTTTTAATTTTTCATTTTTTGTTTCATTTTACAAATTAGGAAAATAAGGATGAAATGTCATATATTTTAAAAGAAATAAACTTTTGACATTATAAATTATTGATTTTCCTATGACAATAGAGAGCTAATGAATTAGAAAGCTAGAGGGATTATAACGTATGTTATACATTTCTCATGGGAAAAGATAGGCCAATGTTCTAAAGTGATTTTGTAAATGGCTCTACTTCCCAGAACAGAGCCTGGGTTTCCAATGTCATTCCCACTTGGATTACATCCTACCACTTATCGAAGCAGACAGAGAATTTCTGTAAGATCTACAGTGAAATAGTGCCAGGTGTTTTAAAATGCAAACTTTCTTCCCTGGGGAATTAAGTTGTTAGGTGAGAGGAATACAATAAAAATCTTTGATCACATGACTTGAATCTTGATCTTTTGAAAGAGACCATTCGAAGGTTCCTTGAATGATTGCCATATGCTGGAGTGATTCAAATCTACTGTGGTAAAATTAGCTGAAATAGTATACGTTACACAATTTACTTTTGGTTTCTTGTTTTAAATGACTTCAATTAGTCTAAGGTATTTCCTTATAAATTCTTTTCTTTAATCCTATGCTGTTAGATTACAAACTTAAAATGGAAAGACTTTGAAAATTTAGAGTGAATGAGTTTAATCATAACTTTAATACATATTTTATAATTTTTAAATATATGAAAACACCTTAAAAGCAAACCTTTAAACAGTAAATTTGCAAAAATCTAAATATTAAAGTCATAGATGGGACCTAGCTTGGATTTCACAAACCTAACAAAACATTATTAAAACAACCACCCTGACCTCATTAAAATACTTGATACCCTTTTAGATACAAAATATGTTTGAATTAGGAACATATATTCCATATTTCTTTATAAATATGGTACCTAGTATTACTTTTATTTTATAGTCAGTGGAGAGAACATATGATATCTAGTTTGTCAATGGTTTCAGTGAACCAGAGCTATAAAAGCACAAAACTTTAGAGCTGTAGGAATTTAGTCATGATGATTACTAGTCTAGTTGAATAAGAGGTATGGATATCAGCTCCAAAGCATGATATTTGAGATATCCCTAGTTGTAAGGCAACTGTAAGATTTCCTAGATCAGTATCCTGTTTGCTTCAGACCTTCTTTTCCTTTCTTAAATCTATTATTAGTACTTATCCATCTTTGCACAATCTTCTAATCACTAGATTAAGGCTTTGCTCATCACCAAACTTGATCAAAGTGAGCTGTAGAAGACCTTTCTTTTGAGCACATAAGCATAATATTGCTTAAACTAACAGCTAGTTTGACCAAATCTGTAAGAACATGACCTTCCAGGGTCTTGCTATTCAATTTCTGTACATAGCACAAGTTTCCTTTAGCAAAGACTCTGGTTACATAGGGCCGCAGTGCAAATTGTCTCTCTCAATCCATTAGAGGTTGGAACTTGGAAAAATGCAAAATTCTCTGAAACCGGATAACGTATTTTCTTTGTGGAGAGATTGGAATACTAGTTACAGCCAGTAAAGCTTTCCAACCCGGTTCTCCCTCTAGAGGGAGACATAGTCCAGCTTTTATACCAATTGCCTCCCTCTCATTTTTTACTGTCTTTTTTTCTGCAGGACCGCAATTTGCTCTCAGCACCAGCTGCGGATGCTATCAGAAGTGGCTGTTGGGAAAGAGCCGGAGAAAGGCAACGCCGCCTGGTCCTTCCATCCCATTTTACTGCTTAGCTCAACCTGGAGTGCTGGGATCTATCCTTTCCCTGCATTCCCCTTGCACTATACAGGGAGACCAGTCACTCCGTCGTACTCCCTGGATAGCCAGGCTGGGTGAAATAACGGGTCTGGGTGGAACAGGGATTCTGCCCTTTACGGTGACTTTCTAAAAGATACCACCAGTGTCTTTTGACAGTACGGCGCTTAGGGTGGGAGACGGAGAGGAGGCTTTACTAAACCGGTTACTTTTTTTTAATCTTCTGTTGGTCTGGATTCGCCGCCCTCCCCCCTCATTGGCCCCCTCCCCGGCCCCTTCTCTTCTCCCCTCCCGCCTTTAACGAAGTGACTCAGGCAGCACCTGCTCGCTTGTGTTGGATGTTGGAACTTACACTTTCTCAGTGCTGACGGTGCCAGCGTACTGGGGAGAGGGGGACAACAGCGAATTTTCCCTTTTTCCAGCCCACGATGCCGAGAGGGTCAGCGGTTGGGCCGCGAGGGGCTCCGCCCGCAGCGCTTCTAGGCGGATTGAGCGGCTGCAGCTGGCCGGGAGTTGCTGCTAATTGGACTCGGCTCAAAGTCTGCGAGAGGGCATCACCTGGGACCTATCTGCTAAAAGCGGGAACACGGGCACCTGAACCGAGGAACTCGAGCGTCTTGAGAGCGGAGGATAGCAGAGCTCAGAGCCTTTCCTCCGTCCTGCCCCGAATCTCCCCAGCAACTCGTCCACATTGGAGACCCAGGACCTGCGAGAGCCAGGGAACTGGTGAAGTACGTGGCAAAGGCTGCTTTCGTGAAGGTGAATTGTTCTGTCCAATTGCCTTTCCCCAGAGAACACAGGGGAGGGCGGGAGACAGGCAACGGAGGATGTGTGAGTGTGTGTGAGCGGGAGAGACGGCGTGAGGCGAGAGAAAAGTCTGTGCTCGTCGTTGAAAGCAAACAAATCAGAGATGGAATAAGCGCGGTAATTGCTGCAAGACCGCGTTGATTCTTGCAGTCCCGGGAGCTGAGCGCACCGTGCGCATCCGGCGAAGACAGCGGGCGACCGCGGACGCTGGTCTAGCTGCGGGACTTTGGATTGTGCTCAGTAAACAAATCTTTCCATTACTTCGACACTTAGGAACGAAGAAGGGGGGGAAAGAGACGAGGTTCGCGCACTCCACCTTTTACCCACTTTAAGGGGATTCCAGTTTAGATGTCAAGAGATTCCTGAACCCTCTTTGCCATCGGAGGAGGAAACACACAAGCGCGCGCGCACACGCACGCTTAGGACTCGCTCACACGCCCTCCACGAGCACACACCACCAGACTTCGGTTCCCTATGCCCCTGAACCGGGACGGCGGATTGGCATCTGGGAAGCAATGCAAGAGCGATAAGGCTGGCGCAAGCCCGCGGAAGCTGCAGGAGCATCGCTAGGTGTTGCCGCCACCAGGAAGCGGGGCTGCAGGTAGGTGCAAGCCGCGCCCCCTGCGACCCGCCTGCGCTGGGTACTCGCGCGGCAGCGGGAAGACCCGGGGTGGGGACGGCCTCCCCTCCTTGGTGTTGGGGGCTCTAGGGGCTCGCCGGGGAAAAGCGAGAGGTGAGCGCAGATGCTGGTTGGGCAGCCTGCGTCTCCCTCGCGGGAGGTCAGGGTAGGGCGGGGGTAGAGGGACGCCGAGAGAGAATCTGAGCACACGAAGGAGGTTCCGAGAGCGGTGCCTTCCTTCTCTTTTCTGCCCCATTTCTTCCAACATTATAAGCGACCTGGCCGAGGATTAAGGTGGGTTTTAATTAGATCCCTCAACCAAACCCATCCCGGCTGGGAACCATTTTGGACTCCTAATTAGGAGTTCAGGGTCGCGTTCATGGAGGATCAATGAGATGTCAGGTCGCTTTTCTGAAATCCCTACTTTCTATCCACTTCTGATTAGTTAATTCTCGGGCCTGTCTGCAGACCGTGGGCATTGCAATTAGGCTATTGATTTCTATACCTCTTTATCTTCGTAAAGAATCATCTTGATAAGTTCCGGAGCCTCACCTATTTAGAGGTTTTTTTGGATTTGGGAACGGACGCTTTATTACCGAATGAAATAAAGCTTTAATAAAGGATACTACGGGGCAGCTTTAGAACAGCATTCAGAGAAAGAACAGCTTTGAGAAACTAATGGTTTTTCATTTCTTTCTGGACAGATGCCTCCCAAATCTTGCTAATAGTATACGGCTTGTCTGCCCCACTGCTTTGCTGTCCCTTCCCCCATTCTGTTTCAAAAAGGCCAGGTTCCTACCAAGAGGTGTTTTCTTCAGGCTACCGATCCTCAGTTGCCAGGGGGAACGTGTTATTTCCAGTACTGCCTTTGCAAAGGAAAGTTTTGAGATCCGTTGCCCTATTTCTCCTAGAATTGCAGGCTGAGCACTGTGTAGTTTCCACTTGAAAAGGACGCACTATGGGCGCTTGAAGAGCCCCCAGGAAGACGCGACGCTTTCCCACTCAGTATTCCCTTTCCAGGTCGATTGTTAAACAATTCCCCGAAGCTTTTGGAATCAAACGTGTGGTTATGGCAGTGATTAGCTGGCCTCTTTTCACCTCGTGCTGGGGGGAGTTTGGCTTGTGGCAATAAGACAGAAAAAATATTTTCATTTTGTGAATGTTAAATCCCCACTTGAATTTTGCAGAAGTCAGTTTTTTTCTTTTTTAAAATTAATTTATTTTTAAACAAAAACCTCTGTACAACCTTTACTCTTAAAAGTACCCCAAAGCAGTCAGCATATAAGCCTCCTTCACTCAGGACAGGAGCTGAGTTTCAATGACTATTGACTGAATAATAATTATCTGGTTTCTGTCTTCCCAACTAGATTGTTTGAGACATCAACGTTCAGACTGTTATCCATTAACACATTAAAACTGCTCTATTAGGCAATGTAAGTTAAGACAATGAGTAATTAATTTAAGATGTCTGTTTAAAGTGTGAAATAGCAAAACTAGCAAAGGAGATTGAAAACACTTCTAAAGGCTTTAAAAACAAGACCATTAAGATTATTTGTATTTACTTCAGCCTTTCTATGTTTCCACTTGTACTCTCTGACTGATGAATCTTTTACAATTTCAGATTTGGCACCTAAGAGCCTTAAAAATGATCAGACACATTTAATTTCTTTTCCTACTTTATTCTGTTCTGGATCTCATCCTGGGTCAATTGTTTGCATGTGACCTCTTTAGAGTGTAATTTTTAGAGCCATCAGCAGCCTCTGAAAGGCCATCAGTAAACCACACTGAAGCTTGTTTTTGGCTTTCTTAATTTTCAATGAAAAAATAGGGTTTTATTATTTATAGATATAATACTATGAGAGCAGTGCCCTGCCAACTGAGTGCCTAGGCACTGTGACTCTTTTAAGAGGCAGAACACAGTTTTAGAGTGTGGCTCTTTATTAAGCATTTTTTAAAGATTAAAATCTTGGTTCTTGCCTTTAATAAATTTTGTAGTTTAGTTTACTCAAACTTACATTTTGATACATAGGGCTACGTTATATGTCTCTTAAAGAAGAACCCAAAACCTTGATATTAAAGCAAACACCTGTAATGCTACAAGTTGTGCTAAAGGGGAATCGAAAGTATCTGAGGTTGTGATTTTAACTCTGAAAAATATTAGCTATTTCAACAATGACAAATTGGAGAATGAAGATCCATTGAGATTTCCATGGATCTCTGTCAGAAAAGATACAAATTGCTTAGATACTGCATTATAGTATTTACTAACCACCAAGCTATAAAATGTGATGACACAGCTGTAAAAAGGTCTGTGTTTAGACATGGCCACTTTCCTTTTAAAATAAAGCGATGAAACTTTGGGAATACACAAGAACAGTTTATAAAAATTATTTTGCATATTATCAGAAAATTTTTATGGTCCTACATCCAGTATCTTCAATATAGTATCCTTTTTTTTTCAATATAGCGTTCTAATAATCCTTTTACAATGTTTTTGAACATTTAAATGTTGAAAGTGCATTTTAGGGTTGATTTATCACTAATTGGGGATTATGGATTACCCTATACAGGTAGAGTAAGATATGCCTCTTCAGCATTTTCCAGGCATTTCTTATCATGGGCCCCCATAAAAGGTACTGTCAGATTTTGCCTAAGTTCAGCTGTGGCTGCAAACTATGAATATTTGCCTCTTTAATGCATGTCTGAAACGAGGAATGTTCCAAAGTGTCATCAGTTATTTCTAATCTATTTGAGAAGATGAAACAACCAGAGTGCAAACAGTTCAGTGCCCCTGCTTTTACTTCTCCAGTATTTTATTAGGGATGCCTCATTAAGTCACATTATTCTGCAGCTGTTTTGTTCATTAAAGCTTCAAGTAAAATAAGAAAACTACTGTGCAATGCAGTTTTGTTTTCTTGGTAAAAAACTAAGTTAAAGTAAATAAGCAACTAACATAGTCCCCTTTGATCTATGCCTGACATTTACAAATGTAATTCATCAACCTATTAGTAGGGCTGTATCAAAACATAGAAGAAATGCATTAACACAGATGCCGCTGGATACGAAGCTCAAACCAGCTGAATCAACCTCATTTGGTTCATATACTTGCACAGTATTTCACATGATAAATTTTTCTTATGAGGCACTGATTATTTTAATGTCATATAATACAATTAGTTTGCCATTTTGTTAAAAAATTCTTTGGTTAACTTTATTTTGAACTACAGTACTTGGAGCATATTGAATTATACCACTGGAAGAGGAGGAATAATTTTACAATGAGTTACCATACATCTTTTAGAGAACAGTTTTACTTTAGTTTTGGAGCATAGTCTGGAACGGGAGACGGAAATGTAGGCCTAGCAAACAGAGACCTAGAAGTTACTTTTTGTTTTTTAGTTGTCATTGACCACTGATTTATTGGGTCATTTTTAGAAAGTCTGATTTTATTCATTTGGTGCAGTGACTCAATGTCCTTGTCAATGAACTATAACAATTTTTGTCTTCTACTTATTGACAGAAATTTTAAGAAGAATAATTAGACTTATTGGAACATGAAGAAAAGTACTATTTAAATATATTTTCTCTAATACCTATCTAATCTCTATATTTATATATGTATATTCACATGCATATATACATACAAATGTTTTTAAATGGCACCTATGTAAAATACTGGTTTTGTATTTAAGGGGGCAAGAACAACTTTGAAAACTGTCTACATTCTTAAGTATATAGTTTTTCACTGTTTTACATGATTTGACCTACAGTCTAACTGTATTTATGGTTTAACAAGGTTGTTTATAATTGAGTTGGAGCCACTGTTACATACAATATATTTTTCTCTTTAGTTTTTCTTTTGGAGATATTTTTATTTATTAGGCTACAAATGCAAAAGAAAATCAGTGTCCTCTGTAGGGGCATTTTGAGATATGTTTATTGACACTATGGGAATTTCAATACATTTTAAACCCTGACTATATGCCGTTATTATTAAATGTGCACCTCCATAGTCAAAACGCAAACCAGGCATTTAGAGCATACTATTTCTGGTTTATAAATGGTATCTACAAATTTTCCAGAAACATATTTTGTATTATACTCCAACATCATGTTAGAGCTCCAAAACCCACCCACTTCCAATGTGTATACCACATGTATATGTCAGATTTCAAGTGTGCCAAAATAATAGACAAACTAGTCACTGAAACTAGTGAAAATCTGGCCTATTTAGGCAATTGATTTTTCTGACCATTGGAAGATATGACTTTCAGGTTACTTGGGATTCAGATGAAAAATGAATATATTAGCTATAAGGAGAACATTCCATTTTGTTTACAGTGATCCACAAAGGGTATAAGAGATAACTAAGGAATCAGACCTTACAGTATGCTTTTATTAGATAAAAGCCTTTTAATCACTTCCCTCAGTCTCCTAAATTACTCCATAGTAACTATGTTTTATGACTTCCCCTGAATGGCCAATTAGTGAAGGTACCTCTTCTTTTCTCCTGGCAATAGCACAAAGGCAGTCATTCGATTAAATTTATATTTATATTGCTTCTTTTATACAGTAGATTTTTAGAACTCTTTACCAAGATTAGATAATGTGATAATGCCGCATTCTTATCAAGTATGGTGGTAGTCTGAATGGGGTAGGCTAAATTTTGACAAAATGGGGAAAAGCAGCCAAACAAGTCTCCTTTGCTGTTTTAACTTCTTGTGCTATGTAAAGTAACTCTTCATATAAAGCCTGGAAAGTGCAAGGTAGTTTTTGATGACTGCAAGGTTTGTTTTACTAAATTTTTTTTTTTCCTGCTATGAACCAGTCACTGTATGATTGCATGCATGTGAATGGGCAATTGTGTTGACCTTTAAAGGTCATGCAAAAATTCTAAACCTTTCCATTTACGGTGTTAATTGCCTATGGCCTCCTGTTGTTACATATGGAGCTTTCTGTTGAGTTTAATAACAGAGTAACACTTTGGCCTTCCGTGATGATTAGGCAGCTCTTTATAAGTACATTTATGAAGGTATCCATAGTTAGTACTGTGACAAAAGCTTTTTGGAAAAGTATATTTGTACTTTGGATTTAAAGTTTTTAAGCCATAGTGGCCTAGGCTATGAGGAGATGGACAGTTTCTTTCTGGTACAAAAATACCCATCATTCAAAATTATATGTAAAAACTGCATGGTTTTATTTGATTTTGGCTCAGTTTTTCTTTTTCAGTGTCCTTCTTGGAGATTCTAATGAGAATTATACTTAAATATTGGAGGAAGGAAATGTGCTTGCTCTCTCCTGCACTGTTATGAAAAAGACCATCTATATGAGAAAAGCAAGGTGTGTTATTTCTTCCAGTCTTTCTCGTGGCTTCGTGTTCTTTGTCTTTATGGATTAGAGTAAGCAAAAGCAGGGAACTCAAAGAGTTATGTGGTCATAGGAATTTTGATAACACAACCTCAACCTAGTAATAGGACACAGTATATATTCTTTGAGAGGGGAAGTTTCTACAGCTCTAAAACTTGGTCAACTTAAACAGTAGAGCTTTATGTACCAATGTAGTGAATCTGCGACTGTTTAGGTGAGTCAGGAATTCAGAAATGGCCAATTAGATCATTTGAGGAAAACAACATACACTATGTTTTTACTTGTATTAGTTTATGGACAGTTCCAAATTCATTTAAGGCATACAAACATGGTTATTGTTATTTCTTTTACCTTTTGGTAGGTATATGATGAATGGCATACTTAAATTTGTTGGTGCTAGAGAGTTCAGTAAATTTTTTTCTAGAATGGCCATCAGACATATCAGTGACCTGGTCCTGCTTTTGTTTGTATTTTCTTCAGAAAGTTGAGTTGAATTAAGTGCAACAGCTCTAACTTTAGTTCTTTTTATGGAGAAAGTAGATATAAGGAGAAAGTAGATGATTTACATTTCAGTCAGGCAATCCAAAGGCCAAGGGCAGAGTGAAAGGGCATTGCAATCTCATACTCCATAAAACCATTTTGAGCAGTTTTTAAGTTCAAGGAAAATTTCTAACCTACTTTTTCTTTCTTTTTTTTAAACTTTAGTTCTTGAAATGTTATAGTAGTTTTCCGCTAAGATACTATTTAGCATTATTGAAAACACCTTTGAGATCGTTGGTTTTGACCCAGGATTGGGTCAAAATTTAGACTTTGCTATTTGAAGATATATTTGCGAATCATACCATTTGTTGAGTGGTTAAAACTCATTGGCTTGCATTTTGGTTAGCAGATAAATTTTGAAAATTGTTATAAAGCCCATGTGGTGCAGTGGCCAGAGCTCTGGAGATGTTGTTATAGCTCTATCAATAAATGGCCATGTAGCACAAGAAAATTTTATTTCTCTGTGCTTCAGGTTCTTAGCACTATATTCTTGAGTCAAGCTTTCAAGACAATTTAAAATGTAATTTTCTTTTTTCCTGTGTTCAGACCTACTAAGCATCATGGCATGGTATATATAGTAATAGTATTGCAGGATATAGCTTTAAGTTAGGATCTAGCACATAGTTTCTAGCACATCAGTAAATGTTCCATGAATGCGTTTTAATAACTTATCTATAAAAGTTGTCTAGCTTTGTAAGATTGGGTGGATGATGATGATAATTATGGTGATGACTAAAGATTACAGACATGGGGACATAAAATTGAATCAGACTAAATCTTATGATTCAGTTTAGCTATTTTGCCTAGTTTGTATGATGCTGTTTTGCTATGAAACAAGTTGTGATAGGCTATAAGTCTTAGGCTTGTTAGGGTTACATGCCTTTTCTCTACTGCTGGTTTTCATAGTCATTGAAATAAAATGGTTTTGTTCAATACAAATAGAACTAGGCTAGCAAGTGAATAATCATATTATTGTTGATAATTAAACACATTCTTTCAAAACTGGTGTATGAATTTTGAGAATTTTTAATTCTTGGGAAAGTCCATTTATTCAATAAATATTTATTGAACACTCTCTAAGTTCTTGGGGCATCTCAGTAAACAGAAAAGACAGATGCCTGTCCTCATAGAATTTACCAATTCACTCTATTACTTGACATTTTGAAATGAATCTGGAGGAATGGTTCAAGAATGTACTGTACTATGTCTACTCTTGCTACTAATTCTTATTTATAATTGCGAAGAGTTCCAAAAAGAAATAGTTAAAATAATTAAAATGTCTGAGTTAGAATGCGTTGTGTAGAAAAAATATATATATTTAAGGTGAGGTGGTGTGTAATTCAGTGGATCAATTCCAGCTCATCAGGTCTATAATCTGAGGGTGACAAACAATAGCTCCTTTTCCCAATTACACATGTAAAAGAATAAATTTAGATAGGCTGAATGACTTGAGATTAGTGACATGTTACTCCCTAGAGCCTCTTAAAAGGGTCACATATTCAAACACCTATAGGGGTCATGCTGGACATGTGAATGAGCGAACCATACCAAACGGAAGATGACAAATGGCAATTGCCACTCAGCCTCACCTACATGTTGGAGAGACCATGGGGAGTGGTGGAGGTTCTGGTTCACATCTGAGCGGGGCAGCTGAGCCTTGGCTCCACTTGTTGCCATGCCAGAATATGGGTCTGGTGTTGCCAGATTTTCTGATTTGTAGAAGAGAACATAGGTGTGCAGATTTTTTTAACATAGAAGTTCCAGATTTATAAATGATGGTAATGAGTTCAAAGTTAAAATACTATGTGGGCCAACAAATACTTCTGTAGGCCATATTCAGGCTAAGGAACGTGTCATTGTTGACAGGGATAGGTGAGGACAGCTAGTTAGGGAGATATGTGTATATCTGTCTTCTGTCATCTCTAGCCATAATCCTCCAACTCCACAGGCATCTGGAGTCAGGGTGGGTGCCAGTAAAGGGCTCAGCTGTAGTAGCTGAATGATAATGAGGAGTGGTTCAATCTCACCCCTGTATTTAGTTTTCTTCTGTTGACTCATTGTGAAGTTGACGCTGAACTCACCTTGAAGTTGGTGGTATCTTGTAGGGTTTAGGAGAGATGCTGGGAAGGCAGTTTAATTTATACCAAATATTTAGAATGGGCTGTATAGTTCTGTAATGCCTTATTCCTTTCGATTAGTACTTCCTAAACTTCCATATGGACATAAATCATCTAGGGGAATTTTGCTAAATTGGAGGTTCTAGAGTTGAGCCAGGGATTCTGCATTTCTGACATGCTCCTAGATGAAGCTAATGCTTTCAGCCTACAGACTACAGTTTGAGTCACAAGGCTTTAGAGAGCTTTTTTATTACTGAAATTCATTTTATGCATGCAGAAAGGTTGGAGGACTCCAACTCTTATTTCTCTGACAGGTTTCTCCCTGTAGTAAGCAGCCCAAACTGACGCTAAAGGCTTTTCTCAAAGGCTCTTTAATCAGAGCACAGAATTCATAAGCATTTGCTTTTTTCTAATGTTCTGTTTCGAGAACATATTTTATCTGCAAAGGATTAATCAGAAATTGTCTGTTCTTCACATATTAATGCAATTTTGAATTACTACAGTTCGAAGAAATTTATTTCATAACTAAGGCATTGTATTATATACATAGATATATTCTCGCATACAAGGTCAATTTTAACTCTCTAAATCATTTTTGGAATTTCAACAGTAATTGCTTCCTTTTAGACTTAAATGTCAAAATTTGGCCGTAATGTCTAGATTTTTGTTCTACTTAAGTATTTAGTATGAGTTGATGGGAGAGTAGACTTGAAAAAAGATGGTTTTCCATGTGTATTTCTTGGGCTTACAACATTAAAGTGAATATATCTTTTGTTCTGCTCTGCTAATCCTAAATGCCTTTCAAAAATGGTCTCTCTAAGATTGAAGACATAATAACTTATTTAGGGATTTTGACTTCTTTATATTTTATTAGCATTTTTTCCCCTTAAACCAGTTTTACTAATGCCAAGTGTCATAGCTATGTTTGTGACTTTACTGTGGTAGGGCTTTATGTTACAAGCTCAGTTCACTAGTTAAAATATTTTTCAGTTTTTATCAGTTCCTGGAAATTCTTATGTTTCTAATGCTGGTATATTAATTATAAACTGAAATTAGATTTAGACATGTCAGTCTGAGGGAGTGAAACAATTTGTTTTCTTGCAAATTGTATTAATTGTTTTCGTGTATTAATCATACATGATTAATATGGTTTGTAACAGTAATGCTATTAAAACTTACTCAATTTCTTTTAAGTGCTTAGAAATTTCTATTATATAGAATAGTTTTGCTCCTAGCTGAGTAATGAGATGAATTCATTTTACAGAGTCTATTGGACTATAAACTCTGTAAGGAAGCACATGTATATCATATTTCTATCAATCCCCAGTTCTTAGCATTGTCTGGCACATAATAGGTACTTAATAAATTGAATGGGCAGATGATCAAGAGTTCATATTGATAAAAAGTCTTTTTGCATATTTCTTCAATGCATAAGAAAGTAGTTCGTGGAACACCATCATTTATTTTGCCTAATTGAGTGTGTGTGTGTTGTGTGTGTGTGAGAAACGGAATTTATTAGAATAAGGGGTAGGGGAGAGGGGAAGAGAGAGGGAGATTGAGAGTCTATTTTGAAGTACACCTGATAGGTATTTTAGCATTAAAAAATACATTCTAAGCAAACATCAAGGAAAAAAGTAAGCTAAGCATACTGACTGATATTTCCATTCTCTCCACAATTTATTGTAACCTGGAGGTTTAGAGGCTACATATGCTTGTGATTCTACTGTTATATAAATTAAGTAATTTGTCAATGTCAATTTTAAGTGTTGTTAATCACATATGGAATATATTTTGATTGCTCTTGTCAGTGACTTGACTCATCATTCATTAGGAAATTTAAAGCCATTTATTCTTATCTACATAATTACCATTTTCATAATTTATCATGAACCAGATTTGCTTTTTTCACCTTCAGGAAGACTTTTAACTGTGAAACCATTGTTCTTGGCTTTAATGATATTGAAAATTATTGGTATTCTAATTTTAAATGCTGCTTAGTATGGATAGTATGTTCAAGTATTTATTGATTTTATTTTAGCCCTTCTGGGTCAAGTAAAGCTTTTAAATGCTTGTTGCTGTAGAAAGTTTTACAAAATTAAAACTCTTTGACTATATTTGATTATTAAGAAAACCCATGTGTATTATAAAATTTTTAAAACCCACTAGATCTTTAAAAACTTAGTTGAATTTTCTGCATTGCCTTTATTTTAAAAGATTACATTAAACTGTATATATTAGCATCCCTGTATGCTTAAAAAGTTTCTCAAAACCCTTGAATATGATGTCTTTATTCTCTGAAGTATAAGACATATTTTTGGAACTCTTCAATGAGTCAAAAGACAGGCTTTGAATTGAATGGACCTGTTCCCCACCCTCCCCCCCCCCCCCCGTCCCCCGCCCCACCCTGTATTGTCCCCAAACACTGAGATTTATACAACTAAGGATATAGGGTTATTGAGCTAGGGCTATTTTTTGAAAAAGATAGAACTAGTTTTCTTCCCCAACTCAATCCTAAATATGAAAAATTTAGGGACTGTACTGAAAGATTTTCAAAATCAATCAGAATTAAAATCAAGCTTATTGTATATTGGTGAATTTTACCTTGGTTCAAAGCCTGTGTTATACTTCTAGGAAGACTGGGTCAGCTGTGATTTTCCTTGCCTAGTGTCTTTTCCTAACAGCTGATTACATCTAATCTTTACCACCACTTCAAGGTTTGTGGCTAAATACTTCACTTTATATTTTGTGAAATCTGCTTCAAGTTCACTGGATAGATTGCATGGCAAACTAGAGTGAAATCAAAGAAAAAAGCAGACTGAGTAACTGGCAGTTGGAGATTGAGAAAGTTAACATTTTGCAGGATATGGATGGTAAGAGGAATTTGGGGGCCAGATGGAGTAAAAGGGGGAAAATAGAGGTCAGAAAGGAAGTTCGTTCTAGCTAGCATTTTTATACAAAAAAAATATAAATAAATAAAGGAAATTCATGGCCTTTGAGAGAGGTGTAGGAAATTAGACAAAGACTAAATCCATTGTGATTCTTGGGGAACAAAAAGATAAAATTGCAAAGAACTGAATTAAGTCTGTAGAGGAGAGAAAAACACCTGGGACCAAACCAGAATTTCCCCCTTGGTCTTGTAAAAACACTCTATCCAGGAATAAGAAGTTTCTGTCAAGGCTTTTTACCAAACTAAAAGTCAGAAAGGACGTTGCTGAACATTTGCCATCAGTTTTCTCATTGGTAAATTGGATTTCACCATGACTTAGATCCCTTCAAGCTCTATATGTTAATGATGACTGGAGGGCATACTTCCATACTTCTGTTCCATCGCATGAACATATCTCGAACACTCCTTTTTCTTTGCTTCTTTCCTACCCTGTGAAATTCTTGAGGTCAAGGAATGTGTCTTACTCTTCACTGCATACTATTAAAACTAACCTAGAACATAATCAGGCATTTAATTAGTATTTTATTAATTGATCTTAAATTTTTATTCTAAAATTCTAAATTATTTTCATCTACTATTTCCTTAATAAACAATGAAGTATGTTTCACAGGCATACATAATAACTATATCTGCATAGTACTGTATCGTTTACAAAAAGATTTTCATGCATATGATTTCATTTGATACTATAAGGTGGCTATGAGTTAGGAATGATTGCTATCTTCAGTTTTGGGTGAGAAAACTCTGGTAGAGAGTGGTAAAAATTATACATCCAGTGAGTGCCAAGAGGCTAGTTTGAATTTAGGGCTTATCTGCTGGGAGACAATTCTCCATGGGTCTCAGTGCCCTTTTGTCCTATAATAGCCTTTTAAGGATGTTTAAAAAAAGTGAACAGCCTTGGATGATAATGTCTTTCTTTGAATCACAGGACAGATTTGCTTAATAAAAAAATGTCTCCCTCTAGGGCAAAGTGCAGGTCTGCTTGTAGCCTTTATAAAATATTTAGGTTTGCCAAGCTCAAGGTTACACAAACCAATGAGTGTGCAACATCTACATGGGTACCTTTGCCTCACACCAGTGGGACTTAGGGGCAAAGGGAACCAACTGAAATGTGATGTTCATGCTGCATCTCAAGTAGTCCTCTTGAGCCCCACCTTCCTCTAATATTTAGAAACATCTTTTGGTGGCTATAGGATAGATCATATTGGGGCAGGATAGGAAGCCAGGGAGACCAACTAAAAGCTATTTTAGTGCATCTGGTGAGAAATGGCAAGAGTTTGAAGAAAAGAGTTGAAGGAGGGAGGAAAATGAGACTCAGTTTTAGAGGTGGGAGATGGAAGCAACTGGTCTTGACAACTGAATGTGTGGGAGAGGGAGGGAAAAGGCTCAACAATAGGTCCTGGCTTAGGTGACTGGTGGTGTTTGTATAGTAAGATCCCCAAACTACTATAGTCTACCTAGATGAAGACAGTAGGTTTAATTTTAAGCATTTTATTTGAGGTGGCCTTGGGATACCCAAGAGGCAATCTAAATAGTGATAAATTCAAGTCTGGAGCTCAGGAAATTATGGTTTAGAGCAGGGATTCCCAATCCCCTGGGCCATGGACTGGTACCTGTCTGTGGCCAGTTAGGAACCTGGCTGCACAGCAGGAGGTGAGCAGCGGGCCAGAAGAGCGAAGCTTCATCTGTATCTGCAATCACTCTCCAGTGCTAGCATCATAGTCTCAGCTCTGCCTCAGATCATCAGGCATTAGACTCTCATAGAAGCATGGGTCCCTGGTGCCAAAACAGTTGGGGACCTCAGTTTAGAGACAGAGGCTTAGGAGTTGTCCGTGTACATACAGCAGGGTCCATGAAATCTCTCACTCAATGAGCTCTCCAGGAAGAATTTTTAAAACATACGAAGGAGAGCCCTGGAGTACAATAATGTATATAAAAGAATCTCAGTTCTTTTTAATATCAGCAGAAAGTCACCTTTAACATTAGCAGAAAGAGTTTGTCGCAACTTGGCCTCATAAGCCATGGAGTCCATTTTTCCTGCTGTCTAGAGAAGCTGAGGGTAGCAGAAAGAGCAATGGAGGAAAGTGGAGCATGCCCAGAGTTCCCTATTTCCTTTTTCCCCTCTGCTACCCCCTGAATATCATTATATACTAAGGCTGCGCCCCTGCATAGCTCTCATGGACAAGGACACTGTGAGGGGACAGAGACTTTTTCTCTGTGTGGCCTTCATTCTCTGTCGCGATCTATAGACATTTTAACAATTAAAAACTGGAGCATTTACAATGTGCCAACCACTGTGCTAAACACTGTGCGTGAATTATCTCATTTAATCCACATAGTAATTCCAAGGAATGTACTATTGTTGTCTTTATTTTACAAACAGGTGGCTTGATCAAGCATACAACTTGTAAGATATGGAATCAAGTCGTAAATTACACCCTGCCTTCAGAGTTGGATTTTAACCACACAGTACTGCATCTCAGTCATACTTGTTAGAAAATGAGACTCATTCTGTTTAACAGAACGCTGGTTAGAGAATTGTCTTGGTTCAAATTATTTATATCTAGACATCCTAAGTATGTCCTATTTCTTCAGGTTTAGAATTATATTGTTAAAATTACTCTGTAACATCCATAGTATGTCACAGATTTCCCATAAGCGGCTTTCTATGACTCTCCTATTTTATGTGATAAAAAATTTTAAGTAATGAGATGCAGAACTAGTATTCAAGAGAATTTGAAAAATTTATGTACTCAAATATTTATTCATTTGAATTGAAAAACAAAACAACTCCAACTCCTAACCAAATGTGAGCTAACGTGTGTCTTTTTCTGGAATTTAAATTCAGGCTGAAATATTCTATTACATTTATCTTACAAAAATCTCTCCTGGACTCTTTGCTGTGTAAGAAATGGGAATCTTGGGGGCAGAGTGGGAATAGCCGATGCAGCAGCCCTGTTTGCAGCTCAGTTGCACTTGGAGAACATCGATATAAGACTAATTAGAAGCAAAGTATTGAACAGTGCAATCTTCTAATTTTCTGATTAATGGCAAGGCTTCATGAAAACATTAATTATATTGAAAGAATTTAGACAATTCCTTTTTGAGTAAACAAAATATATATCTGTAAATGGGACATTTTCCCTAATAATACAGGCAACAGATAGTTTATGGTAATATGATAGGTTTCTATTCTTGAATGTTATGGATGTTTTTATATGATGTCAACATCAGAGAAGGAATACTGTATTATAGCCATGTTATATTTTCTTTTAACTCTGTTTTTAGAACTCAGTGTTGGGAAAGAATGGGACAGATTTTTTTTTTTTTTTAATGAGAGGTATAATGCAATACCAGTGTGTGTGTGTGTGTGTGTGTGTGTGTGTGTGTGTGTATTTTCAGAATACATAATCTATATTATATGCTCTTTGTATACTTGATTCACTTCTTGGTCTGAATTATAGTTGTTGCTTATAGAATGGAATAGTAATTGCTGATAATTTGTCTTAATTATCAGCAAGTTAAATATTATTATAGATTGTGCGTATACATTATCAATAGGAACAAAACTTTTTAGCTGGGGCTAGAGAAGCCCTTGTGAAGAATGAGATTATAAACTCATAACAAACAACAGTGTAATTTCATTTGAGGAGCCACTTTGTTAATGATGACAGGGCATTCTTTTTTAAAAGACTGGGGATGTGGCAAAGTGAAAATGTTTAAAAGAAGCTTAATGTAAATACACAATAACTAAGAAGAAAAATGTAAAGTTTGGAGAAATGATATAATCAGAGCAGTGAGTAGACAGTTCAAATATTTTTCTTTACACATTTTGTTATAGCATTTACATATAATCACCCCCACCCCCATAATATTGTAGTTTTAAACCAGAGGAAACTTTGCAGTATATAGAATCCGAGAGTCTCATTTTATAAACGAGGTCCAAGGCCCAGGAAAATACCGATTTGCTGAATGGCACAGAAATTGTGGCAGACCTAGGTTGAAAATGCAAGTTTCCCGAATTCCCAATGGGATGTGTCTACTACAAATAATCTTCGTCAGCTTTTCATAGAATCAAAGTTTCAGAGGGGAGTTTGAGAGGCACCTAATCTATCTTGCTTTCTTACACTGATTTGGAAAGTTACGTGATATCGATCCAATTAAGGAAGAAAAAATCCAGAGAGAAAGGAATGCTAACATTTGTTCAGTAATTTATTCTAGAGTTTAAAACCCCGTTTGTTTATACACATTCATTTAGTCATTATTTATGGAGCACCTACTATGTGTCTAACACTGTGCTTCATGCTGCAGGTACTTGGTAAAGCAGAGAGTATCCTTGGAGTTTATAATCTAATTGGAGAGACAGCCAATAAACAAATATGTATTTTGTATGTACATAAACACAAATATATTTGCAGATTAGGGTAAGTGCTATATCAGAAAATTTATCTTCAAATATTTAGAAAGGTGTTGTATCAGTGGACAGACATCCAAGGAAAAAATTTTGATTCAAAACGAGAGAATTGTAATATTTAGAGCTGTTCAAAGATTAAGAGTTAGAAAGTGGCAAATTTCTAACATTGGGAGTTTTCATGAAAGTACAACTAGACAGCTCCCAGGAAAGCGTGATTTGAAGGGCATTCAAGTATTAGATGGACACTTTATTGTCTTTCTTTGAACTTCTTTATGGCTAAATTAAATTCTTTATCCAGTGAATTTTGTTTAGGCTTCATTTTATTTGATTTCTCTGACTTTTTATCTAGATGACCATTCCCTTCTTTTCTAATTTCACTCCCCTCCCCACAGGCTTATTAAACAGTATTCATGGTTCTCTTCCTACTTTTATGATCATTTCTTTAGGACTTCTTTTGCTGACTTTTCTTCCTCTGCCTTTCCTTGAAATATTGATGTTCCCCAGTACTCTGTTCTTGGCAGGTCTCTCTTATTGACACACTTACATTTCCTTGTTGATCTCATCTACTCTGATCACTTAACTAATGCCTGCCTGTGTGTTGATGATTTCCAAATCTGAGGTTCCTGGCAAGACCTTTTCAGTCTGAATTTCCAACTGTATATTAGGTCTCTCCATCTGGGTGTCTCAAAGGAATCAAACTCCACATATTTCAGATTGCATTTATTTTCCCTCAAAAATTTTTTTTTCTTTGTCAACAAATAATATTTGTTGACAAAGAGTAAAAGTTGTTTTGGAAAGTGGTGAATTTCCACAACTGGAGGTTGTCGTGGATACTTATCATTCATTAGGTCATTAGAGCAGAAGCTCGGTCACAGGTTTAAAAGACACTGGTCTGGGACACAATCCATGGCACATGAATGAATGAAATGTATGCTTGATAATGGAGCCTCCCCTCCCCCCGCCCAAGGAGATCAAACCATTTGGATAAGGAAAGTTGTGGAGTAACTATTTCTGCATATTTTCAGTTTAGGATGTCTTAAAGGGAAATTTATGAGGAGACTCATCAAGGTTTTTTCAGTTAGGAAATCTTTTTTCTATGTATGTAGAGGAGTCTAACATTTACTGAGTACCCTACATTAGGCCTTGGCCTAAGTTAGGAACCTTCATATATTCTGTAAGTTCGTCTATTCTTCACAGTGATCCAAGGGCCCAAGGAATTAGTAGGATAAACAGTTTAAAGTCTCAGAGGTTAGGAATGCTACTAAAGGCTAGTAAGCTTTTTAGGTGGCTAAACTTGAATTTGCACTCAGTACATGAATTTTATGGCAAAGGCTTTCTCCAAGTTTCATTTATTTCTTGTTTATATTTTCAACTTATCAAGGGCACTGGCATTTTAATTCTATCTGTATGTGAAAACACTTTGTATGTTCATCTAGCTTTCAATGTGTCATTAGTATGTATTAAGCATCTACTTTGTGTTTATATTGAGTGTTATATGCAGTAAAAAGAGGCAGAAGTCAGCCTTTTTCTTGAAAGAGACTTTAACCTAGTTGCCTACAGTGTTACCGAGCATGCTTTCTGGTTCATCATGAAGGTTGTGAAAAAATATTTTAAAATCACTCTGGGTCCAAGATTAATGCATGGCAGCACTTCATTTTTCCTGTTGAATTATTATAGTTACATGATCTTGGAAACTCTCTTTTGGTGTTTTGATGGATATCATTCAAGAAGTGTCAAGAGAGTCTTCTATATAGATAGAACTGTTGGGGCTCTCTTTCAGGTACTTACACAACTTCGATTTATATTCATCAAAGCATCCTCCTTGAAATGAAATTACTTATATATTTGCTTTCGCCGCTAGATTATATGATTCTTGAGGGCAGCAGCTGTTTTTTTTTTTTTCCTATTTTCTGGCCACCATTGTCCTCAGTAAATGTTTGTTGAAGGATGGAGAAAAAAAGAAAAAGCATCCTTGTCTTCTGTTACCTGACCTATAATTTTGTCAGATAAGGATACTAAATTTGTCCAAAATGTTTTCTGTTTTTAAAGAATGGTTTTGCTACATAATCTATACTATTTTTCTTTTTGACAGAGATTTTGTGATGATTTGTTTTAGTAGGTTTCCAGTTTCATATAAAATATATGAGAGACAATACACTTATACTCTGACATCATCCTAATCCTCCATGAATTTTTAAAAAATGATATATGTGGGCCTGTGCTGGAATTTCTTAGTATTATAGATTTATATATTTTTATATATATATCAGTATTATCAATACATAATGCATCATAAGGGAAGAAAAGCGGTCCTGTGTATTTTGTGAAAGTTTTGTCCTTTCTTTTTTTGGAGGGGTAGCTTTTCTTGATGATTCATGACCAAGGAAATGTCATACAGCAGAAGTTTCTTGTTATTGCTCTAACTTCGTTCTAGTCACAGCTGTAGTGTAGTTTCCTTTCAAAGTGCAGGGCCAATGTTTCAGAATTTGGAATTGTTCTGTAATGTAAAATTTTAGTAGAGTGGAGCTCAAAATTTGCGCATGGAGGACTTGCTTGCTATTGTTCTCTCTGTTCTTTTTTTTCTCTTTAAATACTATAGATTGCATGAATCAGCTATTGGTAGAGAGGTGGCGATTAATAATAAAACAGTAATAATGGTGATTAATACTAGAATAATAGCAATAATACTACATATAATTAAAGAGACTACGTGACACCTTAAGTGTGGGGGTCAGAGCAAAGTGAATAATATAATGTTGCTAGGTTGCAAACCACTTCTTGGTTCCAAAACATCAATCAAGAAACGCTGCAGCAGCCTAAGTATAAAATGAAGAAAAAACAGTTTTAAAAATTGTGGATATAAAATGTTCTCAGAGCCATGATAATAGACCGATAGCTAAGGTCGTCTGCTATTTGATAAAACCCATATTGCAGTTGGGGTTTATAGCTCTAGATGGTCCCTATTTAGTGAATCCTATAGAGAAGTAATAAACAAATACTTAGCTTTGGTAGAGCAAATGTGGAAATGGAAGTACATAAAAGCAGAGTGATCTATCTTAGGCTGACTTGATGTACAAGTTGGACAAGTTTCAAAACCAGGATTTTTTTGTGTCTTGGCAATATTTCAGCAGAAGGTGGTACATCTTGACTTGACTCTAGATGTATCACTAGAAATCTCTTTACTTCAAGAGATCATGTAAAGTGCTCACCCAGTGTGATGCTAATGACTTAATGTAAGATTCACCTGACTTAAAAAATATCTTAGAGTTATGGCAATGCTAATACTGGACTCTGAAATACAGTTTTTTTTGGCAGTTAAAAAGATATCAATTATTTTAGGCCTCATGGGTACTATTAAGTCTTGCCCTAGGGTCCTGAGGATGGCAATTTTCTCTCTGGCTTTCATAAATCACTGGCACAACAAGACAAACAAGAAGACACTTATGGTGCTTGTAAAGAATTTGGAAAGTCATATAAGATCCACATTGTTTTCGAATCTTAATGTATTTTTTAGATATGTGCTTATATTGTAAGCTAATTTATATTATACACCTCAGACTCATTTCTATTATACAGGTGCTGTCAGTTATAAATAGAATGTACCAATAAAAACACTTAAAAAAAAAAACCTGTTACTTTTTAAAAAAACTATTTTTTGTGCCGTTTTCTAATTTACCACTCCTCTAGTTGGCTTTATTCTTATTATAATCCATATACAGTTACAAAACCTTTGCTAAATGTATACTGAAGTCACAGAAAACCCTACAAAGCTAATACACTAATACCTGTAATATAGATAGTTAGCAATTTACAAATGATTGTGTGCTAGTGTCTGTGTGATGCATTTGAGAAATATCTCAGTGTATCAAATAGATCATAGACTTTGGAATTAAACATTTAGGATTAGTTGCCTACTAGCTGTATGGTATTGGCCAAAACAGTCAGCTTCCACAAAACCTAAAGCTTTCAAATTCCTATGCTTTGGGTACATGAGAAAGTAAACACAGAAGGAGTAACAGGAGAGATAGGAATTGAATTAATGTGGTTTCCCTCAGGCTAATGGTGATGGTATTGAATGTAGCAGAGAGGTTAAAAAAAGGTGAGAAAAAGGCCATCGGGTTCTGAAATCCCAAGTTACTCAGAATAGAAACTGAAAAGGCTTGCTACCTGAAGATAAGTGAAGCTTAGCCCCTTTTTTATAAGGATACTTTATATGACAAAATAGCTCATTATAATTAAAAAAATATTTTCCCAACGTATTGGGGAAACAATATTGTAAGGGCGCCTGCATTCCAATTTTAGCCCTGCCATTAGCTAGCTTTGTAATTTTTGGCAAATCATTTAATTTCTATGGGCATCTGAACTGTTGGGGTATATGGACAGGGTATGTGATTGCAACTATTACCACCATTAATATACTATTCAATTGCCAGCTGTTGTTTATTGAGCCCTTCATACCAGGCCATATACTGATTATTTTATGCCTATTCTTTCATTTATGTGATATTTGATGTTCCTTTTTTTAAAATGTCATCATTTAATCAGAAATGCCTCAGAAGTACTAATACTGGAAACTACTCTGAATTAACCAAGATTATGTCTAAAAATTTTTCCAGTTTTTTGATTTTTCCAATTGATTAATTGCTGGATCGATTTACAAAAATAATTATTTTAAATCTTGAGTGAATCATGTGCGTATGAATATCTAAGACCTGAACCCTGGCTAGATTTAAAACTTATAAATTCCCATAGGAAGTAGCACTTGTATTTTTAGGCATATTTCTTCTAGTAAAGCCAGACATGCTCATTAAGAAACTAAATGAAATATTTTCTGAGTAAAAGATAATTCCTTAAAAAGAATTCAGTGTCTCAATAAGTCTGCCTGGATTTCGTAGCAACTTTTAGCACCATGATGTCTTGAGTATTAAAAAGTTATCTTAAATTCTCTAGGAACATGATAGATGTTTCCAGGTTTGTGTGCGTCTGAGAATTGTTGAAAAACGAAGTGAAACTTTGGCCGCCCTTCAAAAACCTCAAGTTTACCAAATTGTAGATCAATGGACTCAGTTCCTACTAAATCTTCTAAGGGTGAGCCTTATTCAGAAGGATCCATGGCATAAACACAGATGGTCTTTGAACTGTACTTGTGAAAAACAAATCAAATACTAGATTTCTTGTTCGCTCTCTTTGATTGCCTAAAATAAGACTATTCATAACATTTTCATTTTCTCTGTTTTCCAAAAATAAATTAGATCTCAGCTCTGCTGATAGAAGCATCTGCTGAAGTGAAAATTCTTTTAATGAAGTCATGGGAAAGAATTAAAATGCACCCTTCCCCCCCTTCTCTTCTTCTCGCCCCCAATCCTTGTGTTTTTAATATCTCCATCAAAAGAAAAATGACAGGTTAATACAAATGGTTATTGTGATGCCATTTCTCACTTTTCCCACCTTTCTGAAGATCCACTGTAATAATATTAGGGCAGTGAGAGATTTACATTACTTGGGAAATAAACAGGTATATTTGCCATACTTAAATAACAGCCTCTCTCTAAATGCATCTGTCTTTGAATGCAGATTTTACAAATGAAAGAGGACATTCTGTGGGTTCTTACATTTCCGTGACTGCTCATTAGGTTTCAACAAATCATCTTTAAATAGATAAGATACCTCCCTGAAGATGAGAAGGAAGGTCAAAGAAAAACTAGAACCACTGACCTTAGCTACTGGAAGAGACAGCGTAAGAAAAGTGAGACCAATGATTGCTTCTGGCCTAGAGTATGAGTTGTTGAGAACAAAGAAAGTGGTTCTTTTGAACAGTCATGCCATCTTAATAACAACGTCCCCAACTGCTGTTAGCTGTTATGGAGAAAAAATAGGTAATTATGGTCAATTAAAATATCAGCTCTTAGAGCAACGAAAAGTTGTGATTAGTGTTTTCTATTCACGTATGGAGATTTTGAGTGGAATCGAGGCTCATTTGTCAGAATTGCAAAGGGAGTGTAGCACTTGATCTACATATTTCTCATGAAAAGATCCTTGTTGAGTCATATATGTTATTCCCTTCAGAGACAAGCTGGGTTATATTTTAATAGTCTTTTAAAATATTTTAAACTTTTTCCTCTGGCATTCAGTTAGCTGCACTTACTTCCATTACTGGTTCTGTCTTCCAAGCCTCTACATGTGCTCGACATTTTCATGTAATTAGATTTCTCAGTCTTCTCTAAACGCTCTTTGTTTTTTTATGTACTTTGTTCATCCTGTGTCTTCACTTGCAATGCCATCTTTTCTGTTTCTACCTTTGAAGATATCTTTCCCTTCTTTAGACCATATAAAAGCTGGACTTTTTTTGGTGAAATGCCACAAAGAGACATTCATATAGTAGATGCAGTGTTTTTTTAGATGACATCTAAATCCTTTCAAATTATAAGATTTCATTACTTATAAATTCAGATAAACAACTAGTCTTCAAGTGAGAGGACTTGATAACACCACTTGTCAGGCATAGTTCATCCTGTGTTCACCTGGTAATTGGGATGAACATCTGTGTTAGCTACTTGGCTTTATCTAGAGAAACAAACTTATTTTTATAACAGGAGGTAGTTTTGCAACTTGGTGCTAGGCACCCATCAAATCAGACTCCTGCCCTCCCACAAACACTGGGAGATAGAGTGCTGTCTTTCTTGATGTTTACATTTCAGAGAAATGGTTCCCATATAAAGATATTACTGCATTTTAAAGCCACAAGAGACCTATTTAAGCTTTTAAAAGAATTTACATATATTTCAAAGAGACAGAGAAAGAACTTACAAGTTTTCTAATAAGAAAAGGGATGGTGTGATGAAAGACATCTCTACTCTTGTTCTTATTTTTTTTATAATTCCAAGGTTTTAAACTTTTTTTAATATACAGAAGACTAATCCTCTCATTCATCGTTCTGTAGATAGATAACCATTCAGATGTTCTTTAAAGTATTTTTCTTTTCTAGTGGGTTATACATCAAAATGTTAATGTTATTGAGGTAAAATACATATAACATAAAGCTTACTATTTTAACCATTTTAAAGGGTATAATTCATCAGTATCAAGTACATTTATATTGTTCAACTATCACCACCATCCATCTCCAGAGTTATTTTTATCTTGCAAAACAAATTCTGTACATATTAAACAATAATTTTCATGTCCCTCTCCCCACCCTCTGGCAACCACCATTCTATTTTTTCTTCCTTCCTTTTTTTCCTTTCCTTTCTCTGCATAGCCCAGCCTCTAGTAACTACTATTCTACTCTTTTACTATAAGTTTGCCTAAGGAAAAAAAAAATATATATATATATATATATATTCCACATGTGAGACCATGCAATATTTTTCTTTCTCTGGTTTATTTCACTTGGTATAATATCCTCTAAGTTTATCGTTTCAAATGGCAGAGTTTTCTCAATTTCTACAGCTGAATAATATTCTATAGTGTGTGTATCACATTTTCTTTATTCATTTATCCATCGATGGACACTTAGGTTCTTTCCATATCTTGGCTATTGTGACTAATGCTGCAATGGACATGGGAGTGAAATAGTGAGTAAGCCTCTTATTTTGAATTTGTGTTTTCCCTTATAATACCACCCCAAGAGCAACAAGACTAATTTTAGACCCCTCTTGGAGGTGCAGAAGGGACACAGAATTGGTCAGGGTTATACCTACAAGAGATAGGCCTGCCTCCCTGTTCATAAGCCTTGCGGCTAGCTGATTGTATTGAAGACATCAGAAACTGGCTGTAAGAGTCCATACCTTTCTCTAATAACACATTAATTTTGTTAGAGTTATTTATATGCGTGCTTCATCTCCTTTGTATGACTTGGAGCCTCTGGATGGTAGGCAGAAAACAATTTCTTCTTATTTTCTAATTCATTCATTGTTTAGCAAAATTTCTTCAATATTTACTGTGAGAGGTTCTGTGCTAAAGCTAAAAGTACGGAGATGAATATGGAGATCACTAAGTAATTGCAAGTAACTTGGTCAAGGCCTTTATAAGTATGAACGAAATGCTCTGAGACCTCAAAGGTTGGAGTTATTAACTGCCTGAAGGATTCTGGATAGATTCCCATTTAGGAGATATGGTTAATTCTATATGTCAGTTTAATGGGGGTATGGAGTGCCTAGATTAAGCATTATTTCTGGATGTATCTGTGAGGATTTTTCTGAGTGAGATTAACTTTGAATCAGTGGCCTCGGTAAGGTACATTTTCCCGCCCCACTGTGGGTAGGCATCACCTAATCTTGGGGACAGAATAGAACAAAAGGCAGAGGAAGGAGGAATTTGCTCTCTTCCTCCCATTTTGCCTCATTGCTTGCTGCTTCTCCTGACCTCTGACTCAGTTTACCTCATTGACTCCCCTGGTTCTCAGACCTCTGGACTGAGGCCTGAATTATACTACTGCCCTTTCTGCATCTTCAATTTGTAGCTTGCAGTAGATCATGGGACTTCTGAGCCTTCATAATTGCATAAGCCGATTCCTCATAATAAATTTACACCCTATTGGTTCTGTTTCACTGGAGAACACTGTCTAATACAGGAAGTGACATTAAACCTTGGTAGAAATCTCTATCAGCTGCCTACAGGCACACTCATATACATATTGACTTTTTCTTGTACCTAATCATCTTCTGGGATCCTAGTGCTGTTCGGGAGAGAAGAAAGGCCAAGACAGAGCACCCTAGTGGTGGAAAAGACAATTTCATGGCTGGGTTCCCAAGATATTTTCAAAAAGGACTTCAGATATAGCCTCAACAGCCACCAACCACTTTGCCTTTGAGAGCTCTAAAAACACAGCCCGTTTTGGATCTGGCACACAGGATGTTCAGTACTTATTTCTTGAGCTGAATGATGTGGGTAAAGGTAGAGAAGTGAGAGGAGAATCTTGAAGACACAGAACTCCAGGGGCAGGGCATCCCAGGAATGTAGGAACAAGCATATTATGGGTGCTGCTGAGAGCAACAAACACTGTCTCCCTTTATTACTTTGATCGCATTGAGCCTAGTTCAAAAACTGAGACTTAATAGAAAAATACAAGCGTCACATTCTGATTCTACCATAAGAAATATTTATTGTGGCTATCTATTGGACCTGACACTCAAAGGAGCAGACTGTTCCTTTTAAAATATTCTGAGTTATAATTTCTAGATGGGGGAAATGCATCTTACAAGATACTTACGAGTTTTATGATTCTCAATGATTCAACATAGTCTACTCAGTTTATGGCAGCAGTTGCGCTGGTAATGATAGCTTGAATATTAAAATATATTTTGGGCCATTACATTGAATGTTAATTTCTTCAGGATTATTAAAATCCTTTGTTTAGCTATTTTATTTCTGTTTTATTCTCCCCTGAACCCACCTTTTGGCAAACCATTGACTATAACACCACATGGGCCAATACTTTAAGGAAACAACTTGGGCATTCAAAATATCTTTTAGCTGCATATAACACATTTAAAGAAACAGAAGAGTTCTTCAGTGCTATGTCAAGTTACACCATGGGACAGGAAGAAATTATCTTTCTTTTATAACGAGTCTTTTGATGGCCTGAACTCTAATAATTTCTTTTAGAACTTCATATTGAACTACGAAGTTTTAGTTGTCATACCTGTATACAATGTAAAGTTATTTATTACCTTTGACTTTTAAACTGGAGTATTTCAATGAAAGATGAACATTTCCTTTTTATTGCTTTAAAGGAATTGAATAAGGAATCACATGCTTACCTTCTGATGCCTTTTTCCTTTTTCATTTGTTCTGGAGTCTTTAGACTGGAATTGGAGGTGCATGAACCTTGTTAAAGTGATGGAGACAGCGAAGGAGAATAACATTTGGTTTTGCTTTTAACTACATATCTTACCTTTACCATCTTGTCTTGGAAACTAAAGGGGAGAGAATAAATAGAAACATCCAAAATAAAAGTAGTTATATTTTTAAACCATGTCTTAGTAACTGGGTTGAGTAGGAAGGGACTGAATCTGAAGGAGAGAGATCTAGGACTAAGATGCAAGATGCTAACTTAAGGGGACAAAGCAATCTAAGAGTCCTTAGTTTAAGGAATCTAGCTTATAGAACTGAGAAGACTTCGGTCTCATGGAGAGTTGACAGTGTCTATAAAAATATGTTCTTATATGCTAATAAATCGTGAGAAACTCACCAGGAGAATGTCTTGTGTCCTTTAGCTGTATTCTTGAGGTAATTAAGTCTCAGTAGACTAATACCAATATAATACGTTTTAATGGAATAATTATATTTATGATTTGAGATACTACCTACTATGTACACCTGTGTGCAGCAGCTTAGCCCTTTCCAAGTGTCTTTTGTTACTTTTTCATATGTATAGATTAAATATAAATAAACTTTTAATTAATGCAATTCAGCTAATTACTGAGATCTACATGTCAGGTTCTGTCTGTTTAGATTATATTAAGTATAGAATGCTGCTTATAGTTTAAATGACTTATTTGGGATACACCTTAAAGTTATTAATTTTTTTCAGAAAAGTTTAAAGGGAACACAATTTATCAGACCATCAGAGCTTACATATATATATATATATATCCATTCCCCCTACTACTCAACAGATATTTATGGAGCACTTACTTTGTGATGCACCTTCTGTGAGGTGTTGGAGATAGAGCTATAAATAAGATAGACGATACCCCTACTTTTGTGGAACTCATATTCTAGCCTGATGGGAAGGCATAAGAGAAACAAACGAAATAAAATGTCAGATCATTGTAAATGCTATGAAGAAATAAAAGCAAGGTGATGGCGAGTGTCTCAGAGAGGAAAGGGCTGGAGGGAGTCAGTTATTTGGTGAGGATGTTCAGAGAAGTCATCTCTATGGAGGTGACATTTGAATCGGCACCAGAAAGATGAAAAGGAGACAGCCATTTGGAAGATTGGGGAGACGATAGCAAGTGCAATAGCCCTGAGGTAGGAATGAACTGGTATGATTCAGGGAGGCGGATTGCATAATGAGGGAGGGCAAGCTTGACCAAAGAGGTTTTGTTGGCATGGTAAGGTGTTTTCTGAGGCTTTCCAAACAATCTGCTCCTTAATATCACTAACTACTTTAACATCATGCATATTCAAATTGCATTTTAATGTCTGCCTGTGCTCTGAAATTCAATAAAAATCAAGTTACTGTGCCAACTGCTTCTTCATAGGGCACTGTAATTATATTGTCACTGAGAAAGAATATTTTCCTAGTTTCTTCTTTCCTGAATTGATTTTTTAAAATAAAAATATCTTCCTTTTCCCAAACTTTTATAGGATATGAAAAAATTCATAGACTTCTTGAAAGAAAAAAATACAATGTCTATTTATGTTCTTGGATACTGAAGATAAATTATTTTGAAATTTGTGCTTAAAATTTTTTATAGTTCTTTTAATTTTTTTGAAGGAGAGCATTTTAATTCACAAACTGCATAATTATCATTTGCTTTGAACACATGTAAATGAGGTAAAAGCATATATACCTCATTTTTAGACAAAAAAATTATCATCGAAGGTAAATCACATTCTTTAAAACGAGTAAAAACCTTTTATACTTTGCTGTAATATTATAGATCATAATTGAATCATATGTTTTTAATTTATATTATTTCAAATACACAAGGAAAAGAAATTTATCCCTCCTATTGGATGTGTGTGTGTGTGTGTGTGTGTGTGTGTGTGTGCATGTGTGTATGATACAGACATAATATACTATATATCAGGTAATATATATATATTTGTTTAAATGTTTTATATAAAGATAATATTCCATGATATCGTATATATATGAAAATAGTATAACATTTATTGCACTTAAAAAATCAGCTTTTTTCAGTTTTATGATTAACAAAATACTTCAAATATGTTATCTCATATAGGCAACAGCAACTCTGTAAAGAATATCAAGGCAGACATTGCTAGTTAGCTATTCATTCTATTCTCTATTTCTTTTATATAACCCCAGCTTTGACTAGACTGGCAATGTGTCCTGCTTTAAAAACCTACATTTCTTAACCTCCCTTGCTACTAGTGGCATGTGACAATTCTAGCCAGTGAACTATAAACAGAAATATTACTTGGATCTGGACAACTTTGTCCATTCTAATAAAGCCTCTGCCCCATTCTCCTGCTCCTCACCTGTCCCTCTTCTTCCTTTTATCACAGACACAATTGTGAGAGCTGTCACAGTTTTCTTGAAACCAAAGGGAAAGGCCAAGAGAACTCTAGTGACATCATCCTTGCATCCTTAAATCACTAAACCGACTCCAGCAACTCCACACTCCTGGACTTCTTGTTTTATGAAAACAAATAACCTCCAGAGTTTATCTGCACACAGTCCATTACTAATAAGTATATTACTAGTTTTCTCATGTTCAAGTTTCCGTGATTTGACTAAGAGCACACAGAACATAAGTGGCAGTCTTTGGGACTTGAATGTAAGTCTTCAGACTCTGTAACATACACTGTTTTCACTATACTATGTCATCTAATTAGAAACCTTGTCTAATTAGATTGGAATATTTTCCAAAGCAGAGACTAATATTCTTCTTCACCTAACACAATAATGAGATGTGATCAGTTAAGGGTCAATGTGCCAAACTTACGCAGAGGTAGCAGATAAATCAATTTTTTTTAATCACCATTCTGCTTTGTACAGCCGCTACCAGCCACCCAAAAAACTATAGCAGGCCCTTATACCCTCAGACAAAATTCTAAATTTAAATTTCTAATATAAATTGTAAAATGAAAAGTTGTATTCATTTATTATAAACTATTGAATGCCAAGCAATGGGCAAGGTGGTGGTACTAAAAATATTAATAGATTCTTACTATAGTATGTGTAGTTGGCATCCCTCTTTGTCATGTCAGACATCAAGATATCACAACACTGTGGCATTTTTTTTTTTTGTCCTAAAGCAAGGGTCCAACACATTTTTAGAGTTTGATTAAAATTAAAACATGAATATTTTCTGGAGAACTGGCTCTATTGTTGTAATATAATTTGACACTTCAATGGCTTTTAAGTCTATGTCTTTAGAGCCACAATTATGCTGTTGATTTGGGCAAAAGCAATTACCCATGCAAGTAGCTGCAGCTGTGTACAAATAGCCTGGAAGTATTCACTGCCCCTATCAGAGCTCCATGCCTCACTTCTCTGGGAGCGTGACTCTGAACTTCAGAATAGTGTAACACACATCTTTAAATGGGAGATGAATTATCATGCAAAGAAAAACATTGTCAGAACGTTCGTGTCTATTCTTCAGATCCAGATTAGACAATTTGGGATCCAAGTTTCCAGAGAACTTGGGACCTCTTTGTGCCCCCAAGCAATCAACAAATAAGTAAAATCTCTAAACAGTGAATGATGAGTCACATTTTAGTGCTATCATTTGGGTCGGGAGTGAATTCCTGAGTCTGAGGAGTGTCAAGGTGCCTCAGTCTCCCTGGGGATCTTACTCCTAAGCTGCTTTATCTGTGTAAGGAACTGACATCAGTTCCCATTTTCCCCCAGTTGCTTGCAGCAAATCATATTTACTTTAAGTTTTTCTTCTACATTGTTCTCTGTGCATATAAATTAGTAATATGAGAATGTGAGTGTAATTAGAAAATGCTCTCTAATGAGTGACAGTAAAAACCTTCAAGACATCATCTCCCCCTGCCCCCGCCCCCGTAGATACAGTTGACTGCAGTGTAAGGTGTTTACACATTTTCCAAAGCAATATCATTCTGCTGTGTATTTTACAGATAGGCCTGCTGTTCCAGAGGAATGTATTAAATCATAAATGTCTGCTTTATTGAAAATATTTTACACTACAGCCTTGCATTGTGTTTCCTATTCCTCCTAGAACCATAAACATCTTAAAGACTAACATCACTTTGTTTCACTTGCTCACCGGGTAACTATATCTGATAACTAAATGAAACATAACTGAAGAATTTATTTCTCAAGTCTCGTTAGTATTCCTAACCCCATAAATATACTACTCTAAATAATAGAGTCTATTCTAATAGATGGTATAGAAACCCTGCTAGGCTCAAGGGTAGAAATAGAGATATCTATTCTATGTACAAAGTACACAAATCTGGAGGAGAGAGAATTAGCTTACTAATAATTTTCTCACTAGAAAAGTGAAAAATTACAGTAGAAATCACAGTAAACTGGCTAAAAGATTTTCCTCTCCAAACAATAATATAATTGTGCTATGGAATTGCTACTAAAGTCTTACTATATAAGTATCAGGTCTTTTCTACATGACCCTAAATATCTATCTATACATCAGATATTGCAAATAGGATGTATATATTGTTATTCTGGGCAATGTCTGAATTTAAAGTAGAGAAGTCCTTTTCATAGAGAACACATTTTCGGTTACTCTGCAAGTAACAAAATCTAGGAGCACTATCTTTCTCTTTGGAGGTTTTCAGCTAAGGACTCAAGTGCAAGAGGCGGGCAAGAAGGAATACACTGATAGATAGTGGACAGTCACCGTGGACTGCCTTCAGCACCTGCTGGTGGGGTTGCTCTGTGCTTCGTAGAGGCACCAAGGGAGGAAACTGAAAGCAGCAAGATAGGTACTGATTGGCTGGGTGACCTTGGGCCTTGGTTTCTAAAGTTGTTGAATTTGTAAAGAGCAAAAAGAATGCTTTTTCTGCTTAAAAGAAGAAAACCTGTCTACATCTCAGGGTACCTCCTGGAGACCCTCTGGTTCTAGGAGTCAGATTTTGGGCACATTTGAAGTTACAAAACTAGAACTGCAAATCAGTTCTCCACTCCAACGCCCTGCCTCCCTGCTTTGGTGGTGGTTGTGGTAATATGATGTGAGCAAAGCTGTGAAATTAAATAACCGACATGGTGGGAAGATAAGATCCCAAATGGGTAAAATTAAGTTGAGCTTTAGGTGAAAGTACACATGTGTCTATTGTGACATTAAAAAAAAAATGATAAGGCCTTTAGCTCTTGGATGTGCCTATTTCAGTCTAGGAATGGGTTACCCAATCCTATCCATTTATAAGTGCACATGGGGGACAAGGCATTTAGGTGGATTCCATATTCTTTGTGCCAAACTACCTCTGACATCTGACTTGCCACTTTTTTTTAAAAAAAATTATTTTGTGGGCAATGTATGTGGTATGGCAGTTAATATTTTTGAGCAGATGAATGACAGGATCAGAAAAGGCCTGTTAGGAAAATTAATCTGATGATTGATTGCAGGATAGGTTGAAAGAGAGGTTCAGTCTGAAATATGATTTAGGAGGCTAAGAGAGAATATAATATCAGTTATCTACCCCTGTAGGCAAATTGAAATCAATGCTTTCTTTTTCCAGAACATGCTAATTCATTTACCTATAACACCATGTCTGTTTTCAAAAACAAATATGAGACAGGGTACAAATAAAGGTAGATAATACAAAGATCATGAAAATAAAGAATAAGAATGGCTCTTGTTTTATTTTATATTCACGGTCCTTTGGTATATATCTACCTTTTAGGGGAAATCTACATTTTAGGGAAAGCATAATGTTTTAGTAGTCTTGGTGAATACTACAGTGCATGGCACCTAACTCCTCAATTAATATTGCCTGAATTAATGGGGAATGGGGTGATAATTGATGACTGGGTCAGAAAACATCATCTTAAATATAGATTCTCCCCGCTGACCTTTTGCCTTTAAATAGCAAGTTTAACTTTTAGTTTGCTGGCAGCTAAAGGCAACCCTAAATGACAATTCCTTGGTAGATAAACATAAAGGAAAAGATTTTTCTATGTTTTCCTGTGGGGGAGTTTATTTAATGTATCTTTATATAAGGGATATGGACAATATCTTCAACAGCAACTTCACAAGGCAGAACTGTTTGTCATATTGTGTTTCCTTATATCGACCTCAATAAAGGCCACGGCGTAATATTAAATTATCGTCCTATGAAGGCATTTCTGGGGCTGAGTGAAAGATGAAGGAAGTTATTTGGCATAGCTGAATACTAAAGAGTGAATCTCAAAAATGCCAACTGAGTTTTGGCATAGTTATTAACATATTGTTTTTTATGATGGTACTGTAGTTGATAAGCAAGTTCAATTGTTCCTTCAGGCACCTTTTCTTCTTATTTGACAAGGCAAGAGGATATATATTCAGTACATCTAAAGAAATTCATATAACAAATGTTTGTTTTTTGGCAACAAAACCATTTTTTTCTCATAGAAAATCTTAAGCCTAATATACAAATTAGATGAACCTGATCTACTTTGGTTGATGGTGTGTGTGTGAGTGAGTGAGGCAGGGAGCCACACTTCTGAATTTCCTACCACCATGAAGGCTTCCATGATACCTCTATGGAATCTCAGGGCTCTGTAGAACCATTTTAAAATCTCTAAAAGCGTTAGAAAGTTGCCTAGGTCTATATCTTATCTTGTTCTCCACCATTTATAAGACCTGAATTTTAACTCTTCAGAGCCAATTTATGTCCATGCTGGTTTGTAAGAAGTTACAATTAAGAACGGAAAGGAATATTACTGGGATTTATATCAAGAACATAGAGTGGGTTCATAAATGTTCTTGTCTTGGAATCAAAAGCAAATGATACCTTAACAAATGCTATGCTAAGTCTGTGCTAAAATCTAGCTCAGGTCTGGGCTGAGCGTGTATCATTCCAGCTGAAGTCCATGAATTAGGCATGGTCTAGAATAGGATTCTATGTGACCCTAAGAGTATATATGATGTTAGGTAATGGGTCATAGAAAATATAAATTTGAAAGACTATCAGGTTGGGATGCCCAATCCATGATACCTCAACAGGGGCAGCCCAGCATACACATTAAGACATGCTGGATCTTATTTTATTGGGGAGGGGGCCATGCTGGTATTAGAAAGAGCGATTTCTAACTAGATATATCAGGTAACTAAGAAAAGTACCTGTAATATTAAAGATCAGTGAGACAACTCCCTCTTATCTGTACATTGCCTAGTGGTCATATATTTTAAAAAGACCCAAACTTTACCAAAGGGGAGTCACTCTTTTGATCTCAGGCTTTGTATAAACCAAGGGAGTTTAGAAGTTTCAAAGCTTTCAAAAGGAGATTATCAGGTCAGAATCTGTATTTGATTTTTGTTTTTAATCCTGTGACATCCTAAAGATTTTGTCTTTATCAATATATCCAGAATTCTCAGGTCATGGAAAAGGCAGCCCTTTGCTTCTTAAAGTCTTGGATCATACTTCTACATGAAACAGGTTGTTGAGTGGCAGTTTTCCTGTTGCCTGGGATATAGGAAGTGGATCTGAAAGCTAGGGCCAGAAAGGTTAAACCTCCCAATCTTAAGAAAGCCATCATAATTGGGAGCTACACACTTCGCTCAGGGTGAAGGGGCAGAAGACTTGCTACCTCCAATCCCCAGAATGCTGACCCCCAGTTCTAGTCTATAAAAGAAGATGGGATGAGAGAGAAGTATGAGCTTTACAGACACAGAGAGTAACAGTCTTAGGTGTGCAGTGCAGCGATGGTGGGTAGGAGGATGATGCCAAGCAGAAGGAAGGTGCTTCAGCTTCTCAAGGTGAAATGAAGGGGGACCCCAAAAAAATTTCTCTTGGGGGGATGCCTGCAAGAAAGGAAAATGTCATTTCTTTTTAGATCTGGCAAAGTATTTCTTGGTATATCCCTGTGCCTATAAAAGCAGTGGAAAGGAAAACTAGTGAAATATTAGTGCAGAAAGGAGGCAGAGAGAATATTTGGCATGGCAAAAAGAAAGCATGTATTTCTTATTGGTCATGCAGGTAACAAAAAGTAGCTGGACTTGAGCTGTTTTCCCATACCCCATAGAGTATGAGGGGCTTTCTCACAGCAAATGGCTTTGGGCTGTGCCACCGGGGGGTAGGAGATGAGAGCTGGCCAGTGAAGTCAGGCTGGAACTAGATTTCATCATGTCAAGGAACTGTTCAGAGAGAACACCTTGCAGAGTCAGCTAAGAATTCACACACGTGTCTCACAAGAGAGTGAAGAGTTGGGAATTTTGTCCAGATTGGCCACCCATGTAATGATTTTCAGGTATGAGACCCTCGTCCTTTCATCTGAAAAGGTAGAGAATCAGCAGTGGTGGGGATGACTCAGCAGACCACTGATGTTCACTGTAAGGTGAGGAAGAGGAGTTAAAGAATATCTTTTCCCGCACTTCTTTCAGGTTCCTTCTACCACAAATGGAGCAGTGATGGGATTTGCAGTTGATATGAGGTGGGGCATCAGACTGGGCATGCTATTAAAAAGTGATTAAGGAGTTATGGAGCCTGCTCAGGACACTGTTAAAACGATCTGCCACATTGGGGAATGGAGCGACCACTTAGGAGGCTCTCGAAAGAAAACATCAGTTTATGCCTTTACCCCACTGAGAAGAGGCTTTTAAATAAACCGATACGTGTAGATAGATGATGACTTACCCTTCCAGATTGGACATCAAGGCCAACCAAGTCCCACCTGGCTGAGGCACAACTACCAGACCAATTTTTTTTTTTTTTTTTTATGAAATGAGAAAATAGGTCTCCTCGACCAGTACATCTTGAGAGGGCAGAGACTTAATGAGAAAACTGCCAGCCATGTGGTGATGATGGCTTATGACACTGGATATAGGTGGGGCTCTACTCTACCAAAGGCTCTGGGATGTTGCTTAAATGATGCCAAATATTAGGGATGTCTCCTTTGGGGCTAATCTTAATGTATATTTTAAATTATAAAGAAATCCAGGACACTCAGATATGTAAATGAGTGAAAGGTTATTCTTTTGCTCCTCTGTTCTGTATCTAAAACAGTATCCCACATTTATATATTGCCACATTGGCAACAGCTCTCTTTGTGGTTTCTTTTTCTTAATTTTTTCCTACAAATGTCCAACCAAAGGTAGACCCTCCCCCTCTCTCTCTTTGGGTGGAGAGGGCATAGAGTTATTCCTTCCTAGGGCCTTAGCGATCTTATCTCTTTGTTGAGCTCTCCTGAACGGAAGCAGTTGGCAGGAATGATAGCTCATCATGACTGCATGCCTCAGTAGAGGTGGTTCCCGAGACAAGCCTCTTTCCACGTTTTAGGAGAAGCAATATTAAACATGAAGCTGGCTTAATTTTAAACTGAGATGTTTCTTATAGGGACTTGGCTGACATCTGATTATATATCGAGATGCATCTTCTAGAGAAGGACGCAGACATCTTGAGAATAGAGAACGGTCAGAGTTTGCCAGTTCCATTTGTTTCCTGAAGGAAAGATGAAAAGCTATCTTATATGGGAAACATAAGAGAGTGTCAGAGCTTTAAAGGATAATTTGACTTAGGGTCTCCGAGAAACAGGTACCATCGAGAGGAGACTTGGTGAATGAGACTGTGGGCACCACTCTGACGACAATGAGATGTGTCAGAGCAGCTGCTCATGTTGTGTGCTACACTGACCCTGGTAGCTCCCATCACGTGGACATCGTGAATGGCACATGCTGGAGCTGTGCAGTGTGGTGGCTGTGGGGATGTTACCCTGGACAGATTTTACAGATGAAAACTGGTCCTAGTCCCATAGTCTTTGGACTGGTCAGATTTGTTGAGAAGTTCAGCAGGCGAAAATTTTTCTTACATGATTAGTTCTAAACTCTAAGTTCTATATATTGATCGCTTGGCTTGCTAGAAGGTAAGGCATGCCTTTAACAATACGTGGTTCTTTCCTAAGTAAATTTGCAGATACAATTAGGTGACTTTCTTCAAATGACCCTTCATGTGTGGGGGATCCTTTTGCATAAGGGGCTTAGTATTTTCAGGGAAGTAAAGAAGGCTGTTCATCTGCGGGATTATGCAAGAGGGGAGTGGGAGGTACTCTAACGTAGTGTAGCCATTTCTTATTGAAAAATGTTGTTAGGTATAATTTTAAACTGAACCACTTCTTAGCTTTGTTTCTTTGACAGCAAAGGAATCTGGAAAGACAGACCTAGAAAGGTTGTATAGCAAGTAGTCTCTGGCACTGGGATGCCTGGTTTTAAATTTTGGCTAAGCCTTTATTCACAGTATAACTTTGAACATGTTCCTTGATCTCTTATGTGCTTCACTTTTCTCCACTTGGAGACAGGTACTAGTAGTGCTTATATACCAGGGTGGTCATAAACACGAAGATTGTTTATCCATATGAAGTGGTTAAAGCCATTGCCAGGAAATATATTTACAATTCAATAAATATTAACCATTTAAAAATTATCTCAGGCACTCTTCCTTGACAGAAGTGTGAATCTGTTTAATTGGATTTCTTCGAGAATCCACTGAAATGTAAAGGGAATTCTAATAATTTAATTATAGACTGCTATACCTTCTTTCAACAAATGTCATAGGGAACTTGGATTGACATAGAACTGAAGAATTTTATTGAAAGGTCTGACTTGGGTAGATCTTTTCTCCTACTTTCTTCTCAGCTGTTCTGCAATATTGGGTAGTTAGGCAAGGGAGACAACGTGAATTTTCATTATTGTGTCTTAAGTTCGGCTCCAAATTGTTCTGGGGACATAACAATGCCATGCTCTGAAACCTGATACAGCGTAGCAAAAGGAATTTAGGCATTTGAGGACTGCGAGACAAAGTTGGAATTCCTAGTCTGCTGCTTACCAGTGTGTAACTCTGAATAACAAGAATAGAGCCACCATTTGCCAGACTGTCCTATTCAGTTTTCATGTGATATTCCTATTTCTCATCACATTTAACACTTGAGACTTTCATTCAACAAATGTTAGTCAAGGGCTCAGTGTGGGCCAGGCAGAGCATAAGGGGAGTGTGGACAGTGTATACAGTGGTTAATACTTTTTCCATTGTATACATGCCAGAACGGGCTTGGATAGTTTAAATAGCTTCCCTAAGATCACAAGCTCATAAGTGGCAATTCACTTAACCTTTATGAGCCCTAGTTTCTTCTTTTATAAAAATGGGAAAATAATAACCTACCAGAAGCTAACACACATGGAGATAAAAATGCCTCTTTTGCTGGGTGGTATAAAGCCTGCAAAGCCTGGCCTTTGTGGGTGCTTTTTTGTGGTTGATAATAACAAGAGAAACAATGGCAATCCAGTGTGAAGGCCAGTTCCAGTGCATTTCCATAGGAAAATTTAGTTTGAGTCTCCTAAATTACCAGGATCAGTGAATGAGCATGGTTCTGTCAAAATTTCTTAGTCGACTGAGTTTCGTGTTCACTGAGGCTTGCCTAGGAATCCCCTTTAGGATCTAAAAAAGGTCTCCGCAGAACTAACTATAGAAAATAAACAATTGGTTTCTCCTATTTGGGGCACAGCGTGTTGCCTGTATTGTCTCTTATTGTTTACAGTTAAAAATTTTTTTAAAAGCAGATAATATAAAGCCAAATCAAAGATTATTCATGAAAAAAGACAAAACCATGAAACTGCAACATACAGTAAAAATTTAAATAATGAAATATCAGTCAAAGGGCCAGGCCAAATTTTTTCATTTGAATGTTGCGAGGAGCAAGTTTATCCTCAACGCAGGGAGTTGAGGCACGGAAGATTTCAGGTAAAGCTTCTGAAAGTTGAGGCTAGGTGAAAGCCCATCCAACAGCACCAGGAACTGGATCCTTCCAGGCAGGCACCAACAATGTTGAACCACTACAGAAAAAAACATATCCATTAGCTCAGGTAAGTGCTATGCCTGCAATGTTTGGTCAGGCTAAATGGAATACACAAGCCTCAGAACCCAGTCAGCATTCTCTCTGAATTTTCCATCTCCAGAGATGCTTAGGGACTTTAAACCTACCTTCTGTGTATGAAGTGAAGACTTTGTTCATTGTTAATTTCAGGCATCTCTCATCAGGTCGTGACCTTGGACAATTTATTTAGCTTCTCTGAGACTGTTTCCAAAATTGTAAGATGGGGATGATTAAAATTTGCCAGGAGAAGCTGATCATAATAAAACATGAACATAGGGTCGTTCCCTTGTATCCATCCATTAGGGGTTCATCTGTTCTTTCTCTGGTAGAAGCTGTTTTCACGCAGCCCCATGTGCTAACTTTTTGATCTGATGTGAGAAATGCCTATAGTCTTTGATCAGCTAGTCTCTCAAATTTCCCTGTTCCCACAGGAAATAACCTATTTCTGACAGCACTAGTATACAGTCAGCACTGGGAAACTGATTATAGTATGAACTGGGCTCCACTCTAGGCTGGCTGAAAGCTCATGGTTAGTGTGTCTATTTGAGAAACAAAGTAGACATATGTTTTAGGTTGGATTGAGTGGAAGCAGACATTGAGACAGAACTTGGGGTGCAAGATATTTGTTAGGAATCAGCACCTGTGAAGGGAAAGGGTTGAGTGCAGAGAGAAGTTGAATAGTGATGTAGAATTGACAAAGCCTTGCTCCCCGGCAATGACTTGTGGAGTAAGTATTCATCATTATATTCACCTTGTTTGGACACCAGATTTGGGTAGCACCAGAAGGGCTTGAGTTCTGGCAAGGCAATTTTCAGCAGCTGAGGGGATAGGAGCTGATAGCCGATGCTGTTCTTGCTGGGAAAGAGGAAGTGCTTTTTTGAATGTGTGCCCCAACATTCTGTACTGAAGAAGGCCATCGTTCCTGTTGTAGGCACTCCCTCACAAAACCACTTATAATCTGCAGACATCAGCCTGTGGAGGCTGGGATAAAAATTTTATCCCACAACTAAATAATGGGAAACTGCTAAAATATTTACAGTAAAATCTGCCAAGTTCCCAGGACAAATCTCTTCATAAAACACATTTACCCAAGAGCACATCATGCTCTCGGGAAATAAAATACACATTGCTGCTCTGGTATTGTCTTTCCAAAGTATTTGTATTAAATACAAATAAACAATAATAAATGACAGTGCCCTCCCTCTGTCATTCCTCCTGCTGCTTCAAAGAAAGGAAAACCAATATTAATTGAGTACCCACAATGTAGTGAAGAGATGATTGAATTGGGGGTAAGGAGACTTTATTTTAGTCCTGGTTCAGTCAATGTGTGACCTTGGGCAAGTCACTCCTCAAATCCAAACTTCAATTATCTTGTCTGTGTGATGAGGAAGTTGGGCTAGATTCCTTTTGGTTCTGATATATTTGTTATGACTTTAATAAGAATGCCTCTCTCCAAAGTGTTGGCTCCTTAGTCTTTTTATGATATGCTGTGTGATACAGCATTTTACGACATGCTATGTGTTAAGCAATGCTTGTTACTAAGATGTATGTTATGGGTCACATGGCCGCCTAACTGGAGAGATGCTTCTCTGGTATAGACACGGGCTAACATATCACTCCTCCTATTCCCAACCAAGAGAAGACATATTAATGAATCCTTTGAATTGCTATACTTAATTTTATATTAAATCAATGTATAAACTATAAAATAGTAGGCATCATCTTCATATTCTATCATAAAATTTTATATTTTGTTATTCCAGTAAGAACAACTTGTAGTGTTGATACTCTGAAGTAGAATGTTTCAGTTTATCCCACTTCTTCATAAATTATAATCCCTAAATAGGGGGAATGAGTCTTAAAAATACTTTAGAATTCTATGACACTTAGTAATTCAGTTAAGAGTACTCATTTGACAGTGTTGGATGCATTGCTTATGATAGCACCAAATAATTATAATAATGACTAACTTGCTCACTATTAGTTTCTTCAGGAGTATTAATACACATTTACTTACTTTTTTGTATTCATTTTATTTCTCCCAAACTCACCTTTTAACAAGTGATTGACAAGACCTCTACCTAAGTTGGCATTAAAGATAAACAGCTTCGTGAGAGTCCCCCTTCCACACTCACTCCCATTTAACTACATCTAACAATTTCATAAAATCATATGGTTTCTTCATTTATATGTCCAGTTATTCCACAGGCAAGGGCAAATTAATTTTTCATCCTATAGCTGATCTTTGGCATGAAATTAATGAATTCTTTTGGTACTCATTATTGAACTAAAGATTCAGTTGGCAAGCCTGTTTAAAATGTAAAGCTCATGCTTCTTCTGAAGTAGGTGATTTTAAATTAAAATGAGCATTTGTTTTCATTGTTTTAGATGTCTTAAATGGTGCACTGAACTGAAAAGAGGATGTGAAACAGACATTTGGTTGTACCAGGGGAAACCAAACTTTTCTGAGCACTGCGTGTGCACTCAAAGGCTGGATTTAATTGGCGTGCAGTGGAGTATAGCGAGGCAGCCCTCCCATTACAGCAGCCTTCATCCAAGTAGGCTCTCGGAAGACTCCACAATTCAATGTCTTCTGTTGCTGTGTCAATGGAGACTTGAAGTGCCAGCGATCATTTAATTCATTCATTCATCAAATGTCAGTTGTGCACCTACTCTATGTCTGGCATTGTTCTAGGAACTAGAACTAGAGTAGTAAACTATCACACGAAAATTCCTGCTCTTGTGAAATTTATATTCTACAGGAGGGCAGAAAACAGAGCATAAGCCAACAAGTGACATTAATGGTATGTCAAATGATAATAGATGCCTTAGGAAAAACCAAGGAAGAGTAGGAGAATAAGGAATGTTGAGGTAGGAGTTGGTACTCGATTTAAAAAAATGTGATCAGGAAAGACCTCATAAAGGAGGTAGCATTTGAAGGTTCATGAACTTGAACTTTGTTGACTTTTGTAAAGTGCACAGTTTTTATTCTGAGTATGTTAAGGAGTCACTACAGGATTTAGCAGAAGGTAATGCTATGATCCATCGTATGCTCTAAAAGGATCACTTTAACTGCTGTGTTCAGAATAGAATGAATAGAGGCAAGGACAGGAGCTGGGAGACCAGAGGCCATTATGATAATCTATATGGAAGTAATGATGGCTTCTACCAGGGTGGTTGGAATAGGGGTGATGAGAAAGAGCTGGGATTTTTTTAGACTAGATTAGGTATCTGCCAAGAAAGAGGCCCTGACCTCTGACTGTATTCCAAGCTGTGGTTGACTATATCAAACTTAGCTGTGGGGAAATTGAACATAATAGAATGTGGGCTTTGGAATTAGAGAAATCTGAGTTAGAATCCAATTTTTATGACCTACCAGCAGTGTGACCTCTCATAACCACTGTTTTTGTTTGTGTTTGAACGGGGATGCTATGGTCTGAATGTTTGTGTTCCCTCCAGATTCATATGTTGAGATCTAACAACCATATGGTGG
This sequence comes from Eonycteris spelaea, assembly GCA_003508835.1. NCBI lineage: Eukaryota > Metazoa > Chordata > Mammalia > Chiroptera > Pteropodidae > Eonycteris > Eonycteris spelaea. Next base: position 5,170,396 of record PUFA01000070.1, read on the forward strand.
GTGGTATTTGGAGGTTAGGCTTTTGGGAGGTAATTAGATCATAAGGGTGGAGCCCTCTTGGATGGATTAGTGCTCTTATAAAAGAGTCTCCAGAGTGACCTGTGGCCCCCTTCCACCTTGTAAGGACATAGTGAGAAGGTGCTGGCTGTGAACCAGGAAAAAGACTCTCACTAGAACATATCTATGCTTGATGTCTTGACATGCCTTGACTTGAATGTCTCACAGTTCTGGTGCCTTGACCTTGGATTTCTCAGGCTCCAGAGCTGTGAGAAAGAAAAGAAATTTCTCTTGTTTATAAACTACCTACTCTGTGGTATTGTTATAGCAGCCTGAATGGACTAAGACAGAGGATAGTAACTTCCAGGGTTTTATGAAGATTTAATGTGGTAATATGGTAAAAACAACTCGTAGAGGGTTTAACACACCTAAGTGCTTCCTAAGTATTATCTTCAGTTCTTCATTAGCTTAGCTATGGTCATTTGTGATGTAAATTCATTAGACCATGGCTCCTTTGTCCATAAACTATAAATTTATGGACTCTTTGGGTAGAGTCTGCATGGCATTTCCTGATATATTTGTCCTTGAGGTAGCAGGGTAAGAAATAAGCTTTTCTGGCCAAATGCTGCAATTGAAGACAAATTCCCAGTACAATGCTTCTTTTTCTTTACATTTCTGTCACATGTTTAAGGGTTCTTTCCAAAGCAGAGGCTCCTATGGGGAAATGAAGATAGGTATCTAAGGATAGGCTTAGGGGCTCAGAGATTTCCCTCAAATTTTATGAAAATTTTGTTAAAGAAATTGAAGATTATAAAATTCTCAAAGAGGCTCATGAACTCCCAAACATTACCAGTTACTGTTCCATAAAGCTTTGCTTAGCGAATGGCTGTGTTGTAAACACCCCACATCCCACCTCCCCCATAAGAGAAATTGTTGCCTACTCTTGCTAATTCTGTTAACAAATATTTCACCACAAAATACTCTGTGGTTAGAAGATGTTATCTTGGCTTCTTATATTTCTTAGTCTGTCAATATCTTCCATCTTTGACTTCCCAACCACTGCTAATTATAAACCTTTCTGCGTATATTCTGTTTACAAAAAAAGCTTAGGATGTCTTTATACCTTATACTTAGTGTTGTGAATTACAAGGATAGCTCGTGAAAGTGTGCGTGTGTGTGCAGTGTTCCCCTAAGCCCTGGGAGGGGAATCAGATTCTGAAAAGGTTTGTCCTTTGCTATTTGTATTGGATGAGTATTAGAATGACAGTTTTAAATAAGTAAAAAGCTGATATCTTCTTTGAAAATGATCAGAGTTGACAGAAGAATTGCAAAGGCGATGAAAACTGTTATATTCTGTCTGAACCTGGCTTTGTATCTATCTAACCCACCTGTATCCATACTTATGTTAAATAATTCATAACAATCATGGATCACTGTATTAAAATAACTTTTAAGATTCTTGGGTCTTCTAAATTGATGACAAGGAATATACTTTTCTTTCTGATAAAAATCTATAATTCAAAAACAAAACTCTGTCCATTTGCTAACTAGGAATCGTACCCCAACTACTGCTGTGTATGTAAGCCAATGAATTTACAAAGCTGAAAAATTGCTTGCAGAATAAGTGTCTAGGCAGTGATGAGTCAAATATTGTCTTATCAGCATTCATCATGATGCATCTAGTATGAAAAAGAGCATTCATCTCCTGAGACTCATGGAGAGGAGAGAAAAGTCAGTCAGGTGACGAAGCCATGCATTTCTTCTATCCACATATGAATTCTCCTGAGATTCACATTGTTTATCAGTTCACATCACAGACTAAGTAAAATCCTCATTTTTTGACTACTGCCCAGTCAAGAGAGAAGCTTTTCTAATAACACATTATTTGATTTTTCAGTTTATTGTATAATGCAAGCTTTGTTACTAACTTAATTGAGCTGATGATATTTATAAGTAGAATAATTCAGAGGTGGTAAATCAACTTCTAAATTTGCTTTAAAAGTGCTTATTTTCTTGTTTAATTTGGTTGTTTTACTATGATTTATAAAATCTATTTTTATTATATTTTTTCTTTCTAATGTTTGTTTTCATTTTCAAATTACCTTTGCTTTATATCTGTGATGAATTTTCCAAATCTTACTCACCTTGTAGCAGTCAAACTCTGCTGGCTCTGTAATCTTGTGATGAAGAGTTTTTTACTTTTGTTGAATAGATGAGTTTCCACATCATAAATCGGATGACAATCTTGTGATACTTGTCACTAGCGTGCTAAGCAATTTATTGAACTATACAGTCCTTCAGAACTGGCATTTTGCTTGATATCAAGTTACATGACTTGAATTTTGCTAAGAACTTGGCTTTGCTCGAGTCATTTGGGAAAACCAAATAACTGGTTCTTTTTTGCTATAGGCTCTTGGTTTACAATCTCAGACCTTAGTACCAGTTTTACTGGAAGAAAGAAGAGAATAGTCTTTGTTGAGCCTTTGTGGGCTATGTATTGCTCTTTCCCTGAGTCATGTTGCATCTTTGGAGGGCAAAGAGAAGACAAGAGAATTCCATCTGTAAGTAATGGAAAAAGATCAGTCTGGCATACATATTAGAGGAGAATTGTTTGCTTATGTAGTTGAAATAAGGCTTCCAGGATGGTGGAGTAAATCTCAATTTCTGTGTTTTTTTCCAGTCTTTCTCTTGATTCAGTTTTGTCCAATTTCAAATTTTGCATCTACATACCACACTATCCAAAAAGAGAAAGGATTCTAGAGTTTCCATCATAGGTTCTAAGCTTTGGGCTGATTGTGTTGACCTTGATAGAACCAGAAGAATATTCATGTTGACTGGTTTTTGTATTTATTCCTGAACTAAGCATTGCAGTAAGGATATTCCCAGTTATTCTTAGTGGGGAGTGATATCGACCCTTGAGGGTGTGTGTGTGTGTACATGGAAATTATGGAAAGGTGTGCACAAATATTTATGAAGTGTTCTGTTGTCATGATGAAGGGAAGGGTTGCAAAACTGACATTTAGTGGCTGAGGGCCAGGGATGTTAAAGGCCTTTAGTGCATAGGACAAACCTGCACCACAAAGAATAGTCCCACATTCTGTATACCTTTTGGATGTACTTCTGGACAATATATAGGTGAAAAATTTTATACAATCATCTGAACCTAGAACTTAGCTATTTCATATTTAAATACAAAGTGAGGAATGGTGGGGGGGGATATTTTAATATATATTGAATTTTCTAGAAATGTGCCTATGGGATGTATGTGAGAATATTATACTTTGTTCAGAATTTTTCCAAGATTTGTTCACCTATTTGAAAAAAATCACGTAACAGTTAGAATGATGCTTTGCTATTTGAATTGCCTGTGAGTCATTTGAATTTTACACAGGGATTTGTGGGGCTACTAGATAACACTCCCAAAGTTCTGTACTTTTAGGATGTATTCAGTTTCTATAAAACAACTGACATATAGATATCAAACATTCTTTAAATATGTAGGAGCTGACTACTGCTGTTGAATAAACAAGTTCATAGAGAAAGTGCAAATTTTACCTCTTTTTATTTTTCTCTGTGTGTGGATGCCACCCAGAGTCTTTACACTTTAAGGGGGGTGGTAGGTGATCTGTTCATGCTGTAATTACTTAGCAGAGAACTGGCTCTGACATCCTGCTTTTGCCTGCTAAATTTCTAGCTTTTCTAGTGAACCAAAGTATGTGTTTTTTTTATTGCTTCATATGTGGCATTCTTTCCACAAAAGCCAATGAACTCTACAGCATTGTCCCTTTTCATTAGTGAGATTTTCAACTTGAACATATTATTTTATGTCAGCTGGCTTTTTGGTTTTGCATCAACATTGTAATCAGTAGCTAACGTTTTGTTAAGCAATTTGTTGATTTTTTATCACTTGTCAGGTTTTCAGTTTGCTAACTGCTGACATGATTTTCTCTTTTGTTCACAAAAGGATTTTTACAGTTTAATTACATGTTACCAAACATACCATTTTCCCTTCCCTCTCTTTTCCCTTTGACCCTTGCTTCTAAATAGGTATATCTTCTCAAAGAAAACATATTATGTTTGGAAATCTGAACAATTAAAGCATATCAAATACGTGTCAGTGGATTCCTAGTACCACCTAGAGAAGAGAAGACCATGATGCAGGTATGTCATCTATGCGAGAAAATGCTCTTCACCTGTTTCAACATCCTTAGCACAGTGCCTGCCACTTAGTGGATGCTCAGAAAATGTCAAGACAAAATGAGGAACTCTTGCAAATAATCACTTTCTAAGTTTAATAAGAAATCCTAGTTTTCATTAATTTTCCTACCATAATATATCCTAGGGAGTGGGTTAGCCAGTGAAATGTCATGAACTGGTTTTATTTTATTTGCAAAATTAGTTTATATATTCACTTATTTCTTACCCTCTTGAATTGTATATTTCATTTTCATCACTTTCATTTTTAACTAAAATGTAATATTTTTCCTCATTCATGTGAGTTTAAGCAATAGTAGGAGAAACTCTGACGCCTTCCTGATAGCAGTTGAAAAGACATGATTTATCTGTTTTTATGGAGAGTAAAGGAAAAAGCCAAGGGGCGGGGCATTACATGTCAGGCTACAGCCAGGGTTGTAAAGGCCCTCGGGCTTCCCAGTCACTTGGGAAAATGGAGCCAGTTTTTCAGAAGAACCCCTACCCCCATGTCTTCTAATTTACTGTTAAAAATACCTTTTAAAACATAGGAAAGTTATGTTCATGATTACAGTAAATACTTTGAATTTGTGTTTATCATTTTTTATAATAAGAAAATGGGATTTATGGGTTAATGTAATATGTTGGGTAATGGAATGTTACTAAGGCATAACAAACTTAAAGTATATCCAGAATGGTTTGGAAATGGAATATCATCGTATTATGGATCTTCAAGATTTACCACACATTATACACTTTATAGCAGTGTTGCTTCCATGGGCAGGGGACCCCCAGGTTGTGGACTGATACCTGGCTGCACAGCAGGAGGTGAGCAGTGGGCTAGAGAGCCAAATTTCATCTGTATTTGCAGCTGCTCCCCAACACTAGCATCACCACCTCAGCTCCACCTCAGATCATCAGGTCTTAGATTTTCATGGGAGCATGGGTTCCCACTGACGAAAGGGTTGGGGATTGCTGCCCTTGGGACATTTGGCAATGCCTTTTCAATTATCAGGGTTGTTGGAGGAAGAGTTGTTACTAGCATTTAACAGGTTAAGTCCTGGGATGCTGCTGAGCATCCTGCAATACATAGGACTGTCCTTAAAACAAATAATTATCTGGTCCAGAATGTCTATAGATCTGAGTTGGATAAACTACTCTGCAGGTTAGCACTTTGTATCAAATTAGAATTCAGCAAAATTCAATTAAACTTCAAACAACACTTTTGGTAATTTAGATATTAAGTTAGCATCTTACAGAGCTTCAGTATCTTTATCAGCCCCAGTTACCACTGTTTTGGTGAAGTGTAAAAGTGTTGGTTTATGAGGACTCTGATTGTTAGATAAAGATGTTATGTTGTACATTTATCTGAAGAGACTCAATTAATTGTCATCACAGCCATTTGAGTTAAAATTGCTACTTCTTATAGAGAGGATTATTTACTTTTTATATTACAACAGAATTAAAAATATAACTTGATCTTTGTTAATGAGTTTTGAATATACTTTAAAAATAATAAATGACATGGTCTTGGAAGAATACTTCTGTCAACACAGCTGTTATTACAATGTCCTATGCTTTTATTTTAAGCCTACTGGGGGAACATAAGAAGGAAGAAAATTTTTTCTTCTGTTTGGATGAAGTTTATTTGTGTGCACAATCCAAGAAAATGGAAAAGAAAAGCACCCACTTCTGGGTAGAAAAACAAAGGAATCTGTATTTATTAGCAAATTAAATATTTATTGAGTACTGTCTCATTCACATTCTGGGGCTAGCACAGTAAATAAGGTAGAACTTCTTAATGATGTCGTTTACTGAATTATTTGGAAATAAAGTTTAAAGCATGAGGCTGAATTTAATTTTATGGCTGTAACTTCTTGCACACATGAATTCAGATACAATGTATAGTATTTACAACTATAGAGACTTAAATGAATAGAAACTGCCTATTGTATGACCCTAATCTTGTCCTCAGAACCAGTCTTTTGAGCCATGAGGTGATTAAGTAGCTTATCAGAAAGTGGGTTTATGCAATCAGTGATTCCTTTTTTCTTAAGCACACATTAAACACCTAATATATATGATGCTATTCTTGGAAGAGTGGCCATAAACAGGAATCAGGAATAGCCTCCGCCCTTCTGTGCAGCTGCATGAGGAGGTGGTGGGACAGGGGAATGAGAGGGGAGTGTTGAGAATGTTGAGTGGGACCAAAGCAGTAAGGAGATAGTCAGCTAAATAGTGTGTTATAAGTGGTAAAAGAAGAAAGCACGAAAGACATAAAATCTGTCACCTATACCTGTGTTGACCTCTTGTTCTTTACCTGGATTTGTTTTTAACCCTTTCTTTTAGGCACTTATGAATAATTAGCCTTGGGAAGGGCAGGGTAAACACAAGCTTAATTTGTGTTTGTTTCACAACCTCAGAGTTTCCAAGGTAATGAATGACCTGAGGGCAAACTCAGTGCATTGATTTAGTCACTCTTAACAATTACAAGCCTGTGGCTTCCAGAGCTATTTCTCTGAATAGATTAACTTTGAATAAACAATAAAAATTCTTGAGCCTACATATTCTGCAGTTTCTATTTCAAAGCATAATCCTAATTCAAATTTTAAAATATATTTTTTGTTTTGTCCTAGAAGAGATTGATTAAATTGACCTAAACAAACTGCTGAGATAGAAGAAAAAAAATGTAACTCAGGCACCTTAATCTCAACATATCCAAAATAGAATGTATTATTTTCTACCATAACCTTGCTTCTTACTCCCTACCCATTTTTTCTTACCTTGATTGTGTCTTCAATGGATTTCTTTTTGCCAGTCTTCCTACCTTCAGATCTGTTCTCCATATTGCTGTCAGATCTATAGGATCTACAGGAACTCCAAAAATGAAGGGAATAATAATATTAGCAGATAACATTTAACTGAGTAATTACTATGTACTTCCGAGTGCTCAATATACAGTAAATCTTAAAATTTTTACAACAGTGTGATATCAGAACTATGACCTTTTTCATACAGACAGAAAGATTAATTCACAAGAAAAACTTGCTCTTGTTGATGTACTATGTGCTAGAGGCAGGATTTAACCCAGTATCCTGACTTGGGAACCTAGGTCATAATTGCCATGCTTTGCTTTTCTACTTAAGGCATTTGTTGTCTCTTAAGAGCCTACCACACAATTCAAAGTACACTTACATCTCCTTTTATGACTTTAACTCATTGAACCTATTGCTAAATGAAAAACTAAAAGTAAAAAAAAAAAATACATTAATTTTAATGAAAAAAATTATAATGAATTCCATACCAACTTAAGATACCTAAACAGTTTTCACAGGTAGAAAAAGATAGCAATTCAACAATGGGAACATGTTGATGTAAATAATAAACAACAATTTGAAAGTAAATTAAATTTCTACATAAAATGGTTTATTATACTTGCCAAAAGAGGAAGAAAAGACTCGGGCGTGGATAGTGATTGGTGGATGTAGAGTACAATGAAATCATTCTTTGGAAGGTGCAGTCTCCTTTCTGTACCATTTTCTTCATCACTTCTTCAACCTTTTTGGACTTATGATTATCTTGTACTTCAGATTCACTTTATAAGTGATAGCACAGAAAAACACCTTTGGGCAAAATGAAGGCTAAACCTAAGACCACATCTAATATATGAACCCATGATGAAATCTCTTTCAAAAAATGTTTGGATTTATCCAAATGTTGTACTTTAACATATTCCATAAGACAAGTTGCTGACTAAAAACTGATTAGTCAAGTAAATTGGTGAGCACATCTCTCTAAAACAGTAAAATCAGCATATCATATCTGATAGTGTATGTATTAAGCGGATTTTGGGGAAAAATATGCTCTATTAAAAAAAGCTTTGTTCAAATAATGGCATTACTTTTCATAGTGGTGAAAAATCATTAGCTAGACAGTTATTATGAAATAAGTTTATACTTGGTACACAAAGTCCCCCGAGGTTCTGCCCTTGCATTGATCTCCAGCCTATCTTTCCCCACTTCCTGTCTTAGACCTACTTGTTGACATTACTGCATTATTTATACGTATGCATCCATACAATGCTCGTTTCATACCTCAGTTCCCTCTGCATGGACTACCTTTTCATTCTACACACACACAGCATGTTTGTAGCACAACTGAGCAATTCCAAATGTTGGAAACCTCAGTCTTTTTAAAAAGGGCTGCTAGCAAGCCCGCCCAAACTTTGCCCTCAAAATACACGTTATCTTTATTCTGGTCAGAAAACAAATTTGCCCTCTGCCCTGTAGAGACACACACTTTATCTTCCAAGGCTGGTTGGTATACAAACATTCCTGAACAGTTAGTTTGAAACAAAGTGTCTCTTAATGCCTTTGCTCAAAAAGTGCAGAAACAGGAGATATCCTTGGAGGGTTGTTTCCCAGCAGTTGTTGCACTTGGTACATTGTATTAAAATTATCCATTTAAGTGTCTGGTGAGCTCATTTGGAGCAGAAATGAAATGAATAAATGAAGATCTTTAAAAATCTGCAGCCCATGGGGCTACGTCAAAGTTATTTTTATATCAGGTAAACCATTAAGCCACACTAAGCACAACTGAATTTTAAATGTCAGGTAGCTCATAGACAACCATGATCCAGACTCTAATATGTTTGAAAATTTTATTATATAATAATATTAGAGTCAGTATTTATTATACATTACGTGCTGAGTTAAAGTCTTTGAGTAGTGCCTCAATATAGCCCCAAAGGCAAACCTGTGAAGTAGTACTGCTATTATCTGCTATTAAAACCCGACTCAGAATGGTTAAGTAACTTGTTCAAAGTCACACAGGCGGTCAGTAGTGGAGATGGGATTTGAACTTAAGTAGTTTGACTCTGGAGGTTGTGTTTTTAACCATTAAAATTATGTAGCCCCTCATAGGTAAGGAAAGAAAAAAATCTGCATGAGTTACCTTAGGGTCTCTCAACAGATGCTCTGTCTCCAAAATGACACTTGGATAGACGGGACAAAAATACGCCCTATTAACAGGTTCCATGTGCATTTGGGGAACTAAACTGGAGCGTGCTTGTCTTAGTAAAGATGTCTCTCTTGCAAAGAAATTTCTGTGAGGATGGTAAGATGTTAGCTTTTTTGCTGATGAGTGTTGAGGATGAATGACCCACAAAGACATTAATACTGCTGACCTCCAGCTAACCCGGGACCAGAGCAGGCCAACTTCATGGGTGTGTGGCTTATACAGTCACACAGGCCCCCGTGCTTAGAGGGGCTATGTGTAAAGGGGTTACTTGGCTGATTTCCTGCTTGTCACTATCTTGAAATTGTTAATGCCTTTTGAATAAAGGGTACTGCATTTTCATTTGATACTGTGCATCTCAAGTTCTGTAGCTAGTCATGGGCTAAAGTCTTGGTTCACTTTTTGGAAGCTAATTATTTGACACGGGAGAAGGGAGGTGGACTGGCAACACCAAGAACACTGCTAGCAAAGACCTTCAGTAACCAGGGGTTCTGCCGCGATTCATACTGGACTCTGGAGAGAAAAGCTCAGGTCTTGAATTTCTAGGCCGGAGAATATCCAATTCCCCGAGTATTTGGTGATTCTACAGGATTACCTGGGGACTGATTTAAGATATTTATTGCAGAATACCAGTCTATTTTAAGGGAAGAGATACATATTACACACAGTTTTCTACATTCTTAAAGGTCTTAGGTATTTTCATTCTTTATTCCAGTCTGATGATGGTTTGTTTTAGGTCAATTTAACTATTATTTTTTTTTATAGTAAGCACCAAATCAAATAAGAAATATTTCCTTTTGACAGGAATCAGTATCTACCTTTTCTGTTTTGATGTATGAGTTACATTTCTGTTATCCTTAGTAAATGTGAATGCACTTTGTGATTTTAGGGTTTTGTGTGTGTGTGTGTGTTTGTGTATGACTCAAAAACTCTATAGCATCAGATTTGCTAGTATATTTCAGTGATGTTATCAACAGCTTTGATTTGTAATACTTTAGTAATACCACTTAGCTGCTGCTGCTTTTTCTTTACTTTGCACAGCCCTTAGACACTTTATGTGGACTTGGTCATATTCATCTGCATTGGCTTCTGACAAACACCTAGGTAATCTGGGTCTTATTTTTCGTGGTCATTTTCTTTTGCACAGTTTTCACGCATCTCTGTAATCTTTGAGCTCCCCTGCTGAGTTCTATCATTCCACCACAAAGGAAATAAACAGGGGCAAAAACACTTGATTTGTATAGCAGTTTTTTAAAAAAAAACCATTTGTATTGATTTAGTTACTATGTTTTGTTGGATATTAAGTTTAATTTTAATTAAAACAGAAATTCTGTTGGGAATGAGTTCCCTAACCTCCAGTTCTACAGAGCTGTATGTTTTACTGCTTCAGACCCAGCAGAGGGAGCCCGAGTTAATGAAGGAAACTCAGCTGCTCTGATGACTCAGAACTAGTAATTATAGTCAAAAGGTGATTTTGGGGAGTAAGAGGTGGGATGGGAGTCAGGATATATGGGTTTGTGTGTGTGAGAGAGAGAGAAAGAGAAGAAGGAAGAAGTAAAATAGAAGTTGCAAGCTATGTGAATTTTAAGATGTACGTGAAATGTGGGAGATATATCTTCCGAAGAAAAACGACAGAACTGATGGAGAGAAGCATTTGATTTTTAGATCGTGAGAAGGTACTTTATGTATAAATGTATAAAGCGACTTTCTTTTTCTTACTTTTCCAGTTAGCTAATTCTCTTTTTAAAACTTCCTTGACTAAATCCTTATATATTTCCATTTCTTGTGATTTTTATATTTAGAATAATTTCCCAGCAAAAGCTTTTTAAAATTTTCTTCTTCAGTCTCTTACCTTACTGGCCCACATATTGTGTGTGCATACATGTCTGAGCATAGAAAATCTTGGAGGCTATTTAAGTTTAGGTGAATATTTATTCAGTAGATTAATCAATTAGTCTACCAACTATCCAAACAGTACTTATTGAACTTTTAGTACTATATAAGGTGTGAGTAGTGTGTGCCTGTGTGTACAGGGAAGAGTATAGCCAGGAGGGAGAATCAAAACTGTTTTCTCAGTAAACTTACATGCAGCTGAGTAAATGCGTTTGGTAAAAACAAAACATTATGTAACCAAATGCTAAGCAGTAGTTCAAAGTGCCCATAAAGTAAACTGAATATAAAATAGGCATTCCTAGAAGAGAGATACAGAGTTTTGAGTTAGCTAGAAGAGCCCAAAAAGATTCAAGGAGGGTACGGCTGGGCCTTCTCTGGTGGAGAAGCTACAAGAGAAAAAAGGCTGTGAGCAAGAAAGTATATGATTGAGATGCAGGGTCACTGGTGGGAGTATGCTCTTTGTGTATTGTATACCCTGGAGGTGCCATTCTCATCAAGCTTATGTGAATGATGCTCCTGGAGGTACCCAGGGCCTTAGAATGAATTCTGGAGTGACTGTGGTTCTGCTGAACAGTGGTTCCTCACCCTTTGTGTATTATGACCTTCAGTCACTCTATAGAAAGGAACCTATAAAGTAGAGAACAGTAAGTACAGATTGGACTGTATAATCAGGCAGCCTGGATTTGAGTCCTGGGCACATCAAGAAATAGAAGTGTGTGATCTAGGGTACATTTGTTAACCTCTTTATGCCTTATTTCCCCCATCTATAAAGCGACAAGATAATAATAGTACCCACTGCATGGAGTTGTAATGGTTAAATGAGACAGACTATATCATCTGCTTAAAACAGTGCCTAGAGCCTAGTGAGCCCTGAGTGTTACTTGTTATTATCAAAGAGCTAATGTGTCACTCAAGCAGGAAGCCAATATCCTACTTTTTAAGGTAAAGAAATATTCCATTAAGCTTTCTGTTGTGAAAATCCTAGGTCTCAGCTAGACTACTTTGCCTTTTGCTGGTTGAGAATGATAAAGCAGGTCATATGGTTTAAGATTATACTGGTCATGCAGGCTGGTTTATGGAAGTAAGTCATATAGCATGACCCCTCTTATTTCAGTAAAAAAGACGACACCCATTTTCATAAGAATGACACCTAGGAATTTGGTGGCCCTGTGCTTTCATTGTCTCCATATTTTACCTGTTTTGAGTCATGGGCAGAATATAACTCCATGAGGTCACTGTTTATGTCCTGTGCCTGATGTTCACTCTTTTTTTTTCTTTTTTGAATGAATGGGTCAATGATTGAATGAAGGCATAATTTTGAAAATTATCCTTGTCTTCTATAAATGTGTTGGCAGTCCTATTTCTAGCATGGGTGAGGTAGGCATTATGACAGAACGTCTTAAGGAATGTTTAATTAAATACCTTCTCTGGTGGTTTGTCATTGCCATAAAATGAAAATTATATTTTAGATTACACTTTATAGTTTACAAATACTCTTATACTTCATGTTGTTTTCTACAGCATTCATGAGAATTTATTATTATTTCTTCCATTTAATAGATTGATTTTCTTTAGATTTTTGTGGCACCATACTTTTTCTACCTAAATTGGATGCCTCACAAGTGTATTTATTTCCCTAGGAAGGATGGAGCTTCTCTAAATTTCTCATTTTTGTGTACATTATTTGTGAGATTCAGTTGGGACTGCTTTGGCAGATACCCAGAAGCTCACAGGGGATGTGATACTGGGCAGAACCTTGAGGTGGGAGAAATAGCGGAGTTAGAATTTACCTTGGGTAGTTCATGGACATCATGATGCATCGATTGGCACTGGAAGGCCTGGATGGGCTACTCCATTAGAGATTCTGAATAAAGGCAGCGAGAGTGTGGAAAACATACAGGACAAGGAAGGCTAGAGAATAGACCTAACGCAGGCATTAAAAATATTTATAATTTTATGTATTGCTGGTCTTGCTCTTGGGTAGGTAGAAACCTAAAGCCAAGTTACTGAATGGCCCGGAACTGTTTGACTATATACAAACAGGAGGGGAGAGTTTGGAAAGACCCTGCTCTTCAGTGCTTTCTTCTCTCTCTTGGGTTTGGAGAGAAGCCTTCGTCAAATGTGTGGACAACATGCATCATCGCCTGTCAGTGTTTACGTTATGGGCTGACGGATGCCTAGAAATGGATTTTCTCTAACAAATAATTATTCTTACTACTGTTGACTGTTTCAATTCTAAATTCCCAATGTCATAAAATTACTAAATGGACTCTTTAAAATGAAAAAAAAAAAAAGCCTGTTTAATGAGACCATTGAAATGTACAATGCCATATCCTCTTAGGTGCTTAGTAATTACAAAATAATTGAACTCAATTAACATTTCTATTACATGACTTATCATAGTTGGTCCCATTTTAAATTTATATGTCTCTGCAATTATATTATGGAGCAACTTTGTGTTCTTTATGTTATCTAGTGGAACGTTTTACCCATAGTAGACGTTTAATAGTTGTTCATTAAATGGATTGGAAACCAAATCCCTTTATAGAGTAAAATGGTAGAGAAACACAGAAACAAGATCCCTGCGACAGAGGACGTTTGGCAGTTTACTTTTTGGTGTGTCATTTCTTTATTTGTGAACCAGTTATGTACAAGGTGGAGGTTAACTCACTTTCATCTTAGAATAACTAATAAAAAGATTGTAAAACAAATAATAGGAATGCAAAAATAAAATAGAAGTAGATATGTGGAACAATGTTGTGCTTGCCTTTTCTACATTGCCATTGCTTTCTGTGTATGGCGTGTGCATGTGTGAGTTTGTGTGCATGTTTCAATGAGCCAAAATAGATTTTTAAATATGCTGTGGTGAGGGGACTGGGAATCCTTAGTTGTCAAGAAAATCACCTTCACGTTTCTCTCCTTTGTATAATTATTCTTATTGTATAAAATGGAATGAACAACTTTAGTGTCTACTCTGCAAGATTTTCTTTCATGTACAAAATTGCTGGATCATATGGTTGTTCTCTTTTTAATTTTTTGAGGAACCTTCATACTAATTTGCACCATGGCCACACAAATTTACATTCCCACCAACAGTGCACAAAGGTTCTTTAGTCTCTACTTGCCAACACTTATTAGTTCTAGTCTTTTGGATAAGACAAGGACAAGAAAGGAAGCAGGATGTCTGAGTAAATACCAGTGCGGATAAATGGCATTTGAGAGATTCACTTCCTAGTCTCTGGATTGTGGTACAGTTCATCTCCCTCCACAGGGCAGAAATTGGACATAACCTCGGGAAACTAGGGCTAGCGGGTGGGTGAGTGAGGGTAGATGAGGGAATGTATATTTAAATTTACTGAGATATTTTCATCAGACAGTTATAGAAACATCAATATGCAGAAAGTGGTACCTGAGTTTATGTTTTGTGATTTGCACCTGGCACTGTACATTCCATATGTGGTGGTTTAGTTACAACGGTCTCTCTGCTAACAAGGACTGAAAAAAGATTGAGCTTGAGCATGGCTTGATCCAAGGCTAGGGACTCATGAACTGTAAAACTCTTACCATAGCTCTTGTAATATGCTGTCATAAATTGAAAAAAATATCAGTACAGTGTGAAATACTGGCCTTCTGTAGCAGCATGAAGGTGATCTTATTTATAAACTCAGAAAATGGGGCCTGAGAGGGAAGTGTACACAGCTCAAGCAAATGGGAAGGTAATTCTCATTAGTCTTCAGTTTGATAACATTCTGGGCATGATGAATTTATTAGTTTCTCTTCTAGATTTAAGATTAAAATAAAAAGGGAAAATGGCCAAATAATAGGGGAGAAATTACTCAAAGGGGGTCAGTATTTTTAGAAAATATTTAAAAAGAAAGGTTTTGTGTTAGTTTTAGAAATTAGCATTGGCTTAAGTGACCACAATCACATGGCATTTCAACAAAACATTATTAGATCATCCCATGTTCAATTAAATGATGCCCTTGCATTAGAATATGTCCTGTATTCAGAACTATGACAAAATGATTAATAAAAATAAAGTTCTTGGAGGAATATTTGAGAACTCAGAGTTATGAATCAAATCATTCTAAGAAAAACAACCTGTACCACTACAATTGTGATAGTTGATATAAATATGCCTGGAGATAGCAAGTAGTGGTTAAAATCCTGGGCTTTGAATTTAGGTCAATTCTGATTCAAAAACTGGCTCTACCACTGAGTATCTGTATGAACTGGGCAGTGCATTTTACCTTTCTATAAAATGGGAATATGAGCACAGCTCCACAGTATTGTTGCAGATGTTAAATTCGAACACGTATTTAATGTGCCCGGCAATGGTCTTAATTTATATTATTATTAAATGTTTAATTACTTGGAGGTTTTTAACAACCTGACCCATGAAATAAAATGTTGTTCTTTGTTGGTTTAAACAAATATGTTTAATTATTGAAATATTATGATTTTTGCAATTTAATTTTGTTGCACATTAGAAATTATTGGTACGTGATAAAAGCTTTCATAGGATTTTTCACAAGGTGTGACCAAAAAAGCCATGAAAATACAGTGAAAGAATAAATTCTTTAGGTAATACTCTTTATGGCTTCTTAAAATAGGAAAAAGAAGATAATTTTAATGGCCTCTGGCAGATACTAATGATAATATTTAATGTAATAAATGCTACAGTAATTTATATTCTATTTAGTAACATTCTTACTTTAGTCATCCAGGAGATTTTAATGAAATGAACTGGTGAGCTTTTTACGAGATAAGTGAGGAAAGAGGAGGTGGTTGTTATGAATTTGCACTGATGAAAATATAAATGCAGAAGAGTTAAGTCAAGTCCATTAATATCATCCTAATGAAATAACTTTCTTTCCTCTTTGGCCTCCTATTTCAGTTTCCTCTCTGAATAAAAGCCTTTCTTAAGAAAATACTTTATGTCAGAATTCTGAAAATGTTGAGGTCGCTAGAGTAAAATTAAACATGGCTTTAATTCACTACTTTATTTTCATTTTTGAAATAGAATATGGTTTATTTGGAAAAATAAAATGCAAGCAAACAAACTTAGGACTCTGGTAGCATATACTTGAGGTTCTCTGTAGTTATTCTTCCTTCTTTACCTTTTGCCATTTTGAAGAAATTATGTCTAGATTTTTTTTCTAGTAGATTTATTAACTCTAATTGACTCTGATTGGTCCCCATTCTCAAATTTATCATCATTATTATTTTTAAAACAAACTCATAGACACAGAGAACAAACTGATAGTGTCCAGATGGAAAGGGGGTTGGGGCGCTGGGTGAAAAAGATGAAGGGTTTAAGATATACAAATTGCTGGTTATAAAAATAATCACAGAGATGTAAAGTACAGTGTAGGGAATATAGTCAATCATATTGTGATAACTATGACGTCAAATACAGGTAGTAGACTTATTGGGTAATCACTTCATAAGGTACATAATTGTCTAATCACTATGTTGTATACCTTGAAACATAATATTTTGTGTCAACTGTAACTGAAGAATAAAAAAAGAATTATCAGAAATACTTTATACTTTTACCTAAATTCAGAGTGACCTAAATTTTTGGTTTGTTTTAAACTTTTTATGAGTTAGTTTTATTACTGGTGAATCTTAACTGTATAAAAATATGACTAAAGATCAATGTATGCAGAAATCAATGTATGCATTTAAGGAAGCAGAATGTTTCTTATTAGGATTTTGTCTTGACCTTTGTTAATGAGGGGAGCAGCAGAGGGCGATAGTGAGTAAAGGTAAGGGTATCATTTCTTGACATTCTTTACTGGAGTCAAAATGTAGCTGTGAATCCTTTGAAAAGAGAACACACTACTGCAATAAATGAAGCTCTTTTACAAGTCTCTCCATTGCTGCTGGTACTCCTGACAGTGAAGCTATTTTAACTTTTAATTTGCTGAAAGGCAACTAAGGCAGCTGTCTTCACAGTAGGAAGTTAGGGGTGTGTGTTAGAGAAACAGCTTCTCTTTTCATGTAAATTAAAGGAGAATATATTAAAGAAAAGTTGACTATTACTCTACAGACTCTCAGCAAGCAGGCCAGAGTGTCATCTTCAGTGATTCTCTTAGACCTTCTTTTAATTTGCTGAACACATTGGATCTGAAGGCAGATTTTAGATAGACAGCATTGAAGCATCTTTTTTTTTTGCATCTTCCTGTACGTTCCCAAGCATGAAAAAATAGAAAACTTTTTGGATGATGTCTGAAATTAGGACTTGACTTTCTGTTTTCATTAAACCTTCATTCTTTTTCTTCATAATATTCCTTTTTATCAAAGCATTTTCCTAGAGGGATTGAAGCACATATAGCAAGAACTAGAATTGTACCTATTTTTCATTAAATAGGATCTGTGTTAGAATGAGATCTACTAATGGCGACAGCCTCTGGATGATTCCTTTTGATGTTGCCCTCTAAAGTCTCATCAAAAAGCATTATTCTCTGCATTATCCCCTTCTGACTTTTGGTGGTTTTGTTTTATTTGGCTATTGATTGGTATTACGCATCCCTCTTAATGCTAACATTAGATGATGCTTTATAAGAGCACTTAGTGGAAAATTACTGTATATAGGTAGAAGGCTCATGAAATAGTTTGAACTATGTGTCTGGGATGCATCATCAGCCAAATATATGTTCTAACTATAGGACTGATTGGAAATTTTGGTAAATTGATTCATTTAATCTATCTCTGCTATACTTTTTGTCCTTTGTATGGTAGCATGCATTATTTAGATGAATGTAAAACTCCCCTTTGTGCTCATAATACATTTTTAATGAATAATGATTGTGTAGATAATCTCATACATGGGAGCAAAAGTGTTTTCCTTTGGTTGTCATTATAAATTTACTTCTGAACAAATTAAAAATGAAATCATCATTCCTGTCATAAATGGTTAGGAAAACAAAGGCCTATTAAGAATTTTCTTTTCCCTTGGTGAAATATATTATCAATAATCATCGCAGTCCATAATGCATGTGGTTTGGCATGATATATTAATTTATGCTGATTTACTGGTTTAGAAATCATTTTGTTTTACGCTTTTTGATTTTCTCTTTTTGAGACTTGCAGTTTTCTGCAAATCTTCTGGAAACAAGTTTGCATTGTGGTAATCACACTGAACCTGTTTGGTTTAAGGACTAATACAACTTAAGAGGCTCAATTCTCCATGTTGAAAATAAGGAAGGAGACTTCTCCCCACTTGTTCTTAGAACATTTACTTTAGCAATCTCATGGTTATAAATACTTTCTTCTCTTTTTCCATGTATATAAATCCTTCTGAAAACTGGATAGAACTTTCCTCAGCTTTATGACCCAGAAATATTTTCCAGAAGGGCTTGGGAGCCATCTCTTTTAAATGTAAACATCAGGGAAGATACTACCAGTGTACCAGTGTCTGTGGGAGGGCAGGAGCCTAATTTGGTGGGAGCCTTGTACCAAGTTCCAAAACTACCTCCTGTCATAAGGATGTGAGGTTTGTTTTTCTTGTGGATAAAGCTAATAACCAGGTAAATTTAAAATGAACTGTGTGTGACAAATGGTGCTGTCAGGTCCTCTTATTTGAGGACTGGTTATTGTTTATGTTGAAAATACGTATGTAATGATTTGTGTCTGAGGATGAGATTTCCTTCCATCTTGGCAACTCTTAGCAGATTGCATGTGATGTACATTACATACTGGTTTAATTTTTCTTCAAAAATAGAATTCTTTTTTCTATTACTTTTAGGAGAGGATTTCTGAGTTGTGGGAAGATTTTGTTTCTAATTGTATTTCCCCAACATAGGTCATAGACTATTATGAAAAGTGACACTTTGACCAATTGTGCCCTTAGTTGTGTTGTCTTTCCTTCTTCAACCAGAGAGAACCTTCTTGGCTAAAAAGCACTGAAGATTGAATAGTGTTATGTAAAAAGAAACCAAAACTGTTTGATTAGCATTTTTTTTGCAAAAGAACAGCTTTCCAAATTCAAGTGTGAAAGCTATTGTGCAGATAACAGTAGCTAAGTGGCACATTTGTTACTTTTTCTTTTAATTACTTAATAAATTCTCTCAAACAATCGATATTTAGGCTAACTTTATTCTATTAAAGTTACCACTATTCATTTTAAATATCACTTGCTTTCAATTATGTAGTTTGTAGAATCCTGCAAAATGTTAAACTTGGCATTGCCAACTCAAAGTGCATGCATTGTGGCACGGGAATGATTTATGCCCACGGAATTGCAGAGGTCTAAAAATAGGGCTTGATGTTATATTAATATGTCCTGTGGTACACAGGCACAATAGGGTTAGAGGAGGATGGAGTTTCATCCCTGATTCTCAGTTTGCTTGCTTTTATCTCTGAGTCCGAGCAGCACTGGAATAATTAGACATCGCTCATTTCTTTTTATATCATTCTTATCAGTGCCTACCATCCTGCCCTGCCAGCTCCCAGGTATTTACAAGGAGGCATGTAGTCTGTAAATACTCCTATACAACTCTAGTTGCTGTCTTAATTTGAAGATATCTTTCATATATTGGACTGGACGATAACAGACCATTGCAGCTAGGTTCTGATGGGGTAAGTGTGTGACTTTGACCTTAGGATGAGATCAGAAACGAAAGTGTTCAGGTAGACATATAGCAAATATTACAGATTCCAAGAAGGTGTTTTTGTTAGCAAGGTGAATGCCAGCAGTTCTGGGCAAGCAGCATTTCTGAACGAAAGGTAAACATTTCAGTCAATATTTCCTCTGGTTTGAGTCTTCTGATTTTAGACGTAGAGTGTGAGATGGCAGTGATGACAGATGCTTTTCTTCAACCTTTCCAAGTGTGCACTTTGATCAGATGAGTGGAAGTCATGTAATTGAGTTCACACATCTATTGTCAACAGGGCTAGAGGTTGCATGAACCTAAGGGTGTGCTGTAGAAAAAGAAATGAAGGCTAGAACCATCCTGGATATTATAGACTGGCGTGGACTGTCACCAAAACAAAAAAGGTGATGATGGAGGAACTGTCCTCAGGATAACCCCAGAGTCTTTTTAAAGAAAATCTATGAGGATCGAACATGGTAGCTATAGGTTTGCCTACATATCATAAGTTGCTAGCTTAGTTTTTCTCTACCAGGATGAATTTGATTGTCATTATCTTACTTTAAGCTGATGAGGCGGTGGGTCCAGGATATATTACTGTTCTATAATAAAGGCATTGTTTAGATTTTGATGGTAGCTCTGGAATTCAATAAAGCCATGATAATTTAGAACATTTCGATGCTGTTATTTTAATAGGTAGCTCAGCTCTTGGAATTTACTGGAAAAGATCTCAGGGATCACCATCTCAGCAATAATTTTATATCTGTGTGATGGTTTCTGTGTTGCTGTGGTGTAACAATGTGGAAAACATTAT
The DNA here is from genome assembly GCA_003508835.1 of Eonycteris spelaea. Classification (NCBI taxonomy): domain Eukaryota; kingdom Metazoa; phylum Chordata; class Mammalia; order Chiroptera; family Pteropodidae; genus Eonycteris; species Eonycteris spelaea. Next base: position 5,190,904 of record PUFA01000070.1, read on the forward strand.
ATTAGTCACCAGCTGCCAGTTTAAATACACTCTGGAAAGAATAATTTTCAGGGAGTATAAACTTGATCTTAATACATGTTGATGTTTAATTTAATTGTGACCTTTAACTTATACTTTTTGAAGAAAAAATGTCTCATGTTTTCAGAACATGAACTGTTGAATAGTCAAGGTGATAAAGCTGATTATTTTTGTTTGTTTATTATTATTTATGCCTACAGCACCTGGTCTTCGTAGGTGGTCTCCCAGCCAAGCACTAACCAGGCCAGCCCCTGCTTAGCTTCCAAGATCAGACATTGGGCTTATTCAGAGTGGCATGGCCATAGACCATAGACTGTGGCTCCACTGGGGTATGAAACCAGGCACTTCTGCACATAAAGCAGATGTGCTAACCGCTACACTACGAAACCACATCTAATTTTTTTAATGGACTTAGAAAAACATTTAAAATACAGGAGTAGTTTCTTTACGAATTTAGCCCATTCCATTTTAATCCAGATAATAACCTAGTGAATCCCAGATTACTTACTTAAAAATAAAAAAAAAAAGTATAATCAAGGGAGGACAAAGTACTATATAGTGAGAGCAGGAAAGAATTTTCCTCTTACACTCTTACAATTAATTATGCTTCAAGAAGCAGCTTGCTCCCGCTAGCTTTACCTCAGCTTCTTAACCAGGCAAACTCCTACTTGTCATTCAAAACCCATTAGTAATGTCGCTTTTTTTCTTGTGACTCTTCACAACCTTCTGTCCTACCCACAGGCAAAGCTGATGACTTGCTTCGGCACTTTGTTCATATTTTAAAATTTGTTTTTATATTTTTTCTCCTCCTTTGACTGTGAGTTCCTTGAGGACAGAGACTATTCCTTATTTATTTGAATACACCATTGTCTGATGTTAAATCTGGTATTAGACCTAGAGTGGGTACTAAATATTTTGTGAAAAATGAGAAAAATGAATGGGCTCTCAAATAGACTTCAGAAATGGTCTATCCTTTCTGTGTTAAAGTACAACTTTCAATGTAGGGTAGTGATGGCGCATGCCCTCTGATGCTCTGATGGATTGCTCTTGCAAAAGCTAGGCTCCTGTAGCTAATCAGCTACAAATCTACCTGGGAACCCATGTGTTTTCTACACTAAAAAAGAGCCATGTCTGATTATAGCAGAACTAACTTGGAATCTAAGGAAATGTGATAACTCACTATTGTATGATGAGTGCACATCTTCAGGTAAATGCACCTTCAGTGTAAGTTCAGATTCATGATAAGCATGATTATGGATGAGAGATATGTTAATTCTTTGCACCTTTAGACTTATTTGGGAGATAGTTGGATAATTTGGTGTCAGCATGGTACCATATGGGTCAAGTCCATGAGGTAAGTATATCTTAGCTCTTGGGAATCTCAGGTGAGCATGGTTGTTGGTCAAGGAATCTAGACTGTAGAGCGCTGGCTCCTCAAACTGTTCTTATGTTCAAAAGATGTTAGAGGGTTTTTTCAGAGTCCTCAGAACTTTCCTTTCCTGCATCTTGGTTAATTCTGGAGCACTCTTGAAAAACAGACTGAGTTTCTGCATTGTCTTAGTTTGGGCATCGATAACAGAGTACCATAGACTGGGTGGCTATAGCAACAGCCATTTTTCCCCCCACAGTTCTGGAGCCTGGACATCTGATATCAGATTGCCAGCATTGTCCGGTTCTTGGTAAGAGCCCTCCTTTTGGTTTAATCTCCTCTTGGTATCCTCCTATGACAGAGAACACAGAGAGTGCAAACTGTCATGTTTCTTTATATAAGGGCACTAATCCCATTCATGAGGGCTCCATATTAGTGACCTAATTACTCCCCTAAAGGCCCTGCCTTCTAGTATCATCACTTGAAGGTTAGGATTTCAATATAAGAATTGGGGGCACACAAACATTCAGCCCATAACAGGTATGTCTTAGAGTGTCACAATTAAAAAGCATCCTGTAGGAAACTAGATGATGTAGCTTATCGTGGTGATTAAGATCTCTTTTTCTGATGTATCTCTACCATTTACATAACTTTCTAAGCCTCTTTTTCCTCAGTTTCTGTGATAACAGGGATCAAAGTAGTACCTACCTTTAGGCCGCTGTATGAGTCAGGCAGTACGTCCATCCCCAGGAGCATCATTCATATTGCAGTCTATATGACAGGCACCCTGAGTGTGAAAGAGTACTGATGAGAGCCACCAGTTGGAAGACCTGCTTGGTTATGAGTAATGAGTCGCTGCACATACAGTGCTTACTTAGCAGGGGCTTGGCGTGGAGGTGTGCACTACAAATGGTTCACCTTCATTATTCTAGGAAGGTTCTCACTTTTAAGAGTCCAGATACAATAAGAGGTATGACATAGGCTATAACAAATAATATTTTAAATGATGCTAACAGGTGAAATGGATTAAACATATCCATTTTGTAAATCATTACTAGAATCTATGTTTAGAAATTAGCTTCTTGGCTAGAAATCGCAGACCAAATTGTATATGTATAATTACAGCCACATTTCATGTATCTGGAGGTGATTTTCTATCTAATCCTACTTTCTGAGATGTTAATCCTTTAGCATGTAACTTTTTCTAGAAGTAAGGAAATAGACTGAAGAGGCGTCTGACATAGCAGTTTCAAAGACCTTACTATGCAGACACGAAATTGACTTTCTGGGTTCTTCCAGAATTTTAATGACTTTTAAAACTGTATTTCTTAAACAACATGGGGACATCTATGACTGATTGGAAGAATAAAACTAAAGGAGTGTGTGTGTGTGTGTGTGTGTACGTATGTGTATGCATATGCATGTATATGTGTGTGGGAAACTATTATTGTGAAGAGGCAGTGTTTGTGGTACACACAGTACACAATGATAACCAAATGGAATAGTCAAAAGCTTTACCTGAAGGGGTAAAAAAGAAAAATGTAAAAAAAAAATCTCCATGTTGATGATTATCCCTGAGACATTAAGGAAACATGCTCGATATTTTCAATTTTAAAAGGAAATTCACATCTATAATTTATTCCCTTTTATGACCATTTATTATGTTTTATTAACTAAAACATAGTCTAATGAAAAAAAAAGATAGTTAAGAGGAGGCAGCATAATATGGTGAAAACAGGACTTGGAGTTAGATTGGATTTATATTCCACATTCATCTCTTATGTCAAGGGATATGGGCAGGTCGCTCAATGCTATGAGCTGGTTTTCTTTTCTTTCTTTTTTATCTTATCTATAAAGTGGAAGTGGTACTTACCACCTTGCAGGGGTGCTGTGAGTCTGGGATGACATATATGTTAAGTACAGCCGGAAAGGGACAGGCACATTACTGCTTCTAATTATGTTATTGCCTTCTTATCTGCTTGGTGAAATTTAGTTATCTGAAACACCTCATTCTCAATGAGATTTTACTACCTTGCTATTTCTCTGACTAGAAATTAAATTTATAATGCACAACTCAGACAATAACTGGTCATTGAACTCAGTAATTATTAACTTTGAATGATTTATATACTGCTAAAAGCCTAAGGTATGAGTCTGTAGTAAATTGCTAGGGTGGTCTAAGAGTCTCAGAACTATTTGTTTTGTAGTTTTTGTGAGACTTCTGCAATGTTATGACACTCTAGTATGAAGAAGGAAAGATAAAATTTATTTATTGCCAGTGCTCCTGAAGTTAAGAAGACTGATCACATTCTTGTGTTAAATGCACTTTTAATATAGTTTGGAGAATGGTTCTGGGCTGTGTTACAATTCACTTTTTTTTTCATTTACTCTTAGGTGCTTGTCATTATTATATATTGTATTGATTTGGAGGATGTTCTAGAGACTTACACTATTGATTAGACAGAGTGTTTCTATATTTTGTGATTTAGCAATTTTTGCTCTTTGTGTTATTGTTACCACTAGAATCAAATTGAAAAGACCCATAGATCCTTTTCTTTCATGTAATTTTTAGAGTCTTTTATGATATGTACAGGATTAAAGAATTTTATGAGAGCTGCCTAATTTAAGTTTATCTAAAATATGCCATCTGCTTTGTAACCTCAAGTAATCTTATGGTTTATTAGATTTATTAAGCAAACATTTAATGTGTAAATGTAACATAATAAGCTTCCCACAGGTGTCTAATTAGGCTTTAATTTCTGCTACTAGAATTAAATCCAGTAAAATGTGTGTAGATCTCCAAGTCATAGTATCTCTCAATGTTAACTGGTCAAATATGAATTTCTATTTTGGTTTAATTTTAGTTTTGATATCTTTAAATCTCTGATGGAGTCTGATATCAGATCCGTGTATTAACGAGATGATTCTTCAGTTTTGGGAGGTTACTTTATCATCCAGGACTAATTCTGTTGTAAGTGACAGAGAACTCCAACTCAAACCAGCTTATCAAAAAAAATTGATCGGCTCAAGTATCTCAGAAGAATACTGGGTTAGATCTCAATTGGAGGAAGAGAAGGAAGAACTAAGGCCTTAGTGAATGGAACTGGGGATTTAATGATAACAGAAATCCTTCTCTGCCAGTTTTTTTTTTTAAACCTATGTTTCTGTTTCTTTACACGTTCTATTTCGAAGGATTTTTCCATAAGGTGGGGGACATGGCCATTGCAAGCCCAAGTCTTGCAACTCCAGTGGACAAACAGCTTCTTTCTCTTGCTGTTCGTTTGTCAGTGCCGGGGAAGACTCTGAATGGTCAGGTCTTCTTGGTCATATGCCCATGGGGTGATGGGAAGGCTTGCTAGGCACAGGCAGTTTAACCTCAGTCACTCACTCTTGAACCCTATTGATAATCTGATGAATATTATACACCTCTACAGGAAAATTCTAAGCACAAATAGATCTAAGTATTTGTATGTTCTTTCAGAGAGCTAGTTCCTAGTCTCTCCTTAAAGGTTTATGAACGTCAAATTAAGGGCCCCTGTCATAAAATGTTAAGGCAACATGATTCATCATTGAAATAAATATTGTCAGTTTTATTTCAGTTCCTATATAGTAAACTTTTGTTTAAAAGTAGTGTGTGTGTGTGTGTGTGTGTGCGCGCGTGCGCATGCGCATGTGTGTGTCTCTCCAAGTAGCATTTAAGGAAATATCTCCTGTAGTATAAAGGAATTTAAAGACTTTGTTATCTGGGGATCAACTTCACAGCTTAAAATATCTTTAAAATTTAACAAACAGAAAAACCAGAACTTGTCTCACACTGCTTATTTGATTTGCCACATAGAAGAAAGGAGTGATCCTAGTATCTCTAATAAGTCAAGGTTTTCCATAAGAAATCAGAGTTGGGTATAAATGATTCAAAGGAGATAGCAGAAACTCACTGAAAAGAAATGCTTCCCCTATAATTGGCCTCCTAGCTTCCACTCTTGTCATCTTCTTAGTTCTTTTCCATGCATCTAAGTATTTGAATATTCCATTCCCATGGAAAGAGCTAAGGCAGAGCAATCATTTAAAATATAATCAAGCAGATTATTGGCCAATGATCTGTTCATTGGCCAATCCTTGTGCTGAAAATATTCAACATGACCTATAAGTCTTGATCCGGCTCCTACTTCTATCCCCACCTCATCATTGCCAGTTTTGTGTGAGCTGTTGACAGGACTTCTTTCAATTCATTACATGTGCCAAGCTCTCATTGTTACTAGGGCTTTTTCTGTATTATCCCTTGAATGTCCTCTCCACGTTTTTTTTTTCCTCTCTCTTTCTCTCCTACTTACCCTTTAGGCCTTGGTTTAATTATTATTTCTTCAGAAAGGCATTTGGGAACCTAAGCCTAAATGAACTCCTTTCTATTCTTCCCCTGATAGAATTGTATTATTGTAAGTCGTAAAGATATATTTAATGTCTCTCTCCCTTTTGCATTATAAGTTCTGTGCAATCAGGTATCATGTCTGTGTTTTTCACTTGGTGCCTAACAGCGCTTGGGACATCATTCTTACTCAATAAATGCTTTTCAGATATTCAGTGAAGAAATGGAAAGGGAATAGGGGAGATTAGAAACTACTGCACCAGCTGACTACAAAGCCTAGAAATAGCAAGGGGGTGATAAACAACAGTAGACATTTCAGTGTGGGGTCAGAGATACATGCAGAAAGCCCATGGAACATTATTGCAGCCTGGGGCACAGGGCTGTATGATTTCAGGCATGTGCCCATGAGGATGTGCACAGGCACATGCACCTCCTGCCCAACATCCTCTGAGCCAATCGGTGTGACATTTGGGAGGCCTGGCAATCAGTACAGGTTAGCAGCCTGGGGAACAGTTTGCACACTGCCTGTGACAAGCTAAGCCATTTGTGCCCATGGTGCAACACAAGCTCCACCGGCTGATTTGACTTTATTTGTAACATGCAGTTATCATTATTGAAATATTGGAAGTTGCCTTGTACACTTCAGAGGTATTTTCATGAAAAAAAGTCAAAATTTGATCATTTACCTTCTTCTGAGAATATTTACAAAAGGGGAGAGACTTGAATTGTAATCAAGACCTACAATCCTGGAATATAAATTATTTATAATAATCACTATTACCCAATTTAATAAACCTTTTTAAAATAAATTTTATTCCCCTGCTTTTTCAGTTAATATTTTGCATTTTCTTATCTATGAATAGAATGACATTTTGATGTGCAACATGTTCTTTTATCTCAGCTTGTTTTTTTTTTAAAATGCTTTCCTTTTGATTCAGGTATAGTCAGAACAGAGCATCCTCACTTTCCCCCTGTTTTCTCTATAGTACTTATGTGATTCTAGTGTTCGAAAGAGCACATCTCAATCTAAGCAACACTTTAACATCAAGATAGGAGTCTTCAGATCCATCTGGGGAGTTGGGCTGGGCCTAAATGCATTAAGAGTCCACCATTAAGAGCTCCAAAGAAGAGGACCAAAAGTCACCCCTCCATTTCTTTTGATAGACTTCCACATGTTATCCTGGGATGCTGGTTTCATGATAGTGGGACATGGTAATGAAAAAGGTATTAAGAAAGATACAACATATAGAGAACCATCTTTCTAGTATCAGTCTTTGTAAAAGTTTACTCTTTAAACCAGATCTGAAATACCCTTTTTCTTTTGAGTTTGCATAACTGATGCCTCTCATCTTTTATATTTCAGTTTAAATATCACATCCTCAGCTAGGCTTTCTGAGGTAGGCCAGTTCACAAAAACCTGGTTGAATCTTGAGAACTGGCAGAAAAGGATTCTTCATCTTTGGGCAATGTTAGTTTTCTTTTGTAGTACTACGAATCAGAAAATAAGCAATGCAAGGGTACACATGAGTTTAATGAGACAATGGTGAGAATGGATGGATATTCCTGGAATCTGTGTTTTTCAGAGCCTCACCCGAAGTTTAATAGAATCAGGTGTGAAGGACCCCTTAGGTAAGAGCGATTTCTGCCCTTTCACCCTTTTTATACTAGTGTGAGAATTCGGCATATCAACTTATGGGGGTCTGCTTTGTTAAAAGAATTTTGTTTGAACTGTGCCACTTAGATAAGGATACTGGATTCATGATTTCTTGCTGTGGCACTTCTGCATTGTTTTCACTGCTGTACCATCTGGCCTTACATGGTTTCAATGTGTTGGGCCTGACTGGTCTTCTAGACTAGGGATCCCCAGCCCCTGGCCTGTGGACCAGTACCAGTATCATGGCCTTTTAAGAACCTGGCCACAAAGTGGGAGGTGAGCAGTGAGTGAGTGAAGCTTCATCTGAATTTGCAGCCACTCCACAGTGCTAGCATCACCACCCCAGCTCCACTTCAGATCATCAGACGTTGGATTCTCATAGGAGCACTGGTCTTTGGTGCCAAAAAGGTTGGGGACCACTGCTCTAGACCTTTCCTATCCATCCCCTTTATTCTCTACCACATTGGCATGTTTTTTTTTCTTTCATAAATTTGAATAACACTATTTAATTTGTTTACTTGTTTCTTGACTCTCTACCTCTCAAAATGTTAACTCCAGTGGCATGGCAATTATAGCCCTTCTTTTCAAGTATAGCCTAAGTGGCAAGCACAGTGTCTGAACACTTAAGGACCTTGCATTTCCTCCCATAGTTTCCATGCTTATGATGCTCTCATGGTTGTACATATCATGAGGTAGGGAAGTTTTCTGAGTATGCAAGCCAGATGCTTTTACTGTATCACTCAGATACCTTAGCAAGGTTTTATCTATGAAGTCTGGGACCTGGGATCTGGATGAAGACAAGCAGGTATAATGATACTGTTAGAAACATCTTTGTCAATGGCTAATGATTTACTGTTATCTCTCCTCATACCTGCAAATTATTACCTTTGAAACATCCATATTTCCAATTGTCGTGATCATTCGGCCAATACTCTAAGCAATATAGTACTATTCAGAGAACAAGTTCTTGATTGAATCTCCAGTGTTGCCATCCTGTCTCAACCTCTTTTGACCTATGTGATTTTTAGTGGTTTCTTAATCTCTCTGATTTTAGTTTTATCATTTCATAAATGAAGGTAAAATTTTACAAGGCTCTTATAAGGTGAAATAAAATAATATGTTCAATGTGTTTAGAACAGTATCTGTAAGAAAATAACATTCAATGTTACCAAAATTAAATAAATATATTAGACAATTCAGGGATAAAATTTAGGTTTACATTTGTTTGTTTTTCCCTATGTTATGTGTCCAATTGAAATTTTAAGAAGTAAATTATTATTTTTTTTTACTAAAATTCTTAATAAAGCCAAGAGCCATCTTAGTGATACAGATATTTTTAAAGTTGGAGACCAACCCTGAGAAGGATGGGGAAGGTTAATCCACAGGAAGAAATTTAAAACACAAAGTTTCTGGATGTATAATCAAAGTGATATGTCTCAAAGTATTCACCCCTAGAGGCTACACACATTGCAATCCTGCTGCAGTTGCTCAGTGCATGTTAAAAATCGCCTCTTTGGACTTCAGATTTGCCTTCAAAGCAATTTACAATCTTTACAAGGACATCTGCCTTTTTATTTCATATTTAAATCCTGTTTTAGATTCAAGACAGAATTAGTCAATTTTACCATTCATCTGATTTATTGAACTTGACACCAAATAATTTTGGTTCTTTAAAAAAAATCTACTCTTAGACTATGAACATGTGGTCCTCTGAGAACAATCAAAAGTGTGATGTGGGCTTGGTGATGTTTTTGAAGGTGATGCTCCACAAACATTCTGAGCATATGGCACTATCATTGGAATATGGTGTAGCCTTGCAAGGTTATCACTCTGAGGAGAACATCACCTATTTGGATATGTAAGTTCTAGCGGTTATTATCTTTATAGCTAAAATTTAGATTTCTCCAGAGGATCTTGTTGATTCTTTGCTTTTAAGATACATAACAGCTTTGAAGCCAAAATTCATTTGAATGTACAAATTCTATTAGTTAAAAAACAAATCTCTAGTAATGCCAGTATGTAATCTATTTTTGTCATCATAGGAGCTTCCATTAAACATTTATTTTAATTGCACGGATTTAAAATCTTCATTTTTATCATCAGTACTTGCTAAACCCATGGCATGTACATGAGAGTGGCTTATGTTAAAAACATAAATGCATTCATCTTTGATTTTATCACAACACATTCCTAAAAATGGTGCTATAAAGCAGATAATATTTTCCCAAAGGGACAATATTGTTGGAGGTTTTGCTACTAACCAATGACAGAAAATCAAATAAATCAGAGCTGTAGCAAAAATGCATTATAAATGCAAATTTTAACAGCCAACCCTTTTATAATAGTCTAAAATAATAAAGTTGTACACTATCAAATATCCATAAATATACTGGATGTATTGTTGTAAAGAGGATATAAATGGGATATATTTATATTGTAAAGAAAACATCTATTGGCATGTAAAGTTGACTGGAAACTAATGTCGATCAATAATAAATGGTAATTGTTCATTTACTTATAATAGTTTAAAAAATTATATGGGATTTGAAGGGAGATGATTTGTGGGGCCATGTCTCTGACTGTCTAAGGAAATTTAAGAAATTTAAACATCATACCTTTTCTCCCTTGACAGAATATTCCTGCAAACAGGCAGATATGTAAAAAAATCATACAATTAACCTTGACGCCATCTCTTAACCTATTTTAGTAGATTTTCAATACATTTGTTAATGAGATTGATTGATTCATTCATTCATTGATTCATTCCAGAGATATATATCTATCATGTTCCAGATCCTGTTCTGGAAACTGGGCTAGTAGGCTGGGAAGTTGAATAGGAATCACTATAGGAGGCTGAAAATAAGTAGAAGGAAAACCTAGTGAGTGTTGTGTTGGGGAAGTCAGAAAGATATTTCAGGGTAACGGAGCTGATTATTTGTGTCAGGTAATATGAAGACAGAAAACTAACCACGGAATTTATCAAGCTGAAGGGTCTTTTGTGACTTTGATAGGAGTGTTTTTGGTGGAGATAAAAGCTGGTTAGAGAGATTAGGAAGTTAGATAGTGGAGATAGGAGTTTAAACAACTCCTTTGGGGAGGTTTGTTGAAAAGGGCTGAGAAAATGAAATGATTAGGAGAGGGATGGAGTCAAAGGTTTTTTTTTTCTTTTTTAACTAGAAATAAAATCACAGCATGTTTGTGTGTCTGTGGTAATGGTCTAGTAGAATGACAATCTGCTCATATAGGAGTGAAGAAAGAAGAGCCGAATCAATGTTCCTGCATGTGTGAGGGGTGAAATCTAGTGCACAAATAGATCTTGGGAGCATAAATCGCTCCATGTTATCAAGAAAGAAGGTAGAGCATGTGGGCACAGATGCCAATAGATGAGTAGATGTAGAAGTGGGTATTATTTATTCTTTAAAAATTATTTAAAATGTTCAAAGGGTTCAGTATTGTTGCCCAGTATCACACCAGATAATGATCCAAGGAAAACAATATATCACTCAACTTGATAGTCTGTTTACAGTTGGAAACTCATTAAAAACACTTAATAGCAACTTTTCAAATTCTTCATAGAGCAGGTCTGAGACAGTTATGGAAATGTATTGTGATTGAGCTTGCCCTTTGCCTTCAGTTTGACAAATCAGTGAATGAATAAACAGTGACTGGGATCACCTAGGTGTGGCTGTTAATTTGGGACCTTCAAATGATTGCACTGGAATATGAGTAATGAGAAAAGATGGCAAATAGCTTTATGAGATCTGAATTACTGGGTCTGACTACCAATTGATTAGTTCTTCATGGGAACTTTGATGATCCTCCTCCTCTTCACCCTCTAGTGATAGGAAGATTGTGATAAACATGCCATAAAAATGTAAGGTCTATATCTGGAGAGAGGTTATGTAATGGATTTCCATGTATTTACGTTAGTATATACATACGTTAAAGAGGGAGACAAATATTTGGTATCCATTTACTGCATGCTAAGCATGTGCCAACCTCTGTCATGATGTCATTTAATGTCAAATGGGCATTCATAGCCTTGAATTCAAATGAGAAATATAGACGTAAATGCTATAGTTGCTTAGAAAAAAAAAATCACTATGGACTAGGATAATTGCAGGAAACTTGGATGAGAAGTGTGGAACTTGCACTCAGACTTCAAGCCAAGCCTTTGTCTTGATATCTGAGATAAGAAAAGGTTGTATCTGCACCCAGCAAATGGTTGGCATGTATTAAGCACTTAACAATGCCTGTTTGATTAATTTTGCTATATTATGTGTTTGAATATTCAGGTCTTTTGTTCACGTTTCCTGAGAGTGACAAAACAATGGAGAATAGGAACACATATCTGTATATATGTAGAAGAGAATCCAGTTTTGCCAGGATTATCCAGTCTTAATTAGGAATCTAATTTAGGTCCAAACTGGAGATCTTCCAAAGGATTTATGAAATGTTTTAACAAAAGTGGCAGGTTTCTGGAAAGGACTAAGCAACCAAAAAAGAGGTAATTTTACTCATTCATCTTGATCTAACTGAGAATATTTTCTCTGGAAAATGAAGGTTGTGATTGGAATTACTTATTTTTTAGAAAACTATTTGTCCAGGAAAGAAAAGGGAATGATTAAGTGATTGTGGAAAAGAGGTAGAGAATATAGATAGTGTTTTAGTTGACCTTGAGGCTCTAGCCCAGGATCCTGGTGAACCTATTTCAACCTCCAATTTTTTTTCCATTGCCTAAGGGAAATGTCTTACTCAGTCTTGAGGCAAGCCTTTTCTCTTCTAAATCAGCAGATTGTGATGCCAACTGTTCTGTTTTAAAAACCTCACTATTTTTTAAACTGTAAAAGTATGCTTCTATTTTCCAAACTAGAAACATATTTTATTTTCTATTTTCTTTGCTTTTGCAGTGAAATTTTGATAACTTTGTGGTAGAGTTTGAAAATTTTTTTATTAGATTATGCATGTATAAGTGACTGCCAGGAGATTTTGAGTCCAAATTCCTATAGCTAATCACTTATTTGTAGAAAAAGCTTTCAAATCAATCCATTAATTGAAATTCTTGAATAAATTCCCCGAGAGTTTAACTCTTCAGGACTAGAGGTTAGAGACTATTTTGAAGTCCTGTAGCTATTTTATCCACTGGAAAAGCCAAGATCTGAATGTGAACTGAAACCAACGGAGACTCTAATGTTAGGTAAAATGAGCAGTCACTGTAAGGGCCTGAAGGTAACTATGTGTGGAACATGATATTCAGGCAGGCTTGTGAGAATTGAGATTATTTAGGTAGTATAAAACGCATAAAGGATAAGATCTACATGATATCCAGCTTAATTTAGAGTACAGGATACAATGATGAGTGATATTTGATGGATCTGTGTCAACACTGTGGTTAAAGAACTCTGTTAAGGGAATAAAAGCAAATGATGGTGGCAAGATGAATGATACTCACATAGGTAAAAACATAATCAAATATGTTACCCACAGCCGTTGATCTTGAAGAACTTGAAAAATAGGGACTTCACCTAACCTTCAATTCTAATAACTCTTCAGCAATTACTTGTTTCAGCTTTGTGGTTTTGAAAAGATCATTCAGATATTTCTGTGAATCATATATGTTTAAAAGATTAGACCAAGTCAACAGGAATATAGAATAGATTGAATTGGCCTAAAGGGGTTCATATTCTCTATCCCTCCCTCTTTCCTCCTCATGATGTTAACAGCTGAATTTAGACGCTAGTTAAGTCCTGCTGCTCTTCATATCCTGTTTGGCTTATCCTGAGGCTATCAACTGACAAAACTAATTATTGAAATTAAAAAAAAAAAATCCAGCATTGAGTCCTTGGGCACTGTTAGGGTTCTTCCATTTAGGGTAATACTGGAAATCATATGTAATGGTTCACAAAACTGAGGCTTAAAATAGTCTGGAAACTATGGGTAGCAGGTGAAAGGCAACAATTCCCTTTAAAATACAACTAATCTTTCTATTTTTTACCCAGATCACATGAACTAACAGTCCACAGTCAGTTATCCATCACTTAAAAAAATGTTGGTTTATTTTGTAGTGAGAGGTTTTAATCTTAACTAACTGGCCTTTGAATATTAGTAAAGGGGAATAGTTCTAGTATAAGCTTTGGTGTTAATTTGGTTTAACAGTTATCTCAAGGTTATTTGAAATCCTATTTTGGCCTTGAGGAAATTGGTAGAACTTTAGAATTAAGAAAACAACTTGAGTTTTTTTTTTCATTGCTGCTGTTTCTCCTTTGGATAAAAGGAAAGAAAAAGCAGTACTATTTTACAATAATTTTTTTTCTTTTGTGAGAAGAGTAGATAGGTATTTCTTTGGGCTGCATTATCCTGGTTCCCCACCCCCAATGCAAAATAATAAATCTGACAATACTTGAGAGTTTTTTAGGAAATGACAATTTCCAAATGCCCAAACATATTTCTTGACTTCTAATTTTACATAGGGCTATCTTCACCACATCTAATTATTTAGATGTAAGGTATTCTATGCCATTATCCTCATTCTAAAGAAGAATTCTAATGTAGCCTTAGTCCCTTTTGATGTGTTTTCTAACCCATTGCCAGTGCCATTTTCTGTGGAGCAAGCGATTCTCTTTAGTGCTTTTTTCCCTGAGATTTTTCTTGAGAGTCTTTCCTTCTGCTCCTTAGCAGTATAAACCCATCGCATGTTCCGGGATAGAGCTCATTCTACCACAGCCTTGCCAGACCAAAGACCACCTCTCATGATCTTTGTCTCTGCATGAGGAGAAGAAGTAGGGACCATTATGACAGCTACTCCTCTACATACTGCTCCTTTTAAAAAAAAATTACTTTATTTCTTTATTTTCTGGCCAGTTACTTAAACTGTTATTTAGTTGGCTAATTCAATTTGCCTTATTAATTTTTTTTCTATTGAAGTTTTGAGATGCATACATATCTACTGAATTTGGATAGAAAGAGTAACATGGGATTCTTGAATGATCATGGACAAAAAGCACTCATGAATATAACAAATGGAATGTAAAGTTCTAACTACATTCTTTCCTTCCTTAATGGTATGGTTAATAGACCGTTTTTGAAACATCAATACCACAAACTTCTAGTTGGTCAAGTTGGAGAGTCATCCTTGATTCTTCTTTATACTTTATTCTCCATAGCTAGGATGATTATATTATTTATTGTCCAGTCTGAGGTAATGTTAAGAGTAAAGGAGGCACCAACTGTACAGGTCACTAGGGAAATAGAAATCAGTTGTGTCCCAGGTGAACAGGCAATGTATGATTACCCTATCCATAAATAAATCAGCAAGATTTGTTGGCTTCACCTTTAAAACGTGTGTTAGCTGTCTTCATTTGTCTGCATCTCCACAGCTATCATTTATTCCAACCCATCACCATGTCTCTTCTGTACTGCTATAACAACTCCTAATGGATTTGTTTTGATTCTACACAGCTGCCAAAATGATCTTTACAAACATTTAGATCACGTAATTCTGTAGCTACAAAATCTCCCAAAGTTCCAGTGTCCTTAGAAGAAAATCCACACTGCTTCCCTGGCCTACAATGCCTCTCTATCACTTGTAGGTTATTCCATATTAACATATTCCTAGCACTCCACTGGGCCTTCTTTCTAGTCTTTCACATGCAAAGCTCATGTATTTGCTCTTCTCTTTGCCTAAAATGCTTTCTTCTCCCCTTACATACCTTAGTCTTCCTTATCATCTCAGAAAAAATGTCACCTCCTCCTCTAACTCATTCTAATGCTTTCTTCAGCCTTTCTCCTATTGCTTTGTCATACTGTGTTTCTTTATAGCACTTCTCAATGTCTGAAATTAGTCTATTTTTAAAAATTATGGTAAAATATACACGCATAAAATTTGCCATGTTAATCATATTTAAGTTACAGTTCAGTGGCACTAAGTATGTTCACATTATTGTGCAACCATCATCACCATCCATCTCCAGAACTTTTTTTATCTACCCAAACTGAAGTTTCATACCCGTTAAAAAATAACTTCTCGTTCCTCCCATTCTCCAATTCCCAGCACCCACCATTCTACTTTCTCTATGAGTCTGACTACTTGAAGTACCTTATATAATTAGAATTATATAGTAGTTGTTCTTTCGTGACTGACTTAGTTTACTAAGTAAATGTCCTCAGAGTTCATCTATGTTGTAGTATGTGTCAGAATTTCTTTCCTTTTTAAGGCTGAATAATATTCCACTGTATGTGTATATACCACATTTTGTTTATCCATTCGTCCTTTGATGGACATTTTAGTTGCTTTTATCTTTTGGCTATTGTGAATATTGCTTCATTGAACATGGGCATATAGATAGCTGTTTGAGTTCCTGCTTTCAAATCTTTTGGGAATATACTCAGAAATGGAATTGCTGGATCATATGGTAATTCTATGTTTTAAGTTTTTCAGGACCACCATACTGTTTGTTTTCCACAGTTGCTGCACCATTTTACATTTCTACTAGCAATGAACAGGGTTTGAACTAGACTTTTTCTAAATCCTCACCAATGCTTATTTTCTGTGTGGGTATTTCGTTTTTGTTTTTGGGTAATATCTTAATGGATATAAACTGGTATGTCAGTGTGGTTTTGATTTGCATTTTCCTAATGGTTAGTTATATTGACATTGAGCATCTTTTTATGTGCTTATTTTCCATTTGTATATCTTTTTTAGAGAAACGTCTATTCAAGTCCTTTGCCCATGTTTTAAATCAGATTTTTTTTGAGTTATAGGAGTTCTTTGTATAGTCTAAATATATGGTTGTCAGATACATGGTTTGCAAATATTTTCTCCCATTCTATGAGTTGCCTTTTTACTCTGTTGCAAGGGTCCTTTGACACACAAAATTTTTCATTTTAAGGAAGTTCAAATTATTTTTCCTTTTGTCACTTATGCTTTTGATTATATCCAAGAAATGGTTGTCTAATCCAAAGTCAAAAGCTTCCCCCATGTTTTCTTCTAAGAGTCTTACAATTTTAGCTCTTACATTGTAGATCTTTAATCCATTTTAAATTAATTTTAGCGTATGGTTTATGGTACCCTTCTATTTTTTGATTTTTATCACTCTAATAAAATATAAACTCAATGATATCATGGATTGTGCCTGTCTTGCTCTACATTGTATTCCCAGTCCTTCCATCAGGGCTTGATATGGTAAAATATGGAATGAATGAATAAAAGAAGACATTCAAGTAAAGTTTCTGAGGCAAATTAATGTTTACTTACCAGAATCATAGAATCTTATGCCAGCTTGAAAGTTTATTTAATTAACATTGGTTACCTTCTAGATCAACTTTCTTCTGCCGTTCTTGTTTCTTTTGTGACCATATAGTCTAGAAGTTATTCTCTGGAAGCATGGTTAATCAGACTTAATTTATCTCAATCTACTAAGACTGGGATAAAACATAAGTAACTAACATACCATAGTGGAGAAAAGTTTTCTTTCATCTTAGGAAGGAATGGAGGCAATGAGCTTCAGAACAGATAGTTTTTTCAGATTTTTAAAGTTTTATATAAGATTTTTTTTCCACTTTAACTTTGGCTCATTTCTGGGGGAAATCCAGTCCTATCCGTGATTCTTAACATAGTATATGACCAATAATTGAGGAAATGGGCCTAAAAGCTTCAGCGTTGCCCCTTTTCATAATTGAGAATAGAGAAGACTCTTCTCTCCACCATTCCTCCTCTGCTGGCACGATAGGAAGATCTGATAAAAGAAAGACAAGTCATAGTTTCTTTGATGGTAGAGGTTTCAGGGACCAAGGGATGGATCTAAGGATGGACAGGTTCAGACAGTGGAAAATAGCCTCATTTCAGTCTGGGGTGGGGCAATCATTGTGGTTGGCTGTGGAGTAGGGGCTTGGGGACCTGAAAAAATAGCAAAGGGGTATTTATCTTGGAGAAATCTGACAAACCAGGGATCTGACAAGCCAACAACACTTGGATTTTTTTAGGTCTTAGCTGGAACTCAAAGTCAGGTGTGATGAATACAGTGGCCTCTGCAGCACCTCAAACAGGTTTTTCTTTTTTGAGGAAAGTAAGAGACTTGGATATTCTTTTAATTCAGATCATCAAAAGAACTTAGTTTTGAGTATATCTTCTACTTTATGTGGCATGGAGGAACAACTATTGTATCTGAAAAGCCTTAGTAAATGTTTTAATTGATGTTACCATGTCTTGACTATAACTTTTGTCTCACTGATTTTTCTTTTGAAATATGAGATTTATTTTCAACTCTACAGATTATGGGTAAAAATAAAATAAAACAAATTCTCTTGGTGGGTTTTAGAGTGTTTCTGAAAGCTTATTTAGATATATGCCTGATATCTCTACTACTTCTTTGTTCAGTCTTTAGCTCTTGGCATGATAGTCATAAACATGATAGTTTATGATAGTCTAAGCATGAGGTCTGCTAATTATGAAGAAAAAATTCAACAGAAGTAAATAAACCACTGAAGGGAGGACTCACCTTTGATTATTTTTCTACTTTCTGGGAGCAGAATTTTTCTTATAAGAATTATTGCACACTCATGCCCAAACATTGCTCTCAAGCTTTGGCAAACGTTTTTAACTGTGCATTAGTAAATATGCCAAGAGACCACTCCCACTTCTTGTGAATATGACTTTGCACTGCTCTATTCAGCACCATTTGTATTATGTCTCCACTTCTGTACTGTACTATTTTAATTAGAGAAGAGCATGGAAAAATGCTAATGATTGTCATAATTGGGTTCATTATTTAAATGAGTACTAGATAAGCTGTTAGGTATTTAAGTATTAAACATATAATTGGAAAGTGGTTTTGTGTTCTCCAAAAGCTTTCCTGTAAACTCGATTTGAAAATTGTTGGATGGAAAGGAATAGAAAAAAGTGAGAGAAGGTATTAGAAAAATGTACTGCAGTTGCCAGATGACTTTGTCTCTCTTTGCATACCTATTACAGATTTCATGAAAGGTTGGCATTTTGGAAATGTACTGTGTACTCATACTTAAGCCATAAATCTCTTGAGTTTGGAGTTCAGTTTAAAAACACCCTGAGAATACTGATGCATCTCTTCTAATATGTTTCTTTTGAAGCACACACACAATGAGAATAAAAATTCTTCAAGTACAGTCAGCAGTGTGGGAAGAATTTAAATTAGATGATTAAAAAAGAGGTCCCATAAATGCTAAGGCTACTAACAATTTAGATGTTCTAGATATTTTAATGACAAATATAACCTGTTGAGTCTCTACTACACTAAAGATACTCCTACACTAGTTTTTCCACTGGCTTTATGACTGTTGCTACATAAAAAGAATATTTAAAACATATGAGACATGTTTTTCTGCCTTATGTTAAATGTTTAGGAGACAAACCAGAGTTCTTAATGGAAGAATAAAATTTTATTTGTAAAAGGTATGTAGTCTTTGTGGTCAAATGTGATTTTGGTTTGCAGCTATAAACATATTGTTCAGATTCAGATGAACAAAAACTCACTCTTATTTAAGTTTGTTTTCCTTGATGGTGGAGAGGAGAGAGGTATTATTCAAAGACAGAGGTATTTAAAAAATTAACACCTGTTGTATTTGGCATATACCCCAGAGAAATATGTAAGTGGATTTTGACAGGGTGGCTTGGGGTAGGGTGCATCTGCTAAGCATCGCTTTACTTTCTGAAACTCCTTTAAAATGAAAACTCATTGATAACAGTTACGTTAGAAGAAAGAAGTGGTCACTACCATTGTGAAAGACATGGAAACTGTAGTAGTATATTTTCTAGTCGAGGAGACAATTCAGATCAGATTGTCTCATATTCATATCAGATCATAGCAGGTTCATATCAGATAAGTGTGCTCCTTCAGTTTATAGTCTCCATTAATATAATAATTAAATAAATAATTCCGAGTGCCTGGAATTTAGAAGACACTCAACAAATGTTTATTGAGGCTACAGCCTCGATGCTGGAACCAGATTTTGAGAGTTTAAATTTCAGCCTACCACTTTGTAACATTTTGGGCAAGTTTTTTTCCCGCTCATTTTTAATTTCCTCATTTTTAAAATGAGGATACTAATACCACTTACTCTCTAAGGGTTGTTGCAAGGATTAAATGGAAAAAAATCACTGGAGAACAGTGAACTTGTAGTTACTATTAAGTGTTAACTTCTTTTTAGTGAATGAGTAAATGACACAAATTATTCTTAGAGGCTATATTTAAAAATTATATTAGATATTCTTCAGAATTCAATTGAAATGTTCCACTGTGATGTGTTTATGACTTGTTATTATTTTGGCACCTTATGTAGTTACTGTCTTTTCTTGACTTCATTGCCCATATCAAGACTCTGCTCAGGTATTCAGGTGGCCCTTGGAGACTGAGTCAGACATCACTGTCCTTGAAAGTAATACCTAAACTTGATTTGCTTCATGAAGACAGGGCTGTGTCTCATGTTGAGGCAGCCTCAGCACCTCAGCTTGGAACCGTATTGGCACACAGCAGTGTTCAATATCAATTGTATCAGCAAACACTGACTATGTGCTATGCCCTGTGCAAAGTAAGATGAACAATATGTGATATTTGTACACTTAAAAAAAAACACAATTGTTTACTAATAAAGATGACAGAGCAGTGGTGGAACAGGAAGTGACTCAGGCCAGACGAAAAGGAAATTGAAATCTGCTCTTGCTTCTGTTCCCAACTTGCTGAGGAAAAATTATTTAACCTTTTTCAAACTCAGGGGTTTTTCCATCTGTGTAATGAGAAACAGAATATATGCTCTACCTATTTTACATGGATTTTTTAAATTATAAAATTGATGTGACAGTAATTGTAAAGGTAACTTGAAAAGTTAAAATGATTAAATAATTGCAAGGATATTATTATAATTCTACAAATAGAAGTAATACTTAGGAGAAGGTTTTGATGTAAGAGCAAATAGACTGTCAAAGGCTTAGGAGCCCACTTTTTCATGAACTGGTTGTAGAGACTGCTCTTTGTGGCTATTAAAGTTGAGAGCATTTTGTTTTTCTTTCTGTCACCTGGTAAATTTTATAATATAAATATGTGTGCATGTATGATGATACAAAGTGAGAATCATTGTTTTATAAATTATAAAACTGAAGACCAGAGAAATTCATAGATTTAAAAGATCTACATTAAATAATGTATAGATTTTAGAATTTTGTAAAGTTCACATATGTGGCAAATCAAAGAAGTCATAACAGCAAACATTTTCCTTCCGTGTCCATTGTTCCTTTGAAAAAAATTTTCCCTCCTGTCCTTGCCCAGGAGGTAATTCAATCTAGTGCATGCTTACATGGTAGGAAAGAACTATTATAAGTAGGAAAGGGTATTGTGGTTGTCAGAATTTTAAGATGCCCCACAAGATTTCTACCCTCTGGTGTCTGTCCTTACATAATTCCCTTGCTACAAATGTAGACCTGAGCTGTCACTATAATGAGGCTTTAAGAAAGGGAGATTATACTTGGTGAGTCTGACCTCATCAGGTGAATCTACTACACTCTTCCTATACAGAATGAGATTCAGAGTCAGTGAAAAAAAAATTTTTTTTGACACAAAAGAGAATATCTGTTGCTTGCTATGAATATAGAGGACCACATGGCAAGGAATATGGGTGTCCTTAAGAGCTTAGAGAAACCTGCAGCTGACAGCATGGAATTAGGAACCACAGTCCTACAGCTGCAAGGAACTGACATCTGCCACAACTACATGGTTTTAGAAGAGGAGCTGAGCTCCAGGGGAGAATGAAGTCTGGCTGACACCTTGATTTTCACCTGGAGGCCTGAGCAGTGAAACCAGTGTCTTTGTGCTTGGACTTCAGAGCTCTAGAACTATGAGCTAATAAACTGGTATTGTTTTAAGTAGCCAAGTTTGTGGTAATTTGTGATGGAGGAAAAGAAAATTAATGCAGGGAAATTAAGCGATTGGCTTTGCTATTTGTGTTACACTTGATTTACTTTCTATGAGCAGCTGCTTCTGAAAAAAGTAAATTGGACCAGATTAACTTGAATATCCTAGAATTATTCTGAGACAGAAATACTGATTTTAGATCATAGATTTAATAACAACATGCTGTTAAACCTTTATCAAGCCACAATGTTGGCTCTAATCTCACAGACCTTTCAGAAATATTAAATATTTGAAATTGAGAAATATTTTTATAAATACGTTTTAAATTCATGCTCTATTTTTAAAATGTCATTTTACTATCTGTCACTGTGACAGACTTGAAGGTGATAGGTGATGAGAAATGCAAATTTTGAGTTTGCAGATTTGAGGACATTCTCTCTCTCTCTCTCTCTCTCTCTCTCTCTCTCTCTCTCTGTGTGTGTGTGTGTGTGTGTGTGTGTGTGTGTGTGTGATGAGATTACAGAGAGATTCATATGTATTTGGGTGTTTGAGACTAGCAGTATGCTTAGGCTTCTGTTTGCATGGATAGACTCTGGAGAAAAGGGGCCTGCAAAAGGACATGTTAATGTATTGGTTCCTGGAGAGCTGAGGTTGGAGAGAGGAGGAGTTGCAGATGATGACTTGGCACTGGGAATACTGTCTGACTTGGACTACATATTACCTTACAGAGAGAAAGACTATAGTTGGAATTTCAGGAATTGTTTTCAGGAAAATTTGCACATAAACTGGGCTGCATGGATCTCCAGGGGCCAAAATGAATTGGAGTGAAGGATTTTAGTGTTCTTCCCTCTTCCTTGTGAACGATGGCATTGCCCTGGAGATAGGAAGGCCATAGGTGCTCAGGATGTACCCAGAGGAACACTGACAGCACTGCAGGAGAAGACAAACCATTGATTGAGAGGGAGAGAGAACGCAGGAGGGCTAACATTGTTTGCGTGTAGGGTAGGGAGTAGAGACAGTAAATTGGAACATGTTGATTCTGAGGTCCCTGTAATATGGAAATAGAGGTTATAAAATGTAGACTGGAAACTCAGAATGAGGTTTTGTTGAGTGTATATTTTGACAGTCAGTATATTGGTGGCAGTTGAATTCATGGATGTGGATAAGATCATCTTGGGGGAGTATATAGGATAATAAGAGAAAGCTCTGGAGATAGGCAATACTGGAAAATACTGATAAGTTGTCAGAGTTTGGAAGAGAATTGAAACAAAGTAATATCCTGGCAGCTAAGGGAAAATGAGGTTTTATATCTTTATAAAATTTATTCCATCCTTTATAATACCTACTGCATAGCTTTAGAGGGGTTTAACGATCCAGTCATTAAAATAAATTTCTTCTCGGAATCAGCCACACTCAATGGTGATCCTCATTTCTTTGCCAACAGTATTACTTTCCTTTAACAATCCAGAAAGAATTTACCAAGCATTTCCTCTTTTGTGATTAAATAATCATTACTTGCTAATTTAAGAAGGACTTTAATTTTTAATTTACTCTTATATAAAGGATAGCTTATGCAATGACTTTGAGCCAAAATATCAGTGAATTTTTCTTTGTCAATACTGAAAACATAGCACAGAATAAAAGCATCTCATTAAACCATGTTCCTGTGTTTTGCAGTTTCTAAATCACTAGTGTCATATTAATTCAGAGAACTGTCTTTTAAACTGTTGGTTTTAAGGAGAGACCTAATCAAGTCAGCCAACAATAATTCTCTAGGTTGCTAATTAATGAATTTAATAATTTATCTAGTGTTGAATAATTCCTTTTATGGTTGATGGATTCATAAATAATTATCTAGGATTTGAAGAATATGTAATATTTTCATTTATATTAAATACCTTAGAAAGTTAATCACCTAAATCTAGACTAATATACTTGGAGGAATCTGAAATTCATTGAGGCTCAAGTTCTATCAGAATTCCACTTTTGAGCTTTTTTTTCCTCCTCAGATGTCCCAGTTTCATATTATTCTTTCCCAGAGACTTTGATGCTGCCCTAAGCAGCTATTTACATCTTCAAGGCCTTCAGAAAAACTGTCTTATTTGAATGCTAGCCCATAAGGATACTTACGGGGATAAGAAATAAATTATATTCTCATTCCTTCTGCTTTTTGTGTTGTATAACCCTAGAATAGCTGGTTAATTCTGTGGAAGAAAAGGAATTGGTAAAAGTTATTATTTTACTCCCTTCTTTGGGGAATAAGATAAGTATTGTTTAAATGTGACATGAAATTGAGTAAAGAATGCTTCTAGAAGGTTTCCGCCAATACACACAGACTTATGTGTGGTGTTTAACCTTAGCAAAAGAAGAATTTGTAGGAGTCATAAGGAGAATATTAGATTTTATTGAGGGAGATACCTGGAAAACCCTAAGGAAACCTTAGGAAGCAGAAAAAAATTTAACTGTCCCAACTGTCTTAAATAATAAAACTTTGTTGAAATCCAGGACAGAAAAGTGATTTTCAAAAAAGTTATACAGATTTTGCACTGGAAATATTTTAAAAATCAACTTCTATTTCTAGTTCCTTAAATCTCACTGAGTTACCCTGCTAACAAAACAAAGATAATTTGGAGACTTTTTTCTGAGAGACTTTAAACTCTACATTTTTTTGGTCTATTTCTCCACATAGGCCTATTGTATTTTTCAGAAATAATACGGATTACACCAGACATACTCAAAGTATGTAGGAAGAAGGAAAGTCTGATCTTAGCTAATTTTGAGTAAAACATCAGACAAAATTCACTTCCTTTTTAAATATACAGTTCAAATTAGCTGAATTTACCAAGTCAAACATTAGAGATACGTATGATATAGTCTAAAGAACACAGACTCTCTTGATTTAGTGCCTCTTATGCCAGCTGAGGGCTGTGAACTATATGGCAAGGCACTTAATTGCTTGGAATTTTAGTTTGGGGTCTGTGAAATAAAAGGAGTATAATGAGGATCAAGTGAGAATTTTTGAAAATGTAAACTGTAAAATTGTTGTTTGAAACCATATAATTGGAATGTTATTTATCATTACAATTTAATTAGAAAAGAATAGTTTTATTTGTAGCTCATGTGGGTGTTCTTGGTGTTTTGGTCTGTCTTACTCTTATAGAACTTAATAGACTAATAAACCTATAAAAGTAAAAACAGAAATCCCTGTTGGTTATTGATTATAAAACACACATATATACATATGTGTGTATGACCTATTAATTAGGGTAGGCTAAGCTGTTGCAATAAATAAATATCACAATGGTGGTTAAATAACAGTGCTAAATGATTTTCATCTAGCTGGCAGTTCTTATAGTTAATAGAGCTGAAATGGCCCTTGTAATGATGAAAAGGGGAGGAGTCTCTCTGGGTCCACTGACTTCCGTGCAGGTGAGGTGGAATTTGCACACATTGCTTCCACCCACAGTCCATGGGCAAGGGCTTGGGCATGTGGCCATATTTAAGGCATGGGAATTTATAAATAGTGTCTAGCTTGGCATCCATATCTCACCTAGAATTATATCACTATCAGAAGAACTGATTTTGGTGGACAGCTAGCATGTACTCCATGATGGCTACTACTTATTCCTAATTTTCTTTAAATAAAATAGTATGTTGAATGATTTACATATTAAATACTATATAATATGCCAGTAGGTAGTTCATTTGTGTCTGACATAGTAAGTACTCAAGTGGTAGTTCTTATTATTACATGAACATTTCATTTAATAACAATGAACAAGAATGTTGTATTCTTGGTATAGTGCGTAGTAGCTGAAGTATAATAGCACATGTCCATCTTTAATGTGTGACAAGTTTCCTGTAGTCATTAAATATTTAAAAAATTATTTAGATAAAAGGATTCTGGATGTACCAGATGCGAATATTGCATATATAAGCTTGCTTAATGCTATTTGTTACAAAAATAAATTGATGATTAAAGGATGTGGCTTCAGAAGCAAGAGGGAAATAGAATTTCTTATTCAAAGTGTTCTGTACCTATGGATTTGTTAGTGATGAAAAAAGCTTTGACATATATAATGTCTTATTGCAAATATTCCCAAATTAACAAATTTATCACCATCTAAGAATTTTCATAATTATGAATGAGCTCATAAGACATATCTCTCTCTAAACAAATTGCATTAGAGACTAGAATTTGAGGGGGGGGCGGTTAAAAAAACCTTTCCTTTTCAATGAGCCCTTCAGTGTCAAGATTATGCAACATTAAGTAAAAGAATTTTTGCAGTGCAAAAATATTTACTTAATGACGTATGTTGGAAAAATATGCCTGTGCTATTCTGCAGGCTGGAATGATGTGGTGTCTGGTGATCTATATACTGCCCAGGCACAGAAATCTGAAGTTAATTTTGGCTTCTCTATACATTCATTATCTTTTCTGTGTGTGTGTGTGTGTGTGTGTGTGTGTGTGTGTGTGTGTGTGTGTGTGTGTGTGTGTGTGTGTGTGTGTGTTTTAGCTCTGGGAAATAAATGGATAATACATAAATCATTGTTGCATTCATTAATTATTGTACACTTATGAAAAATAGATGTTACTACAAAATACTCTTTTAGCAAATTCAAATAAAAGCCAGTTCGTACCCATCAACCTAACCTTAACACATACTTTTAAAAAATGTTTCTATCATAAACATATAACATAGTCAAGACATAAAAGATCTAATTTGTTTTAGCAACATGCACATTTGAACCAGCATGTAACATCCTGGTTCATATTATCAAGAACAATCCTTACTTTCATCATTTTATAGGATTCATTTTTGTCTGTATAGACCTGGCACAGGAAGATCTCAGTGCCACATGAGTCCACCTGTTACTTTATAAAATGTACTGTATACTGACTGTGTAATCAGAAATGTATCTAGCAAATTATAAAAAAAGATACATGAAATTTGAAGTTAAACAGACCTAAAATTATATCCTGACTATCACTGTGCAGTACTATACAAGTTACTTTTTTCCGAACATGAGTTTTCTCATCTATAATAATACCTACCTCCCAGAACTGATGTGAAGACTAAATGGAAGAAGAATATGAAAAATATCTAATACACACAAGGAACAATACTAGAATCTTCAGACAAGTATTTAGGATAAGGTATTTGTAGTATTTTTTTTTCTTTCAGATTTCTGTCTCTATCTTTTCTTCTGTCCACTGATCTGCATTGCTTGTCTTTTTTTTTCCCATAAAGCTATAAATGGGATGTGGCACTTCCTAGTATCAAAAGCAATATCTTGGATTAGTTTGTTTTAGCCCTGTCCCTGTCCTCTGTTCTATTCTGGTGGGAGAGATTTTAAAGGTCTCAGTGGCTTCAGATGAGAACAAGAACATCCAAGAACTACATTTCCACACTGATTTATCTTTCTAAACAGTTTCATTGCACAAGAATGACCTGCTCCAGGACTAAAGTCAGCACTGTTAGCTGATGAGGGGATTTGTTCTCTTTTTTACTTTGCTCTACCATTTCGGTCATTCAGTATTTCAACCTGTGGACTGGGTCATTTTTAACATAATGGAGGCAAGACATTGTGCCCCCGCAGGCCCATTTTACCTTTCAGCTTATCCATCTTTCTCCAGAGAAGCAACTTTGACTAAGCCAGGATGCTCAGAGAATGAGTGTGACAAAATAGTGTGTAAAATCTAATATAAGTAGTTTAGTCTCACTGCCCATTTTGCTAATGTTAATTTCTATAAACATCCAGGGTAGTGATAAAACACCAAGAACTGATGTGCCTGGGCATCTCAAACAGAACATGGCCAAAACAAAACTGTGTTTTCCTCACCCCCGCAGGTTTACCGCTCCTGGTCTTCTGCATTTCAGTAGTGGCACTGTCTTCCACCCAGTGGCACCAATATCTAGAAGTTAGCCTTGCTTCTCACATTTACTCCATCAGCCACTAACCCTCATTCATAATGTATCTCAACTCTGTCTTTTCTCTTTCTCCTGACATCCTGTTGCTTTTCTTCACGCTGCTACTTTTAGTTTTCCCTGGCATGTGTCCCCCTCTCCACCATTAGGCTCTAAGCTTCATGAGAGGGATTCAACAAGTTCTTTGCCACTGTGGTCACAGTACCTAGAATAATGCCTGTTCACAACACATTTAACACACATTTATTAAAATACTTTTTTTCTTTTTGAATAGAACTCTCTGCAGTTTGTATCATCACAAGACTTAACTTCACATTAATTATGTGAGGACATTAATTAATGGTAGGTTGTGTTAGTTTATTTCATGTCTTCAGATTTAATTAGTCAGAAATTTAGGATAGCTGAAACATTTATGTTTTATAACCAAGAGATGGTTGATGAGACTATAATAAACTATACACTGACCCCTGCAAAACTGACATGAAAAACAAGAGAAAATAAGAGTGTACTGACATCTCATGATCACTAAAATGATATTCTAGGTTATTTAACCTTTAGGTGAGGTGTTCAGAGTCCAAGATAATGAGGGGATTTTTCTATGGGTATTTTTTTTTTTGAGCTACAAATAATTTCTGAATTTGTGTTTAGATCACCTTACTACAAGTGTAGCCCTAACTACTAGTAGAGCCAAGGAAATGAGTTATGCTGCTTTCTCCATCAGTAAGGGGACACTCAATATAAATTTCCTAGCCAAGGATCTGCCACCAAAAGTCTTTGGGTTTTAATTAAATCATATGAAAGGTCAGATTGTTTAATATATTTATTTTTATGATTATTATTCCTGGTTAACATTTTTTAAAGCCTGTTTTTCAATATGCGTTTGGTGAGTTTTGTGGCATATAGTCTCTCTTCCTCGCTTTTCTCCCCTCTCCGCTCCCCTGCCCCCGCCCCATTTGTCTTTATGGAAAGAATTATATCCTTTTGAGATTGCTTTTAAAAAAAACTTGCCAGTTCTATCAGTGTTTGAAAGAGATTAAGAAAGCATCTACAGTCTAGTACTACTATTGTATTTTACTTGATTCACCTTTTAAACTCAAAATTTCCAATAATGTTCTAAAAATAAAGCAGCACAAGCAATAAATATCTTAAAAAGGAAACTGATTTCTGTACCTTTGGAATTTCCTCTTGTTCCTTGCTGAGAGCTGGTCAAAGATGGCTCATGAAATAATGAATGACTAGATGAATTAATATTACTCCTAAGACTAACAAGCAAGTATAAATGTCTTTGGGAAGTAAGGCCACCTTGCAACATTATAGATATTAGAAAAAACTCAGCATATGTGCATTGACCATAATAAACATGAATAATCCAAATACATCTTTAAAAAAGTGGTAGCACATCTTTACCTTGTTAATGAGGAATGCAGTGAAGTGCACATAGAAGCTGAAGCAACGTGCATGGTCACTATTGTATTGTCATGTGGAAGAACTAAAATTCAAACATCCAAAGGTGGCAATCAAGTCTTGAGTAGTGGTATGTTATTTATTTCCATTTTTTAAATATAAGAAACAAGCACTTGGTCTCAGCATACATGTGAGGAACTTATTTACACATTTATCTGGCATTTAGGAACTGCTCAGCACGCGTTAGCTGGTGTCATTATATTGTTTAAGGATTTCTTGTCTATTGTTCATGTTCCTGTGGAAGTTGTTCATGCTATTAAAATCCAATTTGGCTGAACTCCTAGGGCATGTAGCTTCTGAGGGTGGCTATCTATCAAGCCCTGGAAAACTATAATTCATCGTGCTCTTAATTTTAGTAATGTATTAAGTATGTATAGAATAAAGGATTAGATGCTGTCCCTGAAACATGGACTCATAAGAAGAACACCAGATCAGTAATTTCCAGACAATAAACAAAACAAACCTTTAAAGAAATGTCTGTTTTGATTATTTCCTGCCCCTCTGCCACTGGGGATTTTGTTACGTCAGAGATATACTACAAAGAGTCATTGGCTGTCATGGAGCAATAAAGAAAGGGCAGGTGACTAGTGTGGAGACCAGAGGCCATTTCTTGGTGGCTTCCAGTAGCATAAGCTAATCCCTTCTGTGGAAACTGATACAAAACCACGCTACTTCTTTTGTGGTTGAGATTTGCAAGCTGGCTTTGTTCATTTCTGGAGAGTACATGCTTTGTATGTCCCCACATAAGAAACTTTTCAAACACGGAGAAAATTGCTGCCATTCAGGCTCACAATTTCTGACTGGCATTGTTCTATTTGCATGGCATTGAGGTTGGAAACACTGATGACTTCAATCAGGAATTCATCATTTCTATTATTACATGATTACCTGTGATCATCAATACTTCTGATGGATGCAGTCATGCATACTGCAGGTTCGTGTTTCCCAGTGGGTCTTAACAATGGTTGAGTAGGACAAAACATCTGAAATCTTCTTTGTGAAGTCAAAGATAACATTTGGCTTGGTGAAAGAGAAATCCTCTAAATTGAATTTTTTGAATAATATTTGGAGTCCGTGGATTTTTTCATTTCCATATTCTAACAGAAAGTGAGCCCATCTGATGATTTGACTGGCAAGATATATGAGCCCCTCGCTTAACTATTGTAAGACCTATTCCAAGGAGGCAGGTGGAAGACGAGATAATTGCTCTTAGAATGCCAGCAGGAAAAAATACCTTAACTTTGATATTTTTCAGCTTTTCAAAAGAGGGCAGAGGTGAACTTATAAAAAGAGAATTCCGTCTCATCTCTTTCTCACACAGCTGTATCCTACAACTTTGTTAGTGCCAAGATGCCTGTGTGGTAGATTTACACAGGTAACTGAGGATGTGTCATTGGAACTATACCGAGGTCACTGAGAGAACATGTCGACTCTTGAGAGGTGTTTGTAATTTAAAATCTTTTGAAGGTTCACTTTTGTAATTCTAGTTTCCTCCTTTCAATTGTATTTATAAGGACGTCACAATTGTGCATCACAGTTTCCTGTATTAAAAGAAATTAAAATTCGTGTAGAGATTTGTTCTGAGTTGCATTGACGTTTTATTTTAAAAGTGAGGGAGGTAAATAAGGATTATTATTTCTATTTTTGTAGAAGCCAAGGGAAAAGGAATTATGGTCCAGTGTGTGTAGATTAGAGCCACTGTGGAATTTGTGGAATGGTGTTTATAGAATTGAAGATCTGGTGCTAATACTATTCCGTTCTATTCAGAGAACCTAAACAAATCAAAAGTAAAAGCAAAAATAATTAAAAAGGAAAGGAAAGTAATAAACACAGAGTCAAGTCGAAATAAGCCATTTAAGTAATACCATAAAAATGCAAATCTAATTGTGAAATCTGATGTTTTATTTGCCTTTTCAATGATACCTGGATATTTAGAAGACCCCTGTCTATTTCTTGAAAGCTCCTTTAGATAGTTTAAGGACAATAAAACTTTGTGTGCTACTTTACATTAAAAACATTGAGATATTTCAGGAAAAGAAGGGGTTATCAGCTTTTATTTTATTTGTATGGGGAATTCTCTAGTTTTTATTTTTCAGTTACTAATTCACAATATTCTTTCTCTGAAAAATTGCCATTTATAGCCACACAGAAATGACAGGGTTTATCTCAAGATTTTCCTACATGCATTGGTGTTCTCTAGATTACACTGACATTGGTAATTGTAACCAGCTGTTTTTTTTAAGTGACATGGTTCTGGAGGCTGTTGGTGTGTTTTCTACTGACATGCAAGGAATAACTTGTTTTACTTTTATCATGTTGTGGCTAATAAGGCTGAACACAAGTATAAATATTATTTTTGAGGTGAAATATCATACATGCACAACTGAGTTCTATTTCTACCTCTATTGATAACACACACATACACAGAGTCAGATTTTTTCATCAGCATATATAATACATCTTGGTCAAACTGTATGATTTTAAAAATTGACCATACCTGAAGATCTTGTGTATGATACAGAGACCAACTAATAAGAATAAATACAAAAGTTTTGTAATATATAAAACTCTGGACATGTACTTAGATAGTATGATGCATTTTTCAGTCTGAATACTGATTTTACAAATCTGGGTATGATCTGGAGTTTTCAACTGAACATTTTTTCAACATTATTATGGTATTTTTATTGGTAAGACAACGCAGGAAAACAAGAGCCTTTTACATTGTGATCAGTGACTGTTTCTTCACAGAACTTTAGCCTGCACCAGGTTTCTGATGATTTGATTTTTGTAATTTGAAAATTCCCATTCTTGTTTACTTCCCAGACAAATAGTGTTGCCATTTGGACTGAGGTAGGGTTTTTCCTGGAAGTGAGATGTCTGGCTCAGATTTTTTCCTGGAAGTGAGGTATATCCCCTTAATGAGATTTTCTTAGTAAAATATATATGTTGTGTATCACATTCTGATTTCATGCGAAGCTTGTATTCATTATGAAAATAACTTGCAGAAAATGCCTGCACCATGCTTGGTTTCTAGAACTAAATTTCTTGGAGGAAGAACAAGGCTTCATGGTATACTAATGTTGAGGGATTGCTTTTAGGCATAGTGTTAAATATAACAAAACAGCTATTTAAAGTAGTAGTATACGTGGCATTCAATTATGTATGCACAAAGCCTCATATTGTTAGTTGAAATAGAAAAATTAATATTGATGACTTAGAAAAATAGACAACATAAATTGGACTTCTAGTTCATAAGATGGTGCAAATTCAATGGAAGACTTGCTGGGAGGAATGTCAGTGTTATGCCTATGGTGATAGTTGCTGGAGGTTCTGTGACTTATATGGAAGTCATGCCCACCTGAAAGTTGTAATTTACCATCATTTTGTTTCAAGTTTGCAGATGGATTAGTATATTGTGAACTAATATGTATCTTAATGCCATTTATTAGGGACTATAATTTGGTCATGTGAGTCACTTTTTTTTCTAAAATTGTTTGTGAAACATGTAGAAAACAATGATTATATTGAACAGAAACCTACTTTTATTATATTTGGAAAATTATATTAGAATTTTGCATTCTCTCTGTTGAATACACCAAAGGCAAATTTGAAAAGCGAAGTCCAACAGATTTGGGTTCTGCATATTTTCCCTTTTATTCTCCTTTTGTTGTTTTTGGCTCCCAAGCTGGCCCTGGGTTCCCTCTTAATGTTGTACTGGCAATGTATTAATAAGAAACATAGGTAAGTTGTTTATTGACTGACAACTACAGCTTTTTAAGTTGATGCATAAACTTTTTTACATCTGTATTGTGATGTGACATGGCAAAATTGTCTGTGTCCCAAAAGCCCACACAATAAAAGCATCTCTCCCCCAGAATTAAAAAAAAAAATAATAGTATTTATAACCATGAGCTAAGATTTTTAGTAAATTTTAGAAAGATCATGAACTTTGAACTCAGACTCATATTCAAAATGACAATTATTAGTTATTTAACCTAAACCAAGTTTTAAAAATTGCCTCTGAGCCTCAGTTTCGTCACCTCTAAAAGGATCATGCCACATAAATGACACGGCTGTTGTAGTGGGTGTATTAATGTATATTAAGCACCTTGTACTCTCTCAGGAACAGGGCAAGTGAACAATAGCTCTCATTATTGTTTTTCTACAGAGCTGCTTCTTGTGCTCTTAAATATTATGATTGTCCAATCCATTTTTTTGTGTGTATCCAGCCACCTTTCCTAGGTGTGACAACCAAAAACAATTGTATTTGGCTCCATTTCTGGGACTATCTATGTCGTGTATATGATTAAATTTTGTTCTTAAAGGTTTTTGATTATAGGAAGTCTGAGTGTTGCATTAATCATATTTTATATATCATAATACCTTATTCATATTTGGCTAACAACTAATTTACTACGTGACTAGCATTCATTGGCCAAAGAAAAATATGATCTGGTGAACCATTAACATTCATTGCCTCTATATCTGCCTTTCTATCAAAGGTGCCTTTTTTAGGGCTGCATTCTGAATGAATTTCATTATAAAGAGATCCCAAGGGTGTTGACTAAAGGTTAACCTGAACTATATATGAAATACATATATCTGTTTCCTCAGATAAACTTAAGCAGATAGATGAATAAGAATTTTATGGTAAGATATGACTCCTGGATTTATTCATAACACAAAGTAGATATACAAATAATCCAATTGTTATATCTATCGGCTTAGATTAGCACTAAAATTTGTAGGACTATTGTGCTAAGATTTGGGGGAAACTTTAATAGTAAGAGATTATAATCAATTTTACCTTATACTGAGCAGCTCTCATAAGAAGACTAACCCAAAAGAAACTAATTTTCTAATGGGTATAAATAAATGTATTCTGAAATCACAAAGAATAGTTTTAAGTTTGCCATTTCAGTTTAAGTTAATGGAAAACACTTGCATTACAAACAAGATAATTATCCTGAAGTGATAAAGTATCACAGACACAAACCTATAGAAATGAAAGAACTAATGCAGTGTCATTATTAAAGTTTTTATGCAAACAAATCATATTTTCCTATTTCGATATGGTTTGGTGTTGTAGATGTGGATTATTGTTTCATGAAACATTTTAATGATATGTAATGGGAACTTAATGGTACCTAGCTTACAGAGTTCTGTATCAGAAAAAAAGGGCACCCCAATAAAAAAGTTTTAGTTTATTTATGAAGTTTATTTCCTCTTTTGAAACTTTCTCAAAACATATAATAGTAACTTAATTATAGCGTTATTTGAAGCCTCCCGTGAGTGCTATGCATGACCAAAAGAGACCATTAGTAAAAACTTTTCTTCTTCCCAGCCCAGACTCTTTGTAACCATATAATGTTCCAAGTCTCTAGGGCTGTCTGGTAGGCAGAATAATGCCCACCCCCCAAAGAAACTCAGAACCTGCTACCTTACATGGCTATTATAGTAAGTTTGGGCTGCTATAACAGAATATCATAAACTGCAAGGCTTATAAATGACAAAGGTTTATTTCTCATAGTTCTGGGGGCTGGAAGTCTGAGATTAGGGTGCCAGCATAATTGGGTTCTAGTGAGGACCCTATTCCAGGCTTCATATGACCCTTTTCTTGTATCCTTATATGGTAGCTGAGTGAGACAGAGCTTTCTGGGGCCTTTTATAAGAACACTAACCCTTTCATTAGGGCAGTACTCTCACGATCTCATTACCTCTCAGAGGCCCCAACCCTAATACCATCATTTTGAGAGTTAGAATTTTAACATGAATTTTAGAAGGACAGAAAAATTCAGTTATTAACAATTGCAAAAGGGGCTTTGAAGATGTGATTAAGGGTAAAGACACTGAGATGGGAGATTTTACTGGGTTATCTAGGTGGGCCCAACCTATTACATGAGTCTTTAAGAATGGAACCCCTTTCCCTGATGAGTCAGAATGATGAGACTGGAGGAAGGGAAGACAGTTTCAAAGTGTGAGAGGAACTTAACCTGCTGTTGCTGGTTTCGAAGATAGAGGAGGGGGGCCATGAGCTAAGGAATGTGGTGGCCTTTAAAAACTGGGAAAGGCATTTCGTTTATAGCCAACCAGAAAATGGAGATTGAGTTTTACGACTGCAAGGAACTGAATTTTGTCAATGAGCAAGAAATGGCTTTTCTCTTACAGCCTTCAGCAAGGAATGTAGCCTGCCAACACCTGGTTTTAGTATGTTGAGCTATAGAACTGTAAAGTAATACAATTTTGTTGTAAGCCACTATCTTTGTGGTAATTTGTCATAGCAACAAAAGCAAACCAGTACAGATGAGTTGACTTCTACACACCATTCCAAGCAGATCAACATAAGTGGACAGTGGGGTTGGACCTTAGTAAGTCGATCTTCAGGGTGGAAAGAAACCAAGTTGGCCTGGAACCTCTACTGCTCACTTCTTGACCACAATTGCAGGATCATGAGGAAGCATGAACATGAGATATTCTGATGCAGTAACTCCCTTTTGTCATTCTAAGTTGTGTCTCCAAACCTCTGGCTCTTATAAATTGGATTGGATTGTGCATAGACTTCCAGCCTCTTTTGTCTTCTGATGAAAGGCCTAGACCAAAAGCAGTGCATTGTACTCCTTGGCCCTTCTCCTGCCCACCGCAGCCCCCCCCCCCCCCGCCCCACCCTTTGAACTTTACCCTTGAAATCTACTCCTCAGGTGGTAAGATGAGAAGGGAAGAAAAAGGCATTACACTTCTTCCTGAGATTTAGAGCAGAGATGACCTAACTGGCTCACTCACAGGTGTCCCTCAAGTGGGAAGGACAGAGGTCCTCCTGAGCTGGGCAGTCTGAAAATGTCTTTCCACTCCAAATACATGGTAGCAAGCACTTTGAAAGAGAGTCAAGAGAGAAAGAGTGAGAGTCAAGAGAGAATATTGAAAAAGAGGAAATTCCAATCGTTAAAGCTCCATGCACAGGAGAAAAGGGCTCTAACTTGTCAGGTCACATGGATAGCCATCTCCATTATTCTTATTATTACCATCATCATCATTATCATATTATTCAAACTAAAAAGCATCATTTATCTCACCCTCTCCACCCCCCACCTCTGGCAACCACCAATCAGTTCTCTATTTCCGTGTTTTTTTTTTTTTAATTTTTTTTTTAGA
The DNA here is from genome assembly GCA_003508835.1 of Eonycteris spelaea. NCBI lineage: Eukaryota > Metazoa > Chordata > Mammalia > Chiroptera > Pteropodidae > Eonycteris > Eonycteris spelaea. The sequence goes on from PUFA01000070.1 coordinate 5,226,731, forward strand.
TTCCACATATAAGAGAGTTCATATGGTATTTGTCTTTCTCTGTCTGACTTATTTCAGTTAGCATAATGCCCTGAAAGTCTATCTATGTTGTTGCAAATGGTGAGATTTCATTTTTTTATGGTTGAACAATATTCCATTGAATCTATTCACTGCAGTTTCTTTCTCCACTTATCCATTAATGGACACTTAGGTTGTTTCCATGTCTTGGCTATTTTAAATAATGTTGCAGTGAACGTGGTGGGTGCATTATGCTTCTGAGTTAGTGTTTTTATTTTCTGTGGGTACTCAAGAGTGAAATAGCTAGATCATATGGTAGTCTATTTTTAATTTTTTGAGGAAACTCCATACTGTCTTGCATAGAGGCTGCACCAATTTGCTTCCCATCAATGGTGCATAAGGGTTCCCTTTTCTCCGTGTCCTCACCAACACTTATTATTTGTCTTTTGATGATTGTCATTCAAACAGGTATGAGTTGATATCTGATTGTGGTTTTGATTTGCATTCCCCTGATGATTAATGATGTAGAGCATCTTTTCATGTCCCTGTTGGTCCTCTGTATGTCTTCATTGGAAAAATGTCTATTCAGATCATCTGCCCATTTTTTAATTGGTTTGTTTTTGCTATCGAGTTGTATTATTTCTTTATATATTTTGGATATTAGCCCTTTACCAGGTATTTCATGGAGAGTATTTTATCCTATTCAGTACCACTGCCTTTTCATTTTGTTGCTGTGCAGAAGCTTTTAAGTTTTGGTACCACTTGTTTGTTTATGCTTTTGTTGCTTTTAGTGTCAGATTAAAAAAATTATGACCAAAACCTATGTTAAGGAGCTTAAAGCCTATGTTTTATGATTTCACATCTTATGTTCAAGTCTTTAATCCATTTTGACTTAATTTTTCTGTATGGCATAAGATTGTGGCCCAGTTTCATTTTTTGCATGTGGCTGTCCAATTTTTCCAATATTTATTGAAAAGATTGTTCTTTCCCTTGTATGTTCTTGGTGCCTTTGTCTTAAATTAATTTACCATATATGCGTAAGTTTATTTCTGGACTCTCTGTTGTGTTTCACTGATTGAAAGAGATAAGAATTTAATCATATCCTCCATCAGTGTTTCCCATCTCAATCAGGAAGCTTGAGGACAGATCTTGCTGTTTATTCTGCCTAGAATACTTTAATAAGTCGGTTATTAGCAGACTTAACAAGTATTTTAAGATAATCGATTTGATCTTGAAAATGAAGGGTAGATCTGATTCTAAGTAAAGTGCCCAAGTAGAGTTTTGTGCTTTATATTTCTTTCTCTGAGCCTTCCTTGGATTTCTTGCTGCTGTGTCTTTCCTACCCTTATAATAAATAATGTCCTCAGGCTTACTAAAATGTTTACTTGAATGTAAAGTCCCTGTAGGAAAGGAGTTTTGTCGCTTGTATCCATGGATATGTCACCAAAAGGGAATCATTTGATCTGATACCTTGTAGATACTCAATAAATATTAGTCAAATGAATGAATAATGTATTTTTACTTTATTTGAGCATTATACCTTTCCAATTCCTGTGGTGCCTCCAGTTTCCAAAATTCTTTTACCTCCTGAGTAACTTCGTAGTGACGGTACGATTAAATTATATGAAAAGACTATTCTAGAACCATAGCATTTTTTTTCTCCCTCACATCTTATGACTTCCCTTTTACCACTCCGCTATAGGATTTCTTTAATACTTGTAACACTCCTACAGGCATCTTCCTATAGGAACTTTTATTTGGTGGTTTCTTAGGGCAGAGGACAGGAGGTAAAACCTAAGGCCCACCTAAAAAGGGCGATTTTAGAAATGAAAGCACTGCATCATCAGTGAAAGAAAAAAACCAGTAAAAACCCACTCTGCAGAAAGACAAGGCAAGAAAATAAGTTTATCTTCATATTGTTGTAGATAAAAAGAAATATCACCCCTGAGAATTCGTACGAACAAGATGGCTCTCATGTGAGTTTGGATTTTGAATTCTTTCCACTTGTGTGATTCATAAAAACCCTTAAGCCAAAAGCTAATTTCAACATCTCAATTTCCTTTTTCCTTAGAAAAGGTAGAAGCAGAGCTAATCTTTAGAGGAATTTCCTTCTATCTATGACTCCAAGAATTTCCTTAAACAAGGTAACAAAAAAAAATGAAGTCAAAGTTTCAACACGGTCCCATGTGAGAGCATCAGCCGAAAGTACATAACAGAATCAGACCCAGTGACAGGCAACTCTAATGTGGCCCCTCGATCTTTGCTTTCCAATATTCACATCCTGTGTAGTTTCCTCTCCTTGAGCATGGGTGGGAGCTGTGACTCTTAATCAGCAGAGTATGGCAAAGGGGATGAATTGTCATTTCTGTGATTATCATATATAATATTATATTGCACATCTTTTGAGGGCACTCTCCCCTTTGGTGGCTTTGAAGAAGCAAGCTGCTATGTAGTGAGATAGCCTATAGAGAAGGCCATAAGGCAGGAATCTGAGGGCAGTCTCCAGCCAACAGCCAGCAAGAAAGGGAGACCTTCAGTTTGGAAGACTGCAAGAACTGAATATTGCCAACAATCCTGTGAACCTGGAAGTGGGTCCTTCCCTAAATTGAGCCTCAGATGAGATCATGGCCCTGCCCAATGCACTGATTGCAGCTTTCTGAGATACTGAGCAAAGGTCCCATCTAGTCCATGTCCAGATTCCTGACCCACAGACACACATGCATAATAAATGTGTGTTTTATTCTAAGTTACTAAGTTTGTGATAATATTGTTATGCAACAATAACTAGTCCTCAGAAACTTCAGATGTTAGAATTATCAAAACAAAATATATGCTTAATATAATTTGAAGCAATAAAGAATGGGATTAAATATGAACAAGGAACAAGGGACTATAAACCAATCAAATATTCAAAAAGTAAATCGAACTTCTAAATGAAAAAATATATAAATTGATATTAAAACCTTAATGGACAGCCTAAACAATAGACATAGCTGAACATGGAATTAGTGGCCTATAAGAGAAAGCTGAAGAAATTTTTCAGAATGAACTTACCTTGGACCTTGCCGTTTATTCTGCTTGAAATACTTTACTTCAGATGGTCACATGGCTTGCTCCTTTACTTCTTTTAGGTTTCTGCTCAGAGACACCTTATTAAGGAGGCCTTCTCTGACCATCCATAATAAAAGAGCAACCTCTGCTTGCTCCCACATATGTGATAAGCTTTATTTTTCTTCGTAGTATTTATTACTCAGTGACATATCCTTTATTAACTAATTTGTTTATTGTATGTCTCCCCATATCCCACCTGATAGACTATTCATATTTAGTATAGTGACCCTGGGACTTAAAATAATGCTTTTTCCGTAGTAGTTGCTCAGTAACTATTTCTTGAATAAATGAGTGAATGAATGAAAGGGAACAGAGGGAAAAGAGATGATGACATGTGAAAGAGAACTGGAAGATGAAACACTTAGCCCTATCAAATGTATTATAATGTACTTATTTACTCCCAACCTTGCTTCACTGGAACGTTAGGTCTTAGAGGGCAGGGCTTTGACAGGGCTTTGTTAACCACTACTGTATTTCCAGTGCCTAAATCAGTGTTTAGCAGCTAGTGAGCACTCTATACTTATTGCCGAATAAAAAATAAAAGAAAGTTCTATTATCTATTGAATTAGAGTTTTGGAAGGAGAGAGGAGAGGGAATGATGGAGAGACAAATTTTGAAGAGTTAATGAGAAATTTTCAAAACATATAGAAGATACTAATTCTGAGGTTTAGGAAAACGCAAGGAATCCCAAGTAAACAAAAAAGAAATCTACACCTGAGGTTCATCCATTATAACAAAGATCTTATAATTAGCTCAACAAAAAGACAGTCCCTAGAAAGTAATGGCATATAGCAGAAATGGAAGCCAGAGACAGGCATAATATCTTAAGTTATTATAGAAAATTGTCTATAATTTTATATTTAGCAAATTACTCTTTCAAGAATAAGGGCAAAACAAAGATTATTTTTAGACAGTTTGTCATCAACAAATTCTTCACTAAAGAAAATTTCACTCATGTGGGATATAAAATTGAAAGCAACAAATGAACAATTTAGAGACTCATGGACAATGGACACAGACAACAGTTTACTGATTACCAGAGGGAAGGAGGGAGCGGGGGAAGGTAGACAAGGGTAAAGGGGGTCAAATATATGGTGATGGAAGAGAATTTAACTTTGGGTGGTGAACATGCAAGGGACTATACATATGATGTATTATTGTACACTTGAAACCTATATAATTTTATTAACCAATGTCACTTCAATAACTTTAATAAAAAATACAAAAAAAGAAAATTCTAAAGGATATACTTAAAGGTGATTCCTTAAGGGAAATATGAATGCAAATAGAAATGGTGACCAAAGAAAATCATAAACTTGTAGTTACAGCTAAACAGATACCCTTGTAGGATCAGTAACAAAATGTCTAACGTTGTTAAAATTATAGAAATAGAAATTTTGGCAATAGCATATGAATGAAGGTGGAATATGTGAGTTAAAGTATCCAAAATTACTTATATTTTTTGAAAGGAGGGTAATACTGATTCATTTTAAACTTTACCTTTTAAAGTATGCATAATAAAATTTTAAGGGTAAATTTCAAAGAAAAGACAGTATGTAATTTCAAAATTAATGTAAAAAATGAAATGAGAAACAAACTTAATAATTTAAAGCAAGAAAGGAAGAAAAACATTGAAAATGAGAGTAAAATAGACAATATAATAGGAGCAAACTCAAGTATAATCACAACTCAGAAAGAGAACAGTTTTAAGAGATAGGATCAATAGAGTCAAAATTTGTTTTCTTGGAAAGACTAACACAATTAGCAAATATCTAGCAAGATGAATCAAGAGAAAAAGCAAGAATAAAAATTAAGAAAAAAAGGGACACAGTGGTGAAATTAGCAATATCAGAAAGATATGCATAATTTAATGGTAGTAACATTGAAAACTTAGACAAAGTAGAGAAAATTTTTGGAAAATCACTTTCCACTAAAACTTAGTTCATAAAAATCTTTCCACAAACAGAATACTGAGCTCCAAGGGTACTATAGGCAAATTCATCCCAACATTCAAGGAATAAGTAATTCCAACATTCCACTACAAGTTTTTTGTTTGTTTGTTTTTAGAGAATAGCATTGGGAGGTACAGCAGTGCTGCCGACACCAAAATCAGAAAAGGACAGCGTGAGAAAAGAAAATGCAGGTCTTTCGATCTCATGAACATAGAAAGTATGAGAAAGTATTAGCACCTCGTTTCCTCCCCCAGCTCCCCTTCTAAGTAGTGGACTTTGCTCTTTTGGTTGTTGTTATATTCAGGTTGAGCCTCTTAGAGGGGAGCGCATGAGTCAGTGTCTCTGAGGTTTTTGACTTTTATTTTTCCTCGATGGCTATACATTTGTGACCTCAGTGTTTTGAAAGATCCTGGCTAAAGGGTTTGTTCATCCTCAGGTATTGAGGTCTGTATCAGAGAGACGAAAGTGTCTAGTGGTTGCCTTAAATCAGCCCTAGAAATTGCAGATTACTGATGGGTATGTTGTGAGGGAAATGAAGTTGGTAGGGGAGTCTCTGGCCCACAAACTCCCAGGTCCCTGTAAGTTCTAGAATACTTTTGTTCTTCTGCTTTTACACGATCACTATCAGTGACTGGTTAGACCAGGTACTACTACTACTTATTATTTATTAATATATGCCACAGTGATGATTACATGTACATCAGGTCAACTTTGCTAAGTCATGTGCGTGCATTCTGGTTACTTTTACAGCATGCTATTCTATATGTATTTTTGAAAATTAGGGAATATTGGTTACTATAATAGCATTTTGCTGAACTGGAGAAGAGAACATTTTAGACTTCTAGGAGGTTGGCAAGCTAACTAATGTGTTGGTTGCCTTGTAGTACTCAACACGTATCCCCAAATACACACAGAGTTAGGGGGGTAGAACAATAAAGAGAGAAAAGATTTATTTCCAGTTTTCAAAAACGTAAGTCATAACATCAGGAATGAAAATTTAAACTTCAATGTGGAGAATCATTTTTCTCTATCTGTTGGAACTTTAGACATTGTGAATGTATGTTAAATTTTTGGGTTTGTGTGGGAAGTGAATTATATAAATTGTAAGCAGGAGTCAGAGTCTCAAATATTTATGCATGATAGTTCTCTACTGACTTCAGAGGTTTTTGGCAATTACCTTTAATAAGAAATAGATTTTAATCATAATCCAGTATGCACAGAAATACTCATATAGGTAATAAAAACATTTTATGAAAAGATACTTTTATTATACATGTGTTAGACTTTAATATTTCTATTTATCATTTAAGTAAAAAAATACAGGCTGTGAACTACTAAATTGATTTGCCGACACACTAATAGGTCATAACCTGCAGTTTGAAAAATACTGCCAAAAATATATTTAGATTGCTACTATCTCTTGAACTGTTGATCTCTGTTATTGATATTTTATTTAGTCACTTGAAATTTTTTTTGCGGTCTTTCTAATTTGTCATTGAAATGTGGCAGAACAGTAATTGTGACCTGTATAATCATCTTTGATAAGTTTAATTCTACTGCTGAAAGTTGAAGTTAATGCCAGTGGTAACTGAATGTGGAATTATCTGTACTTATCATTGCAATAAGTGGTATGTGGAAAATCTGATGGAGAGGCTCTTTTTTATTGTAGGATTAAAAAAATCATTCTGAAATGCATGGGTTAAATATTAACTGCTATGGTGATCCAGGAAAACCTATTATATGTATGCGAATAGCTTCTGTTCTTTAAATATATTTAGAAGATAAAAATACTATTTTAGAAATAAGATTCCAACTAAGAATCTTATTTCTAATCCCAATTCTTTGTTGGAATCTTATTTCTTATCTTAAATTGTGACACTGGTTTATAATTCTTTAGTTATGACATCACCAATAAATGCAGGTCTAGAAAACAATGCATTTTAAAGTGCCATGAAATGTATCCAAGTGTTATATATTTAGAACATAGCTTTATAGGATGCAATGTTGTTTTATGTAAAGTAGCAGCTTTCACACTTCAAGTATCTGGAAAAGCTTTATAAAACAAAGCATTAAGTGTGAACTCATTTTTATTCAAAGTTTATGAGATTCCAGAAGTACCATTATATTGCCTTTGCTTTAAAATGCAATCCACAGTAAAATACACATTCCCTTTCTTTTAAAATAAATTTTAGTGAGCCAAAGCTGAAAGTGTCTTGTACCTTGTATCCATTTCCTTCAGGCTGAAGACACTGAAGTGAACTCAGATTTTACAAGGTCAGGACTTAGAGTTAAGTGTTCTAGAACATTATTTTTGAAATGTTACTTTGTTGGCAACAGAATGGGAAAGCATACTAAATCTAAGGCATTAATGATGGAAAGCTAAAAAAGCAAAGTATAAATCTTTTACTATCATAGCCATGTTTGAGTTTGTGTTTACGAAGACAGTTTCCATATTTGAGCTATAGTTGTTACCATAGAATCTGTCACTATATATACATTTGCTTTTTGCATTTCTGGTCTGCTTGGTGTTGCTAGCTCAAAACATTGCTTTGGCATCCTGCCTGCATGGCACTAGTCTCACCTGACATCCATTGCTACTCACCAGAAGAGCACAGCTGTGTCACATCGATTGAGTTGTGTTCTGGTGCATTTCTTCTGTCCCAACTGCTTGACCCCAGTTCTCCTTTCTGTGTAGCTAGTCTCTTGTCATTTGTGAGGTCAATTTGTAGTAAATAAAATGACATAGAACCAAGAAAAATGAGCATGTTCCTAAAGGCTAACATTTATTCAACATTTTCTATGTGTTTTTTAGTGGATCACAAATATTTAAGTATCACATCAACCTTACTTATGAGACAGGTTCTAATATTCTCATTTTACAGTGCAGAAAAAATATTACTAAGAGCAATGTCAATGAATTTACTGCCTATCTTTTCTTCCAGGAGTTTTGTAGTTTTGAGTCTTATATTTAAGTCTTTAATCTATTTTGAGTTTATTCTTATATGTGATATAAAGGAGACCTAGTTTCATTTTTTTTGCATATATGTGTGTCTTTTGCTTTTTATATACTTTTATTATTTTGATTTAGATGACTGAATTAAATTAATTCTTGTTTTGGAAGTCTTTATAGTACCATCAATAATTTGTTTACTAACCCCAGAAGATTAAATTTTGGATCTTTGCAATGTTTTGGTTTATTGCTCAATTCAGAAATGTCTGTACAATTAAGGGAACACTAAACTTCCAAACTTCTCTTTCTATCCTCTTTTACTTCTTAAAAGAGCCAATGCTAATTAACTTATAAAAAGCCAGAATGAACTTGGTAAACTTTCTCAATAAACTTGCAACTAGTACTTATCCAAATAATACCCAAATAACTTACTTTAAAGAAATCACCAATTTTAAACCTGTACTTTCTATTTAGCAAACAGTAAGAATCAGTGCTTGAATGCAGTTCTTTTTTGTGACTAATATCGCTACAAAATTTGCAGGTTCTCTTAAATTCTGCTCTTGTTTGTATTTATGTCTTGGTTCAGACCCTGAAGCTTTAGAACAATTGTAAGTTAGGCACAGCAAATTTCATCATTTTAATGGAACCAGTAGAACCAATCTCCTATACTGAGAATCTACTATGCTTATTCATTGCCAGATATTAGGAAGATTGATAGAGGCTACACAAGCAGATATCTGTTTAACAGAAAGTATTAATTTATGGAAATTCTAATTACCAGTTTCTGGGAGTGTACATGTTAAGATAGTTTTCCCTGAATGAAGAGGTGAAAGAGGAAGGAGATATTGGTAAATGTCAGAGGTGCTTATGAAAGTGCTTGAGTCAGCTCAACTTTTAAAAGTGAAATCAGGTTTGGCAAACTATGGCCATTTTTGGCCTACTGCCTATTTTGGTAAATAAAGGTTTATTGGAAGTTGGCATGCTCATGAGTTTATGTATTGTCTATGGCGGCTTTCATGTTACAAAGGCAGAGTTAGTAGTTGCAACAGCGACTGTAAGGACTGCAAAGCCTAAAACATTTACTATCTGGCTCTTTTTAGGAAATATTTGTTGACTCCTAATCTAAATTATATACGAAAACCAGTTGCAAGGTCTCTTCCACATGTTGTATGTATACATATAAATTGATATATCATGTAGCTTGAGTATTGTGGTTTGGAATAAAATCTTTTAAAAAGACCACACTGAATAATTGTTAATTTTTTTATAATATGCAAAGCTATGTTCAGGAGCCATCTTTGCAAAAGATGTGTTTTTCATCTCCATAATTCAACTGTTTAAAGAACAGATTGTTGTGTATTTCTTTTAATAAAATGAACTTGTATTTTGTCTGAAGATTTAATTGTTATCAATTGGATATTTTGATTATGTCTTAATGAAAATTGGAAAATTAACATAGCTTCTATTTTGCTTATTGCATTTGTTAATGGGAGTTAGTATATATTAATTTTCTCACATAATTTTTCACTGATAATAAATTACAAGCTATCAATTGAATGTTGCTTTGACTCGATAGCAATCTGACATTATGTAATGTATATACATTTTTCTTGTTATATGACAAGAAAAAATCATTTACATTTTAAAATACATCTATGGTTGAAAGATAATGGTTTTATTAGGATATTTAGTATATTTTTATTAGTATATTATTTGAAGGTGCAGAGAAATATTTTTGAAAGAATGCCAGCTTGCATATGTTTTTGGTTTTATTCATTAAACATTTTTTTCTGGCCACATGTGATATAGTTCTAAGAACTAAAGTGTATCTTATTGCTGAGTGGCATCTTTTATGTAGCTCATACTCTAGTAAAACTCACTGATTTGCATGTTTGCTTCTCACTGTCTCTGTATTCTCATGGATGGGTGAAAGGTATGCACAGTGCCTGGCTCACTGCATTCATTCAAGAAATGAATTGCTTGGAACTGAAGTATCCATGTAATGAGAAGTTGTACACTTTTGAAAGTCTGGAATTCCAAAATATTCTCGTTCTTCTTACTCTTATTGTTACGAAATATTCTTTGCTGTTCTTCCTCTCATTTAAAATATAGTGGGCACGAAACTGCTTAGATGTCTGGCTGCCATACTTTATCTTGCCACCTTCCATGAGGAGGGACTGTGCTTGGTCCATCTTTCTACTGTCAGCATCTGACACAGCATGGAGTATATATTTGTGGAGCAAGGTTGTTAGTAATATGATTGGCTTTCTGTATTACAAAACAATGGGCATTTGTTTCTGGATCTGAAGTCCTTTCGCATGAAGCAGACAATAATAAGAGGAATAAGGAGTAATCTGTATGCCTCAGTGGGTTGAAGGTCTAACTAGGAATGCTGAATGTTTGAATGAGAGAGTGATAATTAGACTCCTAGCTGTCAAGTGGCACGAACTGACATATTAGAGCAGTACCAGAAGCTGATGTAGCAAAAACGTATTTTTTTCTCTGGTATAATTTAGCAATACCAACGATGCTGTTCAGGTATATTCCCTTGGAGAGAGTGAACTTTCAAACTTGAAATGTTGGCATTTTGGAATTCCTGGAGAACTCTTCCAGACAGAAATGGGAAAGGATCCACGTCTGCTTTTTATAGCACTGACAAAAGGATGCTTAGAGCAGTAATAGGCTGGTAAAGGTTTAACAACCACTGTCAAGAAGGGGACAAAAACTCTGATTTGTAGTGTTTTCCAGTTTCTGTGGTATAAATCCTCCCACTATGACTGAGTTAAGCTACTGACTTGACATCACTGAACATGGAGTTGGAAAGAAATACACAAAATGGACTCTCGGGAGTCAGTGCTAGCTAGCCCTAGCACATGGCTTATTTAAAGTCACTTTAGCTCTTTGTTTTAGGGCTTTACTGCCAGGGTACTGGGAACTATATGGAGGTGTTTCATCTTATTAGCTAATTGTATGGATGTGACCATTTGTTTTACATATGCGGGTAAATGTGGAATTGTGCACATTTGTAATGAAATTTTATTCTTTTTATTTTTGTGATGTACTGGCGAGAGATGCAATTGTAATTTTCAAAATCTGTGTCTCAAGGGCAGAGGGCATGTTCTCAGGCATTTTCTTTGCCCTTCGATAGTGGTACCAGTAAAGGCATTTCCTAATTGTCTTTCCAAAAGAATGGTCTACCTCAAAGATAAAAGGAATAGATGGCGTTGGGAATTTTTGCTGTACATCTCAATGGGCCAAGACTCTGCAGTCACTCTAGCCAACATTCGTCTGGTTTAACACTTGTGAATCTATACATTTTCTGAGGGTAGTTCACAGTTAACTACATTATTCATTTTTGACATTCAAGTGTCAGCTTGAAGTTTTTCAAAAGCGCTTTCTTTTATGGGCAATAGTAACAAAGCTTCTCTCCAGTACCTGTTTGTGCATTAGCTATGGAGGGTTTGCTTTCATTCTGAAGTTTTTGGGTAAGACTTGACTCACTCTTTCTTTGTTAATATGTCACTCAATAAACTTAATAGCATATGTATATAATAGATGTAAACTGACTTCATGTTGAAAACCCTGGTTTTCATATCCTATTTTTCCTATATATGTTGACTTTCTTTTAAGATTTATGACATTTAAGATGATTTAAAGCATTTCTCTTTAGTAAATATATATGAAAAAGGGGTTTACATTTATCTCTTGTTCATCTTCTCCCGCTTCCTCCTGAACCCAGTATTGTTGGGCTTTTTTTGCCGATAATTCAACTGCTAATGTCTTTCTGTGATTTTAAGTGTCTCCCTTCCAATCTATTGCCAGAGTGCAGCATCTAAAATGAATTTCCGATTATGTAGATGACATCTGGCTGCCTTGGTATGGCAATAACTTGATGTCCCTTCTAGAAAATTCTGTTCAATATTTATTTGGATGGGTGCCATGCGGGCTGCTGGTGGCTCATTCAGTGAATCCTTACCTGCATCCCTAGAAGCTATAATACCACAGCTTCTCAGACATATCTACTGCGGGATGTACTCCACCTCATGAGATTTGGTGGTGTATTCTTTCATATAGCCTCTGTGTAAATATAATTTTCTCCATCTTGTTACATTTTTAGTGATAGTTTCTTAGTAACATGAGCAACTGCATGAGTTGCAGCCTGATAATGTCCCCCTGCCTACGGATATTTTGTCTATATTGTTAAATCTTTGGGTAATACATTTCATCTCCTTTGGCTTATTCAATGTATATGCAGTACTCAGCTGGAATAGTCACACATGCTGGTTGGTGCTGCCTTCTCCTATGAAATACTTCAATTATAATAACGTTTTAGGCCTTGGGTTATCCCAAATTACTTAGTTTTACATTTTGTTAATTTTATTATTTGGATAATTTGCATATTGAACTTACTCATAATATGGCTTATTTATAATAATAAAATGAAGCTATCCAGGGCAAAAGTAATATGAATTTGATGTAACAGTGTTATGATCAGCAAAGGAATATTGAGCAGTAAATAAAGGGGTAGTTGACAACAAATGGAGATTCAGAAATTTGGGACACGTAACTAAGAAAAAGTGAACTGCTGAGGGAGGATTTTAATTTTCAGTATCCTAAGGGGATTGTTTCTGTCTTATTTTTGCTTTCACTGAAAGTATTCAGTGCAGATATTTGAGAATTTCCCTGATTGGAAATTTTCTCTCAGATATCTATCTTTATCTTAAAGTGATCACCAAAATTATTTGGAAAAGTATGCTTCAGAGATCATTTAACAGAACACATTCTTTAAAGCAGGAGTGTGTGTGGTTTGGGGTTTTTTTCTTGTGATATTTTGAAGACACATCAAGGACTCAAGAAGAGGTTCTGTTCAGGAACTCTCTGCTGAGAAAGCAGTTGCATGTTCTCCATTCTAACCTCCCAGGATTCCAGGGAATCCAGAACTAAATTATTCCGAAGGTCAGGAGGCTTAAGGGGGAACAATGGATTATTTTTTTTTTAAATCTCAGGTAGTGAAATGAAAATTTCTTTACATTTGCAGCTATGCGTACCTCAAGGAAAGAAAATTCCTAATTATCTGGTAAGAATCAGTTTTTCTGTTTAACAGGTATTTATTTAAAAAATGCCACCTAACACTTTGAGTAAATAAATTTGAAAAATCTGCATTGGAAATTGAATTAATGAAACTTAACAGTACTCTGTGATCAAATAAACCCAGCACCTAATGAAATTTATTCTTCATTATTTCTTATTGTTTCCTCTTTTGAGCTGAGTATTGGTGGTAGTAATACATTTATATTACATAGGGCTTTATCATTTGTAAAATAATGTCACTTATACCATCTAATTTAATCATCATTATGCTCTGGGACATAAGCTGAGCTTATATATTAAGGGAAAATTGAGGTGTAGAGAGATTGACCTGCCAAGTATCATACAGTTTATCTATGGAAGATTTAAAATTCAGGCATTCTGACCCTTGCTCTTCTTTCTTTCCTCCCTTCCTGCATGCCTACTTTATTTCTGTCTTAAAAATATTGCTACCGCTGATATGCCAAATAGTCATCAGAATTGATCAAAATCTCTTGCTGAAAAATGTTCATCACCTATTAATAAATCAGCACGTTGTTAATGCTTCAGTTCCTGACTTAATTATAATTTTACTTACTTTAGTTTTCTTACATGCATTTTCTATGTGTGCTAGCCTAAGAAAGGAAACATAAAAATATAATTTGAAATTCTTGGGATTTTGCAAATACTGCGTTTAAGTATTAACATCATCTAATGAACAGAGCAGCAGTAATCTGTTAAATGACTATTGTACCAAGACAAATCCCTCAGTCCACATGGTGTTAGTTAACCATGTATTGATCCTGACCAGTGTTCTTGTTGCTTTCAGTAAGGAATAGGCAATTAGAATGAAGTGAGCCAAATAACAATTATAGTAACAATATTTACTCATATTTGTACAGTATTCTATACTTGTATAAATATTTTTCATTTACATAGTATCTTTTAATATGAGATATATTTGCTCTATGTAGATTCTCAAAATAAGGGAATTTTTAGCTTCATTTAAAAAGTATTTTTACTGGTTAGATACCAATACACCAGAATTCAGAAGAAATATGTTTAAATATTACCATTTTTTCTTTAACATTTGCAGTGATTTATAACCCATACTAAATTAGGTTCTACATATCTTTGTGTGTAGTCGGTTGAGATAGAAGATTGTAGAAGGTTTAGCCTTTATAGTCTCTTTTTTCCTTTAATCTTTGTTTCTGATCAGTGAGCCGAGAGCTTCCTAATTGGATAGCAATAAATCAGCACAGGAACTGACTTATCTTGACTCATTTTTCTAGCTCTGATATATAACAAACATGGGAGCAGGTTGAATTTTGGGGTCAAATAGTATCAGGAACATGCTGTAATCTTTTAGATCCAGTCTTAGTTTTTAAAGAGCAAATTACAGAACTGTTGCTTTCTGAATCCATTGTTATGGCCACAGGCTAATTTGATCCTGTCTACCTGGGACCTCTTATTTCTCTATCTAGTTTTCTTTTCAGTTTCACTATTCATCTTGTTTTCCCTCAGATTTTCTTTGGATCACAGTTTTGATTCTTAAGTTCTCTGTTGGCTCTCAGATCCCTTGCTCTGGTCTTTCTTACTGCAGGCACTTAGCATTCTTTCCTGTTTTTTGTTGACTCTGCATGCAGTACTGGTTTGGGAAGCCTTCTTGCTGTTTGCTATATGTATTGTGAAGATGAGGTTTCTCTCAAACTGTTCTGGTAGCCATTGTAATGTTATTGCTTTTGAAAAGGCTTAAGGAAAAAGGAAAAATGTCATGGTAGATTCTCTCATATGTACTGTTTCTCAATTTTTTAAAACAGGAACTTTTAAAATAGCCCCAAGTTAATATTGGATACTTAAGCATTGGGTTGATATTTTCTAATAGAACACATGGCAAAAGTTTGTAGAAATAATTTTGAAAGCATAATAACTTTACCCATATTTTGTTTTTGAATATTTTATTTTCTGCCAAAATTTTCAGAATCCACTACTTTGCTTCAAAAGGAAGGGATAAGGAGCTTTGTTTTAACTGTACTATCTCTCTGGGGGTACTGTATGATGTGTGTGCACGGTATATGAAATCTAGATTTGTCTTTTATAAGTTATTCCTAGGAGAGCATGGAACTTTTTTTTGGATTACTTGGTTAGATTCCAACTAGAAGCATATAGTATTGATGAATAACTAACAGAGATAATTAACAGATTAAGAGACTGTGTGAGCCCAGGCATGAACAGAGAAGTTGGTAAGAAGGTTATCAGCATTAAAAACGTTGGGAATGAACAGGACAACTGGAGCATGAATGAAATCAATTTAATTTGTGGGAACTTATATTTCCTTAGAATTATAGTCTTATTTTTTACTCTGTATGACTTAGACTGTGTCCATATTAAGTAGAGTATTTGTCTCAGATGTCTGCTTGATGGGCTAGTTAAGTTTCTTGAAAAAGAAAACCATTGCTACATTAGATGGATGTTACACTCTGTTCTTCCCTCTAAAAGGTGTATTGTCTCTGGTATTCAGGGCCTTAATATGTTAGGCGTGGTGATTTTCAGAGGGTCCAAGGGGCACAGATGGAGACCCTATTCTGCCCAATGTGAGAAGCAGAATCTGCCTGACCATCCTATGTCTTGTTCTGTTCTCACATGGTTTAAAAGATTGAAGGAGATTTACTGCTTGCCTTCTCTTTCCATTATACCTGGGAGAGATTTTAAGCCCAGCTAATCAACTAGGATTTGAATAGTGATACCTCAGAAGAGTAACAGATAAAGATAAATGACTCGATCTCATGGACTTTTCCAAAACCAATTGGTCCCCAAGATGTTTGGCACATTGGATAATGTCTGCTAAAGACTGTTGATTTACCAGGAGGAAGGAAGCAGACATTGGAGCCAGGTGAAAGGAAGAATGGGGTCTGAGCTGAAGGTCCCTTGCCACTTATGTTGATTAATGCTTGGTTTGTTGGCCTGGGCCATGATGACACCTGCCTAGTGTAAGTCAGAATCCAGCTATGCAGGCTTTCTCCACTCAGGAGAAGTGTACATGATGGGACTTCTTTTATCCCCAGAATCTGGTGGCTCTTCTTCCCTTTCGGTGGCACCTTCCCTAGACTCAGATTCCTGGAATACTCATTATCCATGTCCTCTCACCACTTTATCTTTTCCTATAGAGCTTTTGTCACTCTAAGTTACATAAAAATGATAGCAGCTTTAAAATGTTAAAATTCTCAAATTATTGCAGTTATACTAGTAGTAAGAACTTAAACTAAAGAGTAGTTCAAACAACAGAAGATATGTAAGGAGAGAAAGAGATTTTGGAATTTGAGTTTTCCTGGTACCTCAAAAAAAAAAAAAAAAAGAAAAGAAAAAAGAAAAATCATGGTTTTCTATTACCCACTGCCTGCTTTCCTTCTCCAAAGGAAGATCCCTCACTTTAGGATCATACTGTTAGTGGATTCTCAAGTACCCCTGTATCTGAAAGTATGCATTTCAAAGATGAAAAAGGTTTGCAAATTCTGTAGAACCATTACAAGTCTCTTGAGTAATTAGTAGAAGAATTTTGAATTAAAGGGGATTGTATTTGCTTTAGAATGTATGATGGAAGGAAATTTAACTTTGGATGGTGAACACACGATGCAATATACATGTGACGTATTATTGAATTGTACACTTGGAACCCATGTAATTTTAACCAATGCCACCCCCCTACATTTAATAAAAAATAGAAAAAAAGAATGTTGGAACAAGTACCACTTGTTACTGTCTAGTGCTTTCTTTGTTTATTCTATTTTTCCAAAGTAATTATCATAATTGTTAATACAGCATTTAATTTGATGGCAGTAGATTTTACAAATCATAATAATTCCCCAGAACATGGTTTAAACCAATGTGTAGGGATTTATGGATTTAAGATGTGATGAAATTATCACGTTTATATGCAAGACAGTATAGCTAGCCCTTTGAAGAACTTAGACTCCTTGTAAGGTACTTTAAATGTGACATATTTCCAAAATTATTTGAGACAAAACAAAACACTAACAAGTAAAATTTAAAGATAGATGTAATCACTGAGATTCAATTACTATAATAATTTTAAATGCAAATATTATTTATTCTTCTGAAATAAGGCAGATTTAAAAACACATTGAAATAATAATTAAAAGTGGCATATTTTAAATTTCTGTTTTAGGAATGAGAAACTACTTATACTAATAAATATTTGTTGCTTCTGCCTTTATCACTTGTGGCCACAGCTCTATCTCCTTTTAAAATGTTTTTTTGAGGATTTAATTTTTACTAAACCATTAAGATCAGTAGAAAATCTGGAGGAATACATGCACTATGTGTGTTACTGAAAGACTGGAATGTGGAACCTAGAACTGAATCAAGCTGATCAAAATTGGGGTACAAGCTCCTGAGCTGAGCTAGCGGCCAAGGAGACTGATGCTGATTCTTTCTGACCCTCAGTTTTGGGCTAGAGTTGTCGTAATTTTCTCTACAAGATCAGGATTGGCCTGAACACTGGAGCAGAAGTGAGCCTTCAAATGCTTTTGGTTGTGAGAAGAGAGCTTGGGACAGGTAGGACATCCCACAAAGGACTCCCTCAGTCCTGGGAATTCTCTTTAAATGTGGAATGGCTGCCATGATGAAGGCAGCCCTTTTAGAGACTTTCTATCATGGTCGCATATAAAATACATTTATATAAGATATTAAGGCTACATGGATTAGTTAAATGCCTCTTGGACATCCTTTATAACTCTGATTCCAAAATAAATATATAAAATTAAAAAGAATGCTATATCATTTGCTATTCTGGATTCTTGGATTATAAGCAATATTGGTGTCTTCTTTCAGAACTTAAAGATCAAAAAAATTGCATTAAAATTAAGTAGAATAGTCTTTGAAAACAACTTTCTACATCCATGAGAAATCTTTATTAAACCATAAATCTTTATTTAATCTTCAGTGTGGTAAGAAAACATGCTGCTATTATTAATGCTTAAATTTTATATTGTAATGTACCATATGGTTGGTGTTGAGCTGATTGCCCACTATTTATCAAGGAGAGGACTAAGTACATGTGATTCTGATAGTAACCTCCTTGTTCTACCTTGAGATTTCCTAACTACATAGCAGGTTAAAGTTGTTCACCTGACAATTAGGCATTCTAACTAATACACATGTATGGGAAATATATTTTATTTTGGCAGCAGTAAACTCCAATTCTGTGAGAATGATTTCTTCAGCTATTTTATGCATAAAGGTCTCTCAGATATGAGATATATCTTTGAACTATTTCTGTAAAGTTAGGGAGCCATAGTTTGAGAAATCCACTTTCAGTACCTGTCTCATTTTAATAACAGTTTCATGGAGCCCAGCAGTTGGCATGGAGACCATTTAGGATGTAGTGGGAGGAACACGAGTTGGAGGTAACAGATATGAGTTTGAATGCCTTTTTTTTTTTTTTTTAAACCAATACCAACTCTTTGATCTCGGACAATTTATCTAACATTTCTGTTTCCTGACCTGAGAAAAGTGGATAAGACACCTCCCTCAGAGGGTTGTTGTAGATATTAAATAAGGGAACAGTTAACACAATGGCTACACATTTTATAGTTTCACTTAAAGTTTAGTTCTTTCTCAGCTCGGTGTCCTATTTAAACAGTGGAGACAGTGCCTCCCTCAGCAGATTGTTTTTGAGAATCAGTGACAAAGACGTTTTAAATAATTCTGTAGACACGTAAGAGGGCTCATTATTATTCTTTCTTGCTAACAAGAGATGTTTCAAACATGTTTTGAGATTTCTTAATCACGTGGGCACTTACAGTTGTTCACCTGACCAGAAAGGTCATTTTAGAGGGAAAACAACTGTGTAGGTGAGTTCTGTGAAATTCTTACTTACCTCTCTTTAAATTCAGTTTGATTTCTTCCCCCGTTGGTCCTATGATACAGCACTCCTCTCCTCTTACTGCGGCCTCTTAGCTTCCTTTACTGGCACTTCCATTTGTTCCTGTGAACATTGTTGTGTTACTTCCCTAGGCATCCTGTAAAAAAAAAAAAAAAAAAGTACCCCAAACAGGGTGGCTTAAAACCAGAGAAATTTACTGTCACACAATTCTAGTCTCTAGAATTCCAAAATCAAGATCTCTGACCATTACGCTGTTTCTGAAGGCTCTGGAGGAGAATCCTTTCTGGCCTTTTTTAGCTTCTAGCAACCATTGTTGTTTCTTGGCTTGTGGGTGCATTATTCCAGTCACAAGGCCATTTTTTCCCCCTGTGAGTTCTTATATTGTTTTTCCTTTGCATGTCTGTCTCTGCATCTAAATTTTCTTTTTTTCTTTCCAAAAATAAAGACACCATTTATGTTGGATTAGGGCCAATCCTAATGATTTCATTTTACCTTGATCACCTTTGTAAAGACTGTGTTTCCAAAGAGCCATATTATGAATGACTGGGAGTTAGGACTTTAACATAACATACCTTTTTTAGGGCGGGAACACAGCTCACTCCATAACAAGTGGTGTTCCCAGAGATTCTGATTCAGGCTCTTTTGGGTCCTCTCTAAGTAATTTCATCTCCTCATGACTTTAATGATAACTGTAGTGTAACGGGACAAATGTGGTCTTTGGAGTCAGGCTGTCTTACATTGGATTCTGAATATTTTACTTTCTAGTAAGTTTAGCAATATAAAAATCATATTTACTGGGGTCTTTTGAATGGCATTTTCTACCAGGGTTCTTCCTGGGGAAATGCAGGACCCAGAGTAGTATAATACAGGCCAAACCGGTTTGCCTTCAGCATTCTTAGTTTACAGAGTTAATACGAACACCCAGAAATAACCCTGAAGTATAAAAGGAATCATAAAACATCACTTGGAAGAATGTGACTTAAAGTGTGGTCCACAGACCAGCAGCATCTGCATCACCTGGGAGATCTTTGGAAATGCAAATGCTTGGACCCAATCTCAACCTACTGAATCAAAATCTCGAGAGGTGGGGTTTAGGTGTCTGTTTTAAGAAGTCCAGATGAATCTTACACACTTTGCAGGTTGAGAAGTACTCAATTTGATTGGGTATGTATAGGACACTGGGTATGAGCCATGGTGGCGATGGCGGGGTTTGTGGATTGATTGCACAGGTGTATGTGCATCTCAGGACTGTTTAAGCAACAAACGGTTGGGTCACCACCTTTAACTTCCTTTCCTTGAGTTTTTAGCAGTATTCCTAGGCATACTAATGGCAAAGATTGCATTGATATTGGGGCAATGTAGCATTAATTTCATCTGATTTACTTTAAAAGTTCTATTCTAAGCTCCATTTGGCAACTGATCTCTCTCAACATTGCTTAATGCCCTGCTCTCAAACGTCAATTTTGCTTTACAACTGCATGTCCAGAATGAGTAAGTATCCAGTAAAAGGCATTTCTTTCTTTCTTTTTTTTTTTTTGAGGAAATATGTTATGCACATCAGCCTCTTATTATCCTCTCCAAGGGGAAGTGTGCAACATAAATTATAGTGATTTATTAGGAATGAAGAACCTATTCTAGTGCCCTTACTCAGCGGTTTTCATGGAGTGCTCTCTAAGTGGAAAAACATTTGTCATTTTTGGACAGATTCAGAATAAATAAAATAGAGGACCACTGTGAGGTGCATAGAGTTTAACATTCTAAATATTCAAAACAAGTTACATTGTTGCTGATGTGTGCTATGTAGTTAGGCCTACCATGGTTGCATTTGTGCTGAACACTGAACACCGGCAGACTTTTTCTTGTTATTATCCCTTAAACAATAGAGTATAACAACTATTTACAAACATTTACATTGTTTTAGATATTATAAGTAACCTAGAGATGATTTAAAGTATATGGGAGGATTGCGTGGGTTATATGCAAATACTATGTCTTTTGTATAAGGGACTTGAGCATCCATGGATTTTTGTATCTGTGGGAGTCCTGGAATTAATCTCCCTTCGACACAGAAGGATGAATAATCTCATTTCTTCCTGGGAGTTTTATGACTTTTATGTATAACATGGCTTGTTTTCATTTCTTTTAATACTTGAGACAAAATGCACTCATGATATTTTTTATCATGGATTAAAAAAACTTTTCCTTTCTAGGAACTCAGCACGTTGTACTTTCTTGCATAACATTTCCAAGTGATCAAATAAAGTGAAGATCCTGGCATTTTGTATTTTTCTTTTCCTCTGGGTATGTCTAGAAGTTCTTCTATATATAAATAAAATGAGAGGAGTGATTCAAGTAGATATTTATGTTGTAGATATGTATGTATTTATTTTCTGAAATTCATTATGCATATACTGTATAACTGGATCTGGAGAGGAGGGTGAAACCATCTGGAGTCAAGGGATTTATATTGTCAATTATATTTCTCCTTGAGCAACTAATAATTGCCATTACTAATTATTGCTTTAGTCTATAAGGAGTTATTCTTAAATTTTGGTGCACATCAGAATTTGGTGGGCAGGTTCTCTTGGGGATTTTGTTGAAATAACTGGTGGTCTGCCCCCATCTCCAGTTAGGCTTGTTCTGTAAGTCTGTAGTAGGGCCCAGGCATGTGTCTTTGTGAAGGACAGTGCAGGTAATTCTGATGCCCACCAAAGATCATGAACCTCTGTTGCAAGTCCTTAGAAGCAGGCATGTTGTATATTACTTACTTGTGGCATATATGGATTAAGAATCATTGAGTTTTCTAAAAATCAGGAAATTGCCCGGAACTTGAAACGAGAATGCAAGTGAGAACAGTTTAATGACTGCTTTGGCTGTTAGAAGCTTAACCTGGCTCATGGGTCAGAGAAATTCCATCAGCAGCGTTTTTCCATTCCAGCATGCCTAAGTACACTGGCTCTTGCTTCTCGGTTCTTGGTTTGAGTGGAAGTCATTCCTGAACAGATGGGCCCTGGTTTGTGAGGACAGCTGGAGAAGGAACAGCAAGTTCACTGGCAGAGCCAACACATGGGAAAGAGTGAGAGACAAATAGTCAAAGGCTAGAGGTAGAGGCACTAGACAAAAAATAACATTCGCCTGGTCATTACAGAATATGCTCCCTTCTGTTTCTTAAAAAGGGTGTACATAGCAAGTCTTTTAGAAGCTCATCCAGATTTACCTTATTTATTACCTTTGAATTATATAATAAATGCCTTCCGAGCACTCATTAAAATAAAAATAACTAACAATGCAGCAGAATTGAAGCGAAAAGAAACCACAGTGACAAATTACATGTTTTTCCTAAAGAGCAGAAGGAATCAAGTTAACAAGGATGGAAACAGTTGACTTTCTGTTCTAACCAATAAATGTCTTAAGTTAGCGTAGCCATGGGACTCTCCCCCCCCCCTTCCTTTTAAAAACAGATTAGGGATTTAATTAGGTTCTTCTTAATAAATTTAGAACACCAGTTTGTGAAAAAAAAATCCCATTTGTGAGAGGTAGCCCTGGAGCTGAGGAACAGATTTGACTTTTGGCAGAACTTGTGAGTCCAAGGCTTTCTGATTAACTTGTGCTGCTCTGTAATCTCATATATTTTGAAGATCTCACCCTTCTGGTATCTGGGCGTGCACAGCTGCTGCTGCTGCTTGAAGTAAGTGTCAGTGAAATGTCTGGGGATTTTCACACCACTGATGTCAATTTTGGTGGAGGTGGTGATGACAAATTTCTGGTATGTTCTACTCAGAGGAACTTGATCAAGGGACAGAGGTCCAGTCACAAGTAGCAAGCCACTGCTTAGCTGCTTCAGGAAAATGACCCTCTTGCCTCTGCGGAGCCCATTGAGGATGATCAGAATGGTTCTGGGAATGATGCTAGCCTGAAGTTTTCTCACATGCTGACCAAAGGGTTTCTTGATATGGCTCAACAGCTTTCGAGGCACATCTTCGGTAGGATAATATCTAGGCATTTCACGAGGTTTCACCACCATTCTTGTTGCCACGAATTGGTTTTGTGACAATAGCAAGAACCTTCTTTTTCTTTTCAATTCTGGATTTAGCTACTGAATACTTCCTCTTGTACATGGCCTTTTGGGAACACCTTAGCCTGACCGGGAATATTCTTTGATTCCTCTGACAGGACAGAGTTTTGGTGGCAGTGGGGCTTCCCCTTCTTAGGTGTTTTGGCCTTGAGGTTACCCTTCTTAATCTTGCCATCAGCATCAGCCTTCTCAGCTTCAGGTTTCTTCTCCTTAGTGACTGTCTTCTCAGCTTTTTCACCCACCATTTTGCAAGATGGGAAAGAGAGCTAAGGTCTTAGCTTCCAGTCTATAAGGTGCCATAACACTTCTAAAAAAAAAAAAATGACTGCTTCTGGTGGCACAACTTATTTATTTTCAGTATTTGATATTTGGTTTCGATGTTTGATTTTTCAAGGTTTTTTTTGTGTGTTTGTTTATCTTATTGCTACATATTCTATCTTTATAATTGTCATCTACAATGTTTTTCATACTATTTTTTAATCTAAGCCCCAGCCCTTCCTCCCCAATATACACATCGGAATTCCAAGTCATCAACAAACGTTCTATTTAGCAAACACTAGAGCATTACTGCCAGGCTGTATGGTGAACACAGATGCAGAAAGGGCCCCTAGATCTAAATGAACCAGATAAAAATTACACATTGGGAAATTGCAGGACCATTGACCTTGTTCCCACTTTCAGCGAGGCAGATTACCTATTTGAGAACATCTTTGGAGTGGTTGACCTACTCTTCTGTAGGCTTGGAGAGCTGTCATTTCTCTGGCAGTTGTAGAATGTCACTCTTTTAATTAATTTCCCCTTGCCCTATCCAGATTATTTGAAAAATCACTGATTCCGTAAAATATTTAGTGTCTTCTCACTGCTTTTAGGACAAAGGCCAGACTTATTAACATCATCCATAAGGCCCTGTGATCGTGGTTCTTAATTGGGGATGATTTTGTTTCCAGGAGGACATTTGGCAAAGTCTGGAGACATTTTTGGTTCTCACAGAGTGGCTGGGAGTAGGGAATGGTGCTATTGGCATATAGTGTGTAGGGGCTGGAGATGCTGTTAAACATCCTACAAAGTGCAGGACAGGTCCCCACACAAAGAATTATTGACTCCAATTATCAATAGCACTGAGGTTCAAACACTTTATAGTATCTGGCTCCTGCTTGCTTCACCGGCCTCATATCAGGCTACCCTCCCTTTACTCTTTCTACTTCCTTTCTGTTTTTTGAATAGCCTCGGATGCTTTTTTCTTTGTTCAGAATTTTGTATTTGTGGCTTACTCTACGTGGACTCTCTTCCCACTTCTTTCATTTGCCTAGTATGAATTAACTCTGGATCTTTCAGGACTCAGCTAACAGCACCCCTGAAAGAAGCCTTCCATCCTCTCCAACTAGGGTAGATGCCTTATGCTTTCAGAGCCATGTATTCCTGTGCCTTTGACCTTATTAACATTCTAGCTAACAATTTATTTTGTAATTGGTTGTTAACATTTACCTCCTCTGTTAGAATATAATCTCCAGTGGGCAGGGTCTATTCACTGTTGTATCTCTGGTATCTAGCATAGTGCTTTGCACCTGGTGTTCACTCAATAAATATCAGTTGAGTGAATGAGTCATCAAATAAGATAATGTACCAGATAGTGTTTATAAAGAATTAGACCCACTGCTATTTTTGACATGTTTTTGGGAGGTGGCTTATGTCCTCTAAATCTATAAAGCATTTTTATTTAAACCAATATTTAGTATTAATCATATGGTTTTGTATAGTAGTTAAGGGCAAAGTAGGGTATATTGGTTCTGGCTTTCAGGATATCATTGTTTTCTTACAAGTAAAAAGTTACTTTTTTTTTTTTTTTAAATCACCATCCCTTGCTCACCTTATTCTACGCCCTCACTCTAATTATAGCTGACTTCCAATTTTTACTTTATTATTGCATTGATTTTTAAAAAATTGGATATTACGTTTATATTCAGAAAGGTGATTAAAAATTTAAAATTCTATTGGAACTGGACTGGATTCTAAGCTTATACCATCTAATTCCCCAAACTATAGTTTTGTAGGAGTTTAATAATATTAATAGAACACATGGATGCTATTGACTATGGGGAAATCTGTGAGACATTTAATTAAAGACTAACTATGCAATTTGGAGTTGAATAAGGGATCATTTTGTGATCCACACATCTTGCTTGGCTCACTCTAATATATACTCAGTCAAATATGGTTAGATAATTAGGCAGCCTACACAAAGCAGAGGTATTTATCCTCTAGATTTTACAAAAGGAAAACAGACTTAATATTCTTATTAAATTGATTAATCTATTTATTACCTGAAACTAATTTGAATGAACATTAAGGCTAAAGGGAATAATAAGAAAATTTGAATTACAGACCATTATATATGGATAAATTCATAGAGAATGAGCTGTCTTTGGCCCTTCTTGATGTAGGCAAGTCTAGTGAACATTTGACTCATTCATGTGGTTTGTCTGCCAAGTAAGGCTTAACCTTCATCCTGTCTCTACTCAGAATAAAGGGCTTAAAGAAAGGGGAAGATGTCTACTGCCTACAGTGATTGGTAATTTTAAAATGTGGTGTCTGTTTTAAACTGCCCTTGAGTTAAATGCATCAAATTGTTATTCATACACCTTTGTGTGTTAACTGGATGTGATGATCTCTAAATATAAGGTCTTTGTCCTTCACGTCTTTGTTCTGGCTTATTTATAGCTCATGCTATTCAGTTACATTTATTTATTTATTTTTGAATGAGTACATCAGGTTGAACCCTGTAAAGTTGTCACTTGCAACTATTTTTGACCTACAAAAATGACATTTTTTGTATGGTTTAGTTTAATATGAATGAATGAGTGGATGAACTTTGAACTTTTCCATTGAAACAATGTCCTAATTAAGAGTGAAATAAACTTGAAATAGTACTATTTTTACTTCGTTTAGATACATAGTGGTTCAAATAGATTTTTATAGGCTAGCCAGAAAACCTAGCCATAATTTAAACCATTGACCCTGTCTGAAAACGTATGTCAACTATAAAACTCACATATGAATGTTTGGTGCACAATGTATTCATAGATTGGTGACATAAATTGCTGACACTTGTAGGAATTATCTTTGTTTTCTGACAAGATAAATTGATAGAACTTCTCTATTAGTTGTTTGGTTTGGGGTTAGCAATTAAAGATTGGTGCAGTCCTCTTCAGGAGGCATTAACTCATTAACAGAAACGTTTGTCACTAGGGAACAGGGAACAGGGTCTTTGATGAAATGTAGGAAAAATATGCAGAATTATAAAAAGCAAACCTTTCCCCTAGGGTTTGGTATATTCTGTATCAGTGATCTACAATGAATGAAGATCATTTTATTATTTTCTGATCTTAAGGTTTTGGGAATTCCTTAGCTCATGGGCCTTTAGTTCTGAAGACACACAGGGAAATATCTATTTTCATGAAAAACCTCATGATGTCAGTGGGCATCTGGTAGTGTTTCATAAGGAGACACAGGAAGGGTGATATTTCTGCCAAAGGATGATGTAATCCACCATAATTTAAGCCTTGGAAAAGCAAGGGTAACAGCTTAGCTGAATACTGCTCCACTGACAGGCTAGAATAACTTTCAGGTGCTGGACCAACATGGCTGTAGAAGGGGGCTGGCAGTCTGCGTGTCTGTGTACATGTTTTGGTGCAGGGCACATCCTTAGTTGGGGGAAGGCAGAGACAGAGGTTTAGATCACAAATTTGTATTGACTCTTTAAATCCCTTGAGGATATAATAACAACAATAATAAAAGTAATAAAAAACATGAAGAAATGGGAATTATTGATAAGGAGGTAAGAATATTGCTTCCTTTTCTGATTGTTTTAGATAAATAGAGGAATATGGGCACTTTCACATATTCAGTTGCTGTTTTTCTGATTAATATAGAGCCAGAGAAGCTAACAGCATTCTTGATACTAAGTAGCTCCAGGCACATTTTTTTGTTTTTGCTTCATTAAGAAAGACCTCAGGATTATTTATTAATGCATCAAGAAGTTTTATGAGTTTTTTTGAAAGCATTATTACTGTGGAACTTAAAACATTTTAAAAATCAAATAATAATATGATGCCAATATTTATCATGCAAGGGGTTATTGAGGCTGTAGCATCTGAGATACATACTTATTAATTATACAAACATACTTTACTCCTTATAACCCTTTCACATATATTTGATGTGTAAAAAGTTCCAGAACTGTTGTCATATTGGCAAGGTTGATTAAATCTTAATATGCATGTTTGTACATGCCAATGTATTACTGGATTCCAGCAGTGAAATTTTGAGTTGAATAAATTGGAAAGATCGTATCTGAATGAAATTCTGCCCTGTACCCTCTCAGGTGTGTCCTTCATCGTCACCCTGCTTCATGTGTTAAATTATTTTATTTGTTAAAATTACAACAGAGGTGTTTGCAGATGACCATTCACCAACTGATCTCTGAATGAACATTTGTCTTACATTTTCAGATTAGTATTATACCATCAATAACTGCTTTTTAAGTACATTTTCCAATGTTACTTAAATTATGGACCATATTTTCCCAATCTGATAATAGAGGTAATCAGAGCCTAATTAAAATCTTTGCTAATGTTAGAAATTCACTTTTTGATTCCTTATAATATTCCTCATACTATATCAGCTATATTTTTCTCATCAGATAAGAAATTAAATTGGCCTGGAAAATTCATCCTGAAAATTTTAGAATGCACTCAAAAGTAAGATTCACAATAGTGTCAGCCACCATAAATATTTGAATTATGCTCCAAATGCTACAAAATCTATATCTCTAGAAGTGACACTATTCTGGAACATGGAGATTTTTGTGCTTTTGTTGAAAGAGAGAAATTTGTAGTATAGATGACTACTAAATTCGTCTTCCCCAAGCTTTCAAAGTGTATATGCATAGGCAGAGTGCATTCATTATGCTCTTCTGTGGATTTGTCTGGCCTCAAGGACCTCCTTGGTGGTCAAAAAGCTCTTGGCTTTGTTACACGGGGCCTACCCCTTGCTCTTCACCCTTTGCAACTTGTCTCTCTCTCTGCAGGTACACATCTCTTCTCCTTAAAATAGAGAAATGATAGTTCACAACTCTTTTGTTTTTGACCTTTAATTATAGATTAAGCTCTATTTCTCATAAATAGTAAAGTGGAAAGAATAACAGTACCTAGTATGTAGGGTTGTTGTGAGGACTGGATGTAAACTGAGACTAAGCCCACACCTCCTTATGCCTTTTACCTGAGTCACTGAGGGTGAAGAGGTAGACTGAGAAACTCATCCCTCCTACCTCCAACACTCATAGCCTTTCACTATCTTTTGAATCTACTGGATAAATCTGTGTTCTTAATCTTGTGCAAGAGAGTCACAATAAGAACTTTCAGTCTCTCAGGTTGCACCCCACCATGTCCCATACTCTAATTATTTTAGTCTTTGTACATCCTCTATCTGTCCTCTTATGACACCTCTCCCTAACTCCTAAAATTCCTTCTTTGTGCTTTTTAGAGTCCATGGACTATTATTATCAGCAAAATCTGTGATCATTTCAGACTTTTCTCTATATGTGACTCTACTTTCTTGTTCTGATAACTGGCTCTCCCTGAGGTTGCTGCTTTTACTGAAGGCCTGGCAAGAGGTGGCTATTTTCTTCTTATACCTTTACTTCATATGCAAGGCCGGGGGCTGGAAAAGACATCTTCCTCTTTCCTCATTGCCATTTTCAGACCATGCTCCTGTCTCCTCTTAAACTCTTTTAAACTACTCTTATTCTTTTCTCTTGCCTATCAACTCTTGGGTCTTCTCATTTCTCAGTAATTTGTTCTTGTGGCTTACTTTTCCCTATACTATCTCATCTTAATTCTTGCACACTGAAATGTACACTTAAATGATTCTTCCTATGGATGGTATTCCCTTGTCTCTCAGTTCCTAGCAGTTCACTTCTTCGTGATCTTAACTTCCTATCTCAACCACTTTCTCACTCATAAGAAGGTTTCAGGCATCCTACTGGAGCACCCTAAGGAATCTAGTATGTCTTTGACCCTATCTGAGCTTCTCCTCCTTACAGTGGAGTGATGAAAATGAAATAGTGGTAGGAATGGGCATTGTGAACTATTTCTGTAGGTTAAATTGTGTGCCTTTATGTCGATAAAATACATCTGGGGGACACCATGGAAGAAATGTTGTGATTACTCTTTATTTATATGAGGGTCAATGGGAGGTAAATGTAGTGCTGAAAACGGTGCTCTGTGTTCATTCTGAGGTGATCTTTTTTTTCCAATGCTGTCATGCTGCCGCTATGTTTTTCCTATTGTCTAGAAACTTTTTTTTTAGAGTTCTGCATGCTGTGTGTATATGAGGGGTGGGGGGGGAGAGGGGGGAGAGAGAGGAAGAGAAGCACTTTCATCCTATGTAGTTCATCTATGTGGCCATGCTCATGAGGACTAGAGTCAAATTTCCTTACCTTGGTTCATTGTTATTCCAGAGAAACCTTGATCTATGCTTAACTAATGAGGTGATACAGAAGTACAAAGTGATTGTACTTTCTCTTCCACATTTTTGTATTTTGGGGGGTGTGTGTGTGTTGGCAGGGGATGGAGGAGGGAGAAGAAGAGTTTGTCCTGTCAATTCAAGATGTTCTGCCGTATCATCTCATACTTAGCCACATTCTTATGAATTTAAGAGTTTCAGATGTGGGACATAGAAACTCTGTAATGCATTGTTTACTGGAGTCGGCAGCTTTGCAAGCAGAAGACCTGCTAATTATTAGCTTTGCGAACTTAAATGAGTTGCTAAGCTTTCATACACATAATTTTTATCTATAAAGTGGCTACGAGAATACCTTCCTAAAAAGCATAATATTAGTGTGAAAAAGATACCATACAGTTGAACCTGTGTACCACATCACAAACATGCTAGGTTTCCCATAATTTGATAATTTTCTTTCTTTCTGTCTTCTCAGCTGACCACAAAATGCTGCCACTGGGTGTTCCCCTTATAGGTTATAAACTCTGACTGGTTTGAGATAGCTAGTTTGATTTCACTCAGAATAAAAATATAAAAAGGATTGTTTAAAAGCAATTACTAGAGTTTAAAATGTTACTTATCTGACTTTTAATTAAAAAGTTAAATACACTGGCAACATTTTTCCTTTTCAGTGTTTAACAGCATATTATTCAGTCTTTTAAAAATATTCATCTTTATAAATTTTCTAATGCATATCTATTGATTACACATTAAATACATATGTTTTAGCTCATGTTTTACAAGTGGTAGCATGGTATTGTTCTCATAGTACAGATAAAAGGTGGCAGAGACTCCTGTGTTAGATGTAAAAGAGGGTGAATAGAAGCAACGAGGATTGGGAGATAGTTGTGTCTATAGTTTGTCCTTTGGGGTGGTTGTACTGGCTGTTGTGACAGATGTCGCTTTTCCCGCTTAATAAACAAAGTGGAATTTATTCACATTTGTTCTTGGCTCCTACCTCACAACAGGTGGCCAGTCAGCCTGTGGTTGACTGCAACTGCTGGCTGTCAGGAGTTTTGAGAACCTTCTGTTATGATTAAAGCAATAGTTTAGAGGAAACTTTTGAAAATTGACTGAGTTTACACAATTAGTTTAACTTGTAAGCTAAGGTGTATTCTAGTGACTCATGTGATACTTATGCTGTGTTGACATGTTCGGTCATAGAGGATTCTAGCATTAGCCACATAGTAAGCATTCAGTAGCTGGTGGATCGGAATTATTTCATAATTGTCTCTGCTTTGAACTTTCGGCTGGCAGAAGAGGTCTTTTCCAAAGACTTCTTGGATTTCTCTTCTTGCAGATAGAGGGGTAAGGCTCAGAGGTTAAAGATAGGTACGGAAAAAAGAGATGTGTTGTGAAGGTGCGAATGATCTGTCTTCCTGCCCCTTCCTGGTTTACCTATTGTTAGGTAGATTAGGTCCTTGAGCCCAGCCTAGCTTGCCATAGTAGAAGGCCAGACTAAATCCATAGGAAACAAGTATGAACATTTGCCTTTGTATACATTCCTTGATAACTTGATATGGTACTAGATCAGTATAGAAATATTTGGGGAATTTTCTCTTATGAAAATGAAAACACAGGGACATTGTTTTCCTCCATTCATGACATGACCACATGGGATTTGAACCCAATCAATCTGACTTTAGATTCTGTCTCTAAAGCAGATGAGTTAGGAACTAAAGACCTCAAAACTCATAGTTCTCTAAAGGAGCTTGGTGATGGAAAAGCATTAAAACATAGTGATTAAACCCATGAATAATATGGATACCTGGATTAGAATCTCTGCTTTATCATTTTCTACCTGTAACAAATGAGCAAATTAATTAACCACTGTGTATTTCAATTTCTTTAACTCTAAAATGGAAATAGTATCTACTGTATAGAGGATTTAGAATACAAAAATAAACTTCAAACTGGGACTGGGATATAGCAAAGTGCTACACATGAGATTCTTTTTTGGGGAGAGGTGGAGGGAGTAAAATTTACTCTCCCTAAAGTAGGATAACATTGATGTTCTATGCAAGAAAAAAAATCACCCGAATGTTTTGGAGTTCTTATATGGAAAGTGCTACACAAATATAAATATTATCTATCATAAGCCTAACAAAAAGAAACTATGAATGTTTTCTTTGCTTGTTCCAATCAATTTCACATTCTGAGAAATTTTTAAATTTATATAACTTCTCTAGAGGATAATTTAATTTTTTTTGTAGTAGCTTTTTTTTTTTTATCCCTGCTCTATTGCCCCATGAACAACACTCTAGTTTATTAATTTGTTTGAGTGTAAAAACCATCTTCCTACTTCCTATCCTGTGTCTAGAGCCATGCCAAAAGACCATATGTTGCCTGTTACTTCTTTATCTTGCTATCACAGGAAATGCAATTTGAAATAGTAACTTATATGCAAGTTTTTGGTCCGGCCTAGAAAATTTCCATTTACATATTTTAAATTAGTCTTCTTTCAGTTCAGTGATTTTGTCTAATTTATAGTTATAAATATATGGTTGATATTGTCTAGCTGAATTTAAAAATTACAAAATAATTATTGTAGAAACTGTGCTTTTATGTATGTCATTCTGTGAACCATAGGAGAGCTATTCAAAGAAAGAAGAGAATTCCTTGGAAAAAACTGTAAGTCTTTAAGCTATTGGCTTTTAGAGGAAAGACCCTAAAATTATTATGAAATCAGATAAATTAGAACTATAATTTCAAGCTGTGTCTTGATTCATCTCATGCTGTTTGATGTTGCCACATAAGTGATGTCAGCATGGTCATGCGTTTAAATGCGATTTATAATTCTCAATGCTTTTCTTTGTTGAAGGCATTGTGTTTAAACTTGAAATTCCCAAAATATATACATGATTTTGAGTGCTTTCTAAAATGGAAAACTTGGATAAAAATAGAAGATGCAGAGAATATGCTCAATAATGGCACTGTTCAGCAAATTCAAAATATAGACCATTTCCCAGGCTCCACGAACCAAGACAAAGTTGGTCAAAATGACCACTGTCTGACAGATGATGGAGGAATCAGACTTGTTTGTGAAACAAATGAGGATGTGTACAACATGAAAGGGAAAGTCAGGCTGGAGCTAGAAGAAAGAAAATCAGATCAAGAGGCAGATCAACCTGTCCTAGTGACAAGTGAGGTTTCCGGGCTTTGCCAAGAAACTGGAAACCTACATTAGCTAGAACGAAGAAAATCTATCATGGGTTCACCTTGGTGCAAATTGTGGGAAGGCCTGGCAGAGGGTGTACACATTCCTTTCTCTCTTCTGTGTGTGTGTGTGTGTGTGTGTGTGTTGAATGGCTACATCCATCTACTCAGGTAAATTTTCTTGAAACAAGTGAGCAATGGAAATGACACAAATGGAACGTCTAAGCAAACTTTATATTTCATCAGTGATTTTTCAGAGGGTTAGAGAAAGGCAATAGACTAAATGTGATTAATCTTTTTTCATGGTTAGTGCTTATGTTTATCTAAAAAGAATGATATAGATGTCTCCCAATTATTATACTGTTAGCAGGTTTCCCCGCCTTGAAACGTAAATTATCAGTGATTCTCATCAAATGGGTTTTTGCATGCACTGAAATATATATGGTATAAAAAAAATGAAGCAGGGTTGGTTGTTTGCCATGGTAATATGTCTTACCAGTTAATTTAGAGTCTTGACTACTTATTTATCTTGGGTTCTTGGCAGTACAATAGTAAATGCTCAATATTTTTTATTAGAGTTTTTCTGTAGGTATAAACTCTAGTTTGCATTGTAATTAAGGTAGAACCACTAATTTTTAAAAATTGGAGCTAGAAAATGAAATTTGAACTAGGCTACAATTTGTTTCATAAAAACATATTC
Source organism: Eonycteris spelaea (assembly GCA_003508835.1). Taxonomy (NCBI): domain Eukaryota; kingdom Metazoa; phylum Chordata; class Mammalia; order Chiroptera; family Pteropodidae; genus Eonycteris; species Eonycteris spelaea. The sequence continues at coordinate 5,260,202 of PUFA01000070.1, forward strand.
TTCATTACTAGATGCCTTTAAAATGCAATGCTTCTTATGCTCCACAAAGTATGATACAAAACAAGTTAAAACAGATTTTTTTTTTAGAACAGCTAAACAACAATAATAAAATGTTCTGGCTAAATTTTATTTGTTTGCGTGAATATGGATGATAAATTTTATGTAGAAAATCTTTCCTATAAGTAAAAATAGTCCACAGTAACATTTTTTGGATTTATGTCATACTGAGAGAAAGCTGTCAAATATTAGTTTGTCATTATGTTGAAATCACAATGGTTTCTCACATGGGGCATTAACTTTAGCTGCAAAGTAAAAACAAATCTGCAGAGGTTTTGTTCTAATCAAGCAGTGGGCATTGTGAACTCTATCACAGAATCATTTTAGAAGAAGTTATGCATGGTGAGATCCATATCTCTTTCTAGACAACTATTCATCTAACTCTCCATGTCTATTCATTTTCTATCAGTATAATACAGACAGGTTACTTAAACTATGGGTTTTAGAAGGTTGTATTTCCAGTGTTACATACCAGATCTGCACAGAAAGCTAAGGAGAATGAATGCTGAGATCGTGGAGCTATTTATTGACTTTTCTGGTGTAGCCAAGGATGATTATACCAAATTATGGTGTGGAGAGGGGGAAGGAGGGATCTGCATAATGCAGAAAATGTTTTCACATTGGAGGGAGGCAAGAGAAATAGGAACAAAGAATGCCTTCAAACAATAGAGGTAAGACAGCTGATTCTGATATTGGAAAACTTTTGATCAAATCAGACACAAAAGGACACTTTAGCACTAATCAACACTTCTGACTTTTCACAACCTTAAATTTCGACTCATTCTTCTATAAGCCTCCTAATAAGGTAACTGAAGTTAGCTAACCTTCTGGCAATAAAGATGATTATTTTCAGTAAGAAAAAAAGTGAGAAGTAAATGTTGGTGGGAAGTTTTGGGGAGATGTGTAGTTTTCCCTAGTTGAGTTTTTTTCTCTGTTTTTCTCCTATTTGACAGTAGGTCAAGTTCAGACTGTAAGAAGTGGATGTTGTAGAAAAGCTATCCATCTCAGGTGAATTGAAAAAGTGCAGAGGAGTGAAATACTGTCATTTTTTCTCAATGTTCTCTAGTGAGTCCCAAAGGTATATTGATGTGAAGGAAATTGAGATGAAATTCCAGATACACTTTACCTTTTTAGTTACAAAATTATGGTTTCTAACTCATGGTTCATGGTCTTGGATTGTAAACCTTGTGCTTTGTGAGCAGTGCTCCAATAAAATGGTAACTTCTTTGTCATCTGATTTGATTTAACTTATTAATAAGGTGAGTAAGCTTATAAAATATATCATATCCTAGATATACCTATAATTATAAATTTAGATCTGACTCAAAAGCAAATTGATTCAACATAAACAAAACATTTAGAGGTTTTACCCCTTGTATAGTATAAATAGGCTAGCTATCACCAGAGGGAGGTCCACCTCTTGTTCACACCATAGCGGTCTCCTTCCCCTTCCCTATACACTTTCCACTTTATTCCTAGAATAGTCATCTCAGATAACAATTCCTTGTTAGTTCATCAGTTTTGCTGTTGGACAACAGGCCCAAAATGCCATGTATGAAGCATTGATTTCTTTCTTTTTTGGATTTATTCTCATCACCATTGCTTATTATTATTCTCATTTTCTCTGTCTCTCTCTCTGTCCCCCTTACCAGAAAGAACATCTACTCACAAAATTACTTAAAAGTCAGATGCTTTAATAGGAGGATTTTAAGGATTAGGTGTATCCAAGAGTATATAATCCTGAGTTGATGGATGATTAAGTTTCAGGTCTGAGATTGGCGGTGTTTGCTTTCCTCATTCAGCTGTCTCCACCCTGCGAATGGGAACCACCTTCTTGTGCGCACGTTGCCTCCCTAACACAGTTCCTGATACATGATATGAACATTTAGTACATAATTGAAGTGGATGAATGAATGATTACTCAACTACCTATCTTGCCTGACAAAGGGAATTAAAATTATGCTACAACTGTTCAACATATTTACCTAGGAACAGAACAAATATGTGGCTTGAATACTAAAAATGTTATCAGAAGAGGGTTATAACTAATCACATTATTTTATGTATCAAGTTCACCAAGAATTACTTGCATAAGTCATATGAGTGAGGACTGAATGAGTTAATACATTTAAAGCACTTAGTAAATGCCAGGCATATAGTAACTCAAAAAGTATCAGCTATTGTTAAGGAGAAAATGAATAAGAAAAATGGTTGCCTGATAATAGTGCTCATCAGTTCTTCCCAGAACAAATAATCCTTACATTCCAGTGTTGTGTTTGCTGGCCCAGAAAAAGGCATTAAGTATAATTTAGATACATTGCCATCAGGATGGCTGTTGCAAAATATGACCGATCATGCCACAGCCCTTCGAAAACTCTGCAAAGGCTTACCATTTCCTTCAGAATAAAATCTGGTCTTCAGCATGGCATGTAAGGCTCCTCATCATTTTATCCCTTAATTTGATTCAATTTCATAAGCCTTTCCTTATTCATCGTTCCTTGTCACAATTTAGGCAATGTCCCTACTATGTGCTCCTACAATATTCTGAGATTATTTGTACTCCAGTACTTATCATACTGAGCTGTATAGGTCTGCTTTCTTGTTCATCTCCAGAATTAGACCTCATTTTGTTTTGCTATTACCTAGCACAGTGATCAACAAACTTTTTCTAATTTTGTAAATTGTTTAGGCTTTGTAGGCTACACTGTCTCTGTCTCTGTTGCATCTACCCAATTCTGCCATTGTAGCACAAAAGCAGCCATAGATAATGTGCAAAACGAATAAACATTGCTTTGTTTCAGTAAAACTTTATGCACACCAAAATTTGAATTTCGTATAATTTGCATTTATCAAGAAATAGTATTCCTCTTTCACTCAAATGTAAATGAGCGAGTGAGTAAAGTGATATCTTTTCATTGAGATCATTTTTAAAAGGGACATAAGGGGAAAATTTACATGACAAACTGTTACCTGTATTATAGAATCTAAACTCCTTAGCATGGTATAGAAGAAGAATTTTTACAATCTGGTTTTTGGTAGCTAATCTCTACTTTCATCTTATTTTATTTGCCGGTCCCTCATGCCCCCTTCCCAATGTCATCTATGCTGCAACTCATTAACTCAACTAATTGACATTTTCTGAAACACCATGCTCATTGCTACTTCTAGGCCACGTGTCTTGCATCTTTCTTTACTGAGAATATCCTTTCCTATTTTTTGTTTGTTTTTGAATTTTCTGCTTAGTGAGCTAGTTGTCCTTCAAGATTCAGTTATTCTCCAGGTAGAAATGAAGGGATGGAGACTGTGGTGAGGATACATCCTTCTGTTTCTATGGAGCTTTGTATATGTCATGCACGTTGCACTTTCATTTGTATTGTAATTCTTATCTCTGTGTATGGTGCTCTTTCCCATCATGTTCTAAATTTGCATTGTATGCCTAGTGCCAGTATAAACCTTGTCATTGGTTGTAATTTAGTACCAACTTAATACAATAAAATCTTTTCATATACTAAAGGTAAATTCCCAGTATCCTATTGAGATTGTTGGCATCAGTTTCCACAATGTTGAGATTATTTCCAGTATCTATAGAGGGGATGGCTCAGTGTTTGAAATGGAAATGAATACAATTAAAATTGAATAAAAATGTAAGGATTAAGAAATTGCAAATAAGTAAATTGGAAATGCAAGAACTAGAAGTGTCATGTATGGTATGAAACATCAGTTTTATAACTTAATTTCAAGCTTAGTTGAATTGAAATCTCTAGATGTATTTTAAAAATACTGTTTTTCAGCCTTTGCTTGGCTTTGTGTGGATAAATGGTGATATCGTTTATCTATATATATGTATTGGTATTCTTTCTTGGAAAGATGAAGGATAGTGATAGTACTAGAGATTTCATAGTGAAATATAATGGATTTCGACCAATTGTTATTCCAGCAAGTTAACTACTTTCAAAACTTAACTGATGGAATTACCTGGAAAAATTAGGCATTTTTTACATTATTTACTGCATCAGATGTTAATATAAATTCTCTCAGACATTTTATACATGCTTAGCACTTATTTACTGTGGAATATCCTCTATCTTATATAATCTCCCTATTTCCCTGGGATATTTTCTGAATTCTCTCAAACTATAAGATTTCCAGTTGAGATAGATGGTCTGGGTAGATTTCACCATAACTATCTCAGGAAATCTCACTAGGAATTGAAAGCACATGGCCATGTTAAGTGAATAAGAAGCTTTTTCATTATTGATCATTTATTTTCATTCATTCTGACAATTATAACAGTAATAAGTTTGAATAATAGCTTAGGTTGTCATGAACAGAATGTCTGAATGCTGGCTGCTTGGTCTTTTTTTTATTGAGAGAACTGAATACCAATGATTAGGAATCAACATGTATTCAATTGGTACAGATGTCTATAAAATATATGCTATGTTAATGTGAAGAACAAGAGCAACAATGCTTGGGGAACTTACCTGGTATTTCACTTGTAGAAAGTCATATTTCACGGGGACAGCAGTCATCTTGCAGTTAGGAGACAAAACAGTGGTGGAGATTGTAACAGGATACACTCCTGAAAAGGGGCATTTTACACCAAGCCCCAATCCTTAGGTCATTGGTTAGCTCCCTTAATTTAAGATAGAATATATTTTCTCACAAATTCATTGAATTACATACACTTTAATGATAGGATTTGTGTCATATACCTTTGTGTATATTGAAGTGCCTGGAACAGTATCTTATATGTAATAAGAACACATGTATTGGCTGAATTGAAGTGTATTTGTAAACAGTTTAGACAGTGTGTTTAAGAAAAAAAGTGGAGATCTCTAAAATGCTCCCCTATAATAACTTTTCCAAACATGTGCTATTTCTATTAACTTATAATAATTAAATGATGGTATCAGCATTCATTCATTGGGAGCCTACAGTATCTTAGTTATTTTTTACATGTGAACTCACTTAACTTTCAAAACAATAGTATGATGTTGGCATTAGTCCTTCTTCCCCCCAAGAAAATCAAGGCTCAGGGAAATTAAATAAGTTGAGTTTATGTGTAAAATAATAATAGTATTTACTTTATAGGGTTTATTAGGATTAACTGGGATAGATTATAGACCAGTTGTCCTGGTGTGTGGTAAGCCCTCAGTAATTTATTATTAAGATCATGTAGCCGAAAAGTTGTAGAGCTGGGATTATATCGCTGATCTGTCTCTCTCCAGAGTCTGTGTTCTGTTCATCATTGCATTCCAACTGCCTGGCCAAAATATATGGTACAGAGGGGCAAAGGATGAGACTTTCTTTTGTGTCGTCTACTAGTGCCCTGTACACACAATAATAAATGTTGTTGACAGCTTGACTGGGTTGGTGATGACACTTCCTGGTTTTGCTTTCCATGTGAATGATAGGTAGGATGATTGATTCTGAGAAGGACACAGAGGAATGTTGTTACAGTATGCCTTAATATTATATTTTAAAAAGTTCTTTTTCCCCCTCATTAATATGATCCTTGCATCTTGATTCTAAATTATGTTTCCCCTGTGCCTGCGTGGACAAGGGACTGAGAAAAGTTAGAGTATTCAGGCAGCGTTACCATTTTTTCAATTAGCTTTGCCATTATTTCTCATTTTATCCTGAAGTCATTTCTGGTAGTCATGTCCTGGGATTTTCAGAGTAAGGCTCTTTTTACTGGATGAGTAAAAATTTCTTTGTGTTTTGGAGGTGAGAGAATTAAAAAAAAAAAAAATCCCTGAGTCTCATAGCTCTGGAGAGCTTTCCTGAAAGGGAATTAGAGTAAAAAATGAGCTGTCAGTGTCCTTGTGGTTCCTTGCCAGTTGCATAATGATGCATCATTTGTCAAATGTAGTTGTCTTTCTTTACCTGAAGATCCTGCAGTTGGTGGTGTTTTTCATACTTGTGCTGTGGAACTTGGTAGCAAATTCAGGACCAGCCGTTCCGTGCATAGGGGCGTCGAATGACTACTACACTGTTACAGGGTATCGCTGCCTTGTGTGACTCATTGTTTTCTCTTTTTTATAGTTATTATTATTATTATTATTATTGTGGTAAAGTATTCATAAAATTAACCATTTTAACTATTTTTAAGTGTACAGTTCAGTGGCATTAAGTACATTCATATTGTTGTGCAGCCATCACCACCATCCATCTCTAGAACCTTCTCATTCTTCCAAACTGAAATTCCATGCCCATTAAACAATGACTGCCCAGTCTCCTCTCACTTCAGCCCCTGGCAACTGCCATTCTGCTTGCCGTTTCTATGAATTTGCTTGTGTTTCAGTCTCATGACTCCATGATTTATTAGTTTAAATTGAGGTCTACTACTATCTTTTGTTTCCCCTTGTTGTGGTTATTATCCAGTTATTGGGATTGATGTTCCATGACTAGATCTATGCCAGGATGTGAACTTAATGCAATTCTCTTGCAATAAATATTCTACTTTGCATCTCTATATAGTAACCCCTTAAATTTCATTATCACATCATGAGGGTAAGAACTGTATCTATTCTGCTCACCACTATATCACCAGTGTCTGACACATTGTGTTTTGTAGAAGAACAAATATTTGTAGACTAATGCTGCTAATCTTTGTCTTCATCATTGAGAAACCTGCTTACTTAAAAAATAATTTACTGAGATTTTCTTCTTTGTAGGAGACCAGATAAAACAGGAACTCTTCTTCTATGACTTTCTCTCTAAAAATAAGTTATGGTGATCTAAACCAAATGACTAGGGCTTACACCCCCCCACCCCTCCTTTAATAATTTATTTTTTAACTTACCCATCAAATATTTGATGTGTGCTGCATTTTAGATGCTGGCTGTGTAGTAGTGCAAAAAAATGGCCACAATCCTTGAACTCATGCACAGAGTCCTAGCGGAGAGCACAGCATATAAAAATGTGAGCAGACAAACAAAACATTTGTTGTAAATTATGTGAAGGAAAAAGATAGGATGCTCCCAGAAAGATTGATCACAGTGGAACAACTTTAAATTTGAGGGAAGTTGAGATGTGATAACTATTTTCACGTTTGTGAAGAGCTGTGCTCTTATGTAAAAGAGCTTGTTTGATTTAAAGAGGTACTATGATAGACATTCTTAGAACACAGATTTTGCCTTATTATGAAATGATTTGCTAATAGAGCTCTTCAAGGATGAAATGCATGGTGTTTCTCAGGCTTTCTGGCCTCTCCCTGGAGCTATTGGGTGTAGCTTTGTGAAGATACTGTACCTGAACACTGGCAGGTTGGTTTCCAAACCTGTTTGGTCATCAGAATCATCTATTTATGTGGAAAGGTGCAACCCAATACTTGGTATTTAATAATTCCACTTAATAAATGCTAGTTGAATCTGACTTTGAATTGCTTTATGGTACATTTAAGTGTGGCAGCGAATATGAAAAGTATCTGAAAACTGAAAATGGTTTTCAAATTATTTCCAGTTCACAAACACAAAATTAATTACTCAGCAGCATTGGTTAATGTACTGTTTGATTAGGTCTGGATATTGGTATCTTGCAGTTAGATTTAGTCCACTAATGTGCAAGGTTACACAATAACCTTGAGGATGTAGCTTTCTATTTACTTGCCTCTTGATGCCTAGCATAGACTCAAAATTTGTGATATTAGTAGGGTCTTTCAGCTTAATGTGTATTTATAGAACTTAGTGGAATAATATATATTTTAAAGATTTGGTTAATTTGTTTCACAGTAGCTCTCTAAGGTATCAGTCAACGATCATATATGAAGTATTTAAGAAGCATCCACTCTGTCCCAGGCCCTATTCATGAAGAATGGATTCAAGATTGGTAATTTCCTCTCTGTATGAATTGATGAGACCAGTTGGGTAGGCTTTGTAAGATAGACCCTGTTGACATTATATCAGTTATTATGAAAGTGTACTGGTATTTTGGCTTTTGATTACACTATATTTGAAGGTGACTTTACATCATTGCTCAATTAACAACTAATTGATCATATTTACATTTCGAATCTCCCACAGTGCCTAACTGTAGAAGGTTAAGATTTGAAGATTGAATATTTGATTAATAAGTTAGGTTATTAAATGTAACAACCTGGCTTCAACACATTCCAGCAAAAACCAATTTCATATTATTTCAGTTCATTAAGTGATCCTATACAGCTTACAATTCAGTTCATTACTCACACCGTGGTACTATACTAGGCTAGTAATAAGGGTGATTTTTTTTTTTTAAATAATAAAGTCCAACAGAGCTACCATGCTGTGCGATGATAATGTGTGTAGTGTTAAATATCTGGGTGTAGTGTTTGCCTGAAGAATCAGATATTGGAATTTTAGGCTTACTATGAACTAAGGTCTCATATGGTACCTGTTAGCTATGGGAAGTCTTCCTTTTTTTTTAATTTTACTTTATTGTATGTTTATTAATACTTACTTTTTATGTTAACCAGGAAAATTCTGTTCTACTCGAACCTGCATTAGTTCAAACCTGTTAACATGCTGCGATTACAGGTTCGTGGGTCCGTAGTGGCAGGCATTGGTTTCTACTGTGCCGCCCTTGCCATAAACACCACATATTTATAAGCTGCAAAGCTTGAAATTTATATCACCGATTTCCATGTAGTGAAATTCTACCTCATTTATAGTCTGATAACCTAATCCTTCTCAAGCAGCCTATCCCACTGAATTTACTGATTTTTTTGTCCATAAACCGCAAATGCTCAATAATGGGCTAAATTCGCATGACAGCATCTGCAGATAATCTAAATGTTCCTTTTGTGAATCTGCAGGGTTTTAAGTATGGGACGATGAACGCCTCTTGGGCAAGGAATTAATTTCCAGCATTTTAATAAGGAGGATGTGTAAGTGTGCGTTGAGGCTCTGAACTCTTTTGTAAACCGGGCAAATTTCAGGGCAATGTTAGTCTGCAGCATGAGTGCACTCATATTATTTTCTGCAAACTACATTTCCCTCCAGTATTTAGATTTAAGAAAAAAAATTTTTTTTTCTCTTCTGAGTGCATTTTATTGTGCAATATTTAGCAGTATTACAGTATCAAAAACATACTGATTCTTTGTTATTATTGGTAAGGTAAAATTTCAAGTACTGTGTTTTTCATTGAATTGTTATTTCTCATTAAATTTCCTTATATTTGTTTTTGTAGAATAATCTTAGAAATAAGACAAAGTCTGAGTTGGAATAATTTGGGTACAGTTTCACTCCTGTAGAGATGTTCCTACTTTTATGCTTTGAGAAAATTCAATGAGGAAAAAAAACAGTGGAAATTTGAAGATACTAATAAAAATGGAAAATATCTTCTTTCTGACCACAGGCACCTTTGCACCATCACCAAGAATCTACAGATGTTAAATAACAACAATAATAACAACAATGATGCTATTATAAACCAACAGTCTGTTTTGTTAGAAATGCTGGGATGTGAGAACAATAACATGTATACTTCCCACTGACTTCAATATGGTGAATTCACCTAAAGGAAAATAAAAGTAATAAAAATAAGAGCTTTATTACAGACAGAATGTTTTGTTTATTCTATTTGCTTTACGAGAAGTACAGACTTAACTTTTAATAATGTGACAGGCAGATAATTAACATTTATTGATGATTCTCCTTGCCCTGATGTATGTCATCAGGAAGTCTGGATTCTTATTCTTGCTGCTAAATCACTTATTTAAAGTCTACTATATATAACTAAAAAAATAAAGCCTTAGAAATTCTACATTTCTATAGATTCTAGCCATAATGCTGAACATGCACTATGAAACTCAAGAACACTTGAAAATTAGACACAAATGTATAATTTATTTAGCATTCATGTGCTAAATGCAAAAAGCATTTTACCAATGTGGTAGTGGGTATTAGCTCCACTTTAAAGATGAGGCAAACTGAGGTTTAGAGAAGAGCTTAATGAAATTTTTAATTAGTGGAAGTTTTAATTCTGGTCCACCTAATGCAAGCCCAGGATCTCTTTGGCTACCTTATGCTACAGTTTCAAATTAAGGTTTTTGCATAGATATTTTGAATGCTGGAAAAATACAGTAGGAAAATGTAAAAATTAATGGAGAAAGAGACGTTTCTTAGCCACATCTAAGACCATTACAATGATGCTTCCTCAGCCCATTTCTATTACTGGAAAATCTCTTTCGGGGTGTTTCAAAGTACATTGACTTAATTTAATACACACTACTTTGTCACTAAAGCCTTCCCATCAGTATTTGAAGAGGGAAATGGAAGGCAGACAAATTCTGTATGGTCAGTGAAATTATTATAATAGGAAAAAATGGACTAGGAGCTAGCAGACAGGAGTTTAGATCTGAGACTTACCCATTTTTTACCTTGTATATGTCACAAAGTTTCCAGAATATTGTTATCTTAGTCTGCAAAACAAGGAATATAATTCTCTAATTCTCTAATTACTTTCTAGGAGTGATAAATGGATATAATAACATAATGTAACACTGCTGATAGTTTAGTCATTTGAAATAATATCAGACTTTCACGTGATTGTGTGTATGTATGTGTAAAACAATTTATATATATATATATATGTATGTATGTATGTATGGCGAATGAATTGCTCCATATCTAATGCTTAGTCTCTTTTTGACTCTTTCTTAAGAGATCTTCATGATGGTAGTGTTACCCCCCAAATCAGAAGTCCTCTTTGTCATGTTATTGCTTTTGTCAGCCCTAAAAAGTTGAATTATTCCTAGCAGCTATTTGTTCCTGTCACACACTAGGTACTCAAGAAATGTTATTAAATGAATAAGGGAAGAACTATGTCTGATGAACTTGGAGTTTTCTCCTTTGCTTTTTGATGCCTCTATAAGAAGGATAGGTACCAAGGAACATGAAGATTTCATAATTAACGGGAGCTGGTTCACCTTTTTGTCTTATGATATTCATAAAATTCATTTAATTAAATTTTAAATAATTTATTACTTTGAAAAATATTATGAAGTTCTGAAATTATGCATTCAGTATGATTCCTCATATTATTAGATACCGAAGTCCCCGTAGTTTCTTTTTTCTTTCTTTTTTTTTTTTTTTAAAGCTGATTATGTGTGCTACAGGATTTCCCTTCATGTAATACATACTTGGATGGGAAATTTTTATTGAGGAACATGATTAAATAACAAAATTTTACTGGTTAGAAAAGTTGGTCATTTGAGAAGATCCAAGTATGATTGCAACAACAGTCCTGCCTGTCAATTTCTGTCATTTTATGTTTCTCTATTCGACCCCACAATTTTCTTTCAAAGGTCAGTTCTCTCATCATGTGCAATATAGGGCCTAAAATGTTGGCAATAAAATGGATAGTGTCAGGCATTTTTCAAAACATCAAATGACTGCAATCATTTTTCTTGTGTGTAATCCTGATGCAGGTAGACAGACAGCGATGCCAGAAAACCACCGAGGAATATTTGGACGTGTTAACAACGTCCTCATTTTGCTAATTCCTCAGTGATTACAAGTATACTTATCCTAAAGTTGGGCTTTCGTAGTAGCATATTTTTAATACAGTATTTCTTTAAGATGAATTTTAGGCATATTATTTTTGGAACAGATTTAGAAGATGTTATAGAGTGTCATAGTGTGTTAAAATATTTCTATTTTGATAAGGTTTGGCAGTGCCATAATAAAAAAAAAAACATAGGTACTAGTGTATGTGCACACTTTGAAATTTTGTATTTTTCTGTTGTTATTCTTTTCGGTTCGTTGAGAAGCATTATTCTATTATTTGCTTAATTTTAAAGAGAGTAGAAAACTGTGAAATATTGAACATTTAACCAGTTAACCATGTCTAGGAAAGTGTTACTTTTATGCTTTTTTTGATTGCTGTACTTTATTTGTCTTCAAATACTTGATCAAACGGAAAAAGACAGTAATCCAGAAGAATATTGTATGTGGTAGTGCGTTTATGAGAACTTCTGAAAATACTCTTAGTAACCAATAGGAGGAGCATGGAGTCTGTTTATTGGAGGTGATCTTTATAAAATTACAGGATTGGGCTCTAGGAGTCATTAGATCATTCTTCCATTCAAAGCAGACATGATCTCTGTAATATTTATTCATTCAACAAATATTTAATTATCTACTGTGAACCAGGTTCTCTTCCCATCATTGTGAACAGAGCAGTGAGCCAAGTAAATCAAGTCCATGCCTCCTAGTGGGAAGCTATGGATTATAAATAAAACAAAATCACTGAAATAACAGGAAGTGATAAATGCTAGAAAGAAAAGAAGAGTAAAGGGATGTGATTTTATATAGGGTGATCAGAAGAGATCCTTTCGATGTGTAGAGCCCTAAATGACCTGTAGAAACAAGCCGTGTGGCTATATGTGTAAAGAATGTTACAGTTGTAGGGGTCAGCAAGTGCAAAGGCCCCAGGGGCCTGCTATGCTTAGCAGAAGGTCAGTGCGGCTGGAGCAGAGAGAGATGGTAGGAGAGGTAGCCAGGTAACAGATCATATAGGACAGATCGTCATCACAGCACATGTCATGCTTCATGGGCAAGACCTGTTTCTCAACACTGCATAATAAGGAACATATATTGTCCATTTAGTCCACAAAACAACCTTATGAGGTAAGAAATATTATCTATCCTAAGTTTATAGTTGACAGAAGTAACCAGCCTGAGTCCAAAGCACACACTTGTAGTAGTTAGCTGGGATCTCTCTCTTTTTGCCTTGCAAGCAGATGTTAAAAAGATTGTTGGAGAGAATTATTGAAGAAAAGCGATAGAAAATGAGTGGGGAGAAGGTATGTTGGTCACCGAATTTGATGGCTTTCATTAAATGACATTGTTACTTCTTGCAATTGCTATTTTGCAACTGGTAAGCAATTGAAAGTTTACTTGGCAAAATATGATGAAAAACTGGAGTGGCTTCATCTATCTGAGATTAATTTAGCTTTCTCTTTCTAGCTGTAACCTTTGTTAGTCTTCACTTAGTAGCAAACATAAAATGCTGAAATAAATATAAATACTGTCATTCAATTTCAGTTTCTATGCCTTGTAAATCTATTTTATCTTCAGTATTAAGTGCTTATATAATTACATGATGGTTAGTTTAAAAATCAATTATTTGTAGCCTCATATATTTTAGATCTTTAGATAATTAAAAGATAGATAATTCACAGGTCCTTTGCTTTAAAGTATGACAATTTTCCTCTTTAACCAGCAGAGGGCATGCTTCACAACCCTGTTTGCCTTTGTCAACAAAAAGCACAGATGAATTGGAAAGGAGGTTAAGAAACAAAAACAAAACCTTTGGAGAACTATAACATTTTAAATCCTCTGTACATAGTTTACAAAACAATGGAAGGAAATTTAGGAGCTAGTCAATACTTCTATTATCAGGCTAGATTTTATATTGTTCCAAATAATCCAAGAGATTACAAGTTGTTTTTATAAATCAAAAGAAGAAAAAAACAATAATAAATCTTCCTTATGAGTCTTAATAGTATTTAAAAAAGAAAACATGAAGCTTTTTTTTTTGCTAAATAGAGCTTGATATGAAAATAATAAAATGCAAATTTTAATAGATGATTTGGGGATATTATCCAAGATTTACTAGCTTCGCAGTTGTTTCTTTTGTCAGACGTGATTTCCCTTTGGCAGGTATGCATATCAGAAAAAGCATTCTATTTGAGTTGGGCTGCTTACTATTTGTGCAGCTTAAGGCGAATGACCTGTCTACACCTCACTTATTTGTAAAATGCACATAGTAATGCTTGCCTGGTTTATCTGTGTAGGTCATTGAAAAGAAAGCAGGATGGGCAGAGAGGAACCTATGTTTTAGGCCAGCTTTGTGACCTGAGACAAATCATTGACCATCTATGGACCTTATTTTCCTGCTTTTAAAACAAACAGTTTGGACCAGATATAGATGGTATACCAAGTAGATGGTATGTGGTCCCTGAAAGCACTTTCATGCTGAAGTTTCCCATCAAAATGGCTAGTAAACTGGAAAGTCCTATATCTATGTAACTGAATAAAAAACATGCACTTCCTGAGATTTTAACTTATATTGCACTTGAATTTCCAGGAACATATCTGTATACTGGAAACACAATGATCTGTATTTAAGATCTGATTGGAAAGAGAGAAAGAAACGAGGCTAATTTGAAGCCAATGCAAGTAAAACCAAAACTCTTAAAAGGTAGCCAAGTATGACTATCGAGGAAATACAACACTTCTTCCCAGGCACTTTTCTTCCCAGAGTGAAAGCAACCCTTGAGTTGTAAACTCATGGCTTATGAATTCATTCACTTATTCACTAATTGAACAGTGAGCTTGCTCATCTTGCTTATCTTAAAGGCAGTTTACACACTACCACATTTCTCACCAGACTTGGAGACACTGATTTTTCTCCCTCCCTGCTCATGTCTGAGTACAGAGGAGATGCTCCCTCTTCGTGTATAATACACCTCTTTTCAGCTCAAGTAAATTTTCTTAACGTCATTTTGTTTCCTTCCAGCTGTTGCCTAGTAATATCAGAAACCTCTGCCCTCCACTCTTTCTAGCTCTTTTTATTATTTTCACAAGTTGAAAAAAATCTATCCATGGACTGGAAACTATAAGAGCAGTGCTGATGATCTACTCGTAACAGAGATAAGGGGAACTATGCTTTGAAGTGAAAGCAGACTTAACGAAGACTACATTTTTAATAACCTTGAAAAGACCTCGAAGTCCTCTTCGGAGTTAGCATAAAAGTTTCCATCTTTCTTTCTTTAAATGTGGTAGTCCTTAAGTGTTGGTATTCAAGATAAAATAATACTTTTCATTGCTTATTTGTTTTGCTTTTCAAAAAACAGCTTTACTGAGATATAATTGATATAAAAAACTGCACATATTTAGTGTACACAATTGGATAGATTTGGACATATGCATATATCCATGATACTATGACCACAATCAAGGTCATAGACATACCCATCACCCCCCCAAGTTTCCTTGTGTTTTGCATTACTTCTTAGCTGATATTAAGATAGTTTACTTAGTTATCTCTTTATAATAGATAATATTTTAGATAACTGAAATTAAATATAATTTTATAGACTGACTTGTGGATCTACAATAAGACATTTGTTACCTATGGGGGAAAATGTAGAAATCAACTTTTAGATGATAACATATAGGTCAGTTAGGAATTTTCTATTCTTTTTGAGCCCACTTCCTATGCAAAGATTGCAAATGAGGAATGTGGTAGTTTTTAACTACAATCTGATTCTAGTTCTGTTGAAATCCAGCAAGTCACACATATAGACATATTTATGTGTAATTTATCTCAGCATATTTATTGTGTATCTACCATGTCCTAGGCATTGCTCTAGGTACTTGGCATGTATAAGTAAACAAGACAGGTCAAAACTTTTATCCCTCATGAGTCTAAATTCTAGTGGTGAGGGGGCAAGGGAAAAATAACAGATATAATAATCTAGTTATATGGTGGACAGCTGAAAGTACAATGGTAAAAGAAAAATAGAGCAGGGTGTAGAGGGGTGTAAGTGCTAGCTTTGGGTGGAGGGTTGCAATTTTTAAAAAGACTTCAGGGTAAGCCTCATTCAGAAGCTGAGATTTGAGCAAAACTTAAAGAGGGCAAAGGAGATAGTCATGGTGGTATAGTTAGGATAAGAGCAATCGAGGCAGAGAAGATAGTGCAAAGGACCTGAGGCAGGGGCATATCCGGTAGGTTTGAGGTACAGTGAGGGGATTAGTGTTTTCACCTGGAGTGAGTGAAAAGAGTAGTATTCGGGAAAGTCAGAAATAAGGGGCACTGGTCATGGCTGGGCTTGTAAGCCATCACTTGGACTTTAGATTTTATTCTGAATGAGCTGGAAGCTGCTGAGAGTATTGAATAGAGAAATTACATGAACTGATTTTTAAAGGATCCTTCTGGCTTCTCTCTTGAGAATAGACTGTTGTTAGATAAAGATAGAAGGTGGGAAAACTGTTTGAACCAGGGTGCCCAACCCTGGGATGCAGACTGGCACCAGTCTGCGGCCTGTTAGGAACTGGGCCGCACAACAGGAGGTGAGTGAGGATGAATGAACAAAGCTTCATCTGTATTTGTAGCCGCTCCTCAGTGCTTGCATCAGTGCCTCAGCTCCACCTCAGATCATCAGGCATTAGACTCATAGGAGCACAGTTCCAGGTGCCAAAAAAGGTTGGGGATCACTGTGTTAGAAGACTAAGACAATAATCCAGGTGAGAGATGATGGTGGTGAGAAAGAATAGTTAAGGATGTATGCAAAGAAGTGATAATAATGATTTGCCATGAAATTTTAATCAAGTCAGGAGAATGGAGAGATATTGGGAGGATCCAGAGGCATCAGAAGGGTGAAGGACAGTAAAAAGTAGGATCAATGTTCCACAAGTCCCTGTGGAATTTAAGCATTGTTGAAGTGAATTGAGGCACTAAAAAGAATGAGCTTGAAAATAGGAAGTGATCAGGAAATGGGATGCATGAGATTTAGATTTGGGAGGATTTATAAGTAATAAGTGAGAAACATGAGTTGGGACTGACTGGCTAGAATAGAGTGTAGGACATGATTATTGGAGGAGAGAAATTCATGAAGAGGCCATAGGTCATAGTGAACTAGGAGCTAAAAAGCTAAAATTGTCCAACAATGAGTAGGAATGACTCAGGTATCAGTAGATGACATCAATAGATGAGGACTTTGGGAAAATATCTGATGAGATTCCAAGCTAAAAAATTTTATGGAGAAGACAAAGAATGTAGCATATAACAGTAATGTAATGAGAGAGGGAAGCTGCAGAGAGAAGCAAGGACACACACCTCATTTCTAGGCCCGGTTGTGTAAAGATTGTGAGAAAAAGCCAACACTTCGAGAGAGATGTAAGGGAAGCAGGGCGCTCACGGAGGAATCAGGGTTTCTGTTAGAAAGAAGGTTAACATTACAAGAAGTCTACTTTCCCACTGAAAGGAGAAACCAAGACATGTCTTATATGATTGAAGTTTCTGTCCTACAGAAAACTTCTTTATCCCAAGAAATCAAATCTACAGATATTTACAGAATGAGTACTATGTGCCCTGCTCTATTCAAACAGAACCAAGCACAAGCCACTGCAAGACTTCATTGCAGTGGCCTGCCCCTCCACATTGCCAATCCTGGAAGGTTTTTTTTTCATTGGCTGGGCGAGTTATGTGGTGCTTCAGAAGAGGGAGAGGTTTGAGGACTGAGGGTGCTCTGGGCTGGTCATAGAACCATCTGACTTATTTTTCTGGTAACACTGTTCCGTTAAGAGCACTATGGAATCTTTGGATTCCAAGTTTCATTTGTATTTAAACCTCTTTACAATATCATCACTTAGCTAATTATAGCTCTCCGTAATTTCTTCTGATGTTTAAATCATTTTTAATTAGTTGTAATCATTATGTATTTTTGTTTGACTTTTTACCTACAGTCTGAATCACTATATATTGTGTGGCCTAGGGCATAAAAGAGGTCAGTACAATACATTTTTTTTTCCCATGTGAGGGAATACAGAAAACTAGAGCAACTTGACTAACTTGCCGAGCTTGCCCAAGGGAGCAACAGAACCTCAAAGAAGGTCTAGAGGCCAATGTTTTTGCTATGATGGTCTTTCCTCTGCGTTTTGTAATTCCTATAGAACATTCACAAATTACAGTGATAGCAACAGGCAGAGGGAAGAGAGCAGTGGAGTACCATGATGCTGAGCTTGAAGCTTTTAATTCACATAAACATTTTTTTATTACCAGCGTTCCAGTAGTCTCTCCCGTATCCCCCTCCCAGAGGCTTCTGACTTCTATCTTTATAGATTCATTCTACCTGTTTTTGACCTTTATATAAATTGATTCATACAAGGTCAACCTCTTTGGGTCTGGTTTCTTTGGTTTATCATTATGTTTGTGAGAGTCACCATGTTTGATACGAGGGTGATAGGTTTTAAATTTTCATTGCTGCACAGTGTTCCATAATATGAATATAACATAATTTATTCCATGTTGGAAGAACGTTTGGTTTGTTTCAGTTTGGTGCTGTTCCATATAATACTCCTTTGAACATGTGTGTGTGTGTGTGTGTGTGTGTGTGTGTGTGTGTGTGGTGTGCATATATTTGTGCATATCTACTAAGTATATACCAGTAGTAGAATTGCTGGGTCATAGGATATGTATGTGTTGAGTTTTTGTAAACACTGCCAAACATTTTCCCAAAGTGTTTGCTCCAGTTTTGACTCTAATAATGCGTGAGAGTTCTGTGTGCTCCATATCTTTGCCAATTCTTGATATGGAATCTAGTTTATAATTATATTGGCTTTTTCAAGGTATTGACCATCTACTCTGTACTGGAAATTATAGTAAGTGTTGTAGGGAATAAAGAAAGTATATGATGTAGTTTCTGTCTCTGAGCTTCTCCTAATATAGTTGGAATAGCTAAAACGTACGGAGGAACTAAAGGATGACACAGGCAGTATAATAACATGCTACATCATAAGATTAAGTTAATAACAGCTCCCTTAATTAAATATTTATAATTCAGTTCCTATATTTGGTTTTGCTTTTTAAAAAAAGTTTTAGCAACAGAAATTGATAGTAATATTAATGGAAAAATAAATGAGTTGGTCAATCTAAACTTGATCAAATTTGTTTTGGTGCCTGAAAAATTAATTACTTTTTTGTTTGTGAGATTATTCTTTATAAATATATGAAAATTTCTGAGAAAGTTCTCCTATGTCAGTGTATAGATGTAAGAAGAACTGATATTAGTCGAGAATTTGACTAATCTCTTTCCATAATCTTACAGGTTTGGCAAAGCCTTTATTCCTCATTTCTGATGTGTGTTATCCAAGCCACTTCTCTCTCCACCCTTCTATTCTAGTGAGAGAAACTCAATCGTTATTAGGCCGCTCTAACTGAAAAGCTTTTCTTTATTAAAATCCTTTGTGCCAGGCACTGTGCTCAATGCTGACATACAATACCTCATTTAATCTCAATAATTCTGGGATATAGGTATTAGCCTTATTATACAAATAAGGAAACAGCTGCAGGGTAGTTAAGTAACTTGGGAGTTTCAAATGATTCTGTGAGGAGCACTACTGATTAGCACGGACCTGGGCACATGTCAAGCTTTCACCTCCAATAGATGAACGAATGGTTTATTGTTAATGGAGCTAGATCCCTGTATATTCTCCATACTTCACCTGCTTAGGTGATTCTGTGCTGGACATTTAAGTTCTCTGTCCTTCAGCTTCTTTAGCAAATGCAGATGCTAATATCTGGTGAAACTTCTTGGATGGATTTTTATGGGTACTGTAAGATAAAAGCCATTGTTTATAAGGAAGAGAGCATATTGTTTTTGTGTATTAAGGCAGCTGCACAAATTATAAGGAAATACTTGGGAAAATTTCTTGAGTTGGAGTCTTCAGGCCACTTTTGAAGAAGACGATATGCTTTGGTGCACTTTATTTTCCATTTGTCATTCAGTTAAGTTGGAGGAAAACTCCCCTGGAATTAAACAAAATTGTTTCCTTTCTATTAAGATCCTATTAGGACAAGGGTATTTTTCAGTCTTAAGTGAAATCCCCTTGAATAAGGAGTAAGGAAGCCTAGTATTTGAAATCAGATCTTTTTCACTCAGCTGAGTAAAAAATCCAGCTTCTTTGGCACAATGCCCTGGTATTATTACAAAGCAAGTTTTGATTGCTACAACTAGAAGGCGTATGAGAAGCTGTCTGTGATATGGAAGGTGAATCACACTTCCAGGTAAGATGTTTGGCAGGATTAGAAAATGTTTGCATCTTTCCTGGTGTGGTAGAATGAGTTATTGAAGAGAGATGTGTATTCCCAGCCCCTCCCTCATTTTTATTCAATTGCATCCACCAGGGCTGCTTTTTTCCTCCTCCTAAACCAAGGTATCATCTGTACAGTACAATAGATATGTATAGGGTAAGAGCACAGAGCCAGATTGCTTGGGGTTTGAGTTCTGGCTTCCTACTGTGAGGTCTAAGCCGACATATTTGTTTAACTGCTTTTGGAGAGCCTCAATTTCCTCATCTGTAAAATAGGACAAATAATAGTACACGCCTAGTACATTGTGAGGATGAAATGCTTTTATGTATGTAAAGCACTTGGAATAGTATTTAGCATGTGGTAAATACTGTGTGTTGGCCATTAATCAATGAAGTTTTTGTTAAAGAGGTGGAAAGCATTCATGTGCATAAAAAGTATTCATTTTTACATCTAGGTTCAAGCTTCGTGCAAGCAGTCAGTCTCTTTAAAGATGTAATTAGAGGAGATGAGATAAATGAACAAGCAAAGGGTATATTTTAAAATGAGATTTTCTGGAAATCTTTACAAAATATTATACTGTATTACATTTATTTTTAAAACCTGTGGGTCTGAAATCTTATCATTTCAGTTGAAACCTCAGCTTTCTCCTCGTACTGATGTTCTGAGTGACAGAAATCAGCAGTCATACTCTTAAAAAAATTTCCACTCTTTTACTTATGCTGATTTATTCTTTAAATTCCTTTGTTAAATGTATTTATTAAATTTCTTTTAATTGTTTCATATATGGAACAGTGAGCCTAAGATTTTCTTTTCCCTCCTGACTTGTATAATTTACATGTGACCTTTGATTTCTTATAGATTGCAACTGGGGTGGGGGTGAGGCGCTGATCTAAGTTCTCTCCTGAAAATAAGTGTTTAAAAATAAAAGTTTGCTTTTCTTTGTAGACAGTATAAACACCATGTGATATTCCAGAATTGTTTTATGTTTTCTTATTTAAAAATTTATTACAAATTTTCTTTGGTTAAATATGAATAGCTTTTTTTTTTTTCCAATGTTCATTTGAGAAGGATAGTGCTTGAACACAGCTAACATGTTCACTTTGTTCTAGGTGGTTAAGTCATTTGACTCCCTCCCATCTTTATCTGCTGTTATATCTCTCCGGAACACTGTTACAGCTTTCTCACTGGTTCCTTTGCGGTCACCTCTGTACTCCCACAGCAAATTCACTACACAACAACTAGAATGATCTTATAGAAATGTAAATTCAATCATGTCATTTCCCTTTTCAAAACTCTCTCATGGCTTCCTTTTGCTTTCAGAATAAATTCTAACTTTTGTTCCGTGGTCTTCAAAAGCCACCTTGTCTATTTCCTGCCGTCTCCTCTATCCACGCTCACTCGACTCCGGTTGTCCAGCCTCCTTGCTCTTCCTTGAACATACCAAGTTCATTGTAGCTGCAGGTCTTTGCCTTTGCTGTTCCATTAGCCTGGGACAGTTTCCTCCAGATAAATAGTTTCAGGATTCACTTCCTCACTTTCTCAGATCTCTGCTCAACTATCACTTTTCAGAGATTCATTCTCTGGTTACAACCTCTCCCTGTCATTTGTTATGATTTTGCTTTGTTTTATTCTTTATGATACCACTTAGCACAACCTCGCATATTATACATTTATTTGTTTATTTCCTCCCACTAGAATATAACCTCTGGAGAGAGTGGATTTTACATCCACTGCTATATTTCAGAACTTAAAAGAGAGTCAGTCTAGTTTATAGTGAACAAACAATATTTGATGAAGGAATGATTGAATTATTGAATGAATTAGCTTGGCAAGTGTGTAGGCCTAAGCAGAATTTATGGCTCTTATCTTATTGACATTATGCCATGCTTTGGATGCAGAGGGTTTGGCTGCTGTTGGTAAGGTGATGAGAAGAGAAACAGACTGCAGATTGCTTGAAACCGAGGCTCCTCCCTTCTCAAAGTAGAGCTTGAGACAGAGGCTTTCACCCAGGTGGTTTATTTTGAGCAATGGTCCAGGATGAAGAAGTGGAACACTTGGAAAAGAGAAAGTGGAAAGGAATAATAGCCTATTCAAGGTGCATTTTTAAGCTGTTTACTCAATCAAGCTATGACTCAATCTCAGTGTGGGCAATGTTTGAGAAGTGATATACAATATACCTGAGAATTGTGCACCTAAGACACAGAAGAATGGAAATGTATGCATCAGCTCCAATGTGGTCAAAGGTTATATTAGTTATTAACTCCAACCTATTGGAGGTTTGTACATGTGTTGGAATGGCTGAGCAGTTCTGCAGTGTCTCATGTGGCTGTGGAGCCCCTTCCCGAAGCTGTGATGAGGGGTCGTTAGGTTACCTCTGTATACTGCTAGTTGCTGAAGCATCAGCTGGAATAAAAAGGGTTGGAGGAGGATGGGAGAAGGGTCTTAAGATACAGTGATCTTCACTTTTTTCCTTTTAATCAACTTAATCTGGATTAAATTGGTTCTTCAAACTCTTTAAAGACAAGGTTGAGGCTTTTTTTGTTGTTGTTTTTTGTTACTTCAATACCTTCACAGTATGTAGTGAGTATTGAATGAATACTTCTTTACTATTTGACTGCCTTATTAGCATTATCCTGTATTCATTTACTTTGAATTGCACCCTTAAGTAACATAAAACAAATAAAATGTGGGCTAGTGTACATTTTTTATCTGTGAAATGTAAAATAACAATCAACGGGTTAATCTAATGTACTTCTTTTGTGGGGGAGGGGAGGAAACAGCATTTTTGGTACATGATTCATATAGTATACAATTTACTCATCTAAAGTGTACGATTTAATGATTTTTGTATATTTGAAGAGTTGTGTAATCATCACCACAATTCATTTTAAGAACTTTTTGTCACCCCCAAAAGAAATCCTGTATTATTTAGTAGTTATGATCCTTTCACCTACCCCAAGCCCTAGGCAACCACTAACCTACTTTGTGTTTCTATTAATGTGCCAATTCTGGATATTTCAGATAAATGGAATCATATAACATATAATCAGATTGTATTCTTAAAACTTGCACATATTTATTGATTCATTAAACATGTATGTCTTGAGTGCCCACTCTGAACCAGGTATGGTGCTAGGCAGAGTGGGGACATAATGTTGAAAAAGCAGACCTGGGCCCAGGGTAAATTCTATTAGAGAAGACAGAAACAAATAAACAAAAAGTAAACCTAAACAAACACATAATATCTGAGATAAATGCTATAATAAGAATGTAGTATACAAATAGAGAAAACTGATGGTAGAGAAGGTACTTTGAATTGTGAGGTCATGAGGAAAACATCTCTAGGCAGGTGATGTTAAATGCTGAACTTGAAAGAACTGGCCATATGGAGTGGGAGAAGAGTGTTCTATGAAGAGGGAACAGCATGTGTAAAGGGAAAGATAGGGAAAAGAATTTAGATTATTTGAGGAATTGAAGGTAGAGTATTGTGGCTAAAGCATAGTGAGCTAATGGTGATAGGGGCACAGGACTGTTCAAGTTTAATTGGGGCAGGACCTTGGAGATTATCATGAGTTTGAAATTCTCTGTCCATGGGATGCCTCTGAGGGTATTACACAGAATGAAGTGAACTAATTTATATTTAATAGGGTCACTCTTGATGAGTGGCTAATTGAAGACACATTAGCCAGGGAAACCAGATAGGAGGCAGTTTCAGTGGACCAAGCTAGCAAGGATGATGACCTGGAAAGGGATGAGTTTAATAAAGATGCAGAGAAATGAATATGTTCAAGATATATTACAGAGGATGGAGAAGAGGTCCAGGCCTAAACCCTAAACGGACCTTTAGATTTGAGATAACAGAGAAGGATCCAGAAAGGGAGACTGAGAAAAAATCTCCAGGCAAGTAGGAAGAAAGCTGGGAGTATAAAGATATGGAAACTGAGGAAGATAGAGTGAGAAATTGTACTAAAAGCTGTGATGATGTAAAAAAAAAAAATAAGGACAAAAGTCCATTAAATTTGGTAAGATTGAGGTTATTGGTTACTTTAATGAAAAGATGGATGGAAATTTGGTTAGACTGGACCAAAATGAGAATGGCTGTAAAAAGATGAAGGTAGTTTGTAAACTGTTAAGGAGAGTAGAAAGCAAGTGGAGGGGTTGAGGGAGCTAAGTTGGGGCCCCTCTCTCCATTTTCCCAGTTGGGATGTATTAAAATATATTTGAATGTTAGAATTACTCAGGAGGGGGTGAGATACTGAAGTTTCAGGGAGAGGTTTTGTGAAGGCAAGAGGGCAGGGGATTCTGAGCATGGCTGCAGACATTGGTTTTTAACAAAAATAGTGATATTTTCTCCATTGTAATCAGAGAAGAAGAAGAACAGGCACAGATGGATAGGGTTGTCTGAGGTTGCGATAATGACAGAGTTCTACTTTGTTGGAAAATTTTACTTCACTTTGTTTCTTTTTTTCAGTGGAGGTGTCTATACTTTGAAGAATGGTGAACGTGTTGATCATAATGTGAGGGCTGGTGAGGGTGCACCGTGTAGGTGAACTTACCTGATATGGGGACAAAGCACAGAATAAATGTATTATGTGCAGATAATACCTAACTGAGTTACCTAAATTGAGCAAATTTATTGGCCTAGAGTCTTAGTTGCCCAGTTGTGGAACATGAGTTTGTGGAGAGTGGGATTCAGTTGTGAGAAGTTTTCTGTGTCAGCCTGAGAAATCTAGACTTCATTCTGCAGGTAGTAGAGACCTGTTCAGGGTTTCACAGGAGAAGTGTTGTTAGGGAAGTGGTGTTTAAGGAACATGACTTTTTCATCTGCCTTCAATGTAGATTTGAGATGAATGGAATAGAATCACTCAGGCAAATAAACACTCAACACATACACTTTAGTCTCTGTGTTAGAGAATTAAGACCTATTTCAGTATCTGTATCTAACAGTGACCATTTGTGGACTGTCACCAGTTTACAAATGGGGAAATAGGGTTGGCAGGCTAGAAAGGAAAATCCTGATCATTGAGTCTTTCATTTGTCTGAGCAAATAGGGATCTATGTCCTTCAATAATAATTTTCAAATGACAACAATGAGTGTGTAGTTTCTGACATCCAGGTACCTTTTATTCTTTTACATATATGTGTATCTTCAGGTTAATCTATCATTTAATACTAGTTAAGAACATTCTCAATGACCAATAGATGAGTCAGGAAGACATTTTAATGAAGCTCATTTCAAAATAAGTCCTGAATTGTATTTGGGCATATGAGACTAAAGCAAACCTAAAAATTAGTAATCTGTGGAAAAGCATGTATACTTGAGAGCATTATAATCCTTTACAAACTTAAGCATTTTAATCCTAGAATGGAGACAGTGATACAAATTGAAATGATTCATATGAATGAGTGGGATGTTGAAAAAGGAAATTACCAAGAGAAGCTTGATTTGTAGTAGAAAGCTAAGATTTAGGATTGGAAGAGGGCTTTCCAGATATGGTAAAAACACAAATTTAAGACTAAAAATGATTGGGATATTTAGTGAACAGAGAGGCCTAATGAAAAGAGTGCAGACTCTAGTTAAAACCTCACTGCTGCCACTTTCTAGCTATGAGATCTGGGATTGAAATACAACCTTCCAGGATTCAGCTTCCTCATCTGCATAATAGGAATAATAATGCTTGTCCTCAGAATTTTCATTGAAGATTTGACATAGTGTAGGCATTGGGCTTAGCACTCAATATGTGGGACATATTATTAATGAAACAGTAAAGAAAGATTTATTCATTCAGTGTATTCTTTCAGTGAATATATGAATGTGCTAAACATTGTTCTTGGTTCAGGGGATTTAGCAATTTATAAAACATGTAAGTTTCCACTCATGGAGCTTATGTTCTTGTGAAGGGATGTGTATTAGAAGAAAAGGAAGAGCAGTATAGCTGAAGCAGGAAAATAAAGTTGGAGGAGGTGGTGAGGAGTGATGAATGAGGTCAGAGAGAAAGCAGTGGTCAGATCATCTAAGACCTTAGTGAAGGCATCATATGGGCTGTGGTGAAGATACTGGGTTTGAGTGAAATGGGGAACAATTTAGATAATTTGAGGAGAATGGTGACATAATTCGACTTATGTTAAAGGCTCACTATGGCTGCTGTGTAGAAACAGTTTATAGAAGACAGGGCAGAAGCATGGAGGCTCTTGCAAGAGTCTGAGAGATGAAGGGGCTTTTGGGTTGGGTAGCAGTAGAAGCTGTGAGATTGGGTTGAATGTGTAGATGTTGTCAACATGGAGTTGATGTAATTTGCTAATGGACTGAATGTGAAGTATGAGAGAAAGAGGGTAATTGAAGAAGGTTTTTTATGAATGGAGTTTCCATATTGAAATTAGGGAAATGGGTGTAGTAAGCAGGTATGAGAGGAATTATCAAGAGTTCTTCAAGACATATTAACTTTTGGATTTTTTAGGTTTCCAAATGGAACCAACAATAGAAGTTGAAATGTGAGCCTGGGTTTCAGGAAATAGAAAGGATCTAAAAACATAAATTTGAGAGAAATCTTTACTTGGATAATTTTTAAAGCCATATGACTAGATGAGACGAGCTAGGGAGTTAGTGTAGAGTGACAAGAGACCTGAAGGTCGAGACCTAAGCTGTATCCATGCTTAGAGGTCAGAAAATGTGAAGGAGCCAGCAAAGGAGCCTGAGAATTTAAAGAAGAGTGTTTTGGAGGCCAAAATGAAGGAAGTGTTTCAAAGAGTAGGACGTGATCAGTAAGTCAACTTTTGTTGAGTAGGTGAAGATGAGGAGCCATGGCAAATGAGAGTTTGGTTTGACAATATTATTAATGGTCTTGACAGGAGCTGTTTTAGGGGGACTAGCAGGAAATAAAATCCAATTAGAAGAGGTTTAAGAGAGAATGCTACAGGAAATTCAGATGGCGAGTATAGACAATTTTTTCAAGAAGTTTTGCTATAAAAGGAAGTAAAGAAATTAAGGAAGATTAAATTGTTTTTTAAGAAGGGATACAGTGTTTGTTTATGTTAATAGAAGAGGCAATTGGGGGAATATTGATGTATTAACTGTAGAGTTCACGTTAAAAGTTGTGACAAATGTTTAGGTAACGATGATAATATAGGGCTTTATAAGCTAATGAATGACTTTAGACCATATATTGTAGGCAGCATGAAGTTTTTCTAGATATATGGATAGAGAAATAATATGTGTTTGTAGTAAAACTTATTGAATTGATTTATAAGCATTATTGCTGATAACTGCCCATTAAATATAAAAGATGCAAAAATCTCTGCCACTGTAAACAGCTCATCCTTAGGTAGACTTACAGTGTACTGTATAATAGGCTAACCCATTTAACTCTCCCAACAATTCCAGAAAGTGAACACATTTTATAGATGAGGAAACCGAAGCACAGAGATCAAACAACTTTTCCTAGGCAACATCTGTAGGTCGTAGAGCCGGTAACTAAGCCCAGACGTCATGTTCCAGAATACAGCACGAATGCAGCATGCTTTATTGCCAATCTCCATGTGCTGTCTTCTAACCTGTACATTTTTTTGACCCCATTTACAACTACTGTATGAGGATCTAAAAAATTTAGCTATTTTCTTACCTAAATATTCTGCCTACTTCTATTAATTCTGCAAAGTATATTTCATTTGTTATAGCTCATATGTATTACAGTGTGCATAATTTACATGTACACAAATTCTGTTTACGTACATATAGACCTCTTGATGTGGTGGTTAGATCAGATCAAGCAGATTGGAATGTTTTAATAAGTCATTCATAATTGTGTAGTACTTTATTGTTTACTAACAACTGCCACACAAACAATATCATTTATTTCTCATAACAACCTTGTGTTAGAATAGATATAAATATTGTTCTTTCAACAAATGAAGAATCAGAGACTGACAGGAACTGGCACAGTGCTTCGCTCAGAGTAGACACTTACTAAATAGTTGAACAAAACGAATAAATGAATGAATGATCCACAGTCATACTCATAGAGTTCAGAAGAACAGAGTATTCAAAGAAAGCTGAGATTTTCTGACTGCCAATCTAGGGCTTTTTTCATTATACTGCAGTTGTCTTGAATTTTTTAGATTCTTATTTTAAATAAAATCTCTTGACTTCCAAGTACTAGCAATTAAAATATAATCAAAGGTGTGAGATTAAATTCGTAACTTGCTCTATCTTAATTTAGAGGTGTTTTTTGATTGGAGAGTTGTGGTGATGCCATGGGTAGCAGACATTTCTCTGGGTCAATATTTAATTAATGTCTCAGCAGATTGCTAATAGAGACTGAATTGTAGGGAGTGCTGTTTTGGAGGTGAAATGAATGAAGAAAAGACAATTCTCAATTACTGAAATAATTAAAATATTGAGGGTGATTATTTATACATTTAGGATATGTTAGTTGTTCTGACTTGGGCACACTCCAGCTTGGATAATTGGTATTTTTTTCCTCTGCATATTCTTCTCTCCATTTATTTTGACAGGCTATGACAGCAATATGCTTTCTGGCATCCTGTTTTGGAGCACTTCTATACATTTGCTTCAGATGATTAGATCTGCCAGATGCCACTCTTGAACTATGTCTATTCTGGGGGTGGGCAAAGAAGTGTTAGCTTCTCACATCCATCGTCTAACACAAGCTGTGAATTGGCTCTGGCTTCTCCTCTCTGAGCAGCTGGGCAGTAACACTCTTTCTGGATGAGGAAGGCATTTGCAGTCGTGGTACTGAGGAGCTTGGTAAAGATTTAGAGAGCGGGGAGCACATATTTTCATACTCTTGGTGAGCCAGGAGTGATTTCACACAGCCAAGTAACTGTTGGAATGTTATGGGCATTTGTCAAAGTCAGTGGCATGTACAGTTGTTAAGGTTTTGCTCTGTGAGGGAAAGTTAACGGGAGGACCCAGCTTTTCAGTATGTCTTAGGCATAAGCCATTTTGTGGAGGAGGAGGAAAACTGTTCATTTTTGTATGAGGTACATGTTGTTATTGTCCTTCTCCTCTACAAATTGCCAGGCAATCATCCACATTTTGGTGAAAGTAGACACACAATTTGATTTTAGAGTTCTGTGCTGCTGCACTAAACTGGTGAGCACAGACCCGAGGAGCCTCTTACAGCTAACTCATCTTGGTGAGGAGCATCAAGATGGAGTGCTACTTTAAATTTGTCATCTAAAGAGCACACCAGTACAGAACACTGTTAATGAGTATTCACCTTAAATTTGTTTTCTGCTCAAATACATCTATGTCATGTACGATATAAGAATCAATTGAGCAGCTGAGAATATCCTTATTTTTGAGGAAAAAACATTGGTTCTGTTCACAGATAACCTATGCACCTATTAATATACTGAGGTGGGATTGTTCGCATTGAAGCAAAGATGAAAGTTGTGTTCTTACTGTCAAAGTCGAATGCCTACATTATTAAAAACTTAGCTTCCCACTCCTTCAGCACTCAGCAGAGATTCCCAGCTTGGATAGGCCACCTCCTGCTGAAGCATGTTTGCAACAGTATTTTGAGAAACATTTCTGTTCAAGAGACATACTAACTATTCAATAAATACTGAGTAGTCTCTAAACTCTGTTGCTGGGGCCAAATTATATCACCAGAATACAACAAGTCTTGGCTAAAACCTTAGTTTTCTGGTAAAATGTATTGTGATGAGTATAATTAAATGTTCTGCACTCGGCTTTGGTCAGAGGCCAAGTTAAGAAACTTATTTGAAAAATGTTAAACGAAATTGCAGTGTACATAGGTGCTTTCAATAAACAGTTGTTGAATTAATGAATGAATTGAAAACTTTATGTTCCTGGCTTCTTAAGGTCACCCACAGGAAGCGTCATGTGAAAAAATTCTCCAAGGATTTCTTACTGGGAGAATTTGTCTTTCCATATGGATTCATATACTTCTTTTGATTTCATTACTTTCTAAATGGTTTCTGATTTGTTTTAATTTTTAACTTAGCTGTTTTATGTATTTTAATATTGTAAAATCTTGACTCTAAATCTTGGAGCATTCTAGAATTCATTTAGTCTGTTTCACTATCTGCTGCTTAAAATGCTTCAAATTCACTGGGGAATTAGGAGGGCATATATGATAATGAAAAAGAAAGCAACAAAATAATGTCCCTCAAACAGCTCCCTCAGAAGGAGACCCTTCCATCAACATCTGTGAAGGAGGGTGCTAAGTTTAGAGCACAGGAATGGGCATGGTAGCACCCTCATATACAACCCCCTGAAGTGTGGGCACTGCCAGGGTAACCCTACAACCTGGCCATACATACTGGCCATAACCCTACAACCCACTGTGTCTATCAGAAGCAACAGTTCGTCTACCATGAAAGAACACTAATTGAAAGAAGGGGTTCATTGTGGTGATGATTTATAATCTTTGACTTACTTTATGTGATTTAAGCCTTAGGGAAGTTTATTGA
This sequence comes from Eonycteris spelaea, assembly GCA_003508835.1. Taxonomy (NCBI): domain Eukaryota; kingdom Metazoa; phylum Chordata; class Mammalia; order Chiroptera; family Pteropodidae; genus Eonycteris; species Eonycteris spelaea. The sequence continues at coordinate 5,290,523 of PUFA01000070.1, forward strand.
TTTTAATTTGCTTCAGCAAACATTTGTTGAGAGTCTCAATTTAAGTTGGGCAATTTGCAAGAACAGTAGGTTTTCCTCCTGAGCCTTCTGAGTACACTCTGTTGTGGGGCAACTTTTCATGTCTATTCACTTCCTTCCACCACAGAGACCCTTCATAAGATGTTACATTATTTTATTTACATATTCTGATCATTTACTGTAGGTGGAGGAGCAGCCTGAATAATTGAAGTGCTTTTAGATTAACTTATTTTGGGTTTAGATATTATTGTATTCTCAGAAGTACAGCTTTCAACAGGTCACCTGTTTAAAGAAGGTGCAGACTTTCTTGGACTTAGTGGCTTGCAGGGGATGATATTTCCTGTCAGTCTCTAACAAAGGCAATCTGTATTTTGAACAAGGCAAAATGCAAATTGCACGTAATACTCGGGCTGTGCAGTAATGGCACCAGACCCAGAGGTAAGTACATTTACATGTTTGCTCAGCGATGACTTGACTGGAACCATTTATTGCATTGTCCTGGATCTTGATAAATTACTGGCTTAAAACACAGGTTGAGATCTGTAGACAGAGCACTCATGCTAACAGAAAGCAGTGGTACTATTGCTCACCCCTTATTGGTTTTTTAAATTCATCTACATGTAAAGAGAATGCTGCAAGGAAGCACATTATGCTTTATGAGTTTTGGAGTATGGTGCACTAAGATTCTTAAAACTGTCCTGCAAGCTTGTTTCCTTTGAATTCTGAAAAGGAATTAGATGCTTAAAAATTATAGGAAAATTATGGTTTTGATGACTTAGTTTATATTTGGAGGAAGAAATTCAGCTATATAAGATGAGTTTCTTAAAGGAAATAATTTGTATGTACTGTTTAAAATAAATAATTCCCCGAGATAAGGTTCTTCTGGAGTCCATTTCTTACCCAAGAAAATCACTTTGTAGCAAAAGCTGGTTTTGTGCCGAAGAACGTTAGCCTATAACCTAGAAGACCTTGTCTTCTCCTTGGTTTTGCTTTTGGCGAGACCAGTTTATATAATGTCATATTTTTATGTAATTTTTCAAAATTTGAATGATTTTAAATATAACAGAAAATTGCTGTGCTTTTGATTCTTAAACATTTTATAAATCTATTTCTTGGGATTTAAAATTTTTTTAAATTCCTCCTGATCCTAGAAGTCTGAGAGAAACAGATGTGCAGAGGAGGAAGGTGAAAATGACCAATACATGTATATTGAGTTGTTTCACCAAAAAGAGCTTTATTTTTCTAAGGGCTGTATTTTATTTCTACTTGAATGAATACTGCATACTCAAGATCTAATTACATTTATAATTTCATTACTATTAACCAACCACACACACACACACACACACACACACACACACACACACACACACAAACAGGCACACTTTTCCATACTATATAAAAACACCTTTTATTTGATGCTGTTAATCCTGTTAGAAAGGCAGAGTGAGTTTTACCATCAAAGAGGTTAAGTAATTTATTTTCTATGTCTCACAGCCAGTGGGTGATAAACCCTTTTGTAGAACTTAGATCATTTGACTTGGGTCCTATCATTCCTTCACTTAGGAAAGACACTGAACATGATACAAAGATGATGTGTCACAGAGCCACTTTATGTGTGCTATTTATGTAGTAATCACTGAAGAAAGCCATTAGGTAGCATGAGAAAAATGATATCCAAGGGTGACAGGTATAGGCTCAGTTCGGTGAAGAAGCTGGTGAAAACTCTCAGTGGTCCAGTGCTGTGCTTACCAATGTGAGGTCCATTCAAAAACCAAACACAACCAAGAAACATACAGACTTGTATTTCACATCTAAAATAGATATAGTAATCAGAAAATTATTTTATGTAACATAATTTTTTAATTTGTAAGAGAGAAAGTCAATTCTCATTTGGTAGTTCTGAAAATTATAATTTAGTGGAAATAATTGTAATTGCTTCCTTTACTCACAATTCAAAATATGAGCAACAAAGAGAAAAGCATGATTAGAAAGTTAGAGAAATCAGGAAAATGTTCGAAGTGGAAGAAGCTAGTGTTTTAAGCACATAGTAACTTATTTGTTCCATTTTTCATGAATTATTATGTTTTCAGTCTAATATGTTAACACCATGACATTGAACATGGAAGATTTATGGCTCACAAATATTACAAACCTGAGCATTTGACTTCTGCTTGAGACTTTGAAAATAACTCCATGGCTGGGTGTGGGAAATAGAGGTAGATAAAAGGTTAAAAACTTTCAGTTATAAGGTGAATATGATCTAAGGATCTAATGTATGATATGGTGACTGTAGTTGATGACACTATTATATGACTGAAATTTGCTAAGGGAGTAAAATTTAAATGTTTTCAGCGAAACAGATGGATATGTGAGGTGAGAGTTGTATTTTACTAGATGGGGGAAATCCTTTCACAATGTATACATATGTATGTTAAATTATCATATTATACACATTACATATCTTACAATTTTATTGGTCAATTATATCTCAATAAATCTAGGGAAGAAAAGAAGAAAGGATGTGAAATACCTCATAACTTTCATATTGGCTATATGTTGAAATGGCAAAAATTTGGATGCATTAGGTTAAAGATATGATTAAAATAAAAAATGATCTCACATTACCTACACAGAATACACATATCAACTTAATGAATTTCATAATAATAGTGCAAAATTGACGAATATTGTTTTTCTCCCCTCAATAATTCAGGCTTAGATGACTGCTGCTTAACACTTTGTCTCTTATGGTTCCCGGGACTTAAAGTATACAGAGGAGAAGATAAACGTCTCATAAAGATTATTTGCAAAATATTTCTGTGTTCCTTTATTCACTCATATTTAGGACATATTACACAAGTCACAGTAAGAACAACTTTCTCCCTCCCCCTCCCCCTGATCTTGAGGCATGCTTCCCTAAGCTCCCAATGCAGGAACTAGTCTGTTTGATTGGATTTCTAGAGTGTCAGACAGCATTGTCCATCAACGGGAATGAAAGGTGGCTTCTGGAGAGTAAATTGCATGATCAGCCCAAGTTCACATTCAAAGCAACTTTCACCTTCTCCCTCTCTCTGAATTAAATTCTAAGACAGTGTTTAAAACATCAGTTCCTTTCACTTTTCTCAGGTTTAGTCAAGGAGAGTGTGGCTTAAAATACAAAACAGGATCTTTATTCCTACCCCAGTGCATACAGACTGAAGCTTTGTGTTCTAACTTGCTCACTGAACACTATCACAGTTCCGATAAGGCTTAGTAGATACAACTTTCATGCTGTCAGAAAGTAAGCATCGTGACTCAATGAGGACAAGTTATATAACCACTGAAACATTTCCAAATTGTCAGTTTCTGTTCTCGTTGTTAAACTATACACGGAGTTATGTATATGTGTCAATTTATGCACATCAGTTAAATTCCTACCATGATAATTTAAAACCTAAATAATTTCCCGTGTGTAAAAAATATAACTGAAAATGCATATTAGAATAATAAAAGTCTATAAAGAGTCCTCATGGCTACTTCTTTTGGGGTCTTTGATCTGAATGGGTCTAAAAACTGCAAATAAGCTTTAAAAATACTAGATGAAAAAAAAAGGCAACTAACTCGGCCATTACACCTTTCTCTTCTCGTGCTTGCCAGTGTCTTCTCTTAGCTGCTACAAACTAATCGAACCCACCTTTTGTGCTTTGTTCCTCATGGCAGAGAGGAAAGAGCTGCATGAGTCACAACTGCGTTCTATTACAATTCCTATAGCCTACTAGTCGGTTTCCCTAACAAGAGTGGAAGCTCCCTGAGAGCAGGGACTAAGTTCTCTTGTTTATTATTGGGCCTTCAGCATCTGGCATAATCTAAATGGATTTATTCCACAAATTTTGAGTACCTTCCTTGGGCCAGACTCTGTTCTAAATGCTGTGACAGCACAATGAATGAAATGGACGAAATCCTTGCTTTTATGATGTTTATACTCTCGTGGGAAGATCTATGTGATTAGGTGCTTTGAAGGATAATGTAGCAGAGTGTGTGAAGCACAGTGCTACAAAGAGTGTCAGGGACGCCCTTTCAGCTAAATTGACACTTGAGCAAAGCCAGAATAAGCCATGTGGATATAGGGGGATAGAAAGTTCAGGGCAGAGTAAATAGCAAGAGATCCTGGGACGCTCAATGTTCTCATAGAATAGTAATAAAAATAAACATGAAAATGAATATGCCTGCGATCAGAGAGGTATATTAGTATTAGGACCTGAGGCTATTAGGCTTATCTGTTTAATAGAGTCTTTTAAGCTTGTTTTCAGCCTCTGAACAGGATATTGCCCTGACTTTGCCAATTCTTAAAATGCAGGGGCTTAAGACTGATTTCCTGGAATGCCGATCATAATCATAGGGACCTAGTACCCAGAATTTCATCCCACCCCAGTTTTTATTACTTGGTGATAATAGCACAGTTTCGTAGGCTGAGGGGCAGTGGTAATCTGTATAGGACCTTTTGTTTGATTTCTGCCTCAAGAGTGTCATTTTGGATCACACAGTGGGAGAGTGGATTTATGAGAGAGATACCTTATTGTAAAGGAAAAAAGGGGGTTCCATAGAAAATGTACCATATTACAGCATTGTATAACTTTGTAGCTTTCCAGTAGTCTATTCCATGGCCAAGCCTTTGTAAACTATGGCATGTTTTATCTCTTACTTCACCGAAATTACTAAGCTCCAGCTGTTGAACTTTTACTTTCTAACATAAGCCTTTCTTCTTCCTCCTTTCCTTCTTCTGTTTTTGAAAACATAATTTAAATAGAGTGTTTATCCACAGGGTGGGGAGGAGAGCTGAAGAAATGTACCTTGGACAGGAAGAAAAAGTACCTTTGTTTCTCAACCGGTTGCTGGTAGGAATTTAGTTATTCTGGAAAGCAGTCTGATAGCACTTAGTGAAATATACGTTAGCTTGTGCTCACTCCATGGCTGCTCACCCAGGCCTAGGTATACACTATAGAAAATCCTAACAAAGGTAAAGGACTATGTTGAGGATTATCTTTCTCTTTCGTGTGTGGTTTTGGGAATGGTACTTGAGGGTTGGAAGAAACAGAGATAGATACCTGTAACTAGGGAGCTGAGGAAGTAAAATGTGAAGGATGTATGCTTAACAAGGGTACTTCCAGACAACAAACTAGTTATAAATAGAGCAACATGAAGAGATATTAAGAACCTGGATAGATATTAAGAAATTAAGAAAAAAATAATAAAAAGCTTTGTAATCTAATACCACTTTTGTAAATTAAACACATTTATAAAACTTACTATTTTAAGGATATGGCATATTTAAGAACATATAGCCAGCAGTTTAGGGAAGGGAGATATGGGGCAAGGGATGATTAGGAATAAATTGGAAATTAAACTAAAATGAGAGAGGCTTTACAACAATGATAGTGTGCTGTGAACTGAGGAATGTGATTAACTCACTTCCTTTCACCTAAGGTTCAAAAGACAAAGGAAAGTCATGCTCTATTATTTGGAAATTAAAGAGTCTTTTCTGATTCTCCTATATTATATTGTGATTCCAAGGGCAGATTCCTATGGGGGAAAGGAGTATCTGAAAGTAATTCTAAAAAATCATTAGCATGAAATACACTTTAAGGATAACTTATATAAAAGAAAATAAATCATTTTCTAAATAAGCATTAACTGTCGCTCCTAGTCGGTGGGCATTTAAAGTACTCTTTTATAGAACACACAGTGTTGGTAAGACCTGCCTATGGTATTGTGGAGGATGAACATAGAGGGCTGTTAATTTTCCCTTTTTACTTCTTTATTTCTATGGTACTTCCTTTGTGAGACCTCTTCCAGTGTAATCCCCGGTATCTGCATCCTTTACTAATTGACATGCTTCTAAGTGCCTTTACTGTAGTGATGGAGCTGCCCAGGTGGGGGCGCTGCTGTGCACTTACTTTGTCACAGTAGTGCTTTTTTCTCTTTGAGATTCGTTTTCCTTTTGTTTTTTCTTTCTTTACCCTAATTTTTTTTTTTCTGTTATTTCCTAGCTTATGAGCCATCCTTCCGTTTCCAACTCTGATGACACTTAATCCAGTTTAGGGCATTTTATGAGCAGTACTTCAGTGATTTGCTGGAATGTATTAGCACACTCCTTTCACATTATTCCTGTCCCCTAGCTGTCTAGGTTTACTTGGATTTTAGCATTTTTAGAGTGGGAAGGGTGAACTTATGCTGCTAGCTTTTAGTTCTGAAACAATGATATAGTAGATGAATCACCATTTTACTAAATTTTCTCTTTTTTTTTTTTTTTTTTTTTTTTTTTGTGTGTGTGTGTGTGTGTGTGTGTGTGTGTGTGTGTGTGTGTGTGTGTGTTTTGTTTTTACTAAGGTGATAAAATCTAAAACCCATGACCTTTGAGATGTTCTTCAGTGGCTTCATTTTAAGGCCTTCATTGCTGATCTCCTTTTCTTGTTTATTCACTATAGCTGTGATTATCTTTATCATAATACTAATTCTACTTAGTTATAGGTCCTCAAATGATAATTAGTATTTATCTAATTATGTGATAAGTGCTAGTGCCAGGGTAATTAAACAATGTACAATTACAAAGTGACTGTGGTATTTGGGGGTTTTGACTAGAATTTGTTTTAAAGATAATTCATTTGATATTGAAAGAGCATACCTTCAAGTTATTTGTAGAAAAATGGCAAATGCCATTTAGTTTCACGTTAAATCCTATTATAGTTTAGCACTGAGAAGCAAAGTGTATTCTCCCATGAAAATGAATTTCATACACTTTGCTGGTTGCTGGAGAAAGTAGACTCTTGGTTTTTCTGATTGGGAGGCACTTGCAAGTGTTCAGTGAGGAAATATTGATTATCTTCATGTGTGCCGTTTGAAAAACAATGCAAATATAGGCAAGAATAGGCAAGATTCAGCAAGCATAGCTACTCATCACTTGGATGTCAGTTCTTAAAGTTTCTTGAAGTATGGCGCATAGACTACTGGTATCATAGTCACTTGGGGGACTTTGAGCTTTGCAGGAGTTTCTGGTTATAATGTCAATTTCTGGGCTCTAACACCTCCCTCTCTCCAAGGTTCTAATTCAGTAGGTCTAGGCTGAGGTCCCCAAATCTGAATTTTTCCCATATGGACTTAAATGCTTTCCAGGTGGATCCGAGGCATCATTTTGAGAGACACCAAGCACCATCAGGACATTCAGATCTAAAGTGTGTATGTTGGGATGCCTGTGTCTAAAGTGTGTATGTTGGGATGCCTGCGGGGCGTTTCTTCTTCTCCCCTGGCACTTTTGTCTGACATAGGTGTGTGCCAATCCTCCATTCTTTCTCATATGGTCTCCTTTCTCCTTTCTTTTCAGTTTCAGAATACATTTTCATTTTGGAAATTATTAAGCCCCCCAATTAGAATATTTGTCACAAAATATTGTGACATTAATAGGTGTATATCTTGGAATGTGGAGTGTGACATATATGATAAATGTAGGTAAAGATACTGGATTCACCAAATACGTTTTGGAAAGCATTATAGAGGCTGTTAGGTATTTTGGAGATCTTCATTAAATTCTACTTTGAAAGTAAGGGTTAATTTAATTGGGCAATTACTCAGGTGAGTTAAGTGTTTTATATACATTATCCTTTTTAATCCGACAGTATATCCTATAGAGAAGTAATATTATAATACTAATTTTCACATGGGAAAATGTGGCCCAGAGAAGCTAAGTAACTTGCTCAAAGTCACACAGCTCAAATACTTATTGCTAAGCCACATCTGGATAATTCTGTTATGGAGGAAGAATAAATTTTCCTCTATCTTTTTAGGATGTTGGCTGAGACACCCCCATGATAAAAGGTGGGTTAACAGGGGAAAACCAAATAGATGTTTAATAACATATATACCTCCTATATATATGGGAAATGCCCAGAAAAATCAAATGACTTCCCGAAATGGCCCAAGACACCACATTAAATATTCTCTCTAGCTAAAGACAGAAGAAGATGTTGGAGTGAGGGGGCTTTCCTGTTACGGGAGAATACCAGGCAAAGCACAATAATCAAGGGTATGGTTGTTGTGCAGATTTAAGTCCATGCCTTCTCCATTGATAAGAATTTCTAAAAATTTAGAGTCACCCTTCTGTTACTGCTACAGAGAGGGAGACACCCTTACAATTGGAGATTTCCCTTATAAATGTAACTTCTACTTAATTTTCAAAGCTTTTCCTGTGTCTGTTGTTTATTAAAAATAATCAGTCTAAAATAATCATTAGGCCAAAGAGAAAGATTCTAGGGGTAAAGTCTCCCTTTCGCTGCTTCTGAGCACCTTTATCATGGTCAAAGTTGTAGGAATGTTTTCATGATTCTTATAAAAAGACTTCCTAGTCTAAAAGAAGGCAAATCCTTACGCTACTGAAATCTGTGTTATGATTTCCTTCCTTTCCTCTTTACATACTCCTTCCTCCCCTCTCCCCTCAATCAAAGGATGACTGAGAACTGATCAGAAGAATGAGGAGACCCTTACGTTTGCATTATACGAGTCTGGCTGAAAGAAAGACAGATGTTCACAAAAGTGGCTATTTTGCATTGATTTATTTTATGGTGAGAGAGCCGGAAGTGAAAGAATGGCTGCATATTCTAGGAAAGGACAAAAACCTATAGAATTAAATGAATGCAACCAAGAGAGAGCTAAGCTTTTAAAAAGAGTGAAATTTTCTACCAACAGTAAGACATACAAATGCAGTTTTATTCTTAGAGGCCAGGTACAGGGTTACTGAATGAGTTTTACGAAAGAAGAGGTTTGAGTCAGAGGTCTGCTGACAGCAGCACATCTATTCTTCGAGCTGAGCAATGGAGAGCCACTGAGTTCGGTGCACACTTGGTGAACAGCGCTGAATAGGAAAGTCAAACAATAAGGCATTTTGTTTCATAATTCGTGAGAGCTCTTTCTAATATTTCTAGCATGGATGTGAAAAGCATGGACCACCTTTCAGAGAAGGAGATAATTAATATTAAAATTGCTTATTTAATATTCTACTTGGAACCATTTTAAAATTTGGAGACAAAAAAATATTTTATCCAAAATTCTTGCTGAGAAAAGAATTGAAATACTGATCACATCAACCACTTAATTTTCTGCTTAGGCAGAAAAGTTTACTTGAGTCTTTCATTTTGGTATAAAGTATATGTAGTTTATAATACAAATTCATATGGAAAGTTGCAACATATTTTGTGCTTAGAAGAATGATTTTTTTTTAATAATTGGATCATAATATACATTGCTGACCAGCATGAGAGAAAAATTTTCCTCTTTTTTCTTTTTAGTTCTGGCTGGTCTAATCAAATTGACACGAGACAGATTAACAGAGGAAAGCAACCACACGTAATTACATATGTACATACAGGGGTTCCATAAGAATAGGGGACTCAAGGACTAATTGGGCAGTTGATGCTCATATGCCATTCTGGACTCGAGGGAGGCAGGGGTCTAGGACTTGAAAAAGAAAGTAGAGAATTCACAAGTAGATGAGAAAGAGCAAACATTGGTAAACAAATTCTTGCTGGGCTACCCAGAGATAGACACAGAGGAGAGTCTAATGGACTTCCTAGGTTCCTCCCTGTCTGCCACACCTAGTTCATATTATGCTAAGGTGATAACTCCCTTCTAGGAACAGGGTTTTTGGGGTTTTTTTTTCTTTAATTTTATTTTATTATTAGTTTAGTTTCAAATACTAGTACATTGGTTAGACATTTATATAATTTATGGAACCATCCCCTTGATTACTGTTTCTCTCCTCTGGCTCTACTCCTAGGCACTACATTAATGCTGACTGCATTCTCCATGCCATGCTCCCCATCCTCGTGACCATCTCTCACCTACTAATTCATACTTCTTTAACCCTTCGTTGCTTTCTCCAGCCCCTCAACCCTCTGGCGAGCACCAAGTTGTAGGAGGATGTTTTTATGTCTCACTTCCTTTGGGTTGGTAAGAGGGAGATAAAATGTTTTTCTTTAGTTTGTTGGGCTTTAATTCTCTTTGCCTTGAAATAATCTCCATGCCAGGGTGGCACATTCTGGGGAGACTCATTCTGAACCTATAACAGCTTTAAATTAACCAGCTTAAAATAATCAATATCTCCCCAAAGACGTATTTTGGGGTGGTAGACTTTGTTCCCTCTCACCAGATTCAAAGTAAAAAGCTAATTTAGATGATTTGTGTGTGAGTCTTTGTATTCACTAGGAGGATCCACTTTAAAATTATTTTTATGATTTTTATTTTCAAAGTAATATATGTTAAAAGATAAACTGAGGCATATTAAAAATTGGGGGTTTTATTGAACAAAACGATTCCAATATGGCAGTGCCAAAGTAGAAGTGGTTAAGAGCCATCTACTTATAGGACCCAAGGAAATGACTTACAGAGTCCAGGTGTGGGAGCAAAGAAAGGACATCATTTGGTTGTCTGCAGCTTAATGCCTAGTTGGCTGTTTGTGATCAACTGTCCTTTGGTTTTGAATTTATAACCTTGAAGTATTTATAGGCTTGGATTTTGGTTTGCCTACCTAGCCTTCCATAGCATTAGAGCCACCTCAGTCTAATGGCCTCCTAGTTTAATTAATTTAATAATAACAACTCAGGTTGTTGGGGAAGAAGCATATTGCCTTTTGATTGTATAACTAGTGAGCCCAATAGTGGTTCAATGAAGAAGCTGAAAAGGCAAATCACATCATCTGACTTTCACCTATGAGATTCTTCCAAAGCAGTGAAGAGAAAAGTGATTTTAAAGCTTTCTCTTTTGACTCCCCCTTGATGCTTCAGGGTACCAATATCTAGACTACCGATATCTGGAATCGAACCTACTTCTGCATTAGAAGCTGTGCAGATAGTTTAGAAATCTGTTGGTTCATCTGGCTTCGACCTGGGCATTTGCATTTATAACAACTACTAAATCCTCCCCAGATGATTGGCTGTCTAGATGTTTGCACATAACTTTATCTTAAGCATGTACTGTCAATTGGTAGTACGTGCCTCCTCAACTGTTATATACATGAACTGGCGATAACTGAGGCTTTTTACCAGGCAGTCAATTTGTAGAAGTTAAAAAAAAAATCTTTCCTCCATTTAGGTAGAATATAGTTTTATTTTTCACTAAAGGAAACTGCATTGATTAATAATTTAAATGCTAGTATCCCCGCAAGTCTTTAATCACGTGTACTGTTGAGACTGGATTACATTCTGCTGTGAGCATTGTGCAAAAGATCAGCTGTTCCTGGGTGGCATTGCTACTGTAACAGTGTGAATCATACTTTTAATTTGTCTTCCCATCTGACAGCACAACTAATTATACTTTATAAAATCTGCTTTAAATGATACTTAAACCTTCCATTGAAAGATATTTATAGAAAACTGAATATTAAATACTTAAAAATTATCAAATCATCTTAACTCAACCACCCCTGTTGTTGCGTTTGAAGTGTAATATACATTTTGTTCTTAGTGAGCTAATATACAACAGAACCAGAGCGGCCAGTAACTACTGATTAGAATGGTAGTGAGAGAAGAGCGATGACCTTTTCTTGCTTTGAAGGTACTCAGCAACTTAATTTACATATCTGAGTATTTGAAAACCTTATCCATTACTAAAATTCTTTTAAAAATTTCTCAGACTTACACATGGCAAGAGTAGTGAATAGGACAGGAACATTTTTTGAAAATTGTATTTGAAAGGTTCAATCACATATCTCTTGATGACAGGCAGGTTACAGTTCTTTTTTCTCCCTTTGTCTTGCTTAGTCTTTTTCTGTTTCTGCCTTAATTTTTAATATTGTTAACATAATAGCTGGTCTCCTTACTAGAGCATCATTATCTTTACATAACCTTTACACATTCTTGTTCTTTTCTTCCTTTTTAATTTGGAGAGTTTTAATAAGAATTTTTATGTGTCAGTGAAATTCTTTTTCCAGACATCTAATGATTTTGATTAGTATTTCAAATCATCTTCTAGTTTAAAGCTTTGGTTCTCAAACTTGGCCGTACATTTGGAACTTAAAAAACAACTAATAGCTGGCTCCCACTCCTCAGATTATAATTTAATTAGTCCAGGGAGCAACTGGGGTCTAGGGATTTCCAAGCTCCCCAGATAGGTCTGAAGTGCAGCAGAGTCTGAAAATTGCTGCTCTCAAGGGCTAATCAAGTTTCCTTTAAGGAGCTTTATGTTAACACAGCAGTTTCTACCTTGTCCACACATTGAATTACCTGGGAGCTTCCCAAAATAATGATGCCTATGCCCCAGTCCCAAAGGTTGTGACTTAATTGCTCAGATTTGATATTTTAAAAAATCTCCATGTGATTCTAATAGAAAGACAGGTTTGTTAACCTGTAATTTGAAAAAAATCTAAAAAATATTTTCTAAGGAAATATGAACTTATGTGTTTGCAATAAGTAGTCTTCTTTGGAGGCTATGTACTTGATTAAAATAAGGTATGAAATATTTTCTGTTCTAGATCGTTAATGTTATAAAAGTGAGAGGGTTAGAGGGACTTAGAATTCTTACAGCACTGCTGTAGTGCATTTTTAATTTGCATCCATATGTATGCTCCTAGGAAGAAGTAATCAACTCCAGTAACCTTTACTAACAGTATCTATAATCTATCATTGACAGATGTATAAAAACATGCCTTTTTAAAATGAGTGTTATATGATATAAAGGGAAAAACTGTTCTTTTATATAGTTCACACCAATATTTTTTATCTGGGGTGGCAGTACAATAAATGTTTTATTTTCTGGTACTAGTATTTGGGGTATTGAGGTATGCAGGGAAATCATTTCTAAAGTATGAGTTAATTCAATTTGGGTCACTAGATTTTTGTGTAAGATAGATCCTCTACTTCCTAATCATGGATTTGAACTCTCCATAATCTATTTGATCCAGTTTAATAATTACCTCTGTTAAACAAAATCCAACTGAGTAAATTTAAAGATCAAATTTGCTTTATTTAACAATTCATGAATTGGGCAGCATCCTATCTCGCGAAGGAGCTCTGAGCATCTGTACAAAATGGTTGGCTTTTATAGGCAGAAAGCGGCAGGGACAAGAAAAGAACTAATGACCTCATTTTGGGGCAGTAGGGATGGAAGGGGGTCTTTTGGATGGATTACCTTATTAGTGCGGGCCAGGTAGTTACAGAGTGGTTTAAGATTACATTCCTGCAGAGACTGAAACTACAGTTAGATTAGGTATTAAGTCTTGGTTTGGTGATTTGGGCTTAGAACAAGTGACTCCATCTTGGGCCTGTCGTCTCTCTTTTTTAACACCTACTTTCCCTCAGGTATCTCTTGTATGCTTCATCCTTTCGGCAGCTCATCTTATGCTGTCCAGCTGCTCCTCTGGATTATTTACTGCTGCCAGTAATCTCTGTTTCCAATGACCAGTTTGTTCTTAGGTAAAAGTCATTTGATTTTTTAAAAAAGTCATCCACTTGTTCTTCTATTGCACATTTTTCATTCTGTTGTTGTTCTTTTCTTAACTGCTTGGTCCTTTTCTCATATCTAGCTTCCTTAAGTTATCCAGACCTAACACCCTTATACTATGCTGCGCAGGCAGGGTTGAGCTAAGAAAACAGAATCCAGTCTTTGAATGCTAAGTGTGAAGGCTTTAATACAGGGACTTAGGACTCATACAACTTTGGAAGGGCTAGGAGAGGGAAATTATCACCACTTTGATGTATCTCCTAATGAAATCAATTTGGGGTCCTTCTTTCTTCTCAATTTTTCATACACAAGGCTGATGCCCTAGCCCAGGCCTTCTATTGAATATAATTCTATTTATTAATTTTTCTTACCATGAGAACAATAACAAAACTGAGTAGATTCAAGAATATTGTATTATTTACCACTTTCTTTATCTATCTGATTCCTATCCATCATTCAAGACCCAAATAACTTTCCCATTTTTTTTTTCCAGGGCATTTTCTTTGATCACCCTTTCCCACGTGATTTTTGAATGAGGATTTTTATATCTACAGTCTTTGTGATTTTGATTTCCACTCTGTATTTTGTCCTGCCTGTTATACTCTCCCATTTTTTCCTATTTCTAATTTTCAATTCATAATGACAAGTTTTACTATATCCAGAGGCTTTTTTCAATCTTCACTTATTTAGAACTAATGAGTCACTAGATATTGTGGGTTACCCTCTTGTTTTTGAAATTCCTAGAGTGAATGCAGATATGTCAGAAGAAGTATTCTTTAGTCTGCTATTTTTTAAAACCTATATTGAATGAATCACTGATGACAATTTTTTTTTCATCCTAAAATGCTCTGAATTTTCACTTCTCATTCCCAGTGCCACCATTTAATTCTGGATGTTCATGATGATTTTTGCAAGAGTTCACTAACTGCTGACTCTTGTTTCTGTAACCACTTCTCAGTGATTCCTCTCTCATGGTCTGTGGTTGGCATCTAATGCACATTTGTTAGCTAATGAATTATCTAAAAATAGTGCTTCTGTTATATCATTTTCTTGCAGAAGAGCTTACTTTTTGTTATTGCCACACTTCTTGATTTTGTAAAGTTCTTCAGAACCTGGGTCTGATTTGCTGTTTAATCTTAAGACCATAACTTCTGAAGAAAAAATTCTTTCAGCTAAATGGGTTTATTTCTTATATCCCAGTGTATTAACCCTCTTTTGTTTATTTAAATTTTGTATATTCCTTTGCAGCCAGTTTTGTTCTTATCACATTTAATGAATTATAGCTTCTGACATTATATTTTTTGTGGTCATTATTTCTAACAAATTCAGTATTTGGGGAACAAAAAATATTCAGCTATAAATTTTATTAAGAAAATTGATGGAGTCTTCCATCAATTTGTAGTTGCTAATAAGTTTTATCATAGATGGTTTTGGTCATCGTCAGTTCAGTTCTGTTTTGATATTTACTAGTAATCTCCATTATCAACTAGATAATCAATTGATTATTTAGTGTCAAGAATAAAAAGCAAGGAAATATGTATATATAAAGAACAAATACACAGGAATTTGGTATACCACTCGGTTAAAATGGCAGAATAAAAATAGTCTCAGGGTTGAAATGATAGTCATAACTTCTGTTTTGACTCTCTGCTTCTAGCTTGGCTGTAAAGATCTTTAACAGTCTGACTGTATGTTCCTTTCCCATCCTATCTCTGACTGTACATCTTTATTTGCCCTTTGCTTTAGCCATATTGGATTTCTTGACATCCTTTGAATATATCATAACCTAATTTTTTCATGCATCTGTGCCTTTGTTCTCACAATTTTCTCTGTATGAAATATCCCTTTGTCTCCTTTGCCTTGTGAATTGTATTCTTCTACTAAGCCAAGTTCAAATATGTGTTGAGTTCTCTGATCCTTTTAGCTTAGTGAATATCTTTTTCCTCTGTGCTGTTATATCATCATTTTTGTACCTTTTAAAAAGTATTTACAACATTGTTATACATATTTTCTTTGTTGGACTGTGAGTTCATCAGGTGTATGTCCTGATTTATTTTTCACTCAGTACCTAGTAGATCTTTCACTAGAGGTGCTTACAGAAACATGCCTCTTATACATTACACTCTTACACAATGCATAAAATAAGATTTGGGCAAGCAGACCATGTCCTATAGTTTTAAAGTAGTCTAATAGCCAGAAACCAGGTTGAGATTCTTCTCTTTAGTTACTGAATATGTTTCCAGACAACCTGTGTTAAATAGCTGTTTTTCATATCCTTTGTTTGGTCTCACTAATAGGTAATAGATTACAAAGTTAGGAAGAAAAAAAGATTTAAAATAGATCTTTTAAAAGGAATTAAAACCTTAATATTGGTTTGTATATGAATATATCTTTTTTCCTTAATAATAATAATGTTCAATCATAAAGCATTTGTTGATTACTTATGGTAGCATTATTACACTAGAGTCATCATTGTCATAAAGATGTTTCTTGACTTAAAGAGCTTCTAATTTATTTAGAAGGAAAAGGGCAAAAGAAATACTTGCTCAGTGTTTCTTGTATGATTGCCACTTTTTTGTATTTCATACACATAGTTATTGTTAATATTCACAACCAGATTATTTCATTTTTTAAAGAAATATGGCTGATATGGGCCATGCCACCCTGAACATGCCCGATTTTGTATGATCTCGGAAGCTAAGCAGGGTCGGGCCTGGTTAGTACTAGGATGGGAGACCACCTAGGAATGCCAGGTGCTGTAAGTGGAGAAAAGAAAAAGAAAAAAAGGAATATGGTCAAAGCAGTTAATGAATTCAGTCATGGTTGCCTAGCTTGTGAGGGGCAGAGAAAGAATTTGAAATCATTCAGTTTTATGAGTTTCTAAAGTCAACACTCTGGTTTCAAATATTATCTGTAATAAATAAGAGACTTCATAGAGATCTGAATTCTAGGACAAATTCCTTATTTTTCTCTATCTAGTTGAAATAATTATGTTTATACCAACTAAACTGGTATTCAATGATTGACTAAGATAATATGTGAAAAATGATTCACACAGTGGCTGGAACAGAGTAAACTCAAAAACTGGAAGCTATTATTATTATCATGATTTAATCATAGTACCTCTGAAAAAGTAAACAAGCAAAGAAGACCTATATGTAGCCAAACACAACAAGTTCAAAATGCTGAATGTGGGGCTTGAAGCAGTGATGCTGAGATTGAGGCTCATGTTGTGTGTCTCATATTTTTGTATAGTAGCTTTAAATGAGCAAGCAGCTTTAATGTGCATTATTAAGGCAGGTAAAAATGTAGCTCAAGCACAAGCTTATTATACTACAGTGTATTCTGCAGTGTAGAGTAATAGGGTTGCTCAAAGAAAGTGGTACTAGGCTTAGAGAATGGGTGAGTTAGAGAAGATTAAGAACATTGACAGGATTGTAATGGAAGTGATGGTACAAGGGTTATAGAAAATGTGCTTCGTAAGTAAACTAGCATGAGGAAAGGCCTAGAAATGGGAATAAACTGAGGTCAGTCAAGCAGAAATAAAGTTTTTTTAAATTTCAGTTTTTAAGTATTTAGCCGTCTCTGTTGCCACCTAGAAGAACAGCTAATGTGAGAAGGAGATAGGGAACATGTTTTTATAAAATGTTTTAAATGATAATATGATTTGCCAATGTCCATTAAGTGAGGAATATCCATTGAACCCACAAGGAGATCTTATTAAAGAATGGTGGACCAACATGACATTATCAGGTCAGGACCCAGAGTGCAGAAATGTGGAACTGCAGACCTATGTATGGGTTCATTGCTTGTGTGTATATTATATATGGACTGTTGTCTTCTTTACTGGGGAATGGACGACAGTGCTGAAGATCATCTCCCCATTCATACACTACTACTCAGAAGCAGGAACTCCATAAATCCAACTTATCAGTTTACTTTCTTCCGATATGTTTTTACTCTTCCTGCCACTAGTCTTGATTGTTTTTTCAAATTTTAAAATGGAAATATTTGGTATTTTAAAGGTGGACACTTCTGTGAACATTATTTTGAATGGTTCAAGGACTTCGTTCAACTTTTACTTCAATTTCCAGCACCTTATACTATTACAAATTAGAAGAACTGTACCAGCCTACCAGTGCTTTTTGATCTATAATGTATTTGGCATGCTGGACAGGTTTCATTCACTGGTGGAAGAAACAATGGGGGCATAGTGTATACTTTAGAATTAAATTATCGCACTGAACACATAATGGATGGCTATTTGATTCTCTTTAACTTATTCTTTACATTTACATTATTGCATTTGAGGACTTTGAACTTTCTCTGGTATAGGACCCCTATGGAGCATAGATGATTATTCCTAGTCTTTATGTCAGTTCTTGGGAGCGAGTCAGGCTCTTGGGTTCTTCTTTGTAACCAATGGTCCTAGCACAGTATTTAATTAGCAGGTGACTAATAATGTCTCTTGATTGAATTATTAGTTACAGTAAAGTACAAGTTCTGGTCTAAACACTTAACACAATAGAATATACACAGAAAAAGATACACTCAAATGTCACCTCCTAACTGAAGCCTGATGCACAAGAAAAGATCAAGACCCCCTCTGATATAGTCCCGTGGCTCTTGTCACTTTGAATTTGGAGCTATTTAAAGTTTGTTTGTAATGTGTGAATTTTGCCCTGAGGTCAGCTTGGGTATTCTTCTACATGCCTTCAGCTCAGAAACTTACTTAATGCAGTCGAATATACACATAGAAAAATGTTTCATTAACTAGCAAAACATAAAAAAATTGTATATTTATTTTTGAAATCTCCTACTCTAGTGTTATAAATATATCTGGATAGTTTAAAACACCTCAGATGAGGAAGTAGGAAGATAGAAATCGTGTTAGCAGAGCTGTAAGTGAGACAAAATAAGCTCTATTCCAAGCATCCTTATGATGGAATGACACCGTGTAATATGTGTCTACTTTCTTTGGGTGTTATTGAGCTGCATCTTCTCCAATTTAACTCCATGGGTATTTATTGAACATTTACTATATACTCAGCCATGGACTTTCTAATGTGGATGATAAAAGAGGATTAATACCAACTCTCACCCATTAGATTTAACAAAAATGAAAATAAGCTTTGGTGAGGACGAGGAGAAATTGGAACTCTTACACACTGTTAGTGGGAATGTAAAATGGTACAGCTGCTATGGAAAACTGTACGACAGTTTCTTAAAAATTGAAAATATTGATCCAGCATTTATACTTTTTGGTATGAATGAAAAGGAATTGAAAGAAGGGTCTTGAGATTTTTGTACACCTATGTTCATATCAGCTTATTTGTAATAGACGAAAGGTGGTAACAACCCATGCCATCTACAGATATGAATAAACAGAAAGTGGGATATACATAGAATGGAATATGACTCAACCTTAAAAAGGAAGGGAATTCTGACACATGTGACAACATGGGTGAACCTGGAGGACATTATACTAAGTGAAATAAACCAGTCACAAAAGGAAGACAAAATTCTATTCTATATAAATGAGATATCTAGAATTGTAAAATTTATGGAGAGAGTGAGCAGAAGGGTCATTGCCAGAGGCTGGGGAGAAGAGGGGATGGGGAATTGTTTAATGAACCTAAAGTTTCCACTCAGAAGTGGAATTGCTGGATCCTACAGCACTTTTATTTTTAATTTCTTGTGAAACTTGCATACTGTTGTTTTTTTTTTTTTTTTTGGAGTGGCTGTATTTAAATAAAAAATTTCAAGTGTACAATGTGATGATTTTGTATACATATACATTGTGAAAGGATTAGCCCATTGATTTTAGCACCATCATTAGCACATTCATCACACATATTTATGTTTTTTTGAGAGCATTTGTTTTCTTATCAAATTTTAATGGTACAATACTGTGTTATCAACTGTAGTCATCCTGTTATGTATTAGCTCTGCAGACCTTATTCATCTTATAACTGAAAGTTTGTACATATGTAAGTGATTCTGTGTCTTTTTCTGTCTGTCTTATTTCACCGAAGGTTCATCCATGCTGTTGCACATGACACGATTTTCTTCTTCTTAAGGCTGATAACATTCCATTGTGTATGTGTGTGTGCATGCATATACCTCACGTTTCCTTTCTCCATCTATTGACAGACTCTTAGGTTTTTCGTGCCGTGGCTATTGTGAATGAGGCTGCTATGACCGTAAGAGAGCAGATATCTCTGCGAGGTCTTGATTTCCATTGTTGTGGATATGTACTCAGAAGTGGAATTGCTGGATCCTGCAGCAGTTCTATTTTTAATTTCTTTTGAAACTTGCATACTATTTTTTTTTTTTTGTAGTGGCTGTAGCAGTTTACTTTCCCACCAACAATGTACAAGGATTTCCTTTTCTCTGCATCCTTGGCAACATTTGTGTTCTCTCTTGCTCTCTCTTGTTCTCTCAAATAATAGTCATCCTAACAGGTGTGAGATGACATTTCATTGTGGTTTTGATTTGTATTTCCCTGAGTAGTGATGATTGGCTCCCCTTCATGTGCCTATTGGCCATTTGTGTGTCTTCTTTGGAAAAATGTCTTCAGGTCCTTTGCCCATTTTTAAATTGGGTTATTTGTGTTTTTCTGCTATCGAGTTATATGAGTTCCTAGTATATTTTGGATATTAATCCTATATTGGATATTTAATTTGCAATTTTTTTCCCTTTTTCTAGGTTGCCTTTCCATTTTGTTGATAGTTTCCTTTACTGTCCAGAAGCTTGTTTGCTGATGTTTATTTTTTTCTTGGACTGTAGTATTTAAACCTGCTGGCATACTGTTTTACAGCAAACTTTTTCTTTATTTGTATAAACAGTGCACTCTAAAATAATGGTAAAAAGTATAGTAAATACATAAACCAGTAACATTGTTTATTATCAATTATTATGTAGAGTACAAGTATGTGCTATGCTTTTATATGACTGGCAGTGCAGTAGGTTTGTTTACACTGGCATCACCACAAACACATGAGAGTGTGTTGTGATAGGACATTACAATGGCTATGGTGTCACCAGATGATAGGAAGTTTTCAGTTTCATTATCTTATGGGGCCACTGTCCAAGAAATGTCCTTATGCTGCACATGACTTGATAGGGTGATGCCAAGACTCAGGAGCCTGGAGCAGTGGCAGATTTGGGTGGATGAGGGGAAGAGAGAGCTATTTAGCATATGGTGAACTTGAAGTCCTTGAGCACGTTTCATAGAGGTTAGAGCATTCTTACAGCTCAGCTTTAGCAGCTCACAGAAAGGAAATTCATTACAGAGGAAAGAAGGAAAGATAGTTCGAGAGAGATAATTTGGGATACTTTGTAAAAAATCTACATTAAAATGATGGTCTAAATTTGGATATTGGAAATAATTAGGAAGGAATGGTAGGATTTTCTAATACAATACAGAATTTCTACGAGAATGTAATCTGAAAACAAGACAAAATATAGACTATATATATTGATTATAAAACAAAAAAGTTCAGAATTATGAACTTGCCTGTTATCTACTTTTGAGCTCTATTGTGATTAAATGCAACACTACTCTAAGAAAAAGATGACCAGATGAAGCCTAATATGTATAAATAAAAATGATTTGGGGGAGATAACATACTTCCTGAGTTCTGCTTTGAATTAAGCCGTGAAGCAGATACTTAAATTACCTTTCAAGGGTTTGGGTTAAAATATGAACGTAAACAGGAATTCCTGGAAGTTCTATATTAACTATAAAGCACATAATCTTTAACAGTAGAAAATGAAGAATGAATGCACCCTTTGATTTTAATGTAAATCAGTACAAGTAGCAACAATAGTGCAATTGTAATCAAAATTCAAATTACTGAATTCTAATGAAAGAAGAAGAGTAGCTAAATTTTCTGCTGATTAGGAGGATTTAATATTCTGAAATCAAAATGGAGTTGAATGCTTTTTCCCATTTGTTTGTGGAGAAAGCACTAGATCTATTTATCTCAAGTAGATAACAAAGTAAAACCAAATAAACTTGGGGAATCTTTCTAAGTAAAGCCTTTGATGTCATAGAAAAGAGTGAAACAAACATGGAAGGCTACCTTATCCTCAAAACAAACAATATATGGAGAACTGGAACTATACCCCATAACATGGTGAAATAAAAAAACAAACTAAAAACAGCTCTCTAAACTTGGTGTCACAGGACCTGATGTGCATCCCTGCTCTGCCTTCAATGTTTTTGTGACCCTGAATGAAATGCTATCCTCTTCAGACCATAACTTTTAAACCTGTAAAATAAGAGGGGAAGATGCCGCTCCACTGACATTAAATTTATGTAAAAGTAATATGAAATATGAGGTGTCATGTT
This sequence comes from Eonycteris spelaea, assembly GCA_003508835.1. Lineage (NCBI taxonomy): Eukaryota > Metazoa > Chordata > Mammalia > Chiroptera > Pteropodidae > Eonycteris > Eonycteris spelaea. The sequence continues at coordinate 5,312,361 of PUFA01000070.1, forward strand.
AAACTAAAAGCTCCCAGAAAACAAAGGGGAAGGTTTAACTCTAGAATAAAATTTTGATTAGATATCATATAATCTCATCGGCCAAAGTGACCTCACTTATATAACATTAAGACTTGGACAGAGATTGTATATCCAAATAAAAATTGTAGGCCAAGTTGCTAGAAAATACAGAAGGGTAAAAAGAATTCTATTCTCTCTGGTTTTGTTAGGTTGTACACGCTTATGACGTGTTGTAAATGTTTAGCAAGGGAAATTTGAGATTGGAAGGTTTTTTCCAGTATAACAGGACTAAGTGGCTGTATTAAGAAAAAGGAGCAAGGATAATTTTAAGAATATGTGGAAAGGTGGTATAATTGAAAGATTCATGCAACTGATTAAATAGCCACACACTGATTTATAATTGGAGGATGCAGTATCATAATCGTGTGGGTAGCAGCAATGAATATATGGGAAGGGGAGAGAAAAGACCAGATTTCAGTCCTTGCATAATTACTCTTTGAGCTGTCAGAGTCTCCTTCCCCATATGAGAAATGAGATTAATAATAAAACTTTTCTTACAGGGTAGTCATGAAGATAAAATGAATCAGTGTAAATTTAGGAACTATAAAACTCTATTCAATGAACATATTTCATACCAAAAATATGTCAGCATGTGTTAGATATTGGGGAAACAGTGATAATTGAGCATAGCTTGTTCCCATAAAGAACCCACAATGTAAGGGGATAGGCACTTAATTGTGCAGTTTTGTTGCCGCTTAACTAGAGATGTGTGCAGAGTGACTTTGAGCACAGAGGAAGGAGCATTGAACCCAGGGACATTTTCCAGGGAAGTATTTTGAAGGTAGAATCATAGTATAAAACACCAAACAGATTTTAGTTATTAAAATTTATATGCATGGACTTAAAATGGTAAATGCTAAGAAAATTATCAAGTCAATTAAATAAGAAATTTGAAATGTGAAATTTAAAATAGAAATAAAAATTAAATCAACAAATCTCAGTTCACAAACCAGCTATGCTATGATTGGATAAAAAGTAATGCACCAAGGCTTTTGATAAACTGTTTATTTACAAAATCATTTCAGATGTTCAAAAACAAAACAAAACAAAACAAAACCACACACAAATGTTTATTTCTTGCTGAAGAGAATAATGTGGGTGGAAACTGAGTAATAGTACATATGATCAGTTTACTCAAACCACATATTTATTAGATACTCAGAGTAGACATTCTATTTTTTTACCTTCCCACAAAGGCAGAACGATTGATGTTATGTGATGGACATAATTTTAGGATCAATTCCTGGGCCTGTACTGTTACTTCACTTCTTTGTTCTTACTCTCAATACAGTACATTTCTAGACTTATATTTAGAGAGAATAAAAACAACTTAGATAATGAATGATAAATTTGGTAAGATGGCCAGATATGCACAATATAAACAAAAGTAATCAATTGAGTTTTCTTATTTTAGCAAGAAATACCTATAAATACTACCTATATTATAGTTACAAAATATAAAATACTTGGAAGTAAATTTAACCAGAAGAGTTGCAGACCTATACAAACAAAATGATAGCTAATTAAAACCATAAAGCAGAATTTGAATAAAGAGATAGATATATCATGGGAGAAGCAATTTCATGAGAATCGTCAACTTTCCTCAAATTATCATAATATATTTAATGCAATTTTAGTGAGAATCCCATCAGATTTATTTTTTAAACTGGATAAAATGATCTTATAGTTCATTTAGAAGAATAAATATCTAAGAACAGCTAGCAAAAATGTGAAAAAGGTAAACAGCAAGTAGGCATTTTTTATATTAGCTTTCAGAGCATACTATAAAGCTTCTGTAATCAGATCATTATAGGAATAGATGAATAGATTACTAGAAAAGATAGAGAATAATTAATATGGTAAATCTAAGGAATTAATATTGACAAACATGATGGCTTCAATTCTGGAAGAGAATAAAAATGGATCTCCATCTTATGCCAAATACAAAAATAAATTTTAGCTTAAAATGTAAAAAGTAAAAAAAAGATGTGTAAATGACTCAAGAAATTATAGGGCTTAGGGAAACCTCATTAGCCAGCACTAATAACCCATTATCTACAAAGAAAAGAAAAGATTTTAACTAATTGAAAAATTAAAAACCTATATATGGCAACCCAAACAAAGTTGATAAACACATAGTAGATCTGGAAAATACAGGTACTTGTTATGGTTAATATCTATATGGATGAAAAATTTGTAAGACAAAGGCAAACAGCCCAAGAAAATGGGCAAATGTTAAGAATATATGATTCACAAAAGAGTAAATACAAATGGTCAACAAAAATGAAAGGATGCTCAAATTAGAGAAATGCAAATGAAAGTAAAAATGAGATGTAATATTGGAAAAGCAGAAATTAAAAAGACTAGTAACAGATTATTGGTGGGACTACAGAAAAAGATATTCATATATTGCTGATAGAAATAACCTTTGAAAAGTCTTTGGAAAAATTTAGAAATGTAGTGTTGGGAATTTATACCATAGAAAACATCAGTGTATAAGTAAACATTTATTATGACATTTTATTGTGTTGAAAATCCAAAAGCAAAGCACCCATCAGTATGGTATATATCTGTACTTCAGAATACTATTGCAATGAAAATATTAAATTTATACTGGATAATTTAGAGGGATTTCCATGAGGTATTATTATGTAGGAAAAGTTTAATAATACAACTCAATTTTAATAAAACAATGAAAAGCAAATTGTATGTATTTATCCCTGTGCACATAGATAGATATCTGTATAGGATTATATGAGACCATAGGAAAGAACCACACTCCAGATTGCCAATGCAGGTGAGCTGAGGAGCAAGAGTGGAGTCCTCTTGTAGATGGAGGCTGGAGGAGATGGGCAAAGGGTAAGGGAACATGGGAAGATAAGTAAAAAAGAAAATGAGAAAAAAAAGATTGCCCTTCTCTAATGTGTGAACCCCATTTATGCATTTATGTGCATGCATGTATATGTGTATATATATGTATAATTTAAATTAAAAGCATTAAACTAAAGAAGAAATTACCAAAATGTGAGTGAGACAATGCTATTATCGGGTAACTGAATTTGCCTATGATTTCAAAAGAAGTCATTTGTAAATTTAATATTTTATTTTTGTAACAAATTACTTGTGACTCTGTCAAAACCCAAGTCACAGTTATGAATCGTTATTCAGAGGAGGGCTTCCCCCTTGTTTTTCATCTCATGATAATATTTGCTCAGCACCCTGGGGTAGTGGGGGAGTTGTCTGCAGCTGTGCGCAGACATGTGGAGGCTCTGTGTGCTCCCCAAAGCCCTGTGCTCTGCTGCCCAGGTGGAGAGGTTCAGCTCCAGAGAACTGGAGAGTTAGAGTGTTTGTGTGGTTATTCGGAATGCTATAATTTTTGTTTTACTTAACCAGGAATCCTCTTGTTATGTATGGATTATAATATTTTATGCTAAATTAAAAAGTAACAAATCCTTATGTTCTGTAGCCCCAATTTCTCCTCTGGATGGAATATTCTTAAAACAAGCATTACATGAATGCTGAAGAGAGAGATGTCTACGGTTCATTTTTAATATTTAATTTTTCTAGAATTATCTCTTAAGTTCTCTCTCTCTGGTTGAACATAGAATTCTACCGTGCACACTGTATTATACTAAGGGAATCATGTCTCAACCAAGATTGCTTTCTGTTGTGAATTACAGAAAACTTGACTATAATTGTCAAATTTTTCTCATAATGAGAAGTCTGGAGGAAGCAGCCCAGAGTTGCATCAACAGTGCCACATTTTCCTCAATATCCTAGGCTCCTTCTTTCTGTTCCACCGTTTTTACATGTGATTTTAATACCAGTATTCCCAATTGGGATTCATTGCATTCAGGAAATAAATGAAGAAAAGAGGCAGTTGCCTATATCAAAAAAAAAAACATTCCCAAAATGTTTCAGCAGGTTTGCTTTATGTGTTGTTGTTCAGAACCATGTAATATGTCTCATATCGCTGCAAGGGAGATTTGAACTTTTAGCTGGATACATGATGACAAACACTCGTTCATCAAGCTTTAGTTTGGCTCCCCTAACCCTCTTCTAGACTAGGCCTCTGCTTTGGCCTTCATCCTGTCATTGGCTTATCCAGCCCAGTGTTAACAAAGAATCCTGCCAATCAGCATAGTGAGATTCCCTCCACCCTTGATGTGATCAAGTTCCTCAACCCCTACCTTTGATGATAACTCCTTGGCTCGTCTTTAGCAAGAATCTTATTAGGTCATTTTAGCAAGAATTCTCTTACCCTCGATGTCTCCTCTCTGTAATTTTCTGTCCACTGACCCCCTCACTCAATTCCTTGGCTATAGATCCCCAGCCATCTTGGCTGTATTTGGAGTTGAGTCTGACTTCTGTTCGCTATTGCAGTATCTCAATTGTGATAGTCTTAGATGAAGTCTTCCTTAGCATTTTAACAAGTGTCAGAATAATTTTCCTTGAACAGTGGTCAATCTGAACAAAAGTAGGATTCTGTTAGCTAAGAAGAAGAAAATGGATAATGGAGGAGCAAATAATACTGCCTATGACATCAAAGATCTCCTTACTCTAAAGGCAAGTCATTTGCATTTGATGAGCAGGGTGACGTGGGGCACAAATCTTTGTGAGTTTTGCACTTATATTTAACCCCATCTCAGTGATACACCTAGAATTTCAGTAAAATGAACCTTGTAAAACTTTCTACCTACATATTTTATACAAGTATTGTGCAGTTTAATTAGCTAATTGTTATAAAGTGATTTGAAGAAAGTTACTGCAAGTACATAATGCTTTGTTAGATAATGTGGGAGCAATTTCACAAAATCTGGATAACTGTCAAGTAATTAAAGGCAAATGCTCTGTAGATGCTGTTATGTGACTTCCATTAGTGTTCATCAGAGGTTGACACACTCATTGAGGAAAAGAGCAGATCTCATACTGTTCTGAAATGGTTTTTGAAAAATCCTTACTCCTCTTTTAAAATCACTTTCACCATCTGCTGGTAAAAGAATTGAGATGGCCGCCTGTGAATTTAGCAATTACATGTGCTAATACAGTAGCAGGAGAAAATGATTGTCACACCTGTTTTTAAAAACAACAACAAACAAAACAAAATTCTACTACTGCCCCCAAACCAAAAACACCATCTGCTTTTCTGTGAAACAAAACTTCAGATTCTTAAAAAAAAAAAAACAAAAAAAACAAAAAAAAACAAAAAAAAAACCCAAAACAAACAAAATAAACAAACCAAAAAACCCAACAAACCAACTATATTTTCAGATATTGTTAAATATTCTGAAATGCTCATTTTACTCCTCTTAGTTCTTAGAAAAATTACAAGGCACAGAGTCATCAAACCAATATTACTGTGTCTTCCTTCCTTTTGGATTTTGAGAAGATGATAGAGGGGAAGAAACATGACTATGAAAGAGTTGTTTCATTTTATTTTGCCAATGAAATCCTTAATCTGCCTATAAAAGACAAGGATTATATGTATTTGTCTCAGTTTAAGAGGTATTAGTGTATGAAAATTAACATGTAAAATCAATAAAGGGATACATTGCTAAAGAATTCTTTACAAAAGAATCTAGTGAGATAGAACAGAGTAAGGCGGAGACCTTTGATTCTGACATAGGCTCCTGAAAATCTTTAGCAAATGCAGGACCAAGGTATTTAAGAAAAATCTAACTAGCTAACATCGTAAATTAGTAGGCTACTGGAACCTAGTTTTGATAAATGTTATTCTGTGTTATTATCTTCCACAAAATCTCATGCTCTCATCTTAACAGATAAGTCATAATCGAGATTAAATTTTAAAATTTGTATATGTTATTTTAAATTCACTAAAATTACATCATACATTTTGGGACATTATTAGAGCTTCCTGGCACCTGGAAAATTGATTTAAATAAAATTATCACATGCGCTTGATTCATGGTTCAATCATATCTACCATTCCAGTGTCCACTGTGAAAATCATGTAACATTTGTAAATTAGACTATTTGTGAAATCCATGGATTTCCGATTTTGTAGTCCTTTCCAGAAAAACTCAGCCCTCCTCTTTACTATGTATTAAATTTAAAATTAACTTGATAACACATTTTGATTAAACTTAATTTTTCTACAAACATCTATTGTATGAAGGCAAATATAAGATAATATCATGCTCTGGTTTTTCATTTAAATGATATAGTAAACATTATGTGCTGAACCAATCTATGTTAACGCTTTTTCTAAATTAAGCAATAAATATCAGCTAGCAAGTTTATAATCCAGATATTATTTTATTACTCTAATAACATGGAGAATTTAAGACACTATTTTTAGTAAAACTAATATTATTTCCAGATACTGTAGACTACTACATCAAGATCTTCAATATATTCTTTATGGGGATGATGATATATGCTTATTCAGGAAAGGTTTTATTACCTTAGTACCTGGTAAGCTTCTAAGAACTTTAAAGTAAATGAAGACCAGATTAATAAATCTTTTCTGTGTTTTATGATTTTGTGTAGGTCAACAAATTCTGAAATAGGTCTTGCTATGAGAAAAAGTTCCCGAAGTTGAAATATTTGTGTTGTAATGCAATAGCTAGCAATTTTTTTGGCCTGTTCTAGTTTCAAACACTAAAAGTTGCTTAGTTTCATTCATGTACATGTTTCTCTTTTTTGACCAAACTTCAATTACATTTAACACCATAATAAGAAGCTCACCCAAATAGAATTGAGCACTATTTGGACCAAGTTCCATGAAGGATGGTGATTATCTTCTCTGTCCACTTAAATTCACCGAAGTCATACAGTCCACCTCACCTATATATCCCTAAGCAGTATTACGATGGATATTTTTCCAATGTGTATAAAATTCTCCCACAGCAGAGTGCTGATAAATGGGCTGGGTCGGAATGAGAGAGCAATGCCCTGAGTCTCCTTTTAGGGTAAAGGCTCAAGGCACAGGCAGCGATGGTCTCCTGGAATGAATTTGAGACACCTGACAGCTGCCGGGAGGAACAACTGACCCTAAGGATGTGCAGTGGAACAGCACATTAGGGTTGCTATGGCCTTAGACTTTGGCAGATCTGGGACTGAGGCCTCTGGGTTGCGGAAGCCCAAACTCACTACCCCAGGGTCATACAGCTCCTGGAAAGCTACAGTTTCTGCTGACACATGCACAGTTCACTTCCTGTTCTGGCCTCTAAGCTTCCTGTCCTGTATAGCCTTTCAGCCCCAAACCTTCCTCTGCACCTAGCAAGGGTTTAGAGTGAGGTGCCACCACACTGTGACCCTTGGGTAGAGGTGAGATGTCCATCAGCACTGGGGTTTACGTGATAGGTGGTGTGAGCCAGACTCCCTATGGATGAATCCCTATGAATAAATCTGGAGTGAGGGTACTGCAACCTTTCTGGCACCCAGGTGTTCCTCTTCTCAGGACTTCCTGACAACTCCTTAGCTCTTTGGAGATCCTATAAGATTGGGCTTCTTCTGGGAAGAATTGTCACAGCTGTAGTGCCTCAGTCAATGCTGACATTTTCTGAGCCACCTCTGATGTTCAGACATCCCAGCCTATTTTCTCCTGCCCCTCCATCAGGACCCAAAAAGAAAAAAAATATTTATTATAGAATTAAACTATGAACCTTATATACATAGAAAAAATATTGATTGACAATGGTCAATCTATACTAAGAATGAGATGACTCTTATTTTCTAAAAGTAATTAACTTGAATGAAATTACCATATTCCGAATTCCAGATGCTGCATAATATGGTGTTCCGGTCCCCCCATCTACCACCCCCTCCCACAAAAAAGATAAATGTTCTCCATAGAATCTTGAGCAGGCTTAAAAAAACTTTTATTTTTAATACTATTATTTCCTAGTAGTAGCTCTGTAGTTGCTTTAAGTTCATACGTTAGCTTCACCATCTCACTTAAGCTGATTTCTAAACCTTTATTTCCAAATAAATTCAGATAATGGTAGACTTAAGAAAGTATGTCCTCTTTTAATATGCTCTTCAAAAAAAAAAAAAATGTCCGTGGTAGTGATTTGTCATCAGTGAAATGCCTTATCTTTATGTCTGATTTTGTCACACTTTGCTCCAGTCCTCTTTGTATCTTTGTGATGGATGACTTTCGTGTACTAATTTGTCCAACCATGCCCTGATGTTTTTCTGGATGAAATACTTCCAGGTTAGGAGAGATACAGAGGTAGACTCCCCAGCTGTACAGAAACCATGAAACTTATGTCCCTTGCGTTACTAACAATATCTTCTTAACTGAAAGCCACTGCTTATTAATCATACACTTTTTCTCTTTTTTAGGCTAAAAGCCCACAAATGTAGCAGATAAATGATGGTAGAAGCTGTAAGAAATGTGAATTACTCAGTGAGTGATTGGCAGTAGTTAATAGTTCAGGGAAAACTGAATCATACGTGCATTGTGTTGTTCATATCGCACAATGTAAACTTCACTGAAAATTACAACCTTTTTTGAGTTACTGTTACCTCAACTATTTTCCCTGACTTGAAAGCCAGCAACTGGACTTCTACCTATTTAGGAATGGATTAGTGTCTTTTGCATTAAACTTCTAATTACAAAGACCTGTAATTCAACTGAAATAACCACCTGAAAAATGCAGACTAGGTGAATGGTGGTAATACAAAATTTTAGAGCTTTTTAAAGGGGAGTGTCATCTTTTTCTTTGGAAAATTCAAGCAATGCGTTTGCATAATGCTCTCAGGAGGAGGCGATGGGTTCTGAAAACACCAGCAGCTGAATCATTTATTGCTTCTCTTGACCGCCAGGAGAGCCTTACTGCTGTATGGAGAGTCGGGAGGGGATGGGACAAAGAGACACTTCATAGTTTTGCTTTGGGTAAATTTTTGTGTCTCCTTTTGTCTGTTAAATTATATTTTAGCTAGACATTGGTCTTGTTTTACAGTAGTTCCCTGATATTGTATGTTGTAGCAAAACTACATCCCCCAGGCCTTCAATATGCTCAGTTTTTCTAATACAAGTTCTTTGCCTTTGTTTATTCTGTCTTTAGCACAGAACATTTTCCTTACTGTTTCCACTTGTCACAATTCTTCTTATCTTTCAAGGCCTATTTAAAATATCACCTCCATATGAACCTCTGATCTCCCTCACCAGATAGGTTCATTCCCTCTCATTTGGACTCCTACAATAATTTACTTGTGCCTCTCCTTATCTACTATTTATTTCTACTCCTGTCTCATTCCTTTTCATGAAATTCTATAAATTTTCTGAAAGCAGAGTCCAGGTAGTATTCATATTTAAGTAACCAACAGAAACTTAAGACATGGTCTCTTAAGTAAAAATAGTGTGTAGATCCATGCATATAATAGCTCCAGAAGGTTCCTATATATTAACTCTTTTTTTTCCAGAACTCTCATTTATGTAAAGTTACTTGTGAAAGACATAGCCTTGTGCTATTCTGAATAAAATTACATATTTGAAAATTGTCCTTGGTTCTCTAGGCTGTTTTAATAGATCATATCTTTCTATTTTTACAAATTACAAAAGTTAGGAAGAAATGATCTAAGGAATTTGTTGGGTACAAAAACAGACACTTGGCTGTTTAAATGGCTATGTATACAATTATATATATATGTATATAATCATATATATATAATGTGATTATATACATATTAACATATGTACTGTGATTATATACAAAATTAATATACAATATATAATATCATATACCATATACATATAATGTATAATATTCTATATGTATAATGTATATATAATATTATATATAACATAATGTATATATCATATATTATATACATATAATGTATAATATTCTATATGTATAATATATGATATATACATTATATGTTATATATAATATATAATCATGTAATAAGTATGCAATCACATATTTAGTCAGGGAGTTCTTCTCATTCTGAGACATGTAATGATTTCTCTTAAACTCTCATTTAGCTCATAAGTTTTCTATAGCTTTTAGATATGCAGTTTTTAAGCCACAAAAAGAATCCTAAAAATAACCAATTGTAAAACCATGGTATAGATACATGAAGCATGTATATGTAGAAATAAAAAACCCGGCTGCTTTTTTCTTTCCTGTAAATAATCAAGTGCAAGTATTGTGTTTTTGGAAGCCTTTCTCTTTCTAATAGATTATTAGTCTGTCAGTTCTTGAAGTTTTTGTCTTGATCCCAGGAAGATAAGTATTTCACTACTAGAAGTCTAGGGAAGTATAAGTTAAAATAGCTTGACCACAAGAACAAAGAATAAAAATATAAAACCTCTGAAAGGGGAAGGCAAAGCAAATTGGGTACAGAAAAAAAATTGAAATAAACCTTTAGTATTTAATATTTTACTTTTTTATAGTAAATTTTTTTCACTGAAAGTCTCATAGCTTCTTCATCATTATCTAACAGAAAAATAATTATCTAATGAAAGCACAGATATATTGACTGGTAGGTTGGACATTTTTACCCTAGAGAGTCTGTGGTGGAAAGTGGTTAGCACAGATATCTTTCTTGGCTCTGTCCGCCTTCCTGTCAATCATCACCTAAATAGATGGTAGCATTGGCAGAGACTTGGGACCAAGCATGTGCACACAAGAAAAGAAGCAGAAAAAAATGTAGGGGTAGAGATGAGAAGTATTTTCTTTGGCAATCTATATTCCTCACCACTTAGCCATTGGTAACACCAGGAAGAAGACAAATTGCTACTCTTGCTACTCTGGGTTTGGCCATTTTGGTTAACATATTGCTTAAAGTGCTTTGCATTTTTTTCCGGTGTGTATTAGTTAAGCTGTTTATTATTCAGCTTTTTTTCCTTATGAGGGGAATATTTCAGCTTACAGAAATCTCAGACTGAAACCTTAACATTAAGATCAACTAGTTTTCATGGTAGGTGCACACAGTGATTAGTTTGGCAGAGGTAAGCCTTAATTAATAATTTCCTACATTTTGAAACTGAGATGGTGATTAGGATTCTAGGGTTGTGGCATATTTGAAGTAGGAGGATTGTTGAAAGACTGTTTAGAAGTGGTGATAAATGACAAAATTGGAAAAGCAGTGACATGGCAAGGTGATAATCTTAAAGATTAACAAACTGGCTCTGTCAGTGTAGGATGGCAGAAAGTGGTCTGAGTGTTGTGCTGATTAATACGGTTCTGTGACCATGAGCAAGTCTTAAGTTCTCTGGGTCTCTTTCTTCGAAAGAGATGTACATGGCTTTATTTCCAGCATTCTATGAGTTGGGGATCTGGGAGTTCATAATGTTGCAGCAGGGTGAATTGGGGGAGGCAGACAGTGGAAAATAACTTTAGAGTTCAAGGTTCCTTTATCCTTAAACTGCACAAGTGGAGTTTATCCCAGCGTCCTGCTTAAGGCACATTTCTTTATTTCCTTTGGACAGTTCTTGACTACACATAGAGCCTAACCATTATTTTAACCCCTGCAGTTACAGTTTAGGGGTTTATTTTAACCTTATAGTTTTGGCTAATGCTAAAGAACAGTATTACAGTCTCTTTTTGTGTTCAGATTTATTTTTATAGACTTTCAAGGTTAAAGCCAAGCAGATAGCACCTCTATGTAGCTCTGTAGTTTTTGTAACATGCCTTCTCTCCCCATTGCTTCTCAGCCTTTCAGGCACTTAAACAACATAACAGCAAAATTAAAATCAGTTTATTGCAACAATTGCTTATCCCAGAGTGCTCTACTCATTTTTAAAATCAGAAGAGCCAAAGGGCCAAACTCTAAAGATTTATTTAAAGTTAGAGTATCTTTGACAAACAGAACAGTTAATTCTATTGCAAAACCATAAAGTCTCAGGGAAATAGCGATATCTAAGTAGCATTTTGTCAGGACTTTTGCTGCCCATTTTCAAATCGATAATTATTTTAAACAATAGGCAATATCTGAAAAAAGTAAATGATACAGTATATAATACATACAAATACACACACAGTTTACTTTTTTATTTAGCACATACTTTTTATATTCCACTTACTGTTCTAAGCATCTTATGTTAACTTATATTTATTTCAATATGGAACCCCTGTGCTGATATACTTGTATATGAATTTACTAGTTAATTGATTTCATGAGATATTTTTTTTTTAGCTAATATTCTACTCCTACTCTTCCTGGTTATACCTGATATATGGTACAGGTACTCAACATAAACTATCTGAATAGATATTGTATTAAGAGGAAATAGGCATAATAAACATTGACACAATTACATATTACTGTGAAGATTCTCTGTGTCTCTAAATCCTTTTCAGTAGGTGTTCTTACCTCATATAAGCCTAAAGAAGTAGAGGTATCTTTGTGGATCATCGTTTGAAGAGTGCCAAGGTAGTATTATTGGCAGTCTTTCCAGAACTCATAATGAAACTATGACATATTTTTAGCTGCGTGTATTGATTTTCAGACTTATTTTGAAATTCATGGCATATTCCTCAGTGTCATCTGGAGAAGGAAAAAAAGGATAAACTACATTTCCTTTGTGACACCATCTTTACTTTTCTTTTCCTTTGGTGCCCTTTATCTCTTCTCTCTCTGTAGCTTTTGTTTTTCAGACATAAAGTCACCAAGGCTTTCCCATATGGTTCTGACCTTTCTACCCTACTCTCTCTGATGGTTTGTTTAATTTTCATCTCACATCCGATAGTCAGTTGTATAATTAAAGCCGTCATACTTGTATATACTTGTGCAGATTTATTGCAGACATGTATGTTAATTCTTCGTTATTTTCAGTTATGAGGTTTTCTGGGTGGGGAATACCTCTATTTCTTTTTAAAATATCTGACTTCTTTTATTTTAACCATTTTATTACAAAAAAAACTTTCTAAAATATATATTTACCTGTAAACAACATATAATTTAATCTTTTCTTGGTAAGATCATTTTTGTAAGCATCATTCTTCCTCCTGGGCTCTGTGGATCCCTTGAGGAAAATCCACAGATGTGAGGCTGCCTTCTCCTGAACCAAATCTCCTTAGTTTGCTCTTAAGTTGATTCTTCTGACTTCTTCCTTTTTGTTTATCCTTATATCAGCAAGTCATCTTCTCTAAAGGTATCTTTTTCTCAACCCTTACCTTTTAGCATCTGATTTGCATCTGGTTATTTGGGCAAAACTCTAATCTAGGGAAAGTCATATGAGCATTTGCTAAATTCTATAGCTAATAAGAAGTCAGTAAGCTTTAGTCCAAGGATTATCCTACCTTTCTTGTGAGTAAGGGCTGATGGTAGAGAGATGACTCAAAGCCCGTATGTACTGTCCTAGCTGTACAGCATGTATTTATTCTTTGCTTTTCAAGTCCCATTGGCTGGCTGCCTATTATATACTGGTCATTGTAATAGGTTCTGGGTATATAGCAGAGATGAGACAGACATGATACTTTATCAAGCTCCCCACCTAGTAGTAGGAAAACAGCAAGAAATAAGTTATTATTCTCATAACAAGAACAACAAACATAAATCATATAGCTGATAAAGGATTGATATTCAGAATATATAAAGAACTCCTACAACTCAACAACAAAATAATCAAATAACTCAAATTGAAAAAAAAAAATGGACAAAGGACTTGAATAGATATTTCTCCAAAGATGACATATGAATGGCCAAGAGCATATGAAAATATGACAAACATTATTAATCATCAGAGAAATGCAGGTCCAAATCACAGTGAGATAACATCTCACATTTATTATGATCCTCATTAGGTGACTATAAATAAAAACAAAAACAGGATATAACAAGTACTGGTATGGACATGGAGAAATTAGAAACTGCATTATTAGTGGGATTATAAAATGGTGCAGCTGCTATGGTAAACGATATGGAATTTCCTCAAAAAAAAAAAATAGAACTATCATATGATTGCTACTACCAAAAGAAGTAGTGATACCACTTCTGGGTGTATGCCCAACACAATTAAAAGCAGGGTCTTGAAGAGATTTTTGGGCACCCATGTTTATAGCAACACTATTCACCATAGTCAAAAGGTGAAGTAACTCAAATGTTTTCAACAGATGATAAACAAAATGTGGTATATACATACATGGAATATTATTTAGTATTAAAAAGAAAGGAAGTTCTGTCACATGTTGCCACATGAATGAACCTCAAGGACATTATGCTAAGTGAAATAAGCCAGTCTCTAAAAGGCAAATACTATATGATTGCACTTATATAAGGTATCCAAAGTAGTCAAATTTATAGGAACAGAAAGTAGAATGGTATGGTTACCAGGGGCTGAGGTGTGGTGGGGCGGGGGGAAGGGCACTTGTTGTTTAATGGATATAGGGTTTCAGTTTTGCAAGATGAAAAAATTCTGACTATCTCTTTCAGAACGATGTGAGCTTAATACTGTTGAAATATACACTTAAAAATGGAGACTCAGGAGAGCTATTGGTGTAGTTCCAGAGAAAGCTGGTCAGCTGGAGACCAAGGATGAGCTGATCTCTCAGTATGAGTCTGAAGGTAGGAAAAGACCAATATCCTAACTCAGGCAATCAGACATGAAGAAATTTCCTCTTTCTTGTGGAAGGGTCAACCTTTTTGTTTCATTTAGGCCTTCAACTCATTGGATGAGGCCCACCCACATTAGGGAGAGTAATCTGCTTTCTTAGTCTACTGATTCAGACGTTATTCTCATCCAAAAATGCTTCCAGACACACCCAGAATAATGTTTGATCAAATATCTAGGCATCCTATGGCCCAGTCAAAGTGAGATAAAATTAATCATCACAAGTGCTAATTAAGTAGTAAATGATGGTAAAAGAAAGAGAGGACCTACATAAACAGGAGAGTTAGAGAGGTAAGTGGGGAGATGCTATTAAGGTGAGACAGGAGTGATGAGCAGGACTTACTGTAGGGAGAGGCTCTTACCTAACTTCTACTTATATCTTTCTGTTGGTGTATTAGAGTGTGGGCTCTGGATCTAAGGTGCTAAGGTATTACTATTGTTGTTGTATTTGCATAAAATTACAGAGAGTTTAAGGATTGCCACATGTACCACTCAGGTCAGTAACTAGATCATTTACAACACCCCCAAAGCTCCCCACATTTACAATAAACTCCTCCCAAGGGAAAACCAGTATCCATTTGTGCCAAATCATTTGCTTAATTTTATATTTTTAAAATTTAAGTAAACATGATGGAATAATATAGCTTTGTTCTGCTAAGTTTTGTGCTTTATATGAATGGACCCATTCTGAATATATTAGTTAATCTTTAATGTGAACTTTCACATCTCTGACCATCTTTATTTACCATATTTCCAAGGTCTCTTGAGGTATCTCACTATATTACCTGCATATCCTTCTATGGACAACATTTACTTTTGGTTGATTTCTCTTGGCTTTCAGATTTGTAAATGTCTTAGAAGTCCTTTGCATTAAGGTTATAGTTACTTCAGATTGCAAGTGTTAGGAACTGCTGGATTTTAATCTTGGCTTTGATGCTATATTCGTCGTGTAACCTTGTGCAAGTTACTTAACTTTTTTGCTCTGTTGAATGGGGATAATAATAGAACCAATACAATGGAGTTGTGAAGACAGAAAATGTTAATATATGTAAAGTGCTTACCACAGTGTCTGGCAAGTTATAACACTCAATAACTCTTAAAGGTTATTATAACAATGAAGGGTTCTTGTGTAGATTAAATGGAAAAAAAAAAACTTGTCAGAGTGCCTTAGGTACTTAGTCATTCTTAGTATCATTTCAGTTTTTTTCTTTTAGATTATGTGGTTCTTTTTTAAATATTTGATTTTTTTATAAGTCTTACGGTTGGATAAATGAGAGTTTCCCTAAAGTATGCTTGTATATATTATTGTAATCTGTACTATCATCACATGCTGTCCACATTTCTTTATTCAACAAGTATTTTCAAAGCTTGCCATGTGTCAGGACTTGTGCTCAGCTCTTGAGATCCAAAAATGAATGACACATTCTTGCTCGGAAGTGGGGAAGTCTTGAAGAGTACACAGACATGCAAGCTTAATGTGATAGTACTATTATCTATATCATCTATATAAGATGACAGGGAGAATTTGACTTTCAGGGGTCAGAAAATTCACCTTCTTTAAGCATCTATTGCTGGAGCAGAATTTCAATGTCTAGATGGAAATTGACCCAGTGAAAAAAGGTGGGTTTTCCAATGAGTGGACAAAATAGAAAGAGTACATGTAAATAAAAGAGCATCATGTGGTTTCCAGTACATCATTGTTTTTTCATTTGTTGTACAAATATTTATAACGAAACAGGTGACAAAGTTCTTAATTTCGGTAAAACCTTATTCTTTGCCTACAACAACATTCCATCAGACCAGTGCTGTCCAATAAAATACAATACAATTCAAAATTTTCTAGTAGCCACATTAAAAAAATAAAAAGAAATAGTCAAAATTAATTTTATTGATATATTTTATTTACCCAACATATCTAAAATATTATTATTATAACATGTAATCAATATAAAATTATTAACGGTATATATTAGTTTTTTTTGATGCTAAGTCTTCAAAATTTGGTGTGCAGCTTACAGTTATAGCATATCCAATTCAGACTCCAAATTTTCATAGAACATACTGCATTTGTATTTCAGTTAAAAAACAGATTAATGTATACAAGTTGTTTGAAACATACATAAAATATTTTAAATGACTGAATAAGATATGTTTTACATTTTAATTAATTACATTTAAATAAAATAAAAAATTCAGTTTCTAACTCACAACTCACATTTTGAGTATTCAAAAACCACATAGGACTAATGGCTTCCATATCAGACAACTTGGTATTAACTATATTCCTCTTAAATAAATGAATATCATTTCTTTTAATATAGCCAAATGATAACTCACAGCTATAGTATCTTACTGGCTATATGAAGGAGTTTATAGATATGACCAGTTTTTCATGCTGCTTTTCTTCTGAATTATCATAATATCCACCATTTATTGAGGCTCTCTACATGCTTCTATTTGTCTATATTCACATCTTTATTCTCAGGCATCCTCTACTTGACTTCTAAGCAGCCTGTGATGCAGTCATCTCTTCTTTCTCCTGGACACATTTTCCTGGGATCCATGCCATCAAACCATCCTAGTTTTCCTTTAAACTCACTGGCTAGTTGTTTTCACTTTCTTTTTCCTCTTTATTTCATTGCCCTTTAAAAACTGAAAGGCTTCAGACTTCAGTGTTTGGTGATCCTATCCAGTGCCATAACTTTAAATATCATCATGTTGATGATTCCCAATTTTCAATCTCTAGCACAGCCCTTTCCCTGAACTCCAGACTCATATATCTACCCCACTGCCTAGTATGATATCTAATATACATCTCCAATATAATGTATCCGAAATTGATTTCTGATTTTCCACTGACAGATTTTGCCATCTTGGTTAATGGTAACTATCCTTCCAGTATGAGCAAGAACCTTGGTGTCATTCTTGCTTCTCTCTTTTTCTTTCATCCTCTAACAGATTCATTAGCAAACCCTGTTGGTTTACTTTCAAAAATACATTTAAAAATCTAACCATTTCTCATTATGGTTTTTTTTCTGCTGCTCTCCTGGCCTAAGACACCATCATTGTCATCTGAATAATTACTGTAACAGCCTGTGCTTCCACTCTTGGCCAGTTCAGTCTATTCTCAGCCCACAATCCATTACATGATATTTTGTGCAGAACCAATGGCTTCCCATGTTGGAATGAAAGCCATGGTTCTGATAATGGCCTCACCATTCTTCTTGACTCTCTGACCTGATTTTCTCCTCCCCTTCAAGGCTTATTGGCCTGTAGGCTATTCCTGGAATATGAGGCAGGCTCCTGTTTTAAGGCCTTTGTACTCACTGTTCCCTTCATCTGTCTAGTTACCTCTTTCTCCGTTCTGCACCACTCACTTGCTCACCTCGTCAGACCTTTGCTTAAGTTCCACCTTTTCAGGGATGCCTTCTCTGACATGCAGCCCCACTGCTAGCTTAACTGGCACCTCTGTGTCAATCAGAAAACAGCACCCACCTGGAGGCATAGCTCTGTGGTTCATAGCTGGACAAGCAGGAGGGCTGCTGGGCTACTAAATTGAAAGATACATGTGATACGTTATAATCTATGTGATTGTCATCTCTAGGATAAGGTGCCTGGGGTCAGTTTTGTGCAAAGAAAAAGGCCCCCTTCCTCTAGGAAGTTTTAAGCCCCTTGGCGTCCCCTTGGCTAGGCACCTTTGTGTAGTGTTCAAAAAGCACGATGTTTTGTTGAGGCCCTGTTGACTACTACTCCCATTTCCCACCACGCATCTCCCTATCCCCCTTCTCACTTTATTTTCTTCCATAGTATCTACCACTATCCAGGAAATGAGAATGTGGGGCCCCTTGTTTAAAAGTATTAAGAATTTCAAGACTGCAATAGCAGAGCATTAAACAAAGCTCAAGCTTTTCTGAGCGTACGGCCTGTATAGTTACACAGGCTGTGCGCCCACAAAGCTGGCATTGCCGTCACCTGAAAGACTACATATTTTTCTCCGTTCTTCTGTTGATTGTCTATCTTCCCGTATTTGGGAATAACTCAGTGGGGCCTGAGATTTTTCTGTTCCATTCTCTGTTATATCTGCAGCAGTGAGAACAGATTATTTGTTCAATAAACGAATGTGCTAAACACTAAGCTACAGGAATTAAATATATTATCTCTAAAGCCAGTTTTAGAGGTAAGAAAGCTGAGCAAGACAACACTGTTAAATCTATTATCATATGTCTGCATAGGCGGAAGCAGGTAAGCTGTGCCATTTAGAAAGGAAGCGATAGCAAGGCTCAAGTAAATTCAGTGCCAGAGCATCGCTCCTTTTCGCTGGGTCCCATTTCAGGCAACCACTTATTTTTGGCCCTTCTGCTTAGCATGGGTGAAGGGAATAGTCACGTAAGCGAAGGCAGCCGCTACATATTTTCGCTGTTTCCTTTCACTTGAAAATGCCCTCGATATTAACATTATATAACTTTTTGTATCTCATAAATTATCCCTTTTGCTCCACAGAAAAGTCCATGCAATAGGTACAAATTGTTCTTTTCTTACTTTATAGATGTGGAATTAAAAAACCCAATTGGCTAAGATCTTGTAACTCAGTGAGGAGTGTCCGGGGCTGCCAAATCCCAAACATTTTGAGTCTGTTTCTGTTTGTTTTGATTAAAAGCTGATCTTTAAAAAAAGATTCTTTTAATTTATTGCAGAATTTTATTGATAAATATTTTACATTTTCTAATTCTATGTAATGAATATGCTGAGGAATTCCATTATTGTTCTTAAATCTATAATGCTTCTTATAATTCTTATAATGCTTGTGTAAATCCCATAATGAAATAAGTTTATATCAAGAATTAGAGTTTCTGATACATTGGGTGGAGTTTAAAATTGGTGTGATGTAGCATACCAAGTTCTCAATAAGGTGTTTATAAACTTACAAATGGATAGATGAACTATCTCATTGATTTGGGGATAAGATGGCAGTTCAGTCTGGTGGCTTTTGATGAATTAGAGCATGATAAAGTTTTCTGAAGAACTCTGATATAGGCAGTTGCTTATGATAAATTTCTATTGATTGAGAAACATTGTATTTCTAGGAAAAGTAGCTTGAAATATTATCATTTTGGAACTTCAGTTTCTTGGCATTCATTGTTGAATAATTAATTTTGGATAATGTCAAAAACCAGACATTCTAAAAATAAAACATACTCTCATAAAATCAACATTTTTTCCATGGTAAGGAATATTAGTAAAACTTAGCACTTGCATATAGCATGTGCAGTTCTATTTCTCATCCTGATTCAGTTGATGGTGCTGTACAGTCAGTAATTAGTTATTCATGTGCTCATGGCAGGTTTAGTTGATGTTTATCAGCTAAGTGGAATCATTTTTTCATAAATCTTACCTGACCTGAGACATATAAATATTCTTCATTTTGTAAAATAATTATATTTCACCAAACATTCTAAGTATGTAAACAATCACACATTAAATGTCATAAGGCAGTGGTTTATTAAGAAATTCCTTCAAGAAGTGGAGAAGCTTGAAAGATTACTCTATTTAGATTTTGGTCGAGGTACTTCTCTCATTACTTTTCCGAGTTAGCTATTGCGTTCTCTATGTGCTTAATGTAGAGAAACTCTTGCTCAAGTCCAGTATTTGAAACACAGCTTCCGCAATACAGAAAAGTGTCTGTCAGGTGTCACAAACAGCATGAAGAAACATCTGGAGAACATGTGGTCAATTGATCCCTGCTTTGAGACAGAGTTTTCCCAGGCAAATGAGCATCTCATTGATATATATTTGATGATCCCAAGGGTTTATTAATATTATAACTCAGATTTCAGTTTAGCATGATTTAAAAAAGGTGGGTAAGAAGTGGTTTATCATCCTCGTGTAACAGTTTAGTTCTCTTCTGAGGCACTGACTGTGATTCTCATGGATGATTCTTTGTACTCAATGTTAACTCCTGAGAAGTTTGCTTTCCTCCAGTACTTCCTTTAATTAGTATCATTAGTGGCGAGTTTTTATTCCTTAGTTCCAAGTCTCTGAGCTATTCTGAATGGGAGTTTTGTGACCTTGGGTCACTGTCAGTCCCTCTGTAGGATTTTCTGGTCAGACTAGAGGTGCAGGTGTTCTCTGATAGGTATGGTATTACTTCAGCCTACTCCATGGGTTCCTGGTTGGGGGAGTTCTGGGGAACAGTATTCATCTGACAGCCTTGGGCTATGCAGCAACAGGATTTAGGGTGGTGAGCTTATATGAATTTAATTTACTTGGGCTCCAAGGATTTCTTTTGCTTTTAGGTTTTGGGATATGTCACATATACCAGGGAAAACTATTACATTTAGAATACATAATGAAAATGAGCACTGGGCATTTCTTAGCTGTGTGACCTTAGAGAAGTTACTTAACCTTCCTTAAGTTAAATTAGATGCTAGTTTGCCTGGTAGAACTCTGACTCAAAGCAAGGATAGAATGTCTTTTACCTGTCTAGTTTTATCCTTGCTGTTTATACCATTTAACAGGGATACTTCTCTGTTAAATAACATCCATGTTGTATGTTTTTTAAAATGAGATTTAGAAATTCTATGTGCATATGCTTAGCACGATGCCTCGCTTACAAAGTGTTCAATAAAAGATCATTGTTATTGTTCTTACTATATCTGCTGTGATTATAATAGCTGCTACTATTAAATTATTTTGAACAGTTTTTGACCCATAAATAGGTGACATATTTTTAAGCCCCTGGGTCAAAGTTCTGCACCAAGAACTTTATATAATTTTATTTAATCCTCATGACAAACTAATGAGGTAGATATCACTTACCTATTACATAAATGTGAAAACTACAGCACAGAGCTATTAAGGACATTTTTTAAAGAATCTTTAAGAAATTGAACTAGGATTGTATCTTAATCTATGTCAAATTCTGTGTTTTTTCCTGGATGCCATGTAGCGTCAGAGATAAATCTAGACATGAAACAAATTCAGATTCGCATACGAAGATTCCTTTTCACATAAGCACATGTATCTCCTTTACCTTGACCTCTATAGCGCACTTCCATTATGTAGAAATAGTTTGGGGAACTTGATAATAAGCTCAGCTGGATAAACTCAATTTTCTTTTAACTTTCATGGACGCCTTTAACCCAGCTCAGTGTTCATAGTTTCTTAGTCCCGGGAGACAGCAGCTTGTAGCCTGGGGAAACCTCCATTGAGCATTTGATTTGGTGGCTCCATGATGCAGCAAAAAGTCTACCACACAGAATAATTTTGAATGGACTCTCATAAAATATTAAGGAATCAACTATCTGCCAGGAAGAGGAAGGATATGGAAGGTTAATGGAACCACTTGGGTGCAGAAAATCTAGAGCCCTACTGAATAGAAAAGAAGTGCTTTGGGAGCCTATTCTTGGGCATTAAAAGACACAGTGTGTGCATGATGCCTCTCTTCTCCTTGCTGTGGCACTATTGTTTTTCACTTTTCACATCTCTATTTCATTTCCCAGCTTTGGAAAGCATCTGTTATTACCACTCTCATGCGTGGGGCACCACCTTAAAGTTTCTTTTCAAATGTGAACACAAGTGGAAGAGGAAAATAACGTTGCATCCTGTGCATCACAGTTTCTTGTCTTTTGCTGTAAAGGGCACCCTCCCTTATGAGATTGGTGGACTGCATTTGTGGTGGCCCTTCAGAGACCGTTTCCCAAAGAGGAAAACCGCCAAACTGCTATTGTCTCTTTAAAATACTATTTAGGTGCTTTTTGTTTAGGTATACATTATTTTAATGCTTTGGAAGAGAAAATTAGTTTCCTGGTACAAAGTTTAATTTAAAATAACTCAGTGATTTATAGTGTTAGTTGATGTAGCTGTGATTAAAAAAAGGTATGAGGTGAAGGAGGACACTTATGCTTAGGTATAATATTTGCGAAGTATAAAAACATCGATGACCAGAATCATCTTCAAATGTATTGTGTAGTCTGGCGACAGCCCCATATGCAGAAATTTGGTTATCTATAGAAATTTACTGGCACAAATCTGATACGAAAATTCGTTTGCTGTATATTTTTGTGTTCGAGACAATTTCCCAAAGAAGATGATTCATCTGATAAAGTTGCTATATGAGCCCACCATGTATTTTAAAACAAACGTCCTTGTGACATTACAAAATGACAGCCACCGCCAGAGATACATGTAGCTAGAGTTAAACAACACCTGCTATACTGGATTAAAATAACTTATTTCTCTTTAATTTTTGAGACTGCTGGGCGAAGCAGAGCAGATCCAAGATTCTGTGTCACGTAGAGTTTCACAAAGATCACAAGTAAGCTGCAATGAAAATCACGTGGTAGGAGCCTAGATTCCTCATTCATGGCATTCATATAATAGGCTTATTATGGCAAGGCATTAAAAGGTATTCAATTACACAGTGGCTGGACAGCGCTAAGTGCACACATGGTCTAAGATCAGGCATTGTACCCTTTTTGTTACATTGATTTAAATTGGGATACTACAATATTTGCATCTAAAATTAAAGTATTTTTATGTATCGGATGAACCAGGGTTTCTCAGCTTTCCAATCTAATATAGCCATACAGCATGAGGATTAATCTGGGTGTGTTTATAACAGGGATTAATTTTGAGAGCTGAGAGACAACAGGTGGAATGGCTCAGAGTTTCCCGTAATCCTAAATTTGGAAAAAGTGATAATATACTTTAATTATAGAATGCCTTATGAAAAACTAATGTTATTTATTGTAATGATTAAACTGATGGCATGAGGAGTAAAACATGTTAAACAGCATAATTTCTTTAGCTAATTTGAAATGTTCTAAAAGAAAATATGGTAGTTTCCCATTATCCACAGAGGCTCTATCCCCTGACCTGCAATGGATGCCTGAAACTCTATATATACTTTTTTTTCCTATTATACATACATGCCTATGATAAAGTTTAATTTGTAAATTAGGTATAGTAAGAGGTTAACAATAATAGCTAATAATAAAAAAGAATTATAATAATATACTACTGTAAAGGAAGTTATGTGATGTCTCTCTCCTTCTCAAAACATCTTATTGTGCTTTATAAACCTCATGAATACACTGGGCAAAGGGATGATTCACATCCTGGGTGGGAAAGAGCAGGAGGACGGGAGATTACATCTCGCTACCTAGAATGGCACACAATTTAAAACTAATGAATTGTTTAGTTCCTGGGATTTTTCATTTCATATTTTCATACCGCGGCTTACCGAGAGTCGCTGAAGCTGCGGATGAGGGGGAACGTCCCTCAGTGATCTCTCACCTGTCTGTCTAGTCATTCATTTTATCAAACCAACTATTATCAGGCTTACGTGGGAGACAAGCTCTCACTGTGTGCATTAAGATGTTGACACCACATTCCTTCTGCCACGGGACCCTCTTAGGAGTTAACATCAAGGCTAGCAAAGGCAGTGCTTCTCCCCCGGGAACCATCGCACCTCGTGGCCTCTGGCAAGCTGGGTACGGACATTGCGGTTCAGGGCGTTACCCCCTGCCTCGCGCAGAGTGCTATAAGGGGAGATGAAAACTTGTGGAAGTATGCTCCAAGGTCTTGGAGAACTTAAATCTGGTGGGATAATAAGTCTTTGGGAGATATCCACTGAATCTAATGCCTTAATGTGATTTCCTAAAATGTCGACTATATAAATGGTTTGTTCTACTGGACGGGGGCAGTACAGAGCACAATGAGAGTGGGTCATAGGCTTTGTATCCAGTGGTTCACATCTTGGTTTTGCTTCTGAGTAGGTATGAGGTTTCAGCTTTAAGATGAACAAAATAGAGCCAATTATAGTGTTTACTCATAGGATTGCTGTGAAGGGGAATGTGATAATCCATGTAAACTGTTTAGCATAAGCCAATCACGTACTAAATGCTCAGTGTGTTTCCTACTATTATTGAAGTGGCTTCTTAGCATGCAGGGGATCCAGGATGTAAGTACCTGTATGTTCCTCTATCTGAACTTAGTTTAGCTCTCGAGGCTTTGTTTTCACTTAGGAAAGGAGACTTAATCTTGCCGATTTAAGATTATATAGTCACTTCTATTTTGAACAAATAGTCAAATTCAAGGTTTTTATTTCCCTTCTTCTCCCCAAGGTTGATCCTAAACCCTAGGGGCTTTTGGATAGTTTCGGCATCAAGGACGTATGACGAAAGTACCAAATGATCTGTGTTGCTTTTGCTTTTCATTTGCCATCTGCTGCTATTGTATTAATATATCCATTGCCTGTTCTCTCTTTGTGGAAATTGCATAGTGATTGATCTGGGAGAGCTCGGTGGACTTCTGCTGATGACTTGGTTCTTGATACGGAAGTGCCCATCTAGTTTTATTGGCTTATGGACCCCATAGCCCTTGCAAACTGTGCTTAGTGAGATTGTTTATCATGAAGACTATTAGTGATTTAATTCTTCCAGAAGAGTATGTTATTGACTAGGATAACACAAACTGAATAAGAATGCTAATGGACAACTTGTGTGACCATAAATCTCTTTAGAGCTGTGATAACCAATGAGCAGTCGGTGTTGAAATCTGTAAAAACAATGATTTTGATTACTTGTGTGACCATAAATCTCTTTAGGACTGTGATAACCAATGAGCAATTGGTGTTGAAATCTGTAAAAACAATGATTTTGATTACTAATCATTCTAGTTGAAATTTAACTGCAAGTGTTCTGTTTCTAAATCTCTTGTTCTTTTCACTGTTACTATAATCAACTCAATCCATTTCTTTATACTAAATTTTACTTTAAATTTTAAATGGAGAACGTACCAGCAGGAGGGCTAAGAATATTCTGTTACTCCAGACCTCCTTGATTTTGCCTAAATTCTTTTTCCATTTTTCAAATGCTCTCTGCCTCACTGTCACATTCTGCTTTGAGTCCATTGGCCTTTGTTTGCCCTTTATTCCTTTAAAATATCCTCCACAAGAAACTCCAGTTTTCTTCCATACTCTGATTCCAATTAGGTTTGGCTGTGTCCTCCTCTCACCCTTCCCCATCTCCCAGAACTTTTCCACTCGGCCCTTCAAGGTCTCTCTTTGCCCCCATATTCTTCACCTTTCATGTGGACAGTTCCTCTACCTTCTTTTACTGATATTATCGTGGCTCTTCAGAGGATCTTGTTTCCCTTGTGGATATCTAAGTGGTGGCTCTTTTCTTCCACTAGCCGTCCAACCATCAAGGCTGGAAGTAGGGAAGGTTTCCAAGGTATTCATTGCCACTTTTACATCATTCTCCTTTGTCCTCCCTGAAACATCTCATGTCGACAGACTATATGATCCTCTACCTCTCAGTGTTCTCATCAACTGATCCTTAAATTATTCTTCAACATTTTTTGACAGTTTAAGCTCCTGTCACTGTTCATTACTATTCCTGCTTTAATTTAGGGGAATTTTAATATATATGGACATATTCCTTCCAACACCTGGGCAGCTCAGTTCTTAAACTTGCTTTCTCCAGTAGTCTTGCCCTGTTTCCTACCTTAGCCACTTAATCTCATGGTCATTGTCTGGCCTTTGTATTACCAGTAACTGTAACCCACACATAATTTCAGTTGCAGCTGTGCTGCTCTCTGACTACCATTTACAATCTTTTCATTCTTTTTACTATCCTGACATTCTTCCAATATCCATCATTAATCCTTCAACCCCTCCAGGACCTTCAATCCATTAATCCTACCATCTTTTTATTGCCTTCAGCTTCTATATTCTCTCAACCCTCTCTCATTTTAATCCCACAGTCAATCATTACACTCACTACCTTGCATACATTCTTAATTCACTCACTCTCATTTTGCTTCTTTTTTTCTTAACTTGGAGAAGCACAACCCTTTTTAAATCCAACTACTGTATTTCTGCACTTGTGCAGCTGCTTGAGGCTAGAGTAAAACAGGTTGACTGGTTTCACTTTAAATCTGTAACCATACACCTTAAATAGGTTTTGAAAGCTTCTTGGTCGTCATACTGTCCTTCATTGGTTTTACTCTTCTAATCTCTGCGTGCTTAGCTCATCATTTCTCCTCTCTTCTCAAAATTAGCACATCTTCCTCATCATCAGTCTTCCCTGATGGTCTCGCTTCCTGATTTATTGAGAAAACTGAAGGATCAGCAGAAAACTTCCACCAGCACTTTTACCTGTCTACCAACATCTACCTGCCTGTCTCCTACTAGGAGCAGCAGTTTCTGAACCCTGTGGGCACATTAGAATCACTGTGGAGCTTTATAAAACTACTATTGCCTCATTTCTTATACCAGACCAGTTAAATCAGAACTTGTTTGTTGGGGCCTGGGAACTGTATTTTAAAAAGTCTCCCCTGGGGATATTTCTGTCCAACCAGCATTGTGAACCATTGCTATAGAACAAGTATCCCTGTTCCTCTCTAAAGCTGATCCCTCTGCTTTGTTTTGTTGGGTCCTATTTCATCTCACCTACCGAAGACATAATGCTAGTGATTCGCCCTTCTCTTTCTATCATCAGTTTTTCACCTCTCTAGTGGAACATTTTCACCAGTATACAAACATGCTGCTATCTTTCCAATATTTTTTAAAAGTTATTTTTTACTGCACTTCCCCCCTTCCCAGTTCCATCATTTTGCATTCCTTTGCAGAAAATCTTGCTTTCCTTCCATTTTTACGATATATCTAATTGTGTCACCACTCTGCTAAGCCTGCTCCTAAGATAAGCAAAGACTCCCACTAGGCCAGACCCAATATTTGGCTCTTATTCCACATCTTACTTGACATAGTAACAGCATTTGACGTAGATGATCATAACCCTTCTCCTTGATAAATTTTCTTTATTTGGCTGACAGGACACCACACTCCTGCTTTTTCTCCTACCTCATTTTCTCTCTGTCTCCTTTCCTGGTTGCTTCTTTCCCGCCTGAAGCTCTCGATATTGCTGAGGCCTTGAGCTTAATCTTTGACTTCTCTTTTTCTGTGTATGCTCACTCAGAGTCATACCATCTAGTTTTATGTCTTTGCATAACCAATATGCTAATGGATCCCAAACTGGTATTTGTATCCAGATCTTTTCAACTCTTCATTCATGTAATTGCTCAATTTATACTTCCATGAAGAGCTGATAGATGATAGCCTTTTCCATCTCATAGTGTTAATTCCATTCTCCCATTGCTTCACCCCAAAACCTTGAGTCATTCTTGAGACTTCTTTTTCTTATACTTACACTCAATCTATCAGTAAGTCTTCTTACTGTACCTTCAAATTATATCCAATATCTGGTCACTTCTTACCACCTCCACTGTTATCGGTCTGGCCCAAGTCACCATCATTTTGACCTGATTAATATATGATCTCCTAAGTGATCCCCCTGCTTTCTCCCCTCCTCCACTGTATATCTGAGCCAAGCAGCCTGAGTGATTAATTTAACACCTAAGTCAGTTCTTGTCATTCCTTTGCACAAACACTCTTGCAGCTCTTTTTGCCTCTCAGAGTAAAAGCCAATTCCTTATAATGGCTGGAAAATCCCATTATGACTTAGCCTACCATTTCCTTTCTAGTATTGGATCCTATGCTTTCCCTTTTTTTGTGTTCTGCCCCAGCCACACTGGCCTCTGCCTCTTGGCCTTTGCATTGGCCTTTCCAGAGGGAATTTTTGCCCCAGATATTGACTTGGCTACTCCCTCACCTCTTCCCAGTCTGTGTGTTCTCTTAGTGAGGGCATCTATGGCAACTCTCCACTTATCCTTTTGTTTTTTCTTCAAAGCATCTTAACATCACTATCTAATATTCCATGTAGGATACTTATATTATTGTATTATTTGACTATTCTATATAATATACTTTTTATTAATTCAGTTGTCAGTGGAAAGAATGAATATTTTTTCACAATCCAGTGTCTCATTTAGTATCTAAATTAGTGCCCACTTATTATATCAGTTATATTAACACTATAGATATTTTAATTTCAGTGCTTGATAATGATTCAAGTACTTCAAAAATTGCCTTTTTGATCATTACTTTATTTAAAAATTTTACATATAATAATTCAAAATTTATAATTAATGAGAAATTTTACCATGAGTCAACATTAAACTGAGGATATTATAACTGATAAGTTAAGCCAAAAATGCCTGAATTAAGCAATTGAAACAGACCTCCTTACTGCTTTGGGTCGAGTGAGTACTATTCATTGCCCCATTTCCTCATTTCCCACTCTTACTACAGAGTTAGACTCAGTGATCAGGTGAGATAAATGAAGAAATTGACCATTATACAATTAAAAACCAAAATGCAATGATAAGAAAGATTGCATTTGCATTGGGGAAGTAGTGGGTGATCTGAGTGTTTCCCAGATGGGAACTATTTAGCTATTCAGAAAGGCAGTTGTAAGGGGTTTCTAGGCAAAATGTAGTATGCCAGAGGGCTTGTAGAAGAGAAATGGCAGCAAAAATATGAAGGGTAGTATCTGGAGGAGGCGAATTGAAAGGGAGAAAGATAGATGTGAAAATACAGTGAATACTAAGTTAACAGATCTTCTGGTTGATTCCTCCATGCCCTATTTCTAAAGATACTTCTTGAATTTCAAATAAAGCATTAGAAAAAGGAAGCCAAGAGGGAAATGTGGTCTTTTTATTTTTTGAAGTCATTTTATTTTATTTTATTTTAAAATTAAATTTATTGAGTGACATTGGTTAATAAAATTATATAGGTTTCAAGCATACAATTCTATAATACAACATCTGTATATTGTGTTGTATGTTTAACACTCAAAGTCAAATCTCCATTTGCCACCATATATTTGACCCCCTTTACCTTTTCTACCTTCCCCTCTCACCTCTGGGAAGTGTGGTCTTGACAGTAGAAATAATTTTTTGAAATCAATACATTATAATAATAAATATAAAAATACTAGTTGCTACAAATTGCTTAATGGGGCACTATAGATGGTGTGCTATATGCTTTATACCAATTTCCTTATTTAATATTTGTAGCAACCCAAAAAGATTTGAATTGTGATTGTCATCTCCATTTTTCAAAAGAAAAAATGTAGTTGTTACTGGCAAACCAAGGTACTAACTCACATTTTTCTGACTCCAGAGCTCTTAACCATGGCCCCAATATTTCCCAAAGAGCCATCTCTTGCTAAATATGAAGACTCCTGGGCTCCACACCAGAGGTACTGAATTAGAATCTCCAAGGACAGAACCCAATAGTCTGCATTTTAAACAAACATGGTTCTTATGCCTAATGTAACTTATGAATTCCTGTATCCCTAAAATACCTAGTACTGCCTCTTTAGAACTACAGATATGCATAAGATTCACAAGCTCCTGAAGAAATTGTTCTCCTCTGTTTCCAAAACTTAGTTATTCTATTTCATAGGGCCAGACTCTGCCTGCCTGTTGGTCCAAGTATTCAAGGATTTTTCTTTTTTCTTTTTTTACCGTATGGCTTCTTGGGCCTTTTAATATATGTCTGATATAGGAATAGTGTGATTCTGATAGATCTGTACCCAAGTAACAAACTTTCTTATCCTATCTTTCTCTGCCTCCTACTAGGGCTTGTCTTGCATAGAAATAAGTGGCTCTGCTTGTTTAACAGACAGCAGGGGAAGATGCACTGTCCCCAAATACTTACCTGCTCCTTCTGTTCAGTCTCCTACCTGCTGAGCTTCCTTATATATCACTCTAGAGTGCACAGGTCAGTTATGAGACTGGGGGAAGTTAGGGAGGGTATAGAAACTAAAATGAATAAAGGGAAGACATGTCTAACCAAAAGAGGGCTTCATCAGTTGGATTCTATGGCTTGGGAGCTGGTGAGCCCTTACCAGTGACATCGATCAAACAGAACCTGGATGCCAAGTAATCAAAGATACTACACAAAGGAACTGGATATAACTTTGACCTTATTATTAAAGAGAACTAAATATTTTATTTCTGACAGGTGAAAATTATGTAAAAGTTTATTGTGCACTTTTTCAGGCTTTGATTCCTAGGGGGCAGTTTTATGCTTTTTCTTGCTATTTTATTATGTCACAAGTGCTTTGCTTATCACAAGAAGGTTTCCATGTCCAACGACTTCAGAGCTATGCTATTAAGGCAGTCCTGCCAGGTTCTCCTGATAGTTAACCCTCTTGATCTTGAATACTCATCTCCATTTCCCTCCTCTATCCTTATATATTCAAATGGCAGGACTGGGGTTTGGGAGGTCCACATGGCTCACTCTCCTTGCCTTGTGCAAGTTCTTACTACTCCCAGCTGGGCATTTAGGTTAATTAGACATGAATGACAATGATATGAGTGAACTTTATCATAGCTAATGTACCTATTAAGAATACATTTCCATGCAGCATCTGTACATAATTTGGATAAGGAAGCATAAAACCTGAAATATGTCCTTCCTTAATTATTTTTCAAGCAAAAATGGAGAGCATCTTAGATTAGTTTGGAATTTTCACTGTGATTCTGTCAGTTGGGAATAAGAGATTCTACTGTGACACATGGCTCAGGTGTCCTTACTCATAATTTTTTTTTTTCTAAATAAAAGTGGGATGAGAGCACAAATCAGAGGTAGGTGAGTTAGCAAGTGAAGAAATCACAATAAAAAAGCATGCACATAGACTTGCAACCAAATGGTGCAAAATGGAAATAGATGATAGTCTTTAAGTAAATTTTATACAACTTCAAAGATGATTTAACAGCCATGTTTTACTTTGGGCTAGTCAGATTATAGCTGGATAGTAAAAACAATGACAACTATCATTTATTAAAGCTTTGCTATATATAGGATACCATACTACGTATTATAGATACTACATCACATTTAATCCTTACAATCAAGCTATAAGGAATATGAAACATTCTGATCCCTAGTACAAGTTTGCATGAGAAAATAGAGATGTTAATTAACTTGCTGAAGGTCAAACAGTTGGCAGTTTTAGAGCTGATGTTCTAACACAGATATGTCAGACCCCAAGGCCTGTATTTATAACTAATATGATATATGTTCTCTCTTTATTATGTTTAATGTTGGATGGCATCTTTTAGTAGGGACATAGACAAAATTTGGAACCTGACCTGTTTAGAAGAGAGTGAGCTCAATGACAAAGTGTTTCATGCCATTTCACATGAGAAAGAGCTGAAGTCCCTGAAGGTATCTTAGATCAGTCAGGATATGGAGATAGTTATTCTTTAGTATTTAAAAATATGTGTGTGGATGGGAATCTGGATTTACATGGCTTAGGGCCAGGTTCTTTTGGGAAAATGATTTTGTCCTAATTGGCGGGAGTGGTACCTCTTCATGGGGTACTTGTAGAAAGGATTGAATGGATGTTTAAACTACATGTTTGTGGTCCTCTCAAACCTTAAACTATATTAATCTAGGAAATGGAATTGCAGAGCAAGTTCCAAATCATATCCAGCCTAAGACATATCATTTTCTTATACTACATATAAATTTTTTTTTTAATTTTATTTTAACACAGCCTGTCTTTCCAACTAGAAAATAGCTATTTAGAGAATAAAAGCCTTGTCGGTCTAATTCTTTGTCAGTTCTAGATCCCTTTCCTGGCAACAATACACACTGAAATGCTTGTTGAATGAATCAATGAATGGTATATAATAATTTTAGAGTGAAATCTTGCGAATACAATGGCAGGTCCTACAATCTAGCAATGAGCATATTTCTTTAGAAATCTCTTAGAAGGGGCTTGTCTAATGTTATCTGTTAGGTAGTCTTTACTTATTGATGGACCAAGAGAGTCTTTAAATGAATAGCACTAATCATTTTCGTGGGGCTTAGAGTAACTCTTCATTTCAAATAACCAAGCTTTCTAAATAATGCATTCCGACCTGATTGACACTCAAGGCGACTGCTCAGTTTCTTACACTTTGGACCTCTGAGATGTTTTTGTGAGAGAGGGCAGTATGGTGAATATAATACCCATATTCTGGATCCCCTCCTTATTTCCAGTGTGAGGCCAGCTGCAGGCCTTTTATAGACATTTTGTAATAGATCCTAAGACAGGGATGGCCTATGGCAAAATTATGAAATAAATGAAGTTTGGCTTTAATGCCTTCCAGCTGAACTTTTAACGTTGTTCCCTCCTTATGCTGCCTGAAATGACCCTTGATCTTCATTCTTAAAGTCAAGGCATTAGGAGCTGGTGTTGAGGGAGAGAGTAGGGATTCGGGTGGATTTCCTGATGTTCCCATATCTCGTCACTCTTTTTACCTATAGGTTCTTACATAGAATTATTATAATCACGCAGAGTAAATATAGGGAACATATCTCTCATCACAGAAACCTAGAATGTTAGAATTTGGGGGATTAGAATTTTGGGGATTGAGTGACTACCCTTGTCTAACTCCACCAAGGTTAAGTAAGTGTCCTGCCTGAGGTTGATGAGGATAGCAGTATAGCTGGGTCTACCTCTTAGTCCTGCGCTCCTCTTATTACACAAGAAAGTCACTTCCCCAGTTTCTTATTTAAGTTGGTTTGTTTTTTTCTTTTTAGGCAAAGCAACCCTTGGTTGACCTCACAGATTGCAAGGACCTTGTCAGTTTACAATCCCTTATTTTTTTATTTTTTACACCTATGACACCTGGTCTTCCTTAAGTGGTCTCCCATCCAAGTACTAACCAGGCCCGACCCTCCTTAGCTTGCGAGATCAGGCTTGTTTAGGGTAGCATGGCCATAGACAAGTAGAAGTTTCTTTTGTCACCTTTATTCTGAGTACAATAAAACCATCAGCCTCAGGACTCAGATGTTGAGCTCTTTGAAGGGTTCTGAAGACATCACATCTAGCTTCTCCTGTAATCTGACTGTGATAAGGTCTTGTCTCTGGCTGGGTGGGGCATAGCTACCTTAGAGGCAGACATACTTCTTCTCTGACCAGAATGCCCAATTGTGACTTTCTTGCATGAGGGACTTTGGCTTCTATTATTATTGACCTCATTTATTGACTTAAGGATTAAATTACTGAGAAAGCAAAAGTAGCACAACAAATATGAATAAGAAATGTTACAGATACTTGGAAGTGAGGATCATGATCCCTATGCACTTTCTCCTTGTGACTCACATCCTCCTGATTTCTATCCTATAAAACAAAGAAATGTGACTCATAGTCTGAGGCCAGAATCATAGATAGGCTTTCAGAGTGTCATCTTAAATTTTGCAACTTTGAGTAAATTTCTTCACCAATGTCTCCCAGTTTTTTTGTGTTAACAGAAGCTGTTGAATTAGAATTACCTCCAAGGAGGATTATGCATAATAATCAACACATATTCATAAAGCCTTAGAGAAATGTTAGAGGCTTTATATTATAAATGTCAATGGAAGATGCAGATTTATTGGGTCCTATGTGGATGGGCATTTTAGTAATCAGGATCATTTTATGCTCAGTTTCTTTTCTTTGAACCTTCTTTGCCCACCTATTTTCTTAACTGGTTCTTTATTTTTAACTTCATTTCATTCTAGTGTAATAAAGCCTACAGCCTCAAAACTGGGAGAGGTTGTTCATTATTGCAGAGTGTTTTCAAAAATTTCAAATTTGATGCCTTTAACAGATATACATAACCTACTTACCAGTTAATACCATTCCCTATTGTGCCACACTAGAACAACTTCTCTCATAACCAGCATACATTCTATAAATTTTTAATCCTGTGGCTACATGTGGCTAGGGGCAACCATGTTGGACAGCACATTTCTAGAAGGCGAACTACATGCATTTTGCTATGCATAAACATCAGCATAAATAGCATATTATAGAGAAAGTGGCACTTTGAATCCTACCTCTGGCTCTTACTATCTGGGCGACTTTAAGGAAGTTACCTTTCTGAGCTTTAAATTTCTAATGTGTAAAATAGAGAATTAATAAATGCTAAGAGAGTTGTTGTGTGGTTTAAATGACATTAAGTATTTAAAGTGCTTAACTTCCAGGCACTGGATAAATAACCGACAGTGTCATTAGGTTTCACTGGGGAGTTTGGATAAAAATTTTAACTTTCTCCTTAATAAAAGCTGAATGAGAACTATTGCTAGTGGGGATGAAGCATTAGCTTCTGTTTGGCATTGCTTTGGTTCTTCTTCTTTGAGGTTCTTTATATCCTTTTCTGTGTCCTGTTTCATTTGCATTTTGATTGCCCACTTCCCTCACCAGAGCCTTACTTGTTTCCTGGCTATTATTCTGATGTTTCACCTTCTCAAGTTCTTGATCTCTCTCACTTAAACTCCTTGTAATCAATCTGGTTTTATCCCCAGTTCTATTTATGACTCACTGTCTGGGCCTGATGCTTGCTTTCAGCTTCTCTGGCACCAACCCTGGTTTTATTCTTGTTCTGCCCCAGAAAACAAACTGGGACAGATAATCCCGCTTACTGATTGCATGAGAAGTGTGTGCTTTCTCAAGATTGGGGTGATTTTCAGTACTTGTACCTAAACCCGACAGTGAAATCCTTGTGAGATTTAGTTTGGTAGCCAAGGCAAACTAATTTAAGTGCTGTGTGAGTGTACAGTATCATGATTTAACTCAGACATGCAAAGGGTTAAACACAACTTAGCTTGGTAGCACATGGAACTTGCTTGATTAGAAATGAATGTAAGAGAAATGGTAGGGTTGCTGATTGTTTAGAGTTTTTGGAAGATTGAGCCAATCCCAATGCCTCTTTGCTTGATGTGCTGCCCAGAGTCTGGGTGAAGGTGGAAGTGCAGAGTAGAGAACTGGGGAAGGAGATTCCTGCTGCTTGCTGAGTGATTATAAGAGTGCTAATTATGGTAAATTGCTGCTTTTTATTTTTTAAATATAAAAGTCTAAACTCAAGCTTTTCAATCTTAAATGAATTGCTTAGAAAGTATCATGTAAAGTAAACCTGGCTATTTTCTTCTAAAAATCATGAGGACAAAATACCAATAAATATAAGCTTTGTGAAGATCTTTACGTAATGTAACTCCTAAGCCATGCAGGGAACTTGCAGGCAAATTACTTGTCTTATTTTTGTAAGTCCTGAAGACAAAGAAACAGTCAAACATCTGATCTTTGGAACAAATGCCTCCTAAAATAGAGTTGTCCAAATCATTGGCAGTGTTAGGGCTGAGAGTTACCAGCTTTGAAGAACACAGATGGTTCAGAGTTGCATGGGGTGTTCATCGGGGTGATGGCAAAGGGGGTATTAATTATGCTGGGACTGGCTGTGCTGTGCTCTGCTGTGCTGCATGGGGTCTGGACCTTTACCTCGTTTTAAGACCCAGCATAATCCCTGCCTCTTCCAAAGCTTTCTTTGAAGCGTATTCTTTCTTTTTGAAATAACATTTCAGTCTAAAGCACGAATTTTAGTAAGAATTATGCACAAGCCTCTTCAACTTGTGTTGACCAGCCTACAAAATCTGTAGGTCATTTAAGGTTTCTTATGGTGAATTTTAATTTCCAGTTAAATTGGAAGCTCCTTGAGGAAAGGGACCATTTATGCCACTGTACCCTAAGCTCTACCCAGGGGGTGTTTGTTGATTATGTTTACCCCAGAGTCAGCCTCTGGAGAAAATGTCCACTGAGTTGAGAGATGGACAGAGAGTCACAGCTTTTCAGCAACCTTGGCTTCTACAGTTGCTGGTTGTCCTGAAAGCTTTGTGGAAGTCAGGAGGGAATGACCTTTTCTAGCACGTCTAATTAGTCATATAAGTTATGTTCCTAACACTCAAATTGTAATATCAGGGGATAAAATCATGGAACATTTCTTTGCAAGCTGTGGATCGTATCCCTAAATTCCATGAATCATCTTGTTAGTGTATGCCTTGTGCCCTGAGGGATGGAAAGAGAAAAGAACATAGATGTATCAGCATAGCCATCAGTTCCAACACACACACACACACGCATATATACACGCACACACACACACATGCTTAGGCACACATACATGCACACACACAGAATCCTGCGCCTCTTTTGAGGCCTCGTTTTGTGTGTTATTGTCGATTATCTACACAGTTGAACTTTTACAAAATTTATTGGGATGACATTGCTTAATAAAATTATATAGGTTTCAAGTGCACAACTCAATAATACATCATATGTATACTGCATTGTATGTGCACCACCCAAAGTTAAATTTCCTTCCGTCACCATATGTTTGACCCCTTTTTCCCTTATTTATCTCCCCCTACACTCCCCCTTTCCCTCTGGTAGCCACTAAACTTGTCTATGCCCATGTGTCTCTGTTCGTTTGTCTTATTCATTTGTTGCTTTCAGTTTACTATCCCGTATATAAGTGAAATCGTACAGTTCTCAATTTTTTCTGTCTGACTTATTTAGCTTAACATGATAATGTCAGGATCCATCCATGTTGTTGCAAATGGCAGTATTTCATCTCTTATGGCTGAGTAATATCCCATTTTATATATATATCACAGCTTCCTTATCCAGTCATCTATCAAAGGACACTTGGTTGTTTCCCTGTCTGGCCACTGTGAATAATGCTGCTGTGAACATCAGGGTGCATATATCTTTATGGACAAATATTTTTAAATTTGAGGGGTAAATACCCACAGAGGGATTACTGGGTTATATGGTAATTTTGTTCTTAATTTTTTGAGGAAACTCCATACTATATAGTTGAATTTTAGATGTCAGAGATTTGTCTTATGTATCCTTATCCTTTCCCATAACCTCTTTTAATAATTACTTGTTGAATAAATGTACCATCTTTACACATTTAAAAGGCTGTAAGTATATCATTTTTTCCTTTCAGTAGCCTAGAAAATTTTTTTCTTAAGTATATTACTTGAGATCTCCTTAAGTAGACAACAATCCACTCAGTGAATGTTCCAGACTTTCACCACTCTCAAGACCATACTCAAATTTTTCACTTTGATTTTCCACTGTTTACTGTGCCTTTTAATTTATGGGAAACTAGAAGCCGTTGGATGTGACCACTCTCAATTTCTCTTTCCCTCATTCTGTAAACATTGAGTGATTTCCAGTCTTTTGTGATTCTTTACCCGTTCTTGTCATTGCTTATAATTCCTTCCCACAGGACTCTCTTTCCCCACACTGGGTGCCGAACCTTGCACCCTCTTGGCACTTCTCAAGCCTCCGTGTTTTTGGCGGGCATCTTTTTTTTTTTTTTTTTTTTTTTTGCTTCTCATTAAATCCTGGCATTTCTTCAGAGATTTATCATTTTCTATGGCTCTGCTAATACCAAACTTTTTTCTGGTTGATATCATCATGTCTTTTAGTCCTAACTCCCCTACCCCCATCTGCTGTGATTCCCAAATGTGTATTTCTAATTTAAATGTCTCTTCCAGAGACTCAGAGTTTACATAAAAACATCCCACTCATCAGCTTTTCCCATGAGTAGAGTTTGTGCCTTATTTTCCGTGCATCCCCAGGCACTATTAGGATGCTCTGAAATCGCATGGTTTTTCTCATACTTTGGCAATTCACCTCCATTTTTACAAACAAGAAAATAGAACCTTGAAAATGTTATGACTTCAAGGTCAAAATGCTCATTGTGGTTAAGAATTTGAGACCGATCTTATCTGCTGCAGGGCTTTGATGCCTTGCTCTCCAGATTTCCTCATCTGTGAACATCTTTCACCGCATCCATAGGATTATAAACTGTCATCTCTGGTAACTCTCTAACAGTGAAATTCAGGCTCCTTGACTCAAAACTTGCTTCGTGAAATTGCACTATTGGATCCCTCTTGGATTAAAAATTACACTTCAGGCCAGGGAATAAACTGACTTTGGGGAAAAGTTACTATCAGTTTGGCTTAGGTTTGCAGAGTGCAACATTTGATCATATAATGAAATATAGGAATGGGAAAGACTACGAGATGTTACTTAGCTCATTCCCTCATCCTCAGATATTGGTAAAACTATGTTGCTGTGTAAAGAGAGTTCCCTAAATTTTCATGGAATTAGATTCATGGTCTTTAATAATATTATATTTAGTGGATCATCACTTGGTGTCATATTTTGAGTGTCTGGGCCTATGTTTCTTGACAGCCTTAAAGTTCTAGGACATTCTAACAACACATAACATTGGGTTGACACTTTCAAAATCTCCCTCCTTTGTATTTTCTAGAGCTTCCCTGGAATTCAGGTCCTCATAGGGTTTATGACATCCTCATAACCTACAGACTGTGATACTCTGCAATGTAGTGAAATATAGGTGATGTTTCTATATTTCCAAATTAACATTCAGTGTTCAGAATAGTTATACTTTTCCTTGACAATCCATCAAGAACTAATTTCATGTCTGCAGTTCTCTGAATCAGCTAGAATACTTTCTTTGTCCAAAGGGCGATTTAAATTAGTGAAGGTGTTTGTTAACAACATGATTATTGAACTTAGGCTTTCTCCATATATACTCGATGAATTGATAAAGCATTGAAAAAAATAGAGATTTGGGGCCGGTGTGTGAGATTGTGTCTACATGCCTTTTAGCAATAAATAGATGTCAGAGGCGTTTTGTTCTGAGACTTAATAAAATGAGTATTTGCCTTTTGGTAATTTTCAGAAAGCTATTATCCCCTGTGTATGAGAAAGG
Organism: Eonycteris spelaea; assembly: GCA_003508835.1. NCBI lineage: Eukaryota > Metazoa > Chordata > Mammalia > Chiroptera > Pteropodidae > Eonycteris > Eonycteris spelaea. Next base: position 5,351,485 of record PUFA01000070.1, read on the forward strand.
AATTTTGCATTATGATTTGCTTTTATAACTGAGGACAAGATGCCTTTTTTTTCTAATTAAAATCTCATTTCATACTAATTTGGTACTAGGAAATTTTTCCTAGAGGCCTCCCTAGCCTTTAATATATGTAACAATGATCTGTCTGATGGTATTGAGACTTCCTGGTGATACTAATTCTGTACATTTATTTAGCACTTTTTAGTTTGCCTATTTGTTTATGTACAATATCAAACTTGATCTTTAATATTAATGAAATATCAAGACCACCTTACCTTTTGAGAAGTTAGCTAATAATTTATTTTCTTTAATTCGGCTCATTATTATAGCTATTTATAACTCTCAATCAGAATCTTGATGTTAAGGTGATAGTAATGTTGAGCTTGAACTGTAGTTTCAAAAAAACTGACAGTTTATTGCTCTTTTGTGGTACTTCTCATGTCATTTCAAGTAACTGGCAAACTTACTAGAAGGCCTGGTAATAACAGGCTTTTGAACAATAATATCTCTTGCTCTATGAGAAGATAAGAGACTACATTTTTAAGATAGTCATAAAATAGTTCTATTACACAGTAAGAGTCTCATGTACTGCTGAAATAGGTACATTAATTCTCTGTGAAACAAAATAATGCTTCTTGGCTATATTTATAGAGTTAACTAATTAATTGTTATGAAATGGAGAACCAGGAAATGGAATAAGAAAAAAACATTCTTGAATCTTCAATGGGTACTGAATGTACATTTTCATCTGACTTCCTTTTAGATTCTCATTTTTAATAGTGACCTGCTGAAGATATTACATGCAAAAAAAAAATCTTAGTAAGTAAATAATATTAAAGTGGTGAATTTTTGTACTTTTTCACTGAATCTAAGAATTGAGGCCAAATGAAACATTTGTTTAATAAACCTTTAGGCACACTGAAAATTTGTAAGTACAACTATTTTTTAGTATCCTTTATTTTATGTTCAGGCCAATACTTAAATTATCATTCTTGCCAATGGAATAGAATGAGTCTAAATTTTCATTTCAGACCTATACTGTAAACACTAGGAAAAAACAAATAGTCCATGGATTAGTATAACCTGGTTGAATTGTAGAAATAAGTTATTTATTCAAGTGTTTTCTTTTGTGCTGAGTATGTTTCCTGGTTTATCTTGGTTGATCATTACTGGGGTTAGTATTCCCATTTTATCTAGAAGAAAACTAAAACTCTAAATCTCTAAACTAGTGCAAAGGCTTATTTTAAGCCCTAGCAGTGCTCAGTAAATATTTGATGAAAGAAACATATGTGATATGCTCAAGTACAGGCCAGTGAGAGGCAGAACCACGTTTTGAACTTATATCTAAAATTTCTCTATACTTTCACTCTTCTATTCTGCCTCTTAAATACCCAAGTTTGCTGGAAGGGGGCGGGGCGGAGTTTGTCCCATCAGGAAAAAACCTGTCATATTTTCATCTAATTCCGAACTTTTATTTTTGAGATTGTTTATCTTCAACCTGATATTGTGGCGCAGAGCCAAAGTAGTCTTTGTGTTATATCTTTAGATCACCACCATTAATTGCCAGAATGTTTTGATGTTGATTTATGTTTTTCTTTGCCTAAGTAATATAGCTGTTATAGTGGATGCTTGAGGTTTACACTTCTAACATATAATATTGTGTCAGTTTTCAGGGTCCCAAAAGAATGGCTTTGAAGATATAGATGTCTATAGTAATTTCTGATGATAGATCTTTAAATAATAACAGGATTTGCCAAAAGGAACACATTTTTTTTTTTTACAGATCGCTTAGACTATTATTATTCTATTGTCCAAAGGGAAGATAATTTTAATAGGAATAAATTAGCACACAAATCAAGCAATTTCTCTGACTATTAATTTTAGCATGAAAATAAAAAAAATTCAGGGCTTTTGGGGGGATGGGTATTGGGTATAAGGAGCAGCAGCTTTATAAAATTTATTTATTTAATATTTATAGAGTGCCTACTATAAGCCCACCACTGTTCTAGACCCTGTTACTTGGAACATAGAGGTGAACAAAACGAGACAGTTTCTTTATGTGGAACTTAGATGCTAATGGGAGGAGTCAGAAAATATGCAAACAAATGTAAAATACATTATTATTGATGGTGATGCTCTTTGGATGAAAATAAACCAGGTGCTAAGCTATATGTGATATTCAGAAACGCTCTCTGAAAAGAAATCTGAAGAAGGAAGGGAACTTTTAGTCATAGGAACTAGTTGGTATAATGCAGTGGTCCCCAACCTTTTTAGCATCGGGACTGGTGCTCCTGTGAAAATATAATGCCTGATGATCTGAGGTGGAACTGAGGCAGTGATGCTAGTGCTGGGAGTGATTGCAAATACAGATGAAGCTTCAGTTCCTCACTGCTCACCTTCTGCTGTGCGGCCTGGTTCCTAACAGGCCGCTGATTGGTACTGGTCCATGGCCTGGGGTTTGGTGACCCCTGGTGTAAAAGACTTGAGGACTGGATTTTAATATTTTTAGAAAAGAGGTGAGTGGGAGGGGGAAGATACGTGATCAAATTGTAGAGGTAGAACAAGCCAGATCACAACCTACTAGGTCATGGTGAAGAGTTGAGATTTTATTCCGAATAATGGTATATTGGTTGTACAATGGACTTTTTAAAGTGGTGAAGTGGTTAAAATTTGCATGTAAAAAGGGAAATGATGGCTCTGTATGTTGTTAGTTCTACGGTAGAAGAGTGAAAGCAGAGAGATCAAATAGGAGGATAGGAGGACAAAGAAGTCGTGAAGGTCAGACTTGGAAAAGAATGGAGGTGAAAAAATGGACAGAATTAATGTATATTTAAGATGTTGAGAACCAGATGTGCTCAAAAAGTGGTCCAATGAAGAATGGAAGAGGAATAGTGGGTCAGAGAGAAGGAAAGAAATGCATAACTCTCCTTATCAAGTTTAAGATATCTATTAGCCACCTAATTAAATATGCTAAATTCTCAGTTGAATGTGGAAGTCCGGCTGAGGTAAGTTGTCATGGTTGGAGGAAATTTTTATGAATTAGTAGTGAGGAGATCTTATTAAAGCCATGAAACTGAATGGGATCATCTGGGGAGAAATTGTAGACAGAAGTCTACAACACAGCCCCGAGGTGCAAGCTTTAGGAGATTACACATAATATGATACCCTATTTACAAGCCTCAGCCAGCAAATTGAAGTGATACGTTGGTTAAGAATACATATGTATATGGTGTAAAATTATTTTTTTAAAAAAGGAAAATCATTATTTTTGGATGTGAAGAAAGAAGCAGGAGGAGAGCTATGAAGGAGCACAAAATAGAGCTTTAAGAGCAGTGGTAATGTTTTGTTCTTAAATGGGCTTAGTAGGCGTTCACATTAATTATGCTTCCTAACTATGTATACATTACCTATTTTAATGTGTCAAATAGTATAGAAAAGTAGTATCTCATGAAATCAGTTATTATTGGGCTCATCTTTACTGACAAAATGATAAGGTACTACCTATGTCACTATGTTTTCAGGTAACTGTATCTTCCATTTGTTATTTATATCACAAATAGCTTGATGGCAAACAAAAGGAAAGAACATAGACAGTCCAAAGTTACATCTCTCTTTGAAAGCTTAGCTCAGGTTCTAGGGGTCTTTCAGAAATCAGAATATATATTTAGCATTTCAGTTGACAATAAGACATGTTATCTAGTGCCTGCTAAACCTCCTTTCTTTTTTCCTTCTTTCAATTTTAGAAGTGCTGGCAAGATAAGAATAAAGAAAATCAAATAAATCATCTGCCCAAAGACTCATCTGTAAGGTATGGGCAAATATTGCAGGAGCGCTGATTAAGACAAACAGTTTGAAATCCTGATAACCTAAACCTCTCTAAGCACAGAGCTTGGCAAGGGAAGAGGTCCCAGCATTTGAAGTGGCCCCACAACATCACGAACAATGTTGCGAATGTGGACCTAAGCACTTGTCAAGTGCTGTGTATTTAACTGAAGAGGTAATTGTATGTAAGTCTAGAGGATCTCTGGGCAGATGAAAAACATGGAGTTTGGTAGATTATTAAATGTTTCATAGTGTTTTTTCACATTCATGAAAGTCTAATATAATTAGATCTTGGCTTAGTTTGTGCTTTTGACTGCCGTTGTTATTTTTTTTTTCATTCCAGAATTTTATTAACACTCAACCTCAGAATCGTTACCTTCCCTGTGCACTTCTTCATACTTAACTTTTTATTCTATTCTTGCCTAATTGCTCTGGCTAGGACTTCCAATATAGTATTGAATGAAAGTGGCAAGAGTGGGCTTCCTTGTATTGTTCCTGATTTTAGAGGGAAAGCTTCTAGTTTTTTACCATTAAGTATGATTTTGGCTGTGGGCTTGTCATATATGGATGTTATGCTGAGGTATATTCCCTGTATACCTACTTTGTTGAGAAATCTTTTTCAATCATAAATGAATGTTGAATTTTGTCAAATGCTTCTTCTGTATCTATTGAGATTATCCTGATTTATCTTTTGTTAAGGTGGTATGTATCACATTAATTGATTTGTGGACATTGAACTATCTGAATTTCTGAAATAAATCTCACTTGATTATGGCATATGATCCTTTTAATTGTTGAATTTGGTTTGCTAATATTTTGTTGAGCTTTTTTACATCTATGTTTATAGAGGATACTAGCTTGTTATATATATATATTTTTTGTGGTGTCCTTGTCTGGTTTTGAAATCACAGTAATACTAGCTTTTAAAAATGATTTTAGAAGCATTCCCTCTACTTTAACTTTTTGGAAGATTTTGGTAGAAATCATCAGTGAAGCAGTCTGACCCTGGACTTTAGTGTATTGGAAGGTTTTTGATTACTGATTCAATCTCCTTGCTAGTAATTGGTCTATTCAGATTTTTTATTTCTTTATAATTCATTTCTGGAAGATTATATGCTTCTAGGAATTTATCCATTATTTTTAGGTGTCTAATTTGTTATTATATAATTGACTATAGTAGTCTCTTATAATCCTTTATATTTCTATGGTATTAGTTGTAACATCTCTTTCATTTCTGATTTTATTTATTTGATCTCTTTTTTTTTTTCTTTTTGGTGAATAGGTAAAGGTTTGTCAATTTTGTGTATTTTTTTCAAAGGACCAATCTTAATTTCATTGACTGTTTCTTTTTTTTAGTCTCTATTTCATTTATTTCCATTCTATCTTTATAATTTTCTTTATTCTGCTAACTTTGGGCTTCATTTGTTCTTTTTCAATTTCCTTTAGGTATAAAGTTAGATTTTTTATTTGAGATTCTTTTTGTCATTTTTTCTTGGGGTAGGTCTATATCACTATAAACGTTTTTAGAAGTGCTTTTGCTTCATCTCACAGATTTTGAACTGTATTTCCGTTTTCATTTGTCTCGGGTATTTTTTGACATTCCCTTTAATTTCTTTGTCGATCCATTAGTTGTTTAGTAACGTTATTTTATCTTCACATATTTGTGATTTTCCCAGTTTTCTTTGCGTAATTGATTTTTAGTTTCCTACCTTTGTGGTCAGAAAAGATGGTTGATATAATTTCAGTCTTCTTAAATTTATTGAGACTTGTCTTGTGGCCTAACATGTGATCTATTCTGGAGAAAGTTCTATGTGCACTTGAGAAGAACGTATATTCTGCAGCATATGAAGGAAAGTTTTGTACATAACTATTAAATGTATCTGATCTAATGTGTCATTTGAAGCCACAGTTTTCTTATTGATTTTCTGACTGGCTGATCTAGCCATTGATGGAAGTTGAGTATTAAAGTCCCCTATTACTTTTGTAATATTGTCAAGTTTTTCCTTTAGGTATGTTAATATTTTGATGCTCCTATGTTGGGTACATTCATATTTACAAATGTTATATCCCCTTGTGGGATTGACCCCTTTATCATTATGTATTTCCTTTCTTTGTCTTTTGTTAGTCTTGTATTGAAGTCTGTTTTGTCTGATATAAGGATGGCTAAATTAGCTTCCTTTTCACTCCCATTTGCATAGAATATCTTTTTTCATTCCTTCACTCAAGTGAGTCTCTTGTGGGCAACATAAAGATGAGTCCTTTTTATTTTTAATTTTTATTTTTTTTACCTATTCAGCTACTCTATGTCTTCGATTGGAGAATTTAGTCTGTTTACATTTAAAGTAATTATCAATAGTTATGTATTTATTGCCATTGTTAATTGTTCTCTGGCTATTTTAGAAGTTCCTCTCTTTTCCTTTCTTCTCTTGCTCTCTTCCCTTGTGGTTTGATGACTTTCTTTAGTGTTATGTTTAGATTCCTTTCTCATTATGTTTTGTGTATCTGCTACAGGTTTTTGCTTTATGGTTACATGAGGCTCATATATAACAGTCTATTTTAAACTGATAACTTATGTTTGAATTCTAGGAACTCTACAATTTTACTCCCTCCCACCACATTTTATGTTTTTGATGTCATATTTTTATAACTCTTTATTTTATGTATCCCTTAACTAATTATTATGTTTATAGTTAATTTTATTATTTTTGTCTTTTAACTTTCGTACTAGCTTTCTAAGTAGTTAATATGTTACCTTCACCATATTTGCCTTTATCAGTGAGAGTTTTACTTTCAGATTTTTTCTTGTTACTTGTTAGTGCCTTTTCTTTTCAGCTTAAATAAGTTTCTTCAACATTTCTTGTGAAGTTGTTTTAGTGGTGATGAACTTCTTTAGCTTTTGCTGGTCTGGAAAACTATTTCTCCCTCAATTTCAAATGATAACCTAACCAAATAGAATATTCTTGATTTGAAATTTTTTCTCATCTAGCACTTTGAATATATTATGCCACTCTTTTCTGGCCTGCCAAGTTTCTGCTGAAAAACTAGCTAAAGGTCTAATGGGGGGTCCCTTGTGTGTAACAACTTGTTGTTTTTCTCTTTGCTAGTTTTAAGATTCTCTATTTTTAACTTTCGACATTTTAATTATCATGTGCATTGGGTTCAAATTCTTGGGAACTCTGAGCTTCCTGGATCGGGATATCTGTTTCCTTTTCCAGGTTAGGGGAATTGTTAGCCAGTTCTTCTAATAAATTTTCTACTCCTTTTTCTCTGCTCTTTCTGGGTCCCCTATTATGCAAGTATTACCCTGCTTGATGATATACCATAAGTCCTTAAGCTATCTTCACTTTTTTGTTTTTATTTTATTATATTATTTATTTGCTATACTATGGTGACATTGATTAACAAAATTCAGTAAGTTTCAGGTGTACAATTCAACAGTAAAGCATATATATATATATATATATATATATATATATATATATATATATACACACACACACATACATATATTGCATTTTGCATTTACCACCCATAGTTATAGATTTCTTTCTGTCACCAAATATTTGACCCCTTTTACCCCATCCCCCGAATACCCCTCCCATCTGGCAACTATTAATTTGTTTTCTGTATTTATGAATTTGTTTATGTTTTGCTTGCTTATTTTTTATTATTATTATTTTTAGATTCTACATGCAAGTGAAATCATGTGGTAATTTGTCTTTCTCTGTCTGGCTTATTTCACTTAGCATAATACCCTCTAGGTCTATCCATGTTGTAGCAAATACCAAGATTTGATTATTTTTTCATGGCTGAGTAATATTTTATCATATATGTCTGTGTGTGCATATATATATGGCAGGAAGTTCTTAAGAATCTTTGATACATTTTTTTCACCAGATTTATAAAAGTATATTTATGATCTCTTTATTGTCTGACTAAATGTCATAGCTTCACCTCCTCATAGTCCTCTGGCCAGCCGTCTATCCATCCATATTTATTGACTGGCTTTTGAGTACCAGACACTCTGCAATACATATAAGTCCTTTGTCTTCATGGAGCTTAGATTTTGCCCTGTGCTCCTTTTGTTTATATAGGGAAATTAAGGAACATTCTCCAATGATAGTAAACAAGGCAATTTTAAATCATAGTAAATGTGCTGAGAAAGAGGCCTATTTAATCTGGAAAGTGTTGGCAATAGATAACGACACATTAATTGGTTTAATAATCACAATTTTTTTCTGCCCCCATATTTTATCAGTTCTAATAGCAGTGTCACTTTGTTTCCAGATACAGGATATGGATAGGAAACACATTCCTTTAAATATTCAAAAGGATATAAGATTGCTTTAACTGTGAGCTTTGCGTTAAAAATAACAGGAACCATGCAGACAATCCTTACTCTGAAACTTTAATAAACCAGGGAATTTTGTTTGCCAGACTGTCACTCTTCTATTAATAAGAACATGAAGTACTCCAGGGCAAATATTCATGTTCATTTACAAATATAATCAGGATCTCAGGTAACTGACAAATGACTGTATAATACTTAGAGAAATGTTATAAAGGTATTATATTTTTTAAAATGTCTTTATTTTTTCTCTTTGAGCTCCCAAAGATGCAGCACCGTCACTTTTGCTTCTCAGCTACATTTATAGCTGTATCACTGAATACCTGATTTTTAATTTTGGAGTAGATCCAATGCAAATATTCACATTAATGCAAACACATGCAAAGGTCAGAAGGTCCAAAGCGTGGTTCCCACAGCAACTGACCTTTGTTTCTCTGGAGCTTGGCAGTATTTGCTTTTACTTTGTATTAGCAAAACTTTTTATTTAATGATGTATGGTAATGGAGCAGTTGTTATGGGAAATGTTTTTTAGGAAATATCTCCATTTCCATTAAGAAAACTTCAATTTTGATGTTATAAAATTTAGAGACTATTTTGTTCTTCCATATTTCTTGAAAAATAAAGGCAACCATGAGAAGGCAAAAGTGGACACTTTTTTTTTTTCCTAAACTATCTAACATAAATCATTTTAGCTATCAAAAACTCTTGAAATAGCAACTAAATTTTGATTATGTTTGTATTCATTTATGTGGGTAATATAATAGCTGAGTAATTTCAAATGAACTAAAACGTAAGAAAAATTTTATTATAAATGAGATTTTTTATGTATGTGTTTTTATAATGGAATTATTTATAAAATTTGAAACCAACAGAACCATAAGCCCATATTCCGCTATCTTCTTTCTGTCGAAATGGAATAATTGTTCTGTACTACTTCTCAAAAGCCAACATATTCATCATGGTTTGGATCTCATTTCCTCTTAAAGGACTTTGGTCCTCGCCGTTTTCTTCTCTTCACTCTTGAAATCATCCTCTTCTTTCTCTCCCACCAGATCATTCCCACCAACATACGTACAGCCTTCTGAATCCCCTCTAGCCTATGTTCTCCTATAGTTACCAATTTATTTTCTATGTTCACCATCTCCACTTCCTCATCTCTTTATTCCATTCCAATGAGTCTTCTCTTCCTTTACTTCACTGTAGCTTCTATTTTAAAAGCCACCAAGGCTTGCTTCCATGTTGCCAAATGTCATGGTCACTAGTTGAGCTCATTTTTTTTCAGCCCTTAAGCAACAGTGAAAAGTTTGGACTCAGTTGAGCATCTTTTTCCCCTTGGGACACCTTTTTCTTCCATTGCCTGTGACACCACAGTCTCCTTACTGGCTCCTTCTTCTAAGGATTTTTATAAATACTTCCTAAACTCTCTCCCTCTGATCTACCTCCAAAGTTTGTAGTACATCACGTCTTGGTCTTCTCTATTTACAATCTCACTCTGACTTAAGTTTGCCAGATTTGGAAAATAATATAGGATGTCCAGGGTTACACTCAAATTTCAGATAACTGTTTTTAGTGTGTGTTTCATATAATACACACATTTATATACACATCTATTGATCTATGTATCATCTATCTCATAAACTATTAGAATATACTTTTGTATATGTCCCATGCATTTTTGGAACATATTTATACTAAAAAAATTATTCATTGTACCTGAAATTTAAATTTAACTAGTGTCCTGTACCTAATCTTATACAGGATAAGCTTATTCAGTTACTTGTTATTAAATACTATCTCTGTGCCCCAGAATTTACCTCTCCCTAAGCTCTAGTTTTGTGATCCCAACTTCTGAAGTAGTATCTTGGATATCTGCCTTCTCAAACTTAATATGTCCAAAAGAAAATTATTGACATTTATCTCATCTTCATCTTACTAATAACACCAATGTTCTTTTTACCATCCTCTCATTAAATCTTTGGACAGTCCCAAGGTTTATATATTCAAAATATATCAGAAGTATGTGTATTTTGCTTTATTTACACTGAGACCTTTCTAGGTCAAGCTACTGTGATAACTTGCCCTGACTATGACCACAGTTTCCTAACTGTTCCTCCTGTTTCTACTACATATGTTTCCCATAACCCTTCATCCATGCAAAAATACATTTTAAGAGACCTTCAAATAATGTCAGATCATGTCATCAGTCCTGCTATTTCAAAGCTCCCACTAATTCCACTTTCCAATGGCTTCTCACTGCACTTTGAATAAACCCAAATTCTTCACCATAGCAAACTAGGTCTCTGTGATCTGATGTGCCAGTACCATTTTTCTGACTCCCGCTTATCTGCTCCTCCCATATGGTCTCCTCTCTATTTCACTACTTCTCTACTTTTATTCTTTTATGCCCAGAATATATCTTCCCCTCCTTTTTCTCATGGCTTGTTCCTTTGGCTAATATATTCCTCACCATCTTATCTAATATGGCTCTATAACTACATCCCTCTGTCACTATCTATCACATGGCTTGTTTTTTTAAAAATAGCACTTATTAATACTTGAAATTGTCACATTGATATTTTTCTGTATTAATTTATTTTTTCTCTCCTGAAATATAAATTCCACGAGGAGAGGGAGCTTGTTTCTTTTGTTAATTATTTTATCTGCAGCTCCAAGAATAGAACATAGTATGTAGTCAACATTTTTTGACATTTGAATAAGTGGTTTTCTAAAATAGACTGAACCATAATCTGTCATGAAAATTTTAGCATATTACCCATCTTTGGATTTGAAGATAGGTATAGCATGAAAATATTTCTGCTTTTTTTTTTTTTTTTTTTTTTTTTTTACCATTGGCACTTTTACTGTGATGTTGAGTTGGAAATGTTGGTGAGAAAATAGCAATCAGTACCAATGAAAACTCTGAAATGGTTTCATCTGCTGGTATGAGCTGGCTCTGTCCCTGGGGAGAAGCCTGACATATTATAGACAGTCAGGATCCTGCAATGGATTGTCTTTTAGAGTCAAATTCCAGCCTGTCATGAGGTAGAGAAAATGATTTGTGACCTGAAGAAATGGTAGATTAATATTTCTGAAACACTGTGAACTAAACCCCCTGTAGCTACTTGTTTGTTCCACTATTAAGACCTCCCTCCCTCTGGTATAGGAAATGCTTTGCAGGAAACAGCATTTTTGCTTTGTATATAGACATTTTCCCTGCCTCAAGATGGGGTTTCCCAGTGAGCGTAACATTCATTAGCCCCTTCGGACAATGCAGTTGATGAAACAGACTTGTGTCTTTATCTTGCAGCTGCATTTTAGAGACAGAATACACTGGATGTCTGGTGGAAGCTTTGATGTATGAAGCAGAAAGAAGATTGATTTTTCCACAAGGTACCTTGTACCTGGAGTAATGAGAGTGGCAAATTACTTGCTCACTGAGCAAACATGACAGGAATGTCATAGAGTGAGTTTATATTTATGCAAACACACTGAGGTCACGTAGGTGGGAATTCTACAAAGTGACCTTATCTCTGGAAGACGTCCCTCAAAATCACCACCTTGTACTGAGAAGGCTATGTTCAGCAAAGGCTGCATACTAACTGCTTAAAAAACAAATAACTTCTAATGAATAATGTAATGCTCACGATACAGTAAGAAATAGGATAAATTGTGGTGCCATTTTAAAATGAGTCTTCAACTCTCAGGCTATTTCTGGTGTTCATCTTGGATTTTGTAGCAGTGGAACATAAAATATTTCCTTTAATAGAGTGAAAGAAATGGAGTGATTTATCCTAGTCATCATAGGCCTTTAGAACCTCTCATTTGGTAATGGAAAAAAATCAGTGGTTGATGGGGAAGCAGATAATTTTTCTATGTTTAAGCAGCCCAATGCATAGAGAATACACAAGCTTCTCAGAACATTTGGGGCAGACAAAAGATTTTTTAAAATCTTTATATGACAAAAGGAAATGATGATATTCAGTTAAAACATTTCAAGATATCCAACTTACGGTTTACGCAGTTCACTTTAAAAAGTGATGCTTTTAGCAGTAAGCTATTTTAAAAAACATTAAAATGATAATTTCGTTTTGTTAATGAGTTTAGAAGTCTGCTGATTTTAGCAAGTAGTTCTGGATTTAGAATAAATTTTTTCTTGTTTGATACTCATTTATGAATCTTTCATTATTTACTTTTGAGACCATGGTTTGTTCTTGGCATTAGGTTAAATGTAAGGTGCAGCAGAGAGCCAAGGAATCATCTGTGTTCTCCAGCAGCTCATTCCTTGTAACCCAGATTGTAATGTAAAATAAAGCCAGAGAAAATGAACCTTATTAAACTTAGTTGTGGGGACTGTGCTCTGGTGAACAAGGCAGAACACAACATTCTAAGGTGGTGTTTATCTATTTTTGCTTCTTCTGGTCCCCAGAATATTGATGAAAATAGTGGGGTCAATTTATTCTAGATAGTCATAAACAACATATGGTGACATCCTTTAACTCGGTACCTTATGGAACAACAGAATGTATATATGTTTTCTATTTGTCATGCACCATCCTAAGTGTTTCATTTGTGGTAACAAATTTAATAATCATGCTGCTCTTGTTTGGTAGATTCCAGCCTTAGGTCCTCTTTTTAGACAAAGAGATGTTGGAGAGTAAGATGAAATAACTTGGCCAAGGTCACGCAGGTAGTCAACAGTGAAAGCTGATCTGCTGTACAGTCTCCAGTGACCCCAGAAGTTTAACCTCCACTGGGGAGGGGCAGGATCAAAGGATATTTGGTTGAGAATAACTGAATCTACATTCAAAATAAATATACTTTAACATTTAGTATGTGACTAAGGCATCTTTATGTACAGCTACAAATGGTGTAGAGTAGAACTCGGGTATTCATCTCTAGGACCTGGTCACTAAGAATCTGATAATAGCTACGCCTCAGTCAACTGAAATTACTTTATGTTCTTTCGATCTGCCTTTGTGTCCACACTGTTCTTGCCTCATACCAGTGTGTGTTAGATTGTTGCATTCTTGCTTGGGGCCCCTAATTTTTATTCTAAGAGTCTTTTTATCCATTCGCTCTTTTGAAGTGCAATTTCTCACTGAATTTCCAAGAAAGATTGCATCCCTTAAAAGCTTTGCAAAATGTGAGTTGTTATATGTACTTGTTATGCTCACTTTGCCTGCTTTCTCTGTTTGAAGGAGGTTGTGGCTATGATTGCTTCCTTCTGATCTGAGTGATCTTTTCCATGTGGTGTGTTCTCCTTTAGGCTGCAATTAAGATTTGAATTTACTTTTGGTGGAAAGGGTCCTGACTGGGGCTGGAGCTAATGGCCTATTGCCCAGTTTTCAGAAACATGGATACCTCCTGGCTCTAATTGCTTTCGGGATATTCCAGTTTCAACATTTCATCTTCCTGTTGTGTGGGCTACACTAATAATAGAAATGAGCTTACACTTAACTGTTTTCTATATGTCAGGCATCCTTCTAAATGCTATATATGTCTTAACTAATTTAATAATAAGGCTAACCCTATTAGGTAGGAAACATTATTTTCTGCATTTAAGGGATAAAGAACTTTCATGCAGGTGGTAAGCTGTCAAGGAGCACCTAGTTCTCCAAACCTCCCTGCTAAACAGTTACTGGTATATTGGAGGAAAATCCAGCTGTCCTATGGATGGTCAGAGAAGTCTTCATGGAAAAGTTAACAGTTGATTTCAGCATAGCACTAATTTTGATCTTCTCTGACTCTTCTAATTATTTGTTAGATATGGTAGTCCATATCTGATTGTTGAACATCTATTATGAGTGAGGCCCTACCATAAGCACTTAATACATGTTACCACATTTTATAATCTTCACAACTCTTTGAGAAAGGCATCATTTTTTTACCCCCATTTCATAGTTGAAGAAACTGAGGCACTTGTTAATTTTGTCCAGTGGCCCAAATTGGTAAATGTCAAAACTAGAGTTTGAATGCAGGAAGTCTGGCTCTTGAGTTACGGACTCACTATTCAGTATGGCCATTACACTGTCAATATCGTATAAGGCGGTCATAATTATTGCTTAATAACACTCAATAGCATACCAATTCACGAACCACACACTTTTTTTTTGATGCGATATTTTAGATGCTTACAAGAGCTAACAATATAAAGCAATAAATGTCAAGAACTAATCTTTTTTCCCTGTTTATTTTTTAAAATCAGTCTATTAGACCTTTGAGATCAAAACTAGCAAGTTGACACAGATAGGGACATTTGGGACCCAGAACTTAACCTTACCTCTATGAGAGCCTGATGATGAGATCAGGGTCAGCATACATCCTAAGGGAAGGTTCATTCTGGTAGGTGAGGAATAGTATCCAAGGCATAAGACGAGAGCAGTGTAGCCCAGAGGATTCTTGTGAGGGCAGGAGAAGTATAAGTAAGCAATCAGTGTTAGGAAAGGCTGCCAGGAAGTAGTAAAGGCTAGGGCTGAATTTCAGGACAGTATTCTAGGTGTGTGTGTTGGGATGGGGAGACAAGAGCAAAGCAAAGTCTTTTACAGCTGCCTGAAAGGAGTCAGGCCTGGGAATACAGTAGAACTCAGGTTCCAGGTTGGGACACCATAGGAGAGCCAGACTGACAAACGTGATGTGCATTCCATGGTACTGGGCCAGATCTTCAAATTCACGTTCTAGCTGCTAGGGCTGATCCTAATTACTGGCTGGAGGGAGGTCTGAGCCTAATGGAGGGGGAGGTTTTGAAAAACTGTTTCTCCTTTATCAAAGGGAAGACTGACTATATCCCTTTTCAAATATTAGCTAGTTATTTGTTATAAATATGGGGGTTATTTCTAGATTTAGGTGCATTCCATTGAATGTACTTACTAGGTTCCTGATTGATTCTTGAGATAGAGTGACTTACACAGGAATAAAAATTCTGAAAGAAGGGAAGGATCATATCAATAGTGTTATCCTGTCAGAAGGTGGGAATTCAGCCTGTTTAGACATGGCATAACATCAATGATCAAGTTGCTGGCATGGATGGAGGAGAAGAGCGATACCTATAAACCCAAATAGTAGCGAGTACAAAATATTGCTGTTTACATTAAGGACTATCATGTAGTTTTCTGGCATACAATTATCTTCTTAAATACATTTTAATATATTTGTGGACAGTTTTTTTTTCTTCATACCTTATGAAAGAAAGAGGTAATAAAGAAATAAGTGAACAGTAAAGGTGAACCGTGGTGGAGGACACATGTTCCTCTGCTAGTTCACAAATTGGATAAAACCATCAAGTGGACTAAAACTTAATTTTATCATCACCTACGTTGTATGTTTGTATAGTGTGGTGTCAGCAGATGGTGTGGGGGTTCTGTGAACTTGATTATTTTTATACCATTCTCAGGACAGAAGGTGTAGAACTAAAGAAGAGGAATAAAGGAACAATGCGACCCTGTTCCCTGGCAATGTGTCATTCTTCTCTCTTTGTGCAAATTCGCACATAATGTGAAAGCCAGGATCTCTTTCTCTACTGTTCTTCCATGTATAATGTGTCTGCAAATATTGCTGTAGGATGATATGGTAAAAGGAACAAAGAATTCATAATCAGAAAACCTCAATATGGGTCCTAAAGCAATCACTTATGATTCTTATTGGATGAGTCACTTCACTTCTCAGAGCCTCAGTTTTCTTATTTTTTGGAATACATTGTTCCAGACTTAACTCTTATTATTCCATTCCATAGACTTTAAGATGAGGCCAAATAAGACTGCTTTTCCTATTCCTTGTGTGTTCCCAATTCCATGTCTTTTCCCAGACTTTAACTTGGCATGCCTCTCTTACCATCTCTTCCTATTAAACTCTTACACATGTTTCCAGGTTTAGTTTGATTATTTCGTACTTCAAACTGAGGTTCAACACTTATTGAGGATGTTCTTAGTGTCAGAAGTAGTGGGTGCTTCACATATGTTATCTAGTGCCCTACCATGACTGTGCAGTAACTGAGGTTGAGATAAATCTGTTTATTCTACCCTGCATTTTTTTTTTTCTAAAAGGATTTGAAAAGCCTGGAAGGTTGCTAATGTTTTATTTTTATGTATTTGTTTTATTTTATAAGGAAACTGTTATAATTTGCTTTAGTTAATATAACCAGACTTGGGCTAAGACATTGACTAAAATCTAACTCAGAATTTTGACTACCAGTCTGGTAGTTTTTCCTATTTGTCAAAATATTATGAAGGTACCTTTGAGTCCCTAAGGTTGGTCTGTCTCTCTAAAGTACTATAATCCTTTAATACCCCATGCACTTTTCTCTTATTTAGGTAATCATAATAAATGTTATTCCTCTATTATGAATCCTTTGAAGGAAGGAAAGGAACTGGGGCTGCTGATCTTAGTATCAGAATGTCCACCATAGGGCCTTGTATAAAATGAGCACTTGATAACAGCTATTTAGGTGGAATACATGGTATTTCCCCAAGCCAAATTTTGAGTGAGCAGCATTTCCATTAACTTTGTCTGATAGCAAGTGTGTCTGTGCTGTTTAATAATTACCGTGTACCGGTAACACATGTATTAAACAATACTTTGACTATGTGATTTCAGGATAAATATCTTTCTGAATTTAATTAAGCTATGCCATTATGGTCTTTTCTTTATGGAAATTAGTGGAAAACAGCAATGCATTATCACAAACTTATTTAAAATCAATTTATTAGCTGAAAGATGAATTATTTTGCTCACTATATTATCATCAAAACTTAAATTGAGAGTTTGCAGTTTTAATCAGAAGGTAGGCTCCACGCATGTAGGAATCTTGCCTGTCATTTTCACGGCTATGTCTCCAGTATTTAGAGTAACCGTAGCTCTTCAATACTATTTGTTGAATAATCAGTGAGGCTGTAGTTTTCGTTAAATGCTGAACCTTTGACTCTTTAGATAATATATTATTAGGATTAAAAATTGTAAGACACTATCATCTAGGTTATCTCTTTTGACCTTCACAACAACCTTGTGAGAATTTAAGGAGGATATTTTTGCCTTCATTTTACAAAATAATCAGCTGAGACTCATAGAGATTAAATGACTCCAGAAATCATCTACTTAAGCAGTAGCAAATGACCAAGCCTTGAATCCAAGTATTCTTACTGCAAATTCATCATTCTTTCTGTGTTTTCATGTAGTTGGTAGAGGATATAAACAAAGCATAGAATGGTGGCCAGGGCAATCATGTTAGATACCCTTTTAAGGCTAGAAAGTTATATGTAATAAATTGAAATGATTTTTGCAAGAGTGTACCGCCAAGTAAGCAAGTTACTGAGTTTGGAGAGAGAGTCTGAATTTGAGGCAGTTCTGAATGGCTCTTTGAACCTTACACTAGGAGAAAAACAGTACAAATATTTCATTCTCCATATACTTTGCTCCTTATTTTCCAGCTTGTCTGAACCATAGCTATTTAAAACTTCAGCTTTTTACCAGTCTTCTAAATATCCTTTTGTACTCTGTAGTTTTTGTTCTTCCCAGTTGAAAACAACCAGCTGACTTCTCTGGTATTTTTATACCTTGTACTTGATTGTTTTCCTCCAGTGTTTTTCACCCTATGCCGAGTGCAGATGCTGTGGTTGCTGCTTCTAGCTCAAGACATCTGCTTTTCAGTAGGTCCTTTTCTTTCTTTCGTTCCCAATTATAATCTTTATGTGCCACTGCTAATGTACAGCTTCAGATCTTGTCCTTCAGAGAACGAATACTCTTTCTAGCCTCCGGATTCTCCCATAGAAGGCAATCTTAGTTTTAAGTTGCATTCATGTATTAAACATCTCTGAATTAAGGAACTTAAAATACTCATAAAAGCACAGTTATGTGATATTAAAGCACTCATTTGAAGCCCGTAAGTCCAGGCACTATTTTAATGGGGGTTAAAAAGAGGTACAGAAAGTAAACTAATTCATTTAAGGTCATATTTCTCTTAATATGTTCCCTTTCTGCTTTGTTTGTTTGTTTGTTTGTTTCTTTTTCTGATACAATCAGAGTTTACATAGCCTATGTCTAGAAAGTACTGTCTCTTCTAAAACATACCCAGAAAAAAATGATTAGCTTAGGTCAGAGGCCACACACTGGCTGCCCATTGGCTGTATTCGGCATCTATAATGTTCTTAAAAGTGGAATTAATTGCAAACATTTAAAAATTGAGAGATTTCAGGTAGGATTCTGAATTTTGGCTTTTTGTGAGAAATGGGAGGGTATGGCAGAACATAGCTCACATTTCCATGTGTAATCAATGGGCTGAAGCTGAATGGTTTCTGCAGGTAAACTGGAAGGTAAAATTGAGCTCTCTTTTCACTTACTTACCTGACTCTTTCTACTGGCTCCATCAGAATCTGTAAATAATAACATCCTCCCTCACTATCTTCCTCCTTCTCTCCTCCCACCCAATCCTTCTAGTATTATTATGTTGACCAATAGTTAGCTAAATTTATTTTCAGACATGTAGAATTTGCGTATTTTTGAGCCTTCCTGAAAAATGTGTGATCAAGTTATTTCTATAAGCCCAGAATAAAAAAAAAAAAACAGAGTAGGAATCATTTTAAAGCATTCTGTTTTAAAGAATATGAAATATGACATTAGCATTATTATTTTCATTATCAAACTTTTAATGAAAAGAATTTTGGACCTGAAACCAGAAAAGCAGGTTTTGAGTTCTGGATTTGCCACTTACCAACTTTGACCTTGAACAAGTTACCTCTTTGAGCTTTTCTCTTCATCTTTGCAGTGGAAGTGATTATGTCTGCTAGTCTCATGGTCATGTGTTTCAAATGTGATCATGAGTGTGAAAGTTCTTAGTATGCCATATGGCACTATGCAAGGGTAAGATATTTTAGGGAGAAGCAGAGCTATAGTATCTGGTTTCTCAAGGAGCTTGGAATCTGGTTACGGAGATAGGACTTATGTATAAGATAAATGACAGTTGCCAGTTTCCTTCTGATGGAGGCATTAAATGTTATCAGACATAAGAAAAAGTGCATGATTATGCACTCAAAATGAAAACTCAAAATTAAAAAGACATATGTAGTATTGCTTCCATTTACTAATTCATTTATTCCAAATATATTTTGCAATTTACTTTGTGACAAAAAAACATATGAAGTGCTGGAGGTAAAGTATTGAAATAGAAAGTCTAGGCTCTTGCTCTTTTAGAATTTGTATTCTAGTAGGAAGAGAGAGGAGCAATAACAAGTAAACAGATATAGCATTATTTCAAATGCAGCAGTTCCATGAAGAAAATATAGGTTAGATGACAGAGCTGATGGGCAGAGCTGTTGCTGTTATGACTCTTACCATTTTACCATTTTTCCTTTACTTTTTGTGATAAAATACACATAACATAAAATTTATTATGTTTACCATTTTAAGTGTTCTCAGTGGTATTATATACATTCACAATATTGTGCAACCACAACCACTATCCATTTCTACGACTTTTTTTTTTATCATCCCAGAGACTCTATACCCATTAAGCAATAACTCTTCATTTCTTCCTCCCCTCAGCTCCTAATAAACTCCATTCTATTTTCTGTCTCTATGAATTTGACTATTAAAAATATCTCATATAAGTGGAATAATATATTTTTACTTTTGTGTCTGGCTTATTCCACTTAGCATGTTTTTAAGGTTCATCCATGCATGTTGTAACATGTATCAGAATTTCATTCCTTTTTAAGGCTGAATAATATTATACTATGTATACACACGATGATGTTTATTACAATATTACCTATTTTACAAAGCACCATAATAGCCATTGTACATGGCAAGAAGAGTAACTCAGGGATTATTGGTTAAATTGTCACAAAACTATAGTGCTATCTAACCAAGTTGTTCTATGTAATATTCTATCTGATATATTTGAATTCTTGTTACCAATAGTGAAGTAAGAGTATATAAATTGGGAGGAAATAAGGTCAGTAGGTTTTCAGAAAATGTGAAATGACAATTACTATAGTCCTACCTACTCCCCTAATGTGGGACTTTCCTCTATTCTGGGTGTCTTTGGAGCATTTTTCTAGAATAAATTTAGGTAATGGGCTTCTACTATCACCTTGGGGCATAATTTCACAATCTTTTAAATGTCACCATTGGGAAAATTTCTTAAGATTGCACATTCAACCAGTTGAGTGCTGTTTTGCAGTGTGATTGCATACTACTGAAAAATACCTGCTTGGTGACTGAGGAAACCAAGTTCATTCATAAGGAAAATGTTAGGAGAGGAAAGAAACAATTGTTGGCAAAAGTAAGGTAGAGTTAGTGTAGATAGCAGGTCCTCGAATAACGTATTTTCATTCAATGTCATTTCCTTAAGAGGCTGAGGAGAAACTGTAGGAACTTAACTCTTGTTTATATTAATTAGCCTGTGGTTAAATTGGTTTTGTTATATGTCATTAGCTTAAAGTTGCAGAACTTGATGATGTTAAATGAGGACTGTATTATGTGTTTGATATTATTCAAGATAGGAAGGATAAAAAAGAAAGTGAAATTTTAAAAAGAGCTGAAATCTCGTTGCAAAGGAACAAGCTGAATGCAATATATATTACAGAGCTTACTATAGACTGAGGTTTATAGCACATAGTGGTTGCTGCTTTGATTCTTAATTGGTTGAACTCTCAGTTGCTTAAGCTATTAACTGAAACATGAGTATGGCGCTTTGCTATATTAAAAGCTGATCATGTTCCATTCCTGCTCAAAAGGAGCTCATTATTTGTGAAGTTGTGCATAAATATAAAATACACACAAGGAGTGTGTAATAAATGTAGTTATAAAAATATAAGTATCTCAGGACCCCTGTCTCATTGCATTGTGAAGTTTTTGTGCTTGGAGTTTAATTGTGGTACAGGTCGTTGTCCAAAAATCTTGCTTGAACTATTATTTTTAGAGCAAAATGCAGATTTTAGTGAACTTGATTAAGAGGTCTCTTGAACCTCTTTTTACTGGCTTCTGTTGTGACATAGGATGGCTTGCCTTTCAACACATAACTGTCACTGTCTTTTTCATGGTTTGTTTGCTTTTAGAATTTTTGATGGTAAGGTTGAAATGTTAACTTTGGTGCCTTTTGGAAGATGGTTATATGAAAGGAGGCTTTTAGATGTATAATATTGGTCTTTCAGTTCACTTACCTATGAGAAGATCCTGTGTGGAGGAGAGGTCTGTGTTGCACTGGCGTATTGGGGAAGGCATTTTTCTCTCTTGAATGTATGCTGTTAATTAATGGCCACAGTAGATGACTGAATTCCCAGAGAAAAGACTCCCTCAGACCCATAGCTATATATTCACAGTGAGAATATGTGTTATTCTAGGACCACAAATTTTATCCTAACAAAGAACACGGAAAGATTAAATTTTTTCATCCTCCTCACTTACTCTTTTGCTCCTTTGCTAGCATGAAGGAGAAGGAGGTGGGATGGAGTGGATTTCTTCTGTGGTCTTATTTCCCAAGAGAACAGGTACACTGGAGTAAAAGGAGTAAACGTACTTAACTAGCTCCATTGGTAACAGAGTAGACAAATATTTAGAACTGATTCCACACTGTAAATTATTTGCTTTAATAACAATAAATGTTATATTTAAAAACGGAAAGACTATTTTGTTATGAACCCTGTATGTGGAGCTTAGCTGTTATGTGTAGAGCTATTTCTGTTTTTTGTTGTTTTTTTTGTTGTTGTTTTTTGCCATAATAATCACAAAATTAAATGTTAGGATTGTGATTCAGACACCAATACAAAGGTACATAGGATTAAAGTTCGCTTTCGTATTCTATGCAGTGATACTTCAGCCAACAGTTGTGAAATGTAACCATCTCTATCATTCAGTGGTGGGCACTGTGTGGATTGTCTGTACAGTGTCCGCTACCACTAATTTCTAGCCATATTGTGCCATAGCATCATTGCTGTAAAAGCCGGGATGGAAGTAAATACAAATTTTTCTAGCTGTTGACACTTTTGCCTGAAGTTTTTGTAGGAGAGGAAATAGAATATGAAATGAGGTTTCATGTTGTCTAGATTTCAATTATCCAGCCCTCTTCCTTAATGAACATCATCAACATGCCATCATTTGGTGGTACACATACATTTTATATTAAATTGTGTAAGCTACATTTATTTCTAATTAAATAGCTTGAATACATTTTAAATTTTAGCTCAGTTACATTCAAATTTGCTTAGAGCTTATTGACTGACATCATATATTGCTTGTTATAGAGGGGGTTCAGTAAGAAATCCCACTTTGGTTATACTGCATAATCATACTGCCTTTTGTTTATATTTTCCTTTGGGAAGAACACATTTGGATCCTAGAAACAATAGTTTTTTAAAAAATCAATAAATAAATGGTAAGGATAGGGGCAATGAATATAGTACAGAAATTCAGAGAAAAAATGTAGTTTAAGGTTAATATTTTGAAGTGAAAAGAGATAGACATTTAAATCTACCCTCAGACTATATATAGCTAGTGGGAAAGGAGTAAAATGACTCAATAGGGTGTGTTAGAATAAAAGACATGTGGTTAGTGTTGTCTTCTTTATGCCTTGTGGTGTTTATGAGACAGATATGGAGATGAGTCAACTGGTTAATCCTTACTGAATAAAGAAGTTAATCACAGAATAATCTTAAATGACTACTCTGTCATAGTTAGCATTCACTGATCATTTACTATGTGTCAGGATCTGTGCTAGGACTTTACAAAAATTAACTCATTTACCATCCCAATAGCTATTTAAGGCAGGTATTTTTGTAACCCACATATTATGGAAGAGGAAACTGAGGCTTTGTGAGGTTAAATAGCATGTCTTTTAATAGCCAGTACATAGTAAAGTCTTGACATTCCGTTTCTGATTTCAAACCTCATGTTCTTAATTGCCATATGATACTAAATTTGCTACATTTGAAATCAGAATATACAATTCAGGATCTTCAAAATTAACCAGCAGAGCTGCAGGCAAATTGAAATAGTTTTTAGACATCTCTTCTTGGGTCTGTATGCAGAAGATAGTCAACCAAAAAACAAATGAGGAGTCATTATTTGAGTCTTTACTATCCTCTATGAAATTCTAAGCTTGTTTTTCTTTAACAAGCATCCTTCTACTTAGAAGTCCATGTTAGTTTCTTGCTTAAAATAATATAGTTGAAAATGAGTAAAATTGTCAGATTTGGCAACTAAAATTATAGAACACTCAAATGTGATTTCAGAGTAATCTGATAAGGGGTTGGTTTCTAAAATATATAAGGAACTTCTATAGTCTAACAAAGAAATAAAAAAAAAATGGGCAGAGGACCTGAGTAGACATATTTTCATACAAGTGGTCAACAAGTATATGAAAAGGCATGCAACATCACTAATCATCAGAGAAATGAAAATCAAAACTACAGTGAGGTATTGCTTCACACTTGTCAGGATGGTTATTCTCAAAACAAACAAACAAATAACAAGTGTTAGAATGTGGAGAAAAGGGAACCTTTGTACACTGTTGCTAGGGATATAAAACTGTACGCTCACTATGGAAAATAGTATGTAGGTTTCTAAAAACATAAAAATAGAACTACCATATGATCCAGCAATCCCACTCCTGGATATATGTCCAGAAGAATTGGAATCAAGATCTCAAAGAGAAATTTGTATTCCCATGTTTGTTACAGCATTATTTACAATAACCAAGATAGGAAAACCCCCCAAATGTCCACCAATAGATGGATAGTAAAGAAAACATTGTATATACATATAATGGAATATTATCGTGTTAAGAAAGAAGGAAATCCTGCCACTGGTGATAATGTGGCTAGACCTGGAAGGTATTATGCAAAGTGGAAGTAAGTCAGTTACAGAAGACAAATACTGCATGATTCCACTTACGTGAGGGTTTTAAAATAGTCGAACTTACAGAAGCAGAAAATAGAACAGTGGTTGCCGGGGGTTGTTCAATAGTATAAAATACAGTTATAGAAGATGAATAAGTTCTAGAAAACTACTATGTGATATACTGCATATAGTTAACAATATGATGTGTAATTTGAATGTTGTTAAGAGGGTAGATCTCGTGTTAAATGTTAACACACACAAAGCAAAGGGATATAAGGAAACTTTTGATATATGTATACCTTGATTATGGTGATGTTATGGGTGTTGCATGTCCTAAGGTATCAAATGGTATACATTAAGTATGCACAATATTTTTGAATGTCAATTATATCTCAACAAACCAGAAAAAAAGGAATTCTAATTTAAGCTGTATTTTATCTGATAACCCTTGTATTTTATTTAAGGTTGTAATTTCTGCTGTAGCAACTCCATTATGTCTAATCTCAATAGACTGTTGTCTGGTAGAACAACATGAGTCTATACAACAATATGAACTTACCTTTTGCCAGACACATAATTATGTATAAGTGGAAAAAGTACACCACTTAATGACTGATCATTTTATAGTCCATAAGGAACAGTAATGAGATACAGTTGTATTTACTTTCTCCAGTAATATGACAATGAAGTGATTTTCTTTTGATAGCTTTCTAATAGCCAAAAGCTAGGACTTCATTTTAGCCTTTTCTAGTGCTGGCTAGAATGCACCGCATAATTTTGGGACCCATTACAGACTATGCGGAGCATTCTTTAACCACCGTTGTGATGAGAACTAAGCCAGTGGGCAGAAGATCTGGATTCAAGATTCTCCTCTGACAATTATTACTTGTTTTCAAGTTATTCTTTCAGATTCTATGTATAATCTAGGAATATTAATACAGATGGATATCTGCTCTTAAACAATGATCCTAGAATGCTGTACATTTATAGATTTGATGCCTATTCTCTGATATCCAAGTGTCAATATTCATTTTGCAGAGCCATAAGAAGACTCTGCTAACCAGCCCTATTCCATTTTTCGCTTGTTGCTTCACACTCTTACCCTTCAGTTCCACAGACTTAGAATAAAGTCGTAAAAGTAGGTTCATTTTTCACCTATGATTAAAACATATGAGCTCTATTATTTGTTGCTCAAAGACTTTCTATTTCCCACTTATTCCTAGCTGGGAGGCTATGTTCCATATATTATTAATAACATAATAATAGCTACTGTTTGAGCATCTACTCTATTCTGACTTTGTGTTAAATGCTTTATACACATTTATTACTTACAACAATCCTACCAATATATAATAGTATTAACACATTTCATTCATGGGAATGAAGGCTCAAGTTGTTAGGTAAACTTGACAAATTCATTTAACTATTATGTGTCGAAGCCAGGATTATGCTTAGGTAGGTATTTCTGATTTACCAGCCCATGCTCTGAGAGAAAGACCTTTGGAGAACACCTCTGATTTATTATGTCTTTCTTTGATTAAGTTCAAATTGTCACATGATTTCTTGTTTATTATAATGACATTTCTCTGAAGAAAATAGGTGACATTCCCATTTTATAGATAGAAAAGGAGGGTAATTGATTTGATTCAGTTGTAATAACAAATGCATCTCATTATGGTTTAGTTTAGCCCTGATCATTTCAGGGGTCTTTCTAGTTATCCCATAATCTCAAATGATTGCTTTATTTGCTTTGTAGCATTTTTGTCTGTTTTGAGTATTAGAGCTTGGAGTTTTAGAATATTGCACGTTTCTGGAGAAATCATTTAAATGATAATACATTTCTATTTCCTATTATTATATTCTGTCGATGGCAAAGGCATTTGCACAAAATCAACACTTTGGTTGTACAATGCTAGCATAAAGTAAAAGCACTCCTGGGTTTTTGTACCCACCCAAATTGCAGTATTGTGGGGAAAAGAATGAAAGTATAACATTTGGGTGAAAAAGGAAGGAAATTGTGGTTTTTAAATGAGGCTTGCATTTGCTGCCAGGCAATCCTTAGAAACCAATGGAGCTTTCTTGGCTAAATCTCCAGGGCTGACTTTTTAACAGCATGGAATCTGAAAGGTAGATTTATTCTGGAACACTGATGTATCAAAAAAAAAGAGAGAGAGAGAGAGTGAGAATTTTAAAACAATTGTTTCATCAAGTTGAAACAATTGTTTTAAAATTCTCATTTTTCTTTTTTGATTCAGAAAGAGTTGAGAAACTGATTTAGATTGCACATTTTTTTTTTGAATTTACCTAAGAAAATATGAGCTAATTGACTGATCATATGACTGGCATATGAAAATGCAACTCTAGAAACTTTTAATAATTTACAAGATGGGAAGTTAAGATCCTAGTTCAACAAAGTTCAAATAATGTATATAGTAAGTGTGGTGTGAGATACCATAATGTGATGATATTAGATATGTGATGTAAAATAAAAACAAAATAACAATAGTAAAAATGACTAGGTCCAACCACCTCAGCTTCTGGAAGATATAATGCACAATGTAGGATTGTCTCTTAAATTTATTGCTATATATTCTTATATATACAAAATGCATACATATGTGAATCTCTTACATGTGAATACACATTTTTATCTACTGAATCTTTATTTCTGTCCATCCACTCTCAATAGGAATATTATTGTCTGCCTCAAAGATAATTGCTATTTCAATAAATAACGTGGTTATCCTAGACACAGTTGTAGTCTTTACCATAAAATGCCAATGAAGTTGGACATGATTATTGGGTAAAACCAAGAATGTAGTAAAACTTGTGGCTCTAGATGTCCTTTTAGTAAGATTGTTCTAATAACCTATTAGTAAGCAAAGAATGATTTAGTTTTGGAAGATATATTTGTTTTTATATAAAATTAATAATATGGAAATTAAAAGTAATAACAAAAATAACTTATTGTAATTATATTAATATTGTAATAATAATGATACTTGTAGAATGTAAAAGTTTACGAAAACTTTTCATAGTCTACCCTCACTTTGGTATCTTTAACTTATCTCTTCCTTCTGGGTCGTTCCCACCTTGTTAAAATAACTCTAGTGACCACTCTACCTTTGCTTCCCTTCTCTGCGTGTTTCTTGAAAGATGAATCTTGACTCCTTTTCCATTTTCTCATCTCCCTGTCTCCCCCCTTATTTCATTTTGTATCGCTTCACCAATATGTGCACTATTCTTGCCGTTGACATTCCTAGAGGATGAATATAATAGAAATTTAATTGTTTAAATTAAAATCAATAATGAAACTTCTCCATTAAAAAGGATTCATCTCTTTTGTTCTGATTATAAAATTGATACACTCATTCCTTTATTGAGCATGTTGTTGCCCTGTGTTGTAGGGTTTATTCTATGTGCTGGAGCAGTGATTACTAGACAGGATCTGCCACCATGGAAATTACATTTTAATGGGAGAAAGAAGAAAAGAAATACTTAAGTGCACAATAAGTAAATAAGATAATTTCAGATTGTAATAAAGAAAGTGCTATAAGATATTGAGAGCAAGAGAGACCATAGGCTTGGTGTTTCTGGACTCTAGAGGGCAGGATGGTCAGGAGGTGCTGTCATCAGTGGAAGTTCACCATGCAAAGACTGGAGGAAGAGCCTTCAAGGCAGAGCAAACATTTATCGTAAGGTCTAGCTCAAACTTGGCACTAGGGACAAGGTAGCCAATGTGACTGAAATGTAAGGAAAAAGGGAACAGGGATGTGAAGTTGGGTTAGAGAGGTCAAGAGGGGACATAATGTCGAGCCTTCTCTCCAATGAGAAATTTCTAGTTTACTCTCATTCCAGTGGGTAGGCAAATCTTGCAATTTTAAGCAAGGGGTAAGGTGAGCAATGTGAAATTTACATATTAAAGTGATCATTCTGGTCCCTATAAGGACAAAATGAACTTATCAGTTGGATTCTACCTCAAGGGTAATTCCTGTACTAGTTTTGACTGTTGACACCAATACCACAGTAATTAGTTAACACCAGCTTGGCCTTAATAGTAGATCAATGGAGAGAAATGTCCCCAAATGGTTTTTTAATGTATTGTTTTATGTGACCTTTATTTCCACAGAAGTGCCTTAAGCTCAAGGGGAGGCTAAGTGGTTGGATTTTAGCCCAGCTGTTACACCTGTGTGCATAAGGTTTCTCTCCCTTTTTCCTTCCGCCTTTTCTTCTTTTGACCAGCTAAATGTATTTTCCTGTTTTTATGAGGAAATGATTCTTCTAGTAGCATAATAGTTTTTTTAAAAAATCTTGCTTTTTTACAATTAAATGCATTCTTAACATTGGTGGGGAGGTGCAAGGTTTCAAAAATCTTCCAAAAAGTCTAAAAAATCTAAGTTAGTATAAACTAAAACACGTAACACAGAAGAGAAGAGTGGGAGATAGTCTGGAGATTTAATTGTCAGTTCTCTACTTTGACAACTTTTCACTTCAGCATCCTTCACTGGCAAGGTTACCATTCTCAATTATCCCGTTTCCCTTGTGCTTCCTTGCAAGCTGTTGCTGCTTGGGGAGCAATTTCAAGGTTTCCTTTTCTGTGTGTATTTATCCTTCAGTTTCCTGTTTCTTTTTGCCTCAGCCTTTGCTGTTAAAAAAAATTCACTTAAATTTTGCTGTTTTTACAAGAGAATGTGACAATTCTGAAAGTGCCTTTGGACCTTGACTGTGGTGGAAATTTTTAAACTGAGACCTGTCGGTTAGCACATTGATAAGAAGGAAATGCCTCCTCTCTCGTGCTCTTATACAAGGTCAGGAAGAAATGTGCTGTTCAGCTTTTTTTTTTCCTTTTGGTTTTCTTCTTTAATATTGCCTCTTTGTCGACAATCCCCCATCACTCCCATTACACCTCAGTTTGTTCGAGTTTGATTGTTCTTTAAAAGTAATTTAGGATAAAATTTATTGCAGATCAGATTTCTCCTTTTTTCTTCTTTTCCATTTTACCTTTCTTTTTCCTTCTTTCACCCCTACCTCTTTTTCACATTATTATTCCTGTATGTCCTTCCCTAATTTCATCCTAAAGAGATGACACATGCTTGCTTCCTTCTCACATGACAACTACACAATATATTTGGCTCTAAGGCACCAGAAATGTATGGGACACAGTCTGTGTCTTGGACCAGGCCCTAGGTTTTCACAGATGTATGGGACACAGTCCCCATCTTTAGGGATCTTAGAGTGGAGGACGGAGATAAGGAAATGGAGAAATATAATACAGTGTGGCATGTGGCTGTTGTGCATAAAGAAGAGTGCTCAAAATGAACAAAAATAGGAATACTAACATGTATTCTGACCAATGAATAGGAAGTTAGCATTTTGAAGAGTGCATGGGGAATGGGATGGGTGGCTGATATGCTTCAGGTGACATGGAGGTGAGATTTAGCTGGAAGACATTGAGGAAATTTAGTAGAGTGAAAATATAGACTGTGAATGTATGTGTGTGTTGAAAGAAATGGGGAAGAGTGGCATGGAATAAGATTAGAGTCATAAAGAGTGAAAAATAAAATTTTAACCCTGATACAGGTTTTTATACCCTGCTAAGGGTTTTGGCCTCCTCCCTACCCCCACTCTGATGGTAGAGGGAATAGTGAAGGTATTAGTCATATGAATGGTGTCATAAGGTTATAGCTACATATTTGGCTACAGCATAGAAAATGCATTACATTCAGTCAACAGCATTTATAAGGCACTTAATAAGTACTAAATACTGCAAATATAGTCACGAAAAAGGCAGACATCGACCCTGACATTAGTTCCATAGGATCACAATATTGGTGGCAGGTAGTCCATCAGGAGGCTGTGGCCCATGAGAAATTTTGGTGGTCCAAACTGCAGTATTGCAATAGGGATTCAAATAAGTTTATACATGTAGGAGTTATTTAGGGAGGAGTATTAACAGAAGATGGTAACTGACTGGTCGGGGTGGGTGGTATGAGAGGAAGAAGCCATGAGTCTTTAGAGACTTCCAAATGTTGACCTACTTTCTGTTTCCCCTTTTAGTTTGAGTGCCTAGTGACTTTGTGGGTGTTTCCTTTCCCATATGTCTAGTTATCAGTTTGACCAGCTGTCAGTTTTGTCCTTTCATTTGGTGGGTACACAAAGGGATGGAAAATACAATGGATCATTGACCTTGTGGCAGAAGCCATTTTCTGTATGCAAGCCATTATCAAGAATTATGCAAAGCAGCTCTTAGTGTCAGATGAGTTTTGCTAGTCTGTTCATTCCTTTAGATGATATGCAGTATAATAACAATATTGCAGGGATTGGATATAAGCAGAGAGGCAGGATGACTGGAAAAATGAGAGGAAGTAGAATCTGATTACAAAGCTAATACTAAGGGTGCTAAGAGGAAACAAAGTCAGTAGAATGGAAGATTTTAAATGGGCATTTGGTCTACTGAGAGGGCCTACTCTACGAGATCATTTCTCTAAGAGGCTGCCTGAAGACACCCACATCCAGTGTTACTTTGTGGATAAAGATTTCTGGAAAATGCTGCACACTCAAATATGCCTCCTTTTTCAAAAACCTTGTTAAATTTGCTGAACCCAAAATTTCACAAATGTATTTGCCCCCTGCTTTTTATTAATACTGTATTAACATTCTGTGGAAATGACGCCTCCCGGGCATACCTAGGGAAATACTAGTCTAAACAAGTAATGATCATTGTAAGTGTTAGCAATTTATTGAGCGTTTATTTATTCTGTTGAATAGTGTTGAACTCTTTACATGGATTATGTAGTCTTCATACCAAGAACACTATGAGGTAGATATTATTATTATCCTTATTTTAATGACAACAAAAATACCCTGACATTAATTTGTCCAAAGTCACATAGTCAGTAGTCAGGGAGCTGCCATATTTTAAGCCAAGCAATCTAATCTAAAAGGTCAGACTTGTATCCTTTAGTACATTGTCTTGACATGTCGCAAGAGCAAGGTCCATGTAAGACTCGGAGCTGTTGGTGCCACTGAAACTCTATTCAGTTGTCTCGTGAGTGGGACTGTCTTCTCATGCACTCAAGGACCAAACATAACATGTAAATGACTGAACATTCACTAATCTCCAAGTCGTTGATTCCTTATACATGCCAACCAGTGGGCCAGGTGCTTCGCATGCATTGTTCCATGATACAAAAAGAAACTGAAGCAGAAGTTACAGAAACCATACAAGATCACACAATTAGCAGCCAGTAGGGCCTGGACTCAAATCCAACCAGACTCAGGAGTGAGTCCATGTTCTTGAACAATATTGCCTTCTCAACATCTGAATTAATGGGCATAACCTCCAGGCCAAGAATGTTAAGATATCTCTATATTAAACATGCATAATATTTATTTTTTTAATGAATTTATCAATATGAAAAACTCCACTTTGATATCAGTAGTCATATTTTTGGAGATGTGAGGTAACAGCTCCCTTAGAGAGTTCAAGAGGAATCAGACTATGTTTGGAAGTGACCTCATGAACTTGCAGTAGAACCAAGACAAAGGGCTGTAGGTCAAGCAACAATGGAGTTCAGTATAGGATCTAAATCTGAGAAGGCACTGAGTGACATCTGTTTTCTCTCCCTCATAAATAAATGCAGAATGATGATATTTTAATATCAGTTTTGCTTACCCCATTAGCAATGTTGTAGTTAATGTAGATAGAGATTTTAAGACTAGACAATTCTGGGTTTGAATTTTTATTCTATCATTAAATGTTACCTCAGGGAAATTTCCGAATTTCATCATCTGTGAAATGGGAATAGATATATGAACACCCTAAATTTGTTCTGAGGAGCAGTTGAAATAATGTTCTATAAATTGCTAGAGAAAGTAGGTGCTGAACTTTTATGACAGGTAGCTATATATTTTTTTATAACATTTCTTTGCTTTCCTGAGTTTTGTGGACTCAACTTGAAAACATTAAGTTGATATTTTTCTATTTGCCTTTCCATTTTTCTCCTACTTCTGATAAGTACAGCATAGTGGAGTCCAACAGCAGTAAAACATCTGTGTATCTCCAGTACTCAAGATGTACAATAAGAAAGCTATTGTACCAGGTGTTTTTTTTAAAAAGCACATTAGAAATAATAGATTTGGAGTGACTTTATTCTGTGTGGGAATTTACCTAACTCATTTTACCTAAACTGCTTACTCTGACCATTTGACTTGACACTGAAGATGAAATCTTTGGGGGAAAAAAAAAATGTAAAGATTTTTCAAACAACTGTACCTTGAATTTTGTGATTAAGTTAAATTTATATTTACATGGAGAGAAAAATGGTAATATTTCCCAATTGATTTAGGCCATTGTTAAATGAGTGAAGACTGACAGAGAACCTCTTTTATCTTTTGCATCATTTCAAGGTACTTTGTTTGGAAAATTTTGACTCTTTCTCTTTGTAGTTTATATACAGTGAACAGCATTTTAAGAAATGTAATTTTCAGGAGTTAAATATATTAACATGTTATGAAATCTTTAAATGTAACATAATTGTAATAGAAAAGCAATGGTTTCACATACTTAGGATTTTTATTATTTTTTATTTGCAGGATGAGTAAGAGATACTTACAGAAAGCAACAAAAGGAAAACTGCTAATAATAATATTTATTGTAACCTTGTGGGGAAAAGTTGTATCCAGTGCAAACCATCATAAAGGTAAGGTCTTCTGTTTTCTTTCTCAGCTAGCTGAAGGTGACTCCCTTTAACACAGACTATTGTGTTCTGTCTTCACCGGTCTATTCATTTTATTAGATATGAGCCTCTTTATGATTTCTTTAAGTAAAAATGCGGGGATTGTTATCCTTAATATGGCTTTGATAGGAGAAACATGATTATTTAAATGTTTCCAGAATAACTGCCATTTCTGCAAATAGTGTTCAAGAGCTTGGAATTGTGACTCTGGCTTTCCCCTGTCATTTACATTTTTAAGATAGTGATGTTAAAATGTTGAGTTGAGCTATAATGAAGACGAGTTTCAGACTGTAGTCATTCTTGTCCTGAAAAGCATCTTTAATGATATATATCTTAATTATATATGTATATATGTGTGTGTGCGTGTGTGTATATATAATATATGTAAGTTTCCCTACAGTGCTTTTTGAGATCATACTTCTTCATGCCAGAGTTCCTTTGTGACCACCATTTGGATCTACATCTAGTTTGAGATTTAGCAGGCTTAATTCTGCTATAGAACAGAATGAGAATATTTGTTTTATACTTGTGTGCTAAGCTTGACAGATCAAAATTATGTCCTTTCTGTTCTCTTCCCTGAGTAAAAGAGTCAGTATAATAATAACTACCTTTTCAAATGAATTAAAATGGGGTTATTTCTGAACAGTTCCTACCATAATCAAGTATTCATAACCTGAGAAGTCAATTTAGATTTTTCTGTGAAATATGATTTTACAGTTCAGTTCTCAGTCCTCCGTAAATTTTAGAGGTTAGGAACTTACTTTCATATTTTATTTTGGGGCGAAGAGGGAGTTAAGACTGCCTTGAATTCCGTAACACTTAAATCAGTTATACATGTACATTTAATTAGCATTACATGGAACATTAACACTAGGGAGAGGAAAGATGTGGTGAGGGAATGATGCCTATCAGACAAAATCTTTGCCCTGCGTTTAAGTCAAAAAGAGTCATCTTTCGAAATACGAGTTTTAGGAAGTGGCCCTTCATATTTCATAATCTTGTTTTCTCCCCACTGTATGTGTTTGTGTATATGTGTTTGTGATATATGCATTTATCTGTGTGTGTGTGTATGTATGTGTATATGTGTGTATATGTATACATATATACATATATATACACACACACACGCCGATCCACACATGAAACTTTATATTTTTTCATAATTGTTAAGTGCACAATTAAAAAGATGTGGAGCAGGACATTATTCTGCTTTTCCCAATTGGCAACAATGAACCAAACTTAAGTACAAAGTAGTGTTAAATACTCACCTTCTAAAAAAAGTTGCAAAACACCGGGCCCACTGCCTTGGGCTTAACAAGAAAGGACACATCATCCGTACTATCCTGAGATAGTTGCCCCAGTGCCCTTCCCAGTCTATAAAAAAGTGTAGAGGGGTGTGTGTTTTGGAGGGGCGATTTATAGTAACTGTGGTGGTGTCAGCCTGACAAAGCAAGGGTTCATGGTAAAGATGCTCTTTCATCCCCAAAGCTGAGTGATGGCGTATCTGAGAGAATCTCTTATAAAGACTGCCCCACAGTGAATATTGCATAAAATTCTTAAAACTACTGTTAAGAATTTTTAAGTTGTGTTATGGTCTATGCTACCTCCAAAACTAAGATCTTTTCTTACTTTTTGCCAAGAAAATACTTCTCGAATTTAGGAGAGTATACATTGTCTCAGAAAATCTACTTAAAGTGCCAACCCCAGTGCATTATAGAAGGTAAGGTTTGGTGCTGTCTCAGTTGTTCCATTTCCACCTGCCACTGATATTTCTGATGAAGATTTTAGGAAGGATTTCTTCATACTTCCCCCTTTCCTTTCTTCCCTTCTTTTCTTTTTTTTTTTTCCTCTCTGTATTCTCCATAGAAAATGCCCCTTTTGATTAAACTATTTTACACTAAAAAAGGATAATATACATGTACATTTTAGGACATGTTCATAAAAGAACACCAGTATGCTCACCACCCAAATGAGAAATATAGCATTTTTAAAATCTCTTGAAACAGGGTATGTCTGCCATTCTGACTTCATTCCTTTGCCTCCTTACTCAAAACAATCACTATTCTAGATTTTCTGAATATAATGCCTTCGCTTTTATTTGTAATTTCACCATGTACATATATGTCCAATGACATATAGCTTAATGCTGGTTGTTATTAAATTTACATAGTAATATTATACTGTGTTTTTCTATAATTCTCTATTTTTCTCAGCAATATATTTGTGACATTTATTGTAATTGATGGCATGTAGCTGCAGTTTATTCATTTTCTTTTTACTGTTGCTCTATATTTTATTATAAGAAGTCACCACCATTTACATGTTCTCTTGTTGAGTTGTCATAAGCAGTGCTGCTGTGAACACTGTCACACTTCTCTCCTGGTGCCTGTGTTCAGGGGTTTCTTGGGAGCACATTCCGAGGAGCAGAACCACTGGATCCAGGGCAGGAGAATCTTCAGTCTTACCAGATTAGGACTGATGGTTTTCCAAAGTGGTCGTACTAATAAAGTCATTCAAGATATTTCCTTACTATCTTGTCATCTGCTGTATCCATAGTTACATCTCTTCCTTATGCCTGAATAGTGCTCCTTTGTGTCATCTCTCTCTTTTCCCTGATTAGTCTCATCAGAGTTGGTCACTTTTATTAGTTTTCAAAGGACCAGCTTTTGCCTTTGTTGATCCACTCATTTGTACGTTCGTGTATTTCATTACTTTTTGCTCTTTTATGATTTCACTAATTTTTATTTATGTAACAAATACTTTTTATACTTAGTAATATATGCCAGGTACTTGTGGAGAAGTGAAACTTCCCTAGGTTTCTCAGTGCTCCTGTAGAAAGCCCCAGCCTCCTGAGACTTTTTTTTTTTTAATTTTATTTTATTATTAGTTTCAAGTATACAGTACATTGGTTAGAACATTTATATAGTTTATAAAACCATCCCCCTAATTGCTCTTTCTCTCCTCTGGCTCTCCACTAACTGCATTCCCTATACTGAGCACATACCCTGAGGATTAGATCTGTAGTCATTTGTGTAATTAATTGTTTTGATTAAAAAGGAGACTATCTCCCCAAGAGGGCTAACTGGTTGCAGCTTAAATTAGGCCTCGGGTAGGGTAAACTCTCAAGGTGCCAGAAAGGGCACTATCTGCCCTTGGAAAGATGTATTTTACATTCTAAAAGGTTAGAGAGAACCTAGGATCCTTTCCAACTGATCGATCTCAAAGGAGCAAAAGATTTTTTTTTTTCTTTTTCAGAACGGGAATGACTATCTCTCTCTTGCATGTAGTGGGAAAAAATCCATGTTCTCTGTTACTCTCCTATACTTATGTAGCACATTTGACCTGGCTTTCATTATGGGTAAGGCTTAGGACAAGAAAGGCTATTCACTTATATTTTTATTGTGAGCAATTAATAAGAAATCTGTCTCTGATCCAGAGCATCTTGTGAGAGTGTTCAAGATAAAAATAATAAACATGAATATTAAAAACCCAGTATTGTAAGAGGTTTATAGCAATCAACTCATTTAATCCTCATAACAATCTTAAGGTATGTACAATTATTAAAAATATTTTACAGATCAGACTGAAAAGAAAGGTTAAATTTGTATAAGGTTGCCGAGGTAGTAACTATTAGAGGCAAGAATCAAATCTAGGTAGTCTTGTACCATATGACATATATTACTAGTAGTAAATTTTTATTTATACTGTTTGGAGTTTAGTTGACTTCCTGAATCTGTGGATTGGTGTCTTTAATGAACTTTGAAAAACATTCAGGCATCATCATCTCTCGCAATATTGCTTCTACACCACTATCTTTATTAAACTAGGACTCTGGTTAGGTGTATGTTAGCTTTCTCTTTCTGTTCTCCATGTGTTTCAGTCTTTATATTTTCCACTTTCAAGTGTCTCCATGCATTATTCTGGAATATTTATTCAGATCTACTTTCTACCACACTAATTCTGTGTTCTCTCTGGCATAATCTGCTTTTTAATCCATGTAAATGTTAATTTCATCTATTGTATATGACTATACATACTTTTTTCTTGTAAATTGGCTTGGCTTCAGATATATTTCTGTCCTCATTTTCATTTTGTTTTATACATTATATAGATATCAAACTATATTGTATATCAAATTGTTACATAAATAGTTTGATTTGATGATTTTATTTTATGAAATTTTGGCATTTTCTTCCTGGTGACTCTTACTCATGATACTTTATTTTAGGGTTTGTGATTTTTAAAATTTTTGTTGGGTAATGCTCATCATAAGCATATTTGTGAGAATTTTAAAGGCCTATGCTTAGGATGCACTCTTCCAGAGATGATTTGCATATGCCATGTGTCTTGGGTATAGTTCCCTAGAAGCAAGGCCAAGTCAGGAATTCTCATTGATGTTATTTATTGAAAGAATGCTCTCAGGAAGAGAATGAGGGTAGCAGGTTAGAGCAGGAGGTAAAAGCTAAGCACAAATAGAGTCTCAGCTGGAGAACAGCCTGGTCAGGTCCTGGGGAGTCTCTGAAACATAAATCGCGCCACAGAGTTGGTACTTTTTTGAAGCAAGAAACAGCCTCTTCTGCCCTTGTGTCCATTTGTCATTGGCTGTTGACCTATATCACCCACGGGAGGGAAAAACCTTCCTGGGGAAGTGACCCCTCTTTAGCAGAAGGTGAGTCTCCAAACAAGGGAGGAGCTGGGAATTATGATCTGCTAACATTTACAGCAAGGGAAGGAAAGGTACCAGTGATAAAAATGGATCTTGGTAATGAATCATCAGCTATATTCCATCATAGTTTACTCCTTATTCCCCTCAGATCTGCTTGCTTCTCACTTAAGCTCAATCCAGCCAAAGCTTATCAAAGATTCTGGTTAGTTAGAATTTACAAGGAAATGTATTGAATAGGGATAGTGAGATCCCCACTAATGTAGTTGGTACCAAGACCATTATCGATACTCATTTTCTGCCCACTCCCCTAGCCATTTTAGATTTCCCTCTCTTTAGCACTTCTGCTTTTAAAGAGGCTTGCTGTATGTTTACCCAGGCTTCATACCTGAGGATTCTTAGCTTTGGATTATCATGCTCTTGATGCTGTGGTTGTTGTATTACTATTTAAAATTATAACTGGCATGGGATACCAAGAATGCCCCAGTGGATCATCTGAGAGCCTAACATTCTTCCTGCCCCAGTTCATGATCATTAGGGTCATTTGTCCCATAAATATCTAACTCCTTTTGTTTTTGCTGATCTATGGGGCTGACCAGGCCCCAGCTGTAGCTTTATATCTAGCAGGAGTTTACTGTTTCCCATGGCAAAGCTTTCCATTTCTGAGAACTAGTACTCCTAGTCTCATAGTCTATGATAGTTTTCACAGGAATATTTAGACGGATAATTCCAATAGAAAATTTGTTTTACTCAGTAATTTTCAAGTACATACACTAAGGGCTGAGGATATACAGTACATAAAAAAGGCAAAATCTTGTTTTTATGGAGTTTTGTTTCAGAAGTGGAAAGATAAATAATAAAAAGAAAAATAAAACAGTTTTATATAAATGCTATAAAAAATGGGGAAAAGACTAAAAAGTATTCAAGAGAAATTATAATTTTTATTTATTTTTTTTTAGGTGAGGCAACCCTTGGTTGACCTCACGGATTTCAAGGACCTTTCAGCTTACAATCCTTAATTTTTTAATTTTTTTATGCCTATGTCACCTGGTCTTCCTAGGTGGTCTCCTTCTGAGTACTAACCAGGCCGAACCCTCCTTAGCTTCCAAGATCAGACGGGATTGGACTTGTTCAGGGTGATATGGCCATAGACGAGAAATTGCAATTTTAAATAAAAACCTTTGGGCGAGACCTAAAGTTTCCAATAGAGCCAGTCATGAATATACTTGAGAAGCAGCGCAGCAATAAGTATGAATGCTTTCAAGTAGGAGCATGCTTGGGGACCATGCGGAATGGCCAGAAGGATGGTGTGCACAGAGGAGAGCATGAAAAAAGGGAGAGGTAACAGATTAGGTCATTACAGAACAGGTGAATGTAGGAGATGAAAGAACAGAATAAATAGCTCTTCAAAATACCAATGCAATGGCATTGTACTCTCAAGGGCAATCATATGCCGAATTGTGTTATTCTGTTTTTAAAACATGATATAAAAACACCTGTGGAAATCCAGGGCATTTGGATTTGAAAAATGAGTTATCTAAAAATCAGAAAATGCCACCTGCTTAATAAAATCTTCTGGGCTTTGGGAGCTAAAAATCCCTCACACACAGCACACGCGTTTATTTCTCAAACTGCCTCTGAGCTTCAGTCCTGCATTCTCACAATTGTTTCGAACTGGGCATTTTGGGAAGGGATAGTGATTACTTCAGAGCATTGCGACACTCAGTCAGAAAGTGTAAGCAGTATTTCCCCCTTGGAAGCAATTATATTAGGTACAGTTTTAGATATTGGGGATCAGAGAGGAAACATTTCAGTTTAGGACTCCAAGCTCCCAACAAAAAAATATATTCGTTAATCTCACATGGCTGATGTATTTTCTTGCCTTTTCTTCCTCTACCCATCATCACATCCAAACTAAATCTTAAAAGAATGAGTTGTCATTGGATATTTGTGTTGGAAAAAGATCTGTATTAGAGTGAACTATACAGATAAGGTGTATACACAAGATATACACCAAAAAAAAAAAAAGTTCACTTGATTAGCTAAATTGAATATGTTATGTTCATTGTCATACAAAGTAATTACTAATCTGAGTTGAAACTTTTGATTAAATGGACTTTTTTCTCCCCCAAAGAAAAACAAAAATTTTAAATAAGATGATTTTTAGTTCAAAGCCTAGATGAGAAAGCAGTCATTTAAATTTTTTGGTAGCTCTTTATTTGCTGATTGGTTCTTTTGATAGTTTGTTCATTTATCCAATTGACTGTTCAGGAGACAAAATATATTTTGAGTATATATATTGTGAGTGTCTGTTAAGTGTTGGTCCAGTTCTGGAAATATAAGTGACCAAAACAGACATGATTTATGCCCTATGGAGCTTATGGTATAGTTGGGAAGAAATCCATTAATCTGATAATCAGACAAATATTTAATTATAAATGGCATTACAGTGCTATAAAGATAAAATTTCAGGATAAGAGTATATAAACTATAAATGGATAGAGAGGGATCATGGACGTCTTTTCTAGGATCTGAAAAGGGAGTAAAGTTATGTAGACATAATTCTCTGGAGCTAAAAGAAGTCAGTCTCTGGAGGGCCAAAGGCAATGAGGGATTACCGTGTATAGTTAGCCGAGAGAGGTAGGTGGCTGGGGCAGGTCCTTTGGGGCCATGTCCAGAATGCTGGTTTTCTTACAGTTAAAATTTTAATCCAATTTTGCTAGGATATTACTAGGTTCTCCTAGGCTGATTTGTAGCCAAATATGACGTACATTGAAGTTTAAGAACCCTGATTTATAATTCACACTGTTTTAAGGACCCTGTTTATTGAAACAATTGGATTAAAAGCCTAAGGAAAAAAAATGGCTATGACATAAACTGACTCTATTTTGGACTTTTAGCAATACATTGTATGATACATTTTGTTGAATTTTCAAAATAACATGTTTATTTGAGAACTTTGGTAAGAAGGAAAAATATCAAGTAGAGAAATCAAGTCATACATCATTCTTCCACATAGAAATTATTAGATAGCATTTGGGCATATTTTTTAAATCTAGTTTAATTTATAAACATATTAAACATATTTGAGATCTTGATGTGCACTCACTTATCTAATTATTCATACATTTATTTACATGGACTCGGTATGAGAGAGACTGTGCTGTTCAGAGCTGATGATTCTGCTTTAATAATCAGATAAAGTTCCTGTTTTCCTGGAATTTACCTTTCCACATCCTGATTTTTTCTTCTCTTTATTTTAAGATATTTCACTCACATTTACAGAATAGTGCATAACAACTGCAACTACCAACCAGGACAAGAAATAGAATATTGTCCACTCCTCAACGGTCCTCATTCCTTTCCCCCGTTTCAGCCCCTCCTCCCACAGAGGTACCACCTTTCCTGAATGCCTATGACTGAACAATAGAGTATTGTTTTGTCATGTTTTTTAATTTTGTAAAAATGGAATGCTATTATGGACATTGTTTTTTTCAGTGTGATTTGCTTTTTACTGTCAACATTTTCTCTTGAGATTCATTCATGTTGTGCTGTAGGATCCCCTTGTATGAATAGACTGTGATGTATTTATCTTGTACTGTTGATGGATTTGGGTCTTTCCAGTTTGTTGTTATTGACAGTGCTGCTGTGGATGTTGTTGTATGTGTGTTTTGATTTCCCCAGGGTACATTTCAAAGAATGGAACTTAATAGGTCATATGATATGCACATGTTCAACTTCACTTTTTTTCCCCACTTAGCAGTAAAATTAGCAGTAAATGATGTGTGCTTATACTATATCTAAAAACTATCCATAAGCACATATTTTAATAGGAGCATGA
This sequence comes from Eonycteris spelaea, assembly GCA_003508835.1. Taxonomy (NCBI): domain Eukaryota; kingdom Metazoa; phylum Chordata; class Mammalia; order Chiroptera; family Pteropodidae; genus Eonycteris; species Eonycteris spelaea. Next base: position 5,392,719 of record PUFA01000070.1, read on the forward strand.
AACATAGCATATACCCTAAATTACTTAAGGAAATCTTCATTGTTACATTTTTTGAGGTTTTGTTTGTGAATACTAATAGTAAAACATGTGTAAAATAATTTTTGTTTACATTTAATATTAATTAAATTTATTAATACATTCTGTTCACATTTAATTTCTTTATATAATTAACAAAAGAATTTCTGAGGTCAAAGATTGAAATGGTTACGTTCGTATCATTCAACACTCATTCAGGAAAAAGGAAATAACACTTGGGTAGTTAAAATTAGGGAACTGGTTACAAAAGGGCTGAAGAAAGAAACAGGGAAGCGTGATACTACCACCCAGACGTTGGTAACTGCAGAAAGCTATGACTACCCCTCGACCTGGAGCAAAAGAAAAGCAGTATTACCCAGGGTTCCTGATCGTGTTTGCTGCTGAGTTTGCTGAAGAGCTGCTACTGCTTTAGGAATTACTTCCACTGGCACTGAGCATGCAGTCTGGAACCAATTCTGTCTTGAAATTGCAAGAGCTTGGGAGGCTGAATGCCTGTAGACTCTGCTAATGCTGCTAAAGCCCACAGGCATCTACATTATCCCCCTTAGCACTTCTTAAGCCAGAAGCAAAAAAAAAAAAAAAAAAAAAAAAAAAAAAAAAAAAAAAAAAAAATGACTTCTTCATTCCTTCAGTCTTCCATTTGTTATGAGTACCTTCTTTCAAGAAGCAAACTCCAGGATGAGATTCAGTGTGTAAGAAATTTTGAGGGAAAACACTTTTGAAGTACAAAGGTGGAGGGAGCAGGAGTAGATAGAGGCGAATCTTCAGATCTTGAAGAAACTCTGTGAAAGAAGAGAAGGTAGGGAGGAAGGTGGGTTGAATAGGAAGAGCCTCAAACTTCAGCACAGTTTTGAAAAAAGTCTTGAACCTTTGAGCAAAGCTTGCCCACTGGAGAGAGTTTAACAACGGATAGGCTGTAGTATTCGTGCCACGCTCAGGCACTGATTGGTAGCAGCCCAGGAAAAGTGTGGCCTTGGAGTGAGCCTGTGATGCATCCACAGGTGCAGCAACTGGAGGCCATCAGTCAACTATGTTCTTTGCAAGGTTCTTTTGAGGGAGATTTAAGCACACATCTTTATGGTTGCCACTCTATGGGCAGAATCTAACTAGAAACCAGATGGAAAGGGAGTCTTAGATATCTAAGTATCTAAGCTTTCATTCTCCTTCAAAACAGAGAGGAATACAGAAAGATAAATACTGAAAAAGAAAATGACAAATATCTGTCATGGGAATATTTATACATATCGTCTAATTACTTTTTATTCCCTTCCAGAGGCATATAAAACTTTTCATTTCACTACTCTGAACACAGTGGCTACTAATATTGCTTCCTCATGTGTATCCGGTTGGAATTCTGTTCTCAGAATATCGGTAGGACATTCTGAAGGTATGGCTGGTTCCACTAGTCCCTGCCTCGTTTCTGCCTCATGTTTGTGGAAACTGCTTCGATGGGCACTAGATACATGCATCTAATTTTGGACTTGGTATGGCTTCTATTCTAGGTATTTAAGACATTTCTATCTTCTTCCGGATCCTGCTGCCAGCTAAGGCAAGGGAGAATACTGTTATCCTTCTGGTTTTCTGTTTGGCCTCTCAGAGCAGCTGCTGTTTGATTCCGAAGGCTCAGAAAGCATTCCTAACAGCATGCCTCCCCATTCCACAGCTTGTTCTTGCTCTCTTCCTACTTGTTCAAGCCAGAGTCTTTGGAGTCATTCCTGACACCTTTCTTGCCATCTTACCCAATCACTTGTAAAATTCTATTCATTTTAATTCCTAATTGTCTTTCAAATTTGAACATTGTTCTCTACCTCCATGGCCTTAATCTTCTTGAAATATTGCTGTTTTCCCCTTACTCGAATTTCCCAACTCTAATCAGGTGTACACACAGCTGCTGAAGTGAATTTTTAAAAATATATATTTGATAATTTTACTTCTCTATTCAGAAACCTTAAGGTAAAGTTCGAAACTCGTAACATGGTTGACAAAGCCCTGTGTGATTTGTCTCTTATCCTCTTCTTAGGTACCTTCTCTTTTACTCAATATTATATGGGAATGTTGTCTTTTGCAGTTTCTTGAAGGTGCTGTGCCCCTTTACACCATATTTATCTCTGTGCTTTTTGCATTTTATTGCTTTGTCTAGCTAACTGTAGGCCATCATTCAGGTCTATAATCTCCTTCATAAAGCTTTTCATATCCTTTTTAGTTAGTTTCTCTGTTATATGATCATATAGAACCTTACACCCTTTATGTCTCTTATTACTATTATAATTAATTATTTGTATAATTATTTCTTTTTAAAATTTTATTTATTATTATTTATGCCTATAACACCTGGTCTTCCTAGGAGGTCTCCCATCCAAGTACTAACCAGGCCTGAGCCTGCTTAGCTTCTGAGATCAGACAAGATTGGGCACATTAAGAATGCATTGCTGTAGTCCCTTGGAATTTTAATAACACAGATGGATATACTATATCTGTTAATGTGCTATGTGTATATCTGTGATTTATAGATAAAGAGAATTAGATGTTTTCACTTCTCATGAACCAGTTTCCACCCCATCTTGGGTCACCTTTGTTGAAAATGCATGACCCAGAAGTAGTCAATTTTTGTTACTATGTAGTACCTGTTTTATAATACCACTATTCTTTTCCTGCCATTAATCATCATTTATAAAAATCCCTAATAATCTATCAAAATAACAGACCTCAAGGGCTTCAAGGACCTAATATAATCCACTAGATCAATAATTTACATTTTATGAGTTCACATGACAAAATATTTGAGGGGGTAAGTTCTTTCATATATCTTAAAATTATACATATCTTTCTATGAGTGTCATAAAAATCAGATGCTGGCCTACTGAAGTACTTAAAGTTTTGCTCAATTACACCAGGCTTTTAGTCTTGGTCATGTGAATGCCTTTCTTATCAAGTCATTAAACCATACTGTTCTATAATTTTTATAATACAAGTTGTCAGGCCACTGGAAATATTTTTTTTATTTCTTCTATGGTTTCTATTTTTTCATAATGTGAGTTCCATTTCTGTATCATTAATGTTTTGGGTGGCTCTATAATAGAAAGTCATTTACTTAGTAATTCAAATCTGGTGATGATACTTGGATTTAATAAAATGAACAGGACACAAGACTGGATATTCAATTACTAAGCAAAATGACTGCTTAGCTGATCACTCACGATGAGCATGTCTACTTTCCCAAATAATTTGTTTATTATTTCACAATGAGTATGGGAGACTGCATATGTAAGATAAATAAATTGAAAGACTAATTCGAAATGGTGCTTAAGATACTTATATGATCAGAGTGGTGAAAAGAGAAGAGAATTTAGAGTCATGAGAACTTAGAGTTTGAGCCGAATGCCCTTGGGTGAAATACATTACCTCTGAATTTTTATTTTTTTTAATCTATAAAGTAGTAATAATCGGTGTTAATTGTCTTAAATCAGCTTGATATAGAGATAAAAGAAAAATGATAATACATAGGAAAGAAAGTGCCATAACATATAAGTTGTTATAATTTCTACTATATGCAGAAATTGAAATTTTACTGATAATACTTTTATAAATATTGATAGTTTTGAAAGGCATTTCTTGGGAAATAAAATTAAAGTTTGAGTGATATAGGGAACCATTTCTTGCTTTTGAAATATACAATACATATAATAATTAGCTCCTTAATGTTTTGCCCACGCATGAAGTTAATATTCTTTTCCAAATATGTATCTGTGGGAGTATTTTGAGGAAACTGAGCATTACCTCTTAGTAGGAAAAGAATCGAGCTGTTTTATAATGTATTTTTAAGTTATAACTAGTTCACCGGAAGGTTAATGTTGAGAAAATCAATCAAACGAACATTTTTTTTTTTTCTGATTTGAAGCAAATTGCATTGGAGTTATAAAGAGAAATGAAACTCAACTATAGATAAAAGTGACAGCTCCACTAATAGAGGATTCAGGGAGAAAACATGTTAGCATGCCATTTTAATAAGTTATTAGGTTATTTGTGTAGTAGTTATAGCCTGTGTGTTATTTTCTAACTCTGTAAATGTCTTATCTCAAAATATATATTACCTAAGTACAATCACCCTCACTGTTGTTGTTTCTAATATTGTTATAAAACACTATAGCAAATACTCTTCTAGAATGCTAGCGCCAGGAAGACCTTGAGGTCAAAGGCAGGGGAAACATTTTTTTTCTTAGATATAATATTTTTTCATGTATATATATGTATATATATTGCCAAAATAACATTAAATCAACTTTGTGAGTTCATTTAAAAAAAAAAAAAATTCAGTCTTCTCAGATCAGGCATGTTGATATGTGAATAATTATAACCTAACTTCTACACTTTACATATAATGGGCTTTTTCAAAATAATTTATACATATCAAATATTGAAGACAATTAATTTTCAGAAATGATATCAAATTCTCATTGGTTTCTTTCCTTCCAAATATTTTGTTTCCTGCTAATTTATCATTTATTTATTCAAAAATATGTCAAGTATTTATTTTATGCTAGAGACACTACTTAGGCACCAAGACACCTTTAAATGAATTAGATAATTGTGCTCTCAAGGAATTCACCCACTAAAAAACACCCACAAAACACACTTGTGTAATAAAAGTGACCACATCAGTCTTCAATAAAATCTGACCTTTTCAAAAACAGATAAGGACAAGCATGTGCATATGCATAATAACAACAGCTGGAGAAATACAGAGACAAGTCCATCTTCGTGTTGAAAAAAATTAAAATTACTAGGAAGTGCATAAGTCTGTATCACCCTGAGAGGGTCAGTGAAAATAGGAGCTGACATGTTGTAGTGGATGAGTAAAGGACTTGTTTGGGAGGGAAAGTGTAGGTGGCTGAAAGGCAGCTAAGAGAAGTATGAGAAATCTGTGGGGCAGTAAGAAGTAAAGGATGACTGCAAGCTATGATCACAAAATAAATTGTTTGATGAAATACCCTTGGGAGATGAACTGGAGTCTAGTTTTAGAGTAACAGCTTGAATTAGGAATTGCGCAACTTTCACCACTTTAACAGTTGTCAAAATCTCCTTGCATTTTCATGGAAGACATTAAATGCCTCTATCAAAATGTGACTCTCAGAGCTGTCTTTGGTTAGGCAGTTGTTTCAGGTTGTAATTCGAGTTCTCATTTCATCACAAATCAATTAAATTTTAATTGAAATAATATTTAATTTAATTTCATCGAAATAAAATTCAAGTTACATAAAGACAATATCTCTAATCAAGTCAACCTTTGTATCATGGAAACATTTAAAAACAGTTGTTTATGGTTTTCTATCTTGAATTTGTTTTGGGGTTTTGATTTTATTTATTGGAGTACAGAGTTCTCAAATAAACTTTTAAGAAATTTTCTCATTAATGAAAATGCTGCATCACCTTGGTAAAAATACTAGAATGATTCCCTACTCATCTTTCAGAGGTATTTTTGAACTTGAATCTAATCATTTAGAAAAATATTATTGGAAATGCAAAAGTATATTTGATCAAAAGAAAAATTGAGCCCCAAATCTTAATAATGTGAAGAAAATATGCTAAGAAATATGGGAGGTCAAGCCACAATAATATTTACAACACATTAATAAATATAGAAAAATGTCTACCATTTGGTATTTCAGACATGCAATGACAGCACCTGTGAAGATATTCTATGATCTTACTATTGTCCAGTCCTAGGATGACCATTTTCAAGACTGACTTTTTTTTTAGCTGAAGTTTGATATTTCAAAATGAGCATGGACTCCCAATCTGTGCTATAAATATTTTTATTTCAAAATGTAGACTGATAGTACTTTTAATATTATCTTGTAAAATGGACTAAAAACTTATTTTATATAATGAATTCTGTGCTTAGTTCAACATCCATTTCATTGTAGTGTTAGTGAAGAAAATTTGGTCTTGTAAAATGAAGTTAGGCAACCATTTATTTGATAGGAACATCCTGGACTCTTTCCATGTTGTGTGTTGTACGTTTTGTATTTTTAGAGAACCTTGTTTTGCAGATTTTTTACTGTGAGTGCTGGTGGTAAAGGACTTTAAACTTCAGAGTTATCAAATGATCATTTATGCCCCTGGATCCACAGAAGCACTTTGAAATATTAGATTGTAATTTTGAATGCTGAGGTATTTTCTTTGAAAATGAGTAATCTTCCCAGAAGAGTACTAACCTGGCTCATCCCTCTAGGGGATTTTCTTTAATGTCTCAAAATCTCTTTTTTTCTCTAAGCCTTAATACCAACTCTGTGTAGGGAAAAATTCTGTGCTAAAGATCCTGTTCTTGTTAATAAAGCAAAAGTTGACTGTGGAGTCAGTCACATGTTTCATGATAGGATGTTTCAAGGTCTCTATGTCACTTTTCCTGTCCTTACAAGACAACGAGAAGCTTTGGGCTTGGGATATTGGGTGCTAGAATCTGGAGGTGACCAAACCCTGGAGCATGTTTGGAATAATTTCCTTTGAATTTTAGATTGTCTGGATTATATTAACAAATAAATACACACTGTTTGTATACTTCTAAGTTTTGTGATACTGCCAGATGAGATTGCTTTGTGGAGTGTTTGCAAGGCAGGCAACACTATACCATCTAGGGATGAGAAGACAGCCAGTTACCCATCAGACAAAGATGATTTTCTGTGAGCTAATAATGGATTCTCACATGGCTAATAATTGTTCATGAGTCATGCTTTCTAGTTAATTTGTTACTTCTCTGTAACTGTGTTTGTGATATTTTGTTGAAGTGCAGTGACTTCTTTTTTTCACAGAACAAAATTATTTCTGTGTACTTTCATTTCAAATTAGATCATAATGGAAATCTCTGGGTGTAATGAGCTTTAAAATTCCTTTTAAAAAAAAGATCCATTTTCACCTAAATTATTATTTAGGACCTTAATCTTGGTAATATAAACTTTTGTTCCTCAATAACCATTAGAAAGTATGTATAAAATGCTGCCTTCTTTTGTGCTATTATAGCAATAAGCAAAACTTTTCCTTCTGTTTTGACAAATGACTCCATGTTTACGATTCAGTTCTGTATATTGAAACGTTGAAACTATACTTGACCAGACTTCAGTCTTGGTGAAAATGCCTTGAAACATTTTTTTTCAGAAAATCACTTAGATAAGAATCTTTTACAAACTGGAGATGTTTGCCACTCGGTGCCAGTCGTATGCTCAAGGTTGCGGTATTTCTTTATTGGCTAAAATATAAAAACAGTTTAACGTGGAATTCTCATGGAGTCTCATTTAGCTGTTCTAGGGAAAATTATTAAATGAATAATGAGAAAGTACAAGTTTATAAAACTCTCATCATTTAAAGTACACTCTACTGCAATAATCTACATTTCTACAGAAATTATTAAACCCTTTTAGAATTACTTCTTATAAACCAGGTATGTATTATTTTTCCAGTACTATTGACACAACATTTTCTCTTCTCAAGTAACCAATTAACCCAGAATTTTCAGGATTAAAAAAATACTTAGGGGTCATATACTCTAACTACTAATCAATGCATGACTCCCTTCAATAATACTCCTGGCCAGTCTTTAGCTTTTTCTCTATATTACCACAGCTTGCTACTTCACAAGCTCACCTATCTCATTTTTTGAAACATAAAATTTGAACTTGTTTGAAAGGTCTGTCTCATGTACTTATATATATGAGCTTATTATGTTGTATATATGCATCTACTTCCATAATTAAAAGTAATAACATATGCTGAATAACTTCAACTAATTAAAAATAGATAACAGGGAATCACATGATTATTCCTTTTGTGCAATGGTCCCGTAAATATTTTCAGACACCTGTCTTCTCTCTTATTTAGACCTCTTCGCTTTAGAATTAACATCTTCCAACTTTTTCAATTAACTTTCAAAAAACAGCCTTTTACCTTTATGATCCTTTGAGCACTTACCTCTGTGTATTACATATTAAATATGGACTACCTAAAGTAAAATAAAATGGGAAACACAATGTTCTGAATTTTTTCTCTTTTTCTGCCGTTGTTTGGTCAATCTCACTTTTCTGGCTTCTCCAAATATAATTTTCCCAGAGTCCCACTGCTTTCTAAACAGTGTACCAACTTTAAGAACAGAGTAAAATAGAGTAATTCAGCAAATAGACTTAGGGGTCTCAGATCTGTAGTAATAGGCAGAAAAGATTTTTCTGAAGTAATCTTCTATGATTGCCCTCTTCTTCCTCATGTGCTTTGTGAGGTAAACTTTGTTCTGAAGTTCTCCTGCAAGGCCTAACGAACATATTCGGATACAAAGGCAACCTTTCCCGTAGTCTCTCTTTCCACATGGGATTAATATCAGCTCTCCTCTGCATGTGGGTTCCTTCTTCCTTCAGCGGACCTGCTCTGTTCTCCATGCATATGGCCACTCATCAGCTCTCAGGTTTATACAGTATTTCAATAGCAGTGAAAATTCCTGAGGGATGCCCTAATTGTGGCTTGGGTATAAATATGAGTTGTATAGGGCATTGCACAGGGAAAGAATGTCTTCTGCAGTGTTGAGCAGCTCTTTGGTTTGCCCCACTCTGTGGCTACTATTTTTGTTTTTTTCATTTTTGATGAAATTAAAATGTCGTAAAATATTTAGGACTTTTTATGCTTTGAGATTTCTGAAAAATTAAGTACCATCCGATTTTCCAGTCCTAGAACATATGTTTTAGTTTGAGTTCTAGAAGGTATTTCACTGAATCCATTGAGCCTTGACATAAGAATCCTCTAAATGGACTCTTTATAATCTTACAAACCTGAATAAACTCAGGTTCTCAACATGACCTCTTATTCTTCATACATATTTATGCATTCTATTGTTTGGAAATTGAAAATTTCAGACATTTCGGAGGATTTGTACCTGATACCAAGAACAGCAGAGTTCAACTTTTAAAAAAGTCAAGAAGACACTGCTGAAACAGCATCTGCAGTTAGAACGAAGGTACTTAGTGGCATGTGAGATTGGCCATTTGACCTCCCCCAAACAAAGAGCAATGTACCCCATGTGGGAGGAGCTCTTTAATTGAGCAAACTGGACTATATTTTGTTTTCTTCTTTTTCCTCCTATCCTTGTTCCCTGTGTGCTTTAGAAACCAGTGTAGGTGACTGATTCATTATATGGTGTAAAGTATGATTATTTTATACACACTTTTGAATCATGAGCAAAAAAAAAAAAAAAAAAACCATGGCATTAAACCCCTCTGGCATTTTCTTTAAAGTTTAAGTTTTATTTGGCACAGACCAGTCTTTATATTGAAATTAAGGAACTGAAATCATGACTTGGTTAATCCAGACTCTATCTGGCCTACTACCTTTCTTTATCATCTTTCTGACCAATTTGGATACCCTATTTAGCAGCCAGTTGGTTTTTTAACTTTCTTTCTACTCTTTGAATCAGCCTGGTTCTTAAGAAGTGTACTGGCTTGAAACAGGTTCTTCTCAAATAGGAAAAGAAGTCTTATTTTGACTATTCAAACTTTGAATAAAAGGAGTAGCCTTGGGCCTAATATAATGTAACTGTTCAGCCACGGTCTGCTCTCACTGTGTTTGTACACTGTCCATGGTAGGTATAGTGCTCATGGACCATGTTTACACTGGGCTTCACGTGCTGCTACAAGCAGACTGTGGCCTGACCTCTCTCTAGTGTTGATACTTGCTTCAGCAAAAAAAAATTGCATATGTCTAATGCCCTTCATACATTAGGTACTCCATGAGTCTTTGTTGAATTAAAGAGGCTTTGTATCAGTATAAGGTATTTTTACAACTAGGGATCTTGACTCTTTTATACTGATGGTTGACCTTGATTAGCCTTGATTTCTGTCACGTCTATAATTTTTGGCTTCTGACTGCTGACCTTGCCCTAACTTAAGTTCCAAATTTCCCACATGACTTCCGCTTCTGGTCTCTCAAGTGTCTGTCTACCACCATCCTTACTTTCCTACTATCTTGGTATGACAGTCTCAGAAGAGAAACTGAATTAAAACCCTATAGAAAAGAAACAGGTTATTGTTTTCCTAGAAGGTTGGTCATAAAAATAGTACATTTTTTTTTGTTTGTTTAACTGAAGTTCTTGAATATTTAAAAGAGTGAAAGACCTTTAAGAAAAGAAAAAGCCTGAAAAATTTCTAAAGTATAGTAGATACTGAAGATAACAAGCTGCTTGGGAGTTACCTTAGAAACACAGAAAATTCTGTGGCAACTGGTATCAAACTGTTTTGCTCTACACCTGAGATTTTTTTTTGTCTGGCTCATTCGTTCTGTCATCTCTCAACTAGTTCCTTTTAGTCAGAGTTCTTTTCCTAGAATCTGTGCAGCTTTTTGTCTGCTCTTTGGTTGTAGGGTGTATTTTGCAAGGTATCATGTATATAAAATTAAAGGAAGGTTCGTCAAGGAACAATGGAGGTAGATGTTTAATATATACAGCATTATAACCTAGGTAGATTTAAGAAGTTTTAAACTATGTGAGATTGCTTCCTTGTGTCAGTCAAACTGACTGGTTGTGAAACATGCCAAATAACATTATCACTGATTTATCACACTCTCGATATAAATATGCAGGCACAGTGAAATACAGAACTGAAGCACTTCAGGCACATATATAAAAATAGACTTTAAGCATAGTAAGTCAGAATTAACCTAAAAATGCCACTGCATCCCACTTCACGATACGCCGAGTCACAACTCTGTGCTTTTGTTAACTTGGCTACTGCAACTTTGCACTCAGGTTTGAATCACTGCCCCTCTGCGAACAGCAAGATCTTACTCCTCCATTATTGTCTCTGCTAGCCTTGCCCCTTCCTGAGTTCTCTGCTTTAGACATCCTGAGAGCCTGACCCATGGATATTCCATATGCTCTTACAACTCTAGGTTTTTGCCTGTAAATCTCCTTCTACCTGAAATCTTTTCCTCGTGTCAATGACAGATTTGCCTAGTTATTGCCTTCTCATTTTTTTTTAATGCTAATTCTTATTTTTCTCTTCCCTTCTTAGGCAGCAACTAAGACAACTGTACCCTAGAAAGTGTTCCTTGATCTCCCTAGACTGGGCTGGATGTTCACTTCATTGTTTTACCATGTGCTTATCGATAGTATTGACAGCTTTGCTCTATTTTTATCTTTCCGATCTGTCTCCCCCATTAGACTGTAAGTTCTTGGAAGGTAAAAGATCACCTGCTTCAGTGCCCCAGAGCCACTGGCAAGATTTAACCTCTGGCAGAAGCCTGGGTGAAGTTCCTGCTCTTCAACTGTTTTCTCCTCGTGTCTAATAATCTTGATATCACCGTGTTTCCTGTAAGGCAGGGCTTTATTGATATTTGAGATGCAAAACTTTTTGTTGTGCAGACCAATCCTTTGGATTTTAGCAGCATCCCTCCTCATCTCAGCCCATCAGCAGTACCCCTCCCCCCAGGTGTAAGAACCAGAAATGTGTTCAGACATTGCAGAATATCCCTGGAGGGTTGAAGGTAGGGTTTTCCTCACTTGAGAATTGGCTGCTCTAAGATTATTCATCATAAACTTTACAGATGTTATCTTTCTTCAAAATTATTTTAAAAATGTACCCTTTAAATAATGTTTTCTGGTATATCATATGCTTTTATCTTTCTCCCTGTTTCCCTACTCTCTGCTATACTTTTGCAGTGCTGGGCATATGATAGGTGTCCCAACATGCTTGCAGAAAGTATTGGAAAACTCTTGGGAAGAACAAATTTCTCAATCATTGAATTGCCTTTTTATTTGTTTATTTACTTCTTTTTCTGCTTCAGTTGGAACAATGTGGGGATTGCTGGTAGGCTATATCCCAAATCCCGCGTGGCCCATCAAGTCCCATATGATCCCAGCTCTTCCTACTTGACTAGTTTTATCTCAGATAATTTTTCTTTCCATCTTGAAGGATTCCTTCAATGTGTCAATCTTTTGGCTGCTTTGACCTTTGGCATAGGTTGTCTTCTCTGGAATATACTCCCCCCATCCCCACCTTATACTTATGTGAATCAGCATGTCTGTGTTGAAAGTTATAAAAATTTATATTCAACAAGCTTTGGAAAAAGAGGGATTTATGAGAAGCACACTATAGTATCTCACATAACTATATAGGGGCAGGAATGATCGAGACCTTGGGGACAACTGGCACAGGAAACTTAAATGCTGCCTGGATCCCCTTTCTGTCTCAGCCTTTCACGTCCCTCCTCCTCTGATATAATTTCATTTTCTTCTCCTACAACTTCGTCCTCCACACACAGAAAACAGTGGCTTAGCAATGTGCCAGGTCTCCCTCCGGTGTTGACTATTCTACCGCCAGAGAAGCATTCTCCTAAGTTTAGTCCCAAGAATTGGCTCACCTTGGATCAAATGTCCATGCCTGCTTCAATTAGCTGTAGCTGTGGGCTAAGCTCATGTAAGACAGATGTGGCAGCACAGAATTCTTTCCAAATTTTGTGAGCCACTCAGCCAACTCAGATGTTGTCTACTCTACTGGCAGATTATTTCCAATCCTTCAGTGCTCATCTCTGATGCCATTACCTCAAAGAACCCTAATTACAAACTCTTGAAGCGCTCTACCCTTCTTCATAACACTTACTAAAATTATAATTACTTTTTTATTGGCATAATTTGTTTGCACTCTCTCTTCTCCACTAGAATGCAAGCTTTAGGAATGCTGCAACCATATCTATTTGTTCTGTGTTATTTTCAGCAATTAGCACAGATTCTTGCTAAGAGTACATATCTGATTAGTAGTTATTGAATGTAGGAGTGAATTCCTGGACTCAGTCATAAAATTTCAAACCTAACAAATAAGACATATAAATGATGTTTTAGAGAGGAAGTGTTCCAAATTAGTTTCATTTAAAGGAAACATTAGTGATTTCATGTAATATACATAGTACCTACACAAGATGAGGACTTGCATTTAAATATTATTGCTAAGATGATTATATATCAGAAGTGCTTTGCAATTTATGTAACTGCAAGGTAGCAATAATAATGTGAATAAAGAACAACATTCATTTTTATTGCTATGAGGAGAGATGTTAAATACAGGAGAAGACATCACACATGGAAATTACAGGGTGTGCCACATAATCTTTGTTACAAACTCAGAGAAATAGTAACGAAAGAAAAAAAATAAGTTAAGATGGTTCTGAGAATAGAATGTTGATTATAATTCCTAGCAAATCTGTTGGTTGTTATATTACTCACGAGATATAGATAAGTTTGGAGATAAAAGATACGGAATGATAAATTTAACTATATGAAAATTAAATACTTAAGTTAGTTAAAAACACAAAAAAAATACAAGAAATAGAATTCAGAAATATCTATGACAGATAAAAGGGTAATAGCTTTAACATATTATGAATCTTTTACAAATCAATAAGGAAAAAACCTACAAACACTTTCATAGGTTAGCCGGAAATTTGCAAAGGAAGGAATATAAATTCCCAACTAACATATAAACATATAAAAGTTTATTCTAATTCCCTACTAATTTGCTAAAAGCATACCAGTGAAATGTGTAACTCACAAAGATTCTGAATATTAAGTGCTAGCTAATTTATGGTAAAAAGACACTTATGGATTAGTTTAAAGGGATATAATTAGAATAACTTTCAAAGAAGCAGTTTGGCACTATTTTGTAAGAGTTTTGCTTTTGTAAAGGAATAGTTTATGTATTCAGAGTCATTGAGAACAGCAGTGGTTAGTTAATCTGGTAGCTGGTTAAAGGAAGAAACTGTAAAATTAAAAACCAGCAAAATATATATTAATTCACTCAACTGTTCCGAGGGGTCCTCTGAATAGAGCTTTGCCTTATCTTCCTGTATAAACAGCACACATAATGTATCATCTAAATTTCCATGTTGAGATTCAAGAATCTAAGACATTTGCAGAATGATCTGTATGAAGAATATTTCCAGACATCAATTTTCCTAATCTTTTATAATTTTTTTCACTCACGCCTAACTCCTCAGAAATGCATGTCTTTCTCACATCTTACCAAAACTTTCACATTAATAGTTGAATAAATTATGTAAGTGCAGTAACAAATATAATTGATATAAACATGTTTGGTGACACACATACAACTAACTAAATCTTGGAAAGTACACAATTCAATCAGTAGGTTCAAGTAGCCATTATCCAAGAGTATACTACTCTTGGTGTTGGGAAGTCCGTTAATTAAAGCCTGGTTTTGAGGACATTAGAGAATCCAGAGTTGTCTAAGTGGAAGTTAGTTAAGAGAACATCTACTGTATTTGCCGTTATTTCATTACTGAAGATGCTAAGTACAGTTGTACAATTATTGCATCTCCTGCCAAATTCTCGACCCCTTAAGGATGAGCTGCATCTTTTCAATGGCTATATTTCTAGAGCTTAAGATAGAGTCTGGCACAAAACAGGTGTTGAACAACCCATTTCTTTGGTTGAACCAAGGAAGAAACAAAATGTTTGTGCTCTTTTATTCAGTAACATTGCACTTCTGTAAATCTGTCTTAGGAGAAATTCAGACCTGTGTCAAAGATCTATGTCTAAGAATGATTATTCAAAGTTCCTTTTGACAGTGTAAGAATAGCTATAGGGTTGCTCACTGAAGCATTGTTTGTAGTAGTAAAAGATGGAAAATACTCTAAACATTCAACAGCATGAAAATAATTAAATTAATTGTGGTGTGCCTGCTACAATATTTTACAGTATTGAAAATAATTTGTTTTTTAATATTAAGTCTACTTTTTCAAAGAATATGGGAAATGCTCAAAATGTGATATATATTTTTAAAATTACAGTAAAAACAACATATAGCATTATCCTAATTTTCTAATTAATATAGTTATTTATATCTACATATATCAAAGCCTGGAAGGAAAAAAACACATTACTGTTACTAGTGAATAAATCTCATTCTGTGTAATTTTTATTTTCTTCTTGATACCTGTTCACAGGTTTTATGTATTATTTATGGTCAGAAAAAAGAATTTGAGGTGGAACTGATTTTTTCCCTCAGGGCAATGAGAGGAAATGGATTAGCATTTAGTTAGAAATGCAGAAAACAGTGAAGACAGAGCAGCTGAGACAACAAAAGCAATTATGGAGGATCATAGTCACAGAGAAAGAAAAATTAAGAAAGTGACTAAAAAAAATAAAAGGCTGTGTTCCAAAAATTAAGTTTGGAGTGATTAGAACCATGAAAGAAATAACTTGTATGATTTGATGTAAGAAATAATTGCTGTGGCTTCAATAAGTTTTACAGTATTATTGATTTTATTGAATAGGGAATGATAATAAAGAGAAATGACTGTATTTTAATTCAGAAAGAATGAGTCCAAATGATAAAATCAACTGTCGGTAGGATTTTAAAGCTGGATAGTTCTTGCAGTGTTTTCCCTCACTTATTTTATATTCAGGCTTTGTTTGCTGTTTGAAGTTATCTAATTAGGAGAGTCCCCCATGAGTTGATGTCTTCTCCAAGAAGAGAGTTGAGAAAACACGTATTGACCTCTTAGCAAAACATTGTACAAAGCTCTGTACACCAGGTCACTGTACAACTATATAGAGACTTGTAACCTATTGCAAATGGAGCTGCAGACTGGCCTGAAGGCACTGGCCAGTCTGCCAAATTTCCCTCTGCAGACGCCAAAGTCACTGGGTCAGGCTAAGGTCAACACTGTGAATTAGAGGAGTTATTCATAGCAGAAATAAGAGCTGATGCACAGGTAAGGAATCCAGCAACAAGCCGTAACACAGCAGACAGACAGCCCGATGCTATTGATTTTATTCGCTTCCTGCTCATGCTGCCAAATTCTCATTTCTCTTGGGTGTAAGGAAACAGGAGATCTTTGTAAGCTGGACACATGTCCACAGCTGGGCCAGAAGTAAAACAATAAGAGTAGGGCAGAAGCCATATCTAAATCTATGTTGATTCATGGTGCTCGTGAGGATTAAATGAGCTAATGTGTATGAAAGCATTTAGATCAGTGCCTAGCATGTAGAATAAACACAGTGATTTAAGAGACAAAAGGGGATAATGAATTTCAGTGAGAAGGGATAATGGTAAAGAGACATTCCTTGGATCTTGAAGAATGAGTAGAATTTTAATGGACTCAGTGGGTGCAGTGATTTCCATCCTTGGTTTGGGGACCAACTTTGGCTGCACAAGAATCACATGGGAAATTTACTAAGAATAGAGACTCTCTAGGCTCTACCCTAGATCTTGCAAAAGGGCTACATAATGCGCATTTTAAACCTCCTCACATTATTCTGATGTACTGCCAAGTCTGAGATAATTGAAGTTGGAGCTGTAGGTGGAGCATAATGAAATGCAAGGAGGTGTGGAGGTTTCTATGATGTTTGGAGCAGTGAGTTACCCCAGTTATTTTTCTTGGAGACCCTCTTTTTATTGGTTCTCTTCTATATCCTTTTGCCAATTTTCCTCAGTATCCTTGAAGGATCCTTCTCATCTATTTGGCTGTCGGAAGTGGACCTCTTCATTTCTCTATCTAGACTCCATGGTGTGGCCGGCTAGTCCTGTAGCTTTGAATGCTATTTATACACTATGACTTCAATTTCTTAAAATCTCTAGCCCCACCTTTTCCCCTTATAGACATAGTTACCTAGCTAACTCTTTAAGTGATACTCTCCTTAAGTCAGTGGTCCCCAACCTTTTTAGCACCAGGGACCTGTGCTATGAGAATCTAATGCCTGATGATCTGAGGTGGAGCTGAAGTGGTGATGCTAGCGCTGGGGAGTGGCTACAAATACAGATGAAGTTTTGCTCATTCACCTGCCACTCACCTCCTACTGTGCAGCCTGGTTCGTAACAGGCTGAGTTTAGTACCGGTCCACAGCCTGGGGGTTGAGGCTGCTTTAATAATTAAATAATATCTGACATACATTTCAAACCTAAGGTTTCTAATATCATATTTTGACTCCTTACCTCTTGACCCAAATCTACTCTTTTCTCAGTCTTCCCAATCTCCATTCTCTAGTTGCTAAGATAAAACATGGGAATCATCCTTGATGCCTCTTTCTCTTTCTTTCGGCATTCAATCTATCAGCATATCCTGTTGATATCTTCAAAATATATTCTTAACTTTTCACCATCCGTACAGCTACCATTTATTTTTCCCAACACAGTTCTAGTTCAAGGCTATTAATAGCATTCCTTTACTCTCGAAAGGTGTCCTAATTTGGATAATGGTCATCTTAGTTAACACCTAATACATTTCACTGTTATCTTTCTCCTGAACTATTGCTATTGATTCTCACTAGTGTCCCTAAATTCATTCTTGTCCCCTGTATTCTGTTCACACAATAACCAATGTGAGCTTTTCAAAATATGTCATCAAGTCACTTTTATGCTTAAACCCTCTAGTACCTTTCATTCTTGAGCAGGGTAGGCTAGATTATACTGCTAAAATATATGCCGGTGGTGAACTGCTTAAAGGCTCTCAGTCATGCATGTCCTTTGTATATTTGGGGTAAGGAGTGTTGATTTCTGTTCGCAGTCATCCCTCAGGGATCCAAGCTAATAGAGAGTCTACCTTGTTGTAGCTTAACCAGCTGGAACATGCAGTTTTCTTGGTTGCTCGGGCTTGTGAAGATACAGGCTGAAGAATCCTGCATGACATTTTTACTGCCTCTGCTCAAAAATAACATATTACTACTGCTCATATTTCATTGGCCACATCAGTCAAAAGGTCTTGCTGCACTGAGAAGTATATTTTTCTATGGCCCCAAAAGAGAGGAGAACTAGAGTTTCATAAACATAATATGTTTCCAAATAATCTTACTCAGAATAAAATCCAAAGCTTTTGTGATGCCAAAAAATCATATATAGTCTGCTTGCTGGAAAACTCTGTGGCTACATCTTCTACCACTGTTCTTCCTCATTCAGAGGGAGTGTCCAGAGAGGGACAGTATGGTAAGTAAGCTAGCTGCCTAAAAGAAGCAGGCATGTTTCATGATATTTTTGATCTAACTTAGGAAATCACAGTGTCTTTCTGCTGCTGCATGATGTTGGGTACAAGCAAGTAACCCAGGCCAGAACAGATAAAGAAGGGTAATTAGACTCAAGGGGAGAGTAATTAGACTCCATCTCTGGAGTGGTGAGTGGCAAGATCACACTGCAAAAGAACATGCGGAAAAGGAGAATTCATTGCTACCATCTTTGAAAGTATAATTTGCCACAATTGCTAATGTTTGATAAAACAGCTTATGTATGTAGCTTTCTCTTCTTCAAGAAGCTTTGGTGGTAAAATAGAGAGAGTGAATTAGACTTATATGGAATATTTCAAACTTCTTCTTTTCAAATAATGCGAAACCTGAAGAGTTTGACCAATTAGGTTAAGCAACCTGCACGAGGCACACAATTTGGGGGAAAGCTAGTTTCCAGAAAGCAGATCTCTGCTTTCTGCTTTCCATTCCATTACAGTGTCCTGGAATTCTGTAGGAGTGGCTGATTCAGAATCTGTGCTCAGGGTAAAGAGAAAGGGGACAGGTAGATTCAGGGCCCTCTGTCTCTGCTCAACCAGAGCAACTCTGAATTGATCAGTTTTATATTGGGGTTCCATATGGGATTTAATTTGAAAAAGGATTTGACTACTTTAAAAAATGAAAAACAAGTAGATGTTCTTAAAGTTCCCTTAGACTTTCACTTTCTATGTTTCTATAATTTCTGTATGCTCCATAAATACAACAATTCTAAACATTAAAGGCATATGCAAGAGGAAGAAGAATGTGAAAAGTACCAATTGTTGAAAACTTTACCAAGCATTGGGTTGGATCCTTATGTATATGATCCCACTAAATCCTTTTACTACTGCAAAGTAGGTGTTATTATCCATAACTTATAGGAAACCAGGATTCAAATCATTCAAATCACTTGTTTAGGGGTCACCTGGTGATTCAAAACTAAATTGGTTAGTCTACAAAGATAGTATTCCAACAAAAACGGAGTTCAAAAACTCTTAAGAGCCACACTTGGAAAAAATATATTAACTTATTACTATGAATAAAATACTGTTTATATGTAAAAGTTCTTATATGTTTGGTAGATGTGCCCTAGATACATTTTTGGCCCACTGAAGCCAAGGACAAAGTTGAATTTCATAATCATAGAGTTAAATTCTGAGGTATGATCATAAATTTATAGTTTCACAAGTTTTGAAATTATTAGTATTAAAGTATCAAGCACTGACATTATAGAACAGGAACCATATCTTCTCTGTGCTTTCATCTTTTAAAATGCTTCTGTAGACACTCTACTGCATTATTTGTGATAGAAAATAGATGTTCACTATACACCAGAGTAGGTGGAGGAGCAAGATATTTTGAGGTACTACATTTTTCTCTCAAACTTCCTCCTTTTTTGCATTTCGAGTTCCCTGTATTTGGACTGAAAATAATTTCAAATATTTTTAATGTTACCTGTCTATAAAATTTTAGAGAATGTAGAATTATGATATAATCTCTATTATTCTACCTTGATATTTGCATTGTTATTATTTACATTTCAAAAAATGTTTGGATCAAAAAGATATGTTTTTCATAAAGTTATCTAGCTACCGTGTTTTTTCCTAATATTTATTAAATACATATATTTCCCTATTTGTTTAATACTTTTGATGTTTTAAATCATTTTTGACAAAATATTGGCATCTTTCACTACTAAATATAAATTATTGCAGTATTTTATTCTTAGAAAAATAAATTTGCATTAGTGACTAAAATAATTACATAATACACACAACATATGAGATTTTCTCCAAGTTACATGTTCACATAACAGTGGATCCAAATGACTTACCAGCTTTATTTAACTTAGATACTATTGTGATTAGAAATGATGTTAACCTACCCATTACATGACCATTGACCACACACAAGTTCAGTGAGGCCTAGAATGGCATTAAGTAGGCTTTTGACTATTTGGCCTTCTCAAGGCCATGTCTGAAGCCAAGCCTAATAGCAGGTTTGGACTTAATACCAAGGCTGAAGTCAAACTTTAGTTCAGCCTTTTTAAATGTCCATGTTCTTATAAAAACGTAAGTGTCCAATAAACAGCTCAGGAACTAAATGTATCCTGAGATCTTTTTAGTTTTAAATGGAATTAATTAATACAAGTATTTTACCAATGTCATAATACTTCTGAAGTTTAATTTTATATTGTTATTAGGAAAAGAAACAAGAACATTAATTTATTCAAGAATATATTTGTATTCAGAATCAGCAGTCAGTGTGGAGTCACTAGATGGCTATTCAACGGTTTACACATTATGCAGAGCTCAATGGAATCATTATTAATCCTCTTTAATTAAACTTACGACATTAATATTGGGAACTACCATTGTGAGGCCAAAGAGATTTGATTGAAATCAGTTTGATTTGTTAAGCTTATTGAATGCAGCTTTAAAAGACAATTTTAAAAATTGTATATTTGGTTAATTCATGAAAAAGTAGCAGATAAACTGATTGAAAGCAACTTGGTCACAAACAAATTGGCCAAGGCAACAATTTTATTAATAAATTGGTCAAAGCTAGTAATTTAGATACTTTTTCAAATATTGGTTATTTTGGTAAAAGAATTTTTAATTTTAGGTTAATCAGTTAGTACTACTACACATATTACAATGTATACTTATGTAAATAAAGTTAGTTACGCTGTAAATTTTACCATTTTGTTATATTCATGTAATTTTCACATTTCTAATAGACTGTGCTTTATTATCATGACTAATGAAAAATTAACGTGGCCCATACACACATGGATTTATGACCAAGTACTGAGGCAACAATTATTGATTAGGAGAATGAAAGCGGAGGACTAAATGTGAATTTGTTAAATAATTTAGTTAATAATTCTCTGGCTTTGCAATTGAATTTCTAGTCAAATGGCAAGTAATAAAACTGATCATGTTATCAGAAAATACTTGACTTTCTTTTAGTGATATTTGCTATGTTATCTGATGATTAGGTGAAATCAGGATTAAATTTATTCTTTCTTCTCTGACACGTAGCATGGTTGTGAAACTGAAATGAATTGATCAAACATTGCTGAAGGGAAATTGAAACACTAGGCAGACGGAGTTTGTGAGCTGTTGCTAATGAGTTCATTAAACTTTCAGATGTCATCACTAAACTGGCAAATAATCCTTAATACAAGTGGCAAATGGGACTGAGGTCCAGTAGGTGGATGTGGACACGTTTAATAGAAATAATTAGTATCCATCTTAATTAATGTCTTTATTTTCGAAAGTGAAAAGTGGGAGAAATGGGCCATCTTTTGAAGTATCAAGTTTCTTTGTTATTGGGAGGTATCTAAGCAAGAGCTAAAGAACCATTTGTAGTAGGGACTTAGACATCATATAGTCATTTAAAATTCTCCAAAGAATGTTTCATGCAACAGTAGTTATAAAGTATGTTAATATATATTGTGGTTGAAATCTATGTTCTATTGCTAGGGGAGAAAAGTTAAAAATGTTTCTTTATTCCGGGAATACTCATTTTTTATATGCTAATGTCTTGTGAATCTTAAAGAAAAGAATAAATTTTAGGTGCTTTCCAAATGTTTTTTGACTTTGATGTCCTTTATTCATATCTCACGAGACTATGGCCTATCTAATTAAATACACATCAGGAAACATCAGACAACATGTTACATAAAGCTCCTTACAGCTCTGAGATTATTTGAATGTAATCAGTTTTTCAAAGTGGAACTACACATTTGAAAGGAACCTAAAATGAGCCTGGTGTCTAAGAACAAGTTATAGTGTAGCATCTCCCATTTCCTCGATAATATATGTGAGCCTTTTGGAATTACAAGGATATAAGTTCAGCAACATGACAAGGTCCAAAATAATACTGCTTTAAACAAGATAGAAGGCTATGTCTCTCCTTATAAAATTCTGCAGTGGTGTTGGAGCTCTGTGACAAGAATTTATCCAGACTGAGGATTCTTCTCCCTTGTTGCTACAGCCTCCTAGTGTGATCCCTTCATCTCTGTGGTTCAAGGTGGCAAAAAAGGGGAAGTAGAGGACAAGCTGCTTTCTCTTATGGGCACAATTTGTGAATTGCATGTCTTTCCTCAAAACTGAATCATATAGCTACCTGCAACTGCGACAGTTTTTTCCTGAGTGGTTATGTGCCCAGCTAAAGATTGAGAAATTCTCCTCTATAAAAGGAGAGCAAGGAAATGGGAGAACCTGCCCACCCTGCTGTATGGGTGCATTGTCAGCACAGTTACTGCTGATAACATAATATTTGTAAGGAATTACCTCTAGAAATTAAGGCTACATTTCTTTACTGATCTTTTACTCCCTGAAGTATATATCATAAGACCCAAGAAGATTAGCAAAATACAAAATGTTAATAATAGAGGGGAGAGAGAATAGATATATGTCAAATTATAATGTACACCTTAAAATTATATAACTATTAGCCAATGTTACCCCAATAAACTTAAGAGAAAAAGCAGAGAGAATAACAGTAGGAGAAGGTAAATTATGAATGAATGAGAAGGTGAAGCCAGGCTAGACCATGCATAGTGGATCTTGCTGTGAGTAAAAGCTGAGGATAACACTTTGCATTTAAGGTGAGATCCCCTGGCTACTGGGAAATTAATATGAACTGTGTCAAAAAGCCACACGAGCTGCCTGATTCATGTATTCATAAATTATTTGCTTTATGATGGTGTTAGCAATGCATATTTTTACATAATAGAGTCTAAGCTTAAAACTGTTTCCCAATTTTCTTTATTTCAAAACTCTTTTGCCATTCAATATTTCTAAGATCATGTTTTTTAAGTATTTAATGAGCACTTTCCAGCTATTTTACATCCATTTTCTCACACAACTTCAAATTTACAAATATATATTTGTAATTGATATATAAAGTATACAAAAATATATTTAATTGATATATACATGTGTATATATCAAATAAGTAGTTATAAGCACCTTCTCTACCGAGACTGTGCTAAATTCTATAGAAGATGTGAGAAAGGGTAGCCTTTAGTTACTGTCAGGTTGTGTGCTACACATTCTAAAAATAAATACAAAATTTCTAAAACAAATGCAAATTATAGGACTAATAGGCATGGTGTTATCTGCTTGTCTGAATATAACACTCATCATCAAGAAATAACTTGCTTTTCATAGCTGAAAACATAGGTGTTATAATCGTGCATCGAGCTGTCATTGCTTCAACTCAGGGTGCTGTATTAAGAAATGGAAAGCATGTCAGAAAATTGCCCAAAGATATATATATATATAAATAAGTTAAGATGTCTCTGAACTTTCATCAGTTCTTTCACACTCATCGCAGCCACGCATATATTCCATTTTTATAGATCCAGCGACTTACACTGTATTCAAAATAAGGACGGAAGGTCTTTTTTCCTCTTTAATTTTCCCTAACAGAGAAGGGAGTGGCTGTGTTCCAAAGGGGATGTGTGCAAAAAATAACAATTGTATTTTAAATCTGTGCTTGACATATTTCTATGGAGTCTTTTCATAAAGTACTTCTTTTTCATGTTTTAAAAACACTCAGACCACAGCTCTCCTTTGAGTTCTAGTAGGACATACCCTGACAAGCATTTCAGTAACTCCAATCTCATTCCAGTTTTTCCCATGTTCTTATTCAAGATCCTGGTTGCTTTGCCACCTTGGAAAGGTGTTATGCGTAGTCACTATTCCATTTTCTCTCTACCACTTCTACACTCATTGTAAACCTAACTCAACTGAAACTGCTGTTTTGGAGATTTCTTCATATCTGGAGCTCATTCTCCTCACCATTTCCTCCTTACAAACCAATAATGCTTTCTAATGCTCCTCATTCTGTTATGATGCTTCTTTTCCTTCTCATGCAGGTTTGCAGTTTCATCCTCCATTTTTCTCTCAGGATCATCTGTCTCATGCGGTCAGCTGTCCTGCTTATTCTAGGGTCCACATCTACATTATCTTTTCTGTCTGGATTCTCTGTTCCATTCCAGTTTGGTTCAGGCCCCCATCATTTTTTAATTGGCACTGTATCCTGCTCTTGCTTTTTCTAATAAACCATGATGCCTTTTAAGACAAAATCACTCGTTCTCTGAACACACCCCTCATTCTTGCCTCAAAGTGCCTTTATTTGCTGTTTTCTCCCATACAAGGTTCTCTTCCATATATCCAGTTTTTAAAATAATACTCATTCATAAGACTCATGGTAATTTTTCAAAAATCAATTTTTAAAAGATTATATACATAGATTCATATAAGCAATTTTACCTTGCTGTAATGTATTTATAGCAAAGTTCTAAAGCTCTGCTCTAAAACTATGATCCTTTAAGACATACAGTAGTATAAATAATTTAAACTGTTTTGCATTGGCAACAGATTCTCAAAACTTAGTGCAACGAAGTTGTAATTTCTCTTGGGGCATTAGCCATGCCTTATTCATGTCTGTATTCCCAAGAGCACTTTTCACAGTTTCCATAAAACGAAAGTGCATTAAATATTTAATGAATGAATGAGTGAATAGATTTAAGATTTGTTAGTATCAGTATTAGTGGACCCTAGATGTAAAGAATAGCCAAAGACCTAGTCAGTTATTTTGAGAAGAAGTTCCTCATTCATGTTCTAACATGTGCTTTATTTAAATTTTCTGAAAGAATAAAATATATGATTTTTTTTTTGAGAAAAAAGCTACATCTATTGTTTTCCTAGAGGAGATAACATGGGTCAGTATGCTCTTACTACCTAAGTATGGCACTAATGAATACCCTACACAAAATGCAGGCATGGACATACCAGGATTACTTTCACAGGTATATTAGGTATCTATTGTTGCTTAACCACTTACCACAAATTTAGCAGCTTAAAACGACATACTCTTATTTCCTCATGGTTTCTGTGAGTCAGGAGTCCAATTGTGGTATAACTGGGTTCAGTGCTTCAGGATCCCAGCAGGTTGCAGTTCAGGTGTTGGTTTGGTCTGCAATCTCATCAGAAGCTCAGCTGGGGTAAGAATTTGTTTCCAAGTTCACTTAGGTTATTGGCAAATCATTTCCTTGTAACCTAGGACTATAAGGCTGCCCTCTGCTCCTAGAGGCTGCTAGCAATTACTTGCAACATGAGTTTCCACTTATTGGCAACTTGCTGCTTCACAGCTGGCAAGGAAGAGAGACTCTAGAGCCACTCTGCTAGCAAGACAGAATCTTATATAACATAATCATGAAGTGACATCCTGTCACTTGTCACTTTTTAGTGGTTAGAAGCCAATCACAGGTCTCACCCACACTTAAAAAGGAGAGGCATCAAAGGTGCGACAACAGTAACTGGGTATCTTAGGGGCCAACTTAAAGTCTCACCATGATGATGGCTTTTGGCATGCGGTTCCTCTTTGTCCATGCTTAAGTCCCGCATCAGGTTCTGCTGTAAGTATTCTAAAAATCATCCCCTCTACCTCTTATTTTAAACTGTCATGCCTGGATTCCCATTGATAGTATATAAATATTGAAGGACCTGGTGGGTTTGGAGTGGAGAGGAAGATCTTTATATGCTGGTTGTTTCAAGGACTGAAACTACTGTAGAGTTCATACGAACATTCCCGAAGAGGAGTTATACCAATACGGAATGCTATGAACAGGGTAGAACCTCTAAGGTCACCTGGTACAACTATTTATTTTACTGAATTGCAAACAAAAGTGCTCAGAGATTGAATGTTTTGTCCAGGATTGAATCTGAATCTGTGATGTACCCGAAGACCCTGAGCTCTTAGATGGCAAAGTTAATGAGTACCTACATTAAAATTAATTTAGTTAAATATCATTTATGGAGATTGGCTTTGAGCCAAAGAAGCAGATTTTAGAACATTTTTATAAACATTTAAAATTGGTATAACAGTGAAATAATACAGATATTATGCTTATTTTGGTATGCAAAGAATAAAATTAAAAAGATTCTTTTACACAATTTTTAAATGAGATCTTTTAGCCATATGCTGTCAGATTATTTAAAGAGTAAAATAACTACTATAGTATTTCCTAACAGATATAACTCTAGACAATGCACATGAAGTGAATGAATAGTCAAATTATCAGTCACAAATACATGAAATACCTTGATCTGAACGCTTACCATAGTCCTGCTTTTTCTGGTCCTGGTTAGGCTGTACTTGGAGAATGTATTTATGTTTCACTCAGCACAAAAGTTCCTTTGTTTTCTTAATAACATTTTGATGCAGCTTAGACATTATACTGGCCCTAGGAATATAAAGGTTATAACTGAGTCCTTTTATGTATTTCATTTTCTAGTGGAGAAAAAGGAAGCATTCCTTCTTAACAATATCATACAATATTGTTATTTGAGGGTGGGTGCCTCTCTCTGAGCATTGTCCCGGTTCTCGATGTTTTGAACAAAGAATTGAGCAAGACACTGAAGTACAGCAGAAAAGAATAGCTTTATTGGACGGGAAAGTAAAGCAACAGTACACTTCCAGACCTGGAAGCGGGCCTAAGTGAGGGAAGCCTGGTTCAAAGCCTCAAGGGATCAAGGGCAAAGTAACAAAGACTTTGGATTTTTTTAAATCTCTATTTGCTGTGGGTGGTTACTTTTCTTGGAGGAGAGGGCTTTCTTGATTAACACCTAAGATTAACAGGACTCAGTGACTCATCATTTGCTTTCTGTGCATGTTTGTTCCCAGAATTGTCTGTTATAGTGATATTCATGAACATCCAGGCATATGCATCATATTATAATGATGGTATAATGAGGCTCAAGTGAGTTGAAGGTTGTTGGGGTCATTATTGAGCAGGTACGAGTGACTGGCTGAAACTAGTATCCTTTTTCTGCTCACTTGTTTCTCTGTTTGAGTTACTTTTAGCCCCAAATGCCTACTGGCTTGCTTAATTGTGAGTGGAATAGGGTGGACCCTTTCTAGAATAGGATGACCTTAGTGTCATTGCAGGTAGACCCAAAACCTCCTATCTAACTTTTCTGCCTAACCCTTTTTTCTGAGAGCCATGAACCCCCTTATCATTAGTATGGATGTTGAAGGATGGGAGGTTTCTTCTTTATCTGCTTCCTGTCGTCCCTGCCAACTGGGGTTTCATGGAGCTCTTTCCCTTTCTACCTTAGGACGTGGTCTTGGGTTTCCTGCTGAAGTGATACTTCAGTCCCTAGACAAGGAAAAGGATACAAATTTGTTACTTGATCTAGTTACAATCTAGTTACATTTCTATTATTGATTTGCCCATCAAGCAGGGTAAAAGAAATCAGGCTTGATTAATATATTTCATAAAAGAAAGAAAAAACTTGGGTAAAAGACCCCCTCCCTTCTCAGACTCCAAATGCCCTGTTTTGTCTTAAAGGCATTCCTGCCTTATAATAGGCCAAGGAAAATGCTGAGTTTCAATGATCCTTATATAGGACCGAGTTGCCAGTTTCTAGGTAATTATCTAAGTTTGAGCTAGGTGCTCTTTCTCCAAAGAAAAGAGGAAGGAAAAGACTTAACTAGGTTTACTAAAAAGATTAAGAATTTTGCATGTGATGGCCGGTTTCAGTATGGTGTGGTGATAGAACTAGCTTGAGCAAATCCACAGGGAGGAACTGTTCCTATGTGTGAAATCTGGAAGGGATTCTAATAAAGTGACCTATAACACCAGGATGATGCCCAGTGAACAGATATCTTGTCCTTCCCACTAGTTTCTCAGTTTTCTAGCAATTTTACTTTGTCTGCATTTCAACTCTTCATAGTTACATTTTTATTATGATTTAGGTGGCTTTGAAGTTCTACTAGATTGGAGTTGGAGGCAGGGATGAAAGCAACATTATTTATTGCTTTTATTACTTGATACTGATCCTGCTTTAATAGCAAATGGGCACGTGTATTTATAAGTGTCTAATAAGTAATTTATTTTAGATCTCTGATGTTTAAGTTAAAGATTTAGGAGGTGAAAGAACCATATCTCAATATCTTGAATTTCTCATCATCAATGAAGAATAGGATGAACAGTTTTACCTATAGTAGCCACAGACCGAATTAGTACACAAATTAATTTTATCTTTTAGTGCAAATGACTCTTTCAGAATGAAATTATTTGTACAATATATTCCAAACTGAGGTTTTCCATGAAATTTATCATAAATTCTCACATTTATTGCTTTATATTATAATTGATTTTCAGTTGTAGCTCATTTAAAAATCAATTCAGTTAATCATGTGTAACTGATTATCTGTAAAACAGGGCTAACAATTCCAATTTAATGTACAGATAGATTGTGAAACTCAAGGGAGATAATGCATAAAAATTTCCTATAAATTAAAAGCTCTGCAGACATGAAAAGCACTTAGTTTTGAAAACTGGGTTCAGAAATTTGATTTAACTTTGGGATGAGTTTTGAGGCATGGCAGAAAATGAATTAAAAATGTTTTTTTTTCTCTGCATTTAAATCTCTTAAAGTCAGTTATACATTTTTAAATTTTATTTCTTATCTAGTATGCAACTTTTTAAAAATTAAATTGGGGTGACGTTGGTTAATAAAATCATATAGGTTTCAATGTTCTCTTGGAGAGGTACTCATGGAATTTTAAAGATGAAAGACAAATATGTTCTTGGAGTCCTTTCTTGTTAATACCAGTAACAGTCCAAATGATACACAAAATTTCCTAGAATAGCTCTAAAGTAACATTGTTTCTAAGGATCTCTTTCTTTCCCCCTCCCTTGCCCTCCCTCCCTCCTTTGTTTTCTCCTTCCCTTTCTTCTTTGTAATCCACTTTAACCAATTTCTAGATTAGCTATTGAAAATAACCAAAAAACAGATGCCATCTAATAAAAATTGAGAATTTTAAAGCCATTCACCTATGTTATAAATACTTAATCATCAGTATGAATATATCAACATTTTACCCTCTACTTAGAGAAAGTAAATTAGGAGATATGTTTATTTACCTACAAGTTATTTCAAATTGCAATGAGATGTTTCAGTGCCTCCATTTAATTGCATGGTGTGTGTGTGTGTGTGGTGTGTGTGTGTGTGTGTGTGTGTGTGTGTAAATCCCTATCAAATGAAGTGTAAACTCCCTCTATCCCTTCCCTTCCTGTTTCCTCCCCTCCCATTCTTCCCTTCCCTTCCCTCCTTTCCCCTCTCCTTTCTCTTCCCACTTTTTTACTACTTACTTTGATAGGTATTAATCTGGATATTAGGGGTTTCTAACTCACAGTTTGGAAGAGAGAGGGGGTTGAAGGGAGAAAGAGGGGGGGGAGAGGGGTGTGAGAAGGAGAAGGGAGAAAGGGGGAGGAGAGGGGAGTAAGGAAGGAAAGAAGAAAGAAACAATACTGTTATTACTTAAGTAAAAATACTGAAGGAAATGATGTAGATGTTATAGTTAATCTATGCTTATGTTTCCCACATTTTTTGAATATGCTGTGACAGATTTAGGGTTGGAACACAAAATATCATTAACTATTGGTGTCCAGGTATTTGAACTATCCATGCCGCCACTTCATAAACTTCCTATGCATTTGCTGTCACTATGTCATTGATCCACAGCATAGTGGCATCCTTGACATAATGAAGGATGTTGGCAACTGTTGGAGTGAGATAAAGTGATGCAATGCAATTTACTTGAAGAATTCAGCAACGACTATTAAGTCTTGTGTAGACTTTTTTTTCCCTTCATGTTTTCTGTATAGGAGTGGCCCTTCTTAAGATCAGCCAAACTTTCAACAAAATTTGTAGTCTAAGTGAAATTTTTTTATCATTACACAGATTTGCCCATGGATTTTGAAAAGAAGGATGTATAATGATTTTGAAACTGAAAACTTTTTGGAGGAAAGTTTTTTCCTCCAGATATTGGTATATTTATGAAATTTAATAAAATTTCATGGAGCTGTGCACTGAAAAATCTCTTTTGGGACATTTGTCAGATTTCCAGTATTGATTCATGAAATGGAAACCAGAAACTGTTCTGAGCTGTAGTCATTGTGTAATAGATAGTAAACATGTGTTTTTGACAAGTGAATAGTTAGCAAATTAGGCATCTGGATGAAGTGAAAATTTGGATTCTAAATTGTACAATCACCCCTGAACACCTGCCAGAAGAAAAAGAGGAGCAAGAACAGAATCTGAGAAAAGATATCAGCTGATAAACAGGGCATGATAATACAGCATCTAACAAGTTTTTGAGTTTAGAGCTCTAGTATGTTTTCTGCAACTATACTATTTCTGTAATTATCAAGAGATATTTGAATTTCCATAAGAGGTATTCTAAGGACTTGGGATTCAGCTGTTCATATAAGAAGAAATCTTCTTGTTTTTTCATTTTACTATTAGAAAGATTTTACAAGTGCTAGAAATCCAATGTGTTCTCTGAACTTGATGGTACTGAATGGGTTAGGAGGAATTAAAAATATATCCTTGAAGTAATATTTTTTAATCACAATTTTCTTGTACATTTAAAAGTCTCTTGGTTTTAAATTTTTAATGTTATAAATTTACCAATACTATTTGTCTAATTTTTTAAGTCAAAACTATTATTTCTTAGTGCTTTAAACAAAATCTACTCCTTTTATTCTCTTTTTCACTAGTATAAGTAAATATCAGTATCCTCTATAGATCTGATATATTAAGCACCCAGACACTAAAATATGTAAGAGAATATGATGAAGTAGTGATAATGGCTGGAAGAAATGACCTTGTTTAGAGGTAATACACAATAATGGTAAAAGTAAGGGTTTGAATCCTGTCCCAGCCTTTTATAAAATATGCAAGCATGAACAATTTACAGTCTCTAAGTCTCTGCTTTCATTGGTAAAAATGAGCGTTGTGGCAGTATTGAGGGGGAACTGCATGAGATACTGCTTATGGGACATTTCAATGAAACGAAAGTTGGCACTCAGCAGTATTACAGTTTCCTTGCCACTCAGTGTTTCTTACTACATAACTGTAATAGACCTTTGATTGTTAGAGCTAGAAGGAACTTATTGATCAGCTCCTTGGAGTCTTGTGATTTGGAAATATCCCAGGAGCTACCATAAGAAAGGGTGGCACTGCACCAAGGGGCCAGCCTCTGGAATTCCATTCCAAACTGCGTCAGCTGGTGCTCTACTGGGAGAGATTTGGTTTAAACGTTGGTAAACAATAGCATTTGAAGAAAGGTTCTCACTATTGAATAAAGTTTGAAATCCACTAATTTTAGTTCACTCCACCCCAATTTTACTGATGAGAAAGACTGAAGCCCAGTGAAGGTTATATTACCCCAAGTTAATAACTGTTTTTGGATGCACCACCTGTTAAACACGGGTAAAAGACCGTGAGTGCTGAGATGCACAATTTTTATAGAATGGGGTTTGGCAGAATCTATTTGGTAAAGAAAAAGAGTTGTGACAATACGAAAGAGAATGAGTTGAAGATTTAATGATGAGTAAGAAGGATAGAATGCTGGGGCTTCAGAAAAATGATCACAGTCAAGTGGCTGAAGGTCCCAATGGAGGAAGATGTGGATTCCATTCTCATGGTGAGGATGGCAGGCATTCTGCTGCTGCTGAATTATGAAGAATGATACAGCTGATGGTGGACGCCTGGGAGAGTCTGTTTTGGCTAGTTGGCAGCCTTGGGTGTTGCCGAAGGATGATGGAAGCGAGAAGTGAAGGTAACTGAATAGCAGAGGCTCCCCAGAGCCATCACTGTAATTTAAAGTTTCTGAGAATGAAGTTTGGAGCATTAGGGGAAAAAAGCCTGGAGGAAGGGAGAAGTTGGTTGAGCAGACCACACAATTGTGTCAGTATGTCATTTTGAGGTGGCTGATTTATGTTTATATTGGCCATTTTTTATATCACTGATATTTCTTTGTGCTGAAATTTGCTCATTGTGGCCATTTTATGGCCGCTCAGTGCTTCAGTAATCTGCATCAGAACTAGAAAGAGTTATGGCATCAGCCTTTAAAGACCTAGGGCAGACATAGTTGCTGCTTAATACAGAAAACAACTTTAAAGCACTAACTTTAAAATGACCTTTGGAGTAGGAAAAAGTAAAAATCTCTCTCTTGAGGGATAAAATTCTTGTCTAGGCATTGATTGTATATGTTTAAGATTTCCAGTAACTCAAAACTATATAGTATAAATTTTTTATATATTCTTGATTTCTATAGTATATTTTGGCACTCAAGTTTCTTAATGCTATACTAATTAAAATATATTATCCTAATATATATTATTTTTGCTATTATAGCAATTATTATTAATTTTACTTTGTGCTTGACTTGGTCCTGTCACAGGCAGATAGGATAGGAAAATAAATTTAATCCTATTTACAGATGAGGAGATTAAGCTTTAGAAGTGTAGTTTCTTGTCAAGGTCTCCAATCCGATTGTGTGCAAGGTCAGGTTTAAGAATCTTATCTTCTTAATATAAGTCCACTTTTCATTCATTTTATCAGGATGTTTTCACGAAACATATAATGTTGTAGTATACACATCATGCTGCTGGATGTATTGCCTTCTCAATCACTGCGATTATGTAGTCTTTTCAAATTGTGAGCTATTGGAAAGAAAAACAAAATATTTTTATTTCTTTTGGTCTCCCAAACCTAATAGTACTCATTATTCTCTTATAATTTTTTAAAGACATACATAGTATAATATGCCATAATAGCTATCTCAATGCCAGACTCTGTGCATACAAAAAAAAAAAAAAAAAAGGGCAATATGTTTGTCTTTCAAGTACTCAGATAGGAGACAGACTTGTCCAACAAGTATGGCTGCTTCCTTGTCATTCAATTCTTAGCTTAAATGATTCCTCAATAAAGACCTCTCTGACCCCAATGCAAGGATGCTCTGCTACCCTAAATTCTAATTTATTTTGCCAATTCTTGAGACTTTCCATTTTATTTAAAATAGCCTTGAGACCCACCATCTTTTTTTATTTTTATTATAACACTTATTCCTACTTATATTTTTATATATTCATTTGGTTTATTATCTGTCTCCTTTCACTGGAGTAAAATGAGAGCAGGAATTGCTGTACTTCCTGATCTTAGAAAAGCAGTTGTTTATTAAATATTTAGTACATAGGGAATAATTTCATCTAACCTCACAGTTCTAAATACCTTCTAAATACTGATGACTCCTAAATTCTAAGTAAAATTTATCTCTATCTCTTACCTCTTCTTCATTGAGCCTCATATGAACATGTTCAATTACTTCTTAAGCTCTCTCTTGAATGTCTAATAAGCATCTGAAACTTAACACTTTCAGAATAAAACTCATTTTCCCTTTCTCCTTCCTTGCCAACCAGTTTCTTCTATAGTATTCCCAACATAATATGTGTTTTAATTATCTATCTACTTGTTCAATTGAATTCATAGATCCCATCCAATGCCTATCCTATCAGATCTTCCTAAAAAATGCATGTCAGATTTATCCACTTCTCTGCTATTTCTGCCACACCACTCTACTGCATGACACTATCATCTCTCAGATTAATTATAAAATGCAAAAGTCTTATGTATTAATTTCCTATTGCTGCTGTGACAAATGATCACACACTTAGTAACTTAGAACAATACAATTCTGAAGGTCAGAAGTTCAAATTTGGTCTCACTGGGCTAAAATCAAGGTGTTGGCAGGGCTTTGTTCATTCAGGAGAAAACCCATTTCTTTGCCTTTTCTAGCTTCTAGAAGCCATCTGCAGTTCTTGGCTGGTGGTGCCTTCCTCCATCTTCGAAGGCAGAAGTAGTATCTTCGAACTTCTTTCATTGTGTTTTCATTGTCATATTGTCTTTTCTGACTCTGACCTCCGGCCTCCCTCTTATATGGACCTTGTGATTACATTGGACCAACCAAGATAATCCAGAATAATCTTCCTGTTTTAAGATCCTTAACTTAATCATATCTTCAAAGTCCCTTTTGTCATGTAAGGGGACATAATCACAGGTCTTGGGAATTAGAATGTGGCCATCTTTGAGGGAAAGGTATTATTTTGCTGTTTCTCACAGAAATGAATTAGTCAACTTATGGAATGCTACACAACCATTATGATTA
The DNA here is from genome assembly GCA_003508835.1 of Eonycteris spelaea. Taxonomy (NCBI): domain Eukaryota; kingdom Metazoa; phylum Chordata; class Mammalia; order Chiroptera; family Pteropodidae; genus Eonycteris; species Eonycteris spelaea. The sequence goes on from PUFA01000070.1 coordinate 5,426,812, forward strand.
TGAAGTGCTAAAAGTAGGTTAGGGAATAGTAAGTGTTGTTTGATGCTATTTTTACAAAGCATTTTCTCTATACATTTTCGAGGGAAAAATTGGGAAGAAGATAATAGCAGACAAGTTAGGAAGTTATTTTTTCTTATTCATCTATATTTTCAGAATTGTCTTCAGTAAATATTTAAGAGAAAGATAAAAAATATATATAAATAGTCATTACACTAACACAGGGAGAAAAAGATGAGGTTTTTTATATACTAATCCTTTAGTCTAACCCATAGTTGATTACTAGATTTATCTAGCTAGTTATAACTCTGCTATGTCTTCATTTATGTCCTTAACTAGTCAAAACTTACGTTGATATTTAAGATCATTATGAACTGATTCCAACTTGTCTTTCTAGCTCTTTGTTCATCCATTTCCTGTTTTTGTTTTATGCCACATTTTTGTCCACTGGAAAGGTTTTTTTCTCCCATCTCTATCTATTAAACTCTACTCATTTCTAAAGAGCCAGATTAAGTGCTTCAGAGAGAGTGCTCTGACTCCCTGCTACAAGTGATTTTTCATTTAAACTTCATCATATTCTGTAATATTACTGATATTTACCATATACTATATTTTATTATAGTTATTTTTGTGCATGGCTTATACCCCCAACTAGTTTTTAGTGTGCTTTATGTCATGGTTCATGTCCTTTACATATCCTTATTTCCCACAGCCATTGAATACATTATGCCTTATTTGAATGAACACAAACTGAAAATTTTGCTTTATTATTATTAATTTGTTTATATATATATATATATTTTCTTTATTTACTAGCCACATGATTATCTTCCAATGATGGGTATTTTAAATCCTCTCTCTTTCAACTATTAACAATATATAATATTGGGCAAGTTGCTTAACATGTCTATGCTTTGTATTTTTCAATGCAGAATGAAATGTGATAATGCATATAGAATGACACATTGTAAGCAATCAATGTTAAATTATAAAAATAATGTTTATTATGTAGTTTTATGAACAATCTGTTGGCATTATCATTTAGAAATCCCCCTTTGAGAGAGATGTTTGTTTTTATTTATACATGTTATATAGCATTAATATAATTTTCCTTTACTGTGTAGTAACTTGACTACATGGACTAGTTAAGGTTATCTAGCCACTATAGAAAATTAACTGTCAAATCTCAATGGGTTAATACAATAAAAGTTTATTCTCATCCACTCTAGAGCAGCAGGAATTGTGGTGGGTTGGTCTTAGTTTTCACCCAGTCTGGCTTGCAAGATTACCTATTGCATATACTTTCAGCTGGCTGATGGGAGAAGAGAGATCACTAAGGGTTGTATAGGAGATTCTTTTGCTCCAGGACTGGAAGTGGGAAACCTCACTTCTTCCTGATTCCATTGACTACAGTTTATTCACATGACCCCACCAAGATACAGGGGAAGCTGGGCAATGTATTCTCTAGCCAGGTAGCTACTTTCCAGTAACAGCTATGAAAGGAGGAAGGGAATACAAGGGGCATAATTAGCTTTTTAGGTAACTAGCTATTTCTGCCACATAATGTTAACTTTATTAATGCTTAGATATTATTAGAGCAGTTGCCTGAAAGCAATAGGAATTATAGTATGTGAAACAATAATTCTAATGTGTTTTTGATTGTCAACACTACTAATCATCTCATCTTTCTCTGAGACTACATTTAATCACTTTAAATGTAATTAAATATAAGTATAAATATCTATATTTAAAACACAAAATTTATGATCTCAAGTTACATTTTTTTTTAAAGAAATTCAAAGAATGGTTATGAATCCTTTAAAACACCTTTTAACCCATTGAGGAAGAGTAGAACTCATTTTAGGAAGCTCTGATACATTGAAAATCAGAGGCAGAATTTCTTAAAATGTTGGGCAGGGCTTATTTTGAAGAAAAATATAATGATCATTTATCAATATCTGGGTAAACTTTAAGTGATAAAATAGGAACAGGAAATCTATGTTTATTTTTTTCTACAAGGGAAGTTTTTGATCAGATGCCAAACATTTGGGACCTAGAAAGGGCTTCGAAGCTATTAGAATTTATTAATTTTTCAAAGACTTTCAGGAATAATGATTCCACAGGGTGTTAATTGAACTATCAAACTTGTATCATAAAAACTTAACTTGTCTCAACAACCTTGGCCAATATATCCCAGAATCATCGTACTACAAAACGCAGTTCCTGACTCCATTCTCCACTCCTACCTTGACCTAATCCATTTCCTGGGTAGCACGTTTATAAGTAAGAACTAGTTGAAGTACCCTTCCCTTGTCTTTTTCTCTTGCAGAAGTTCAAGGAGAGTTTGCCTGCTTAGCTAATTCAAATCTACCTGAATTTGAAGTGGGAGAAGAGGGCAGCATAAACCATATGGCTTTGTTTAATAGCAAGTTCTTGACAGATATGCTTGTGAATGTTTATAATTAGTGACAAATGTATTCAAAGATGGACATAATAGATGTTAGCAACATTATTAGTGAATTGGACACTTGCATCAATTGCTTGTTAAATACCGAAGGTTTACACCTATTGAAGAGCTAGGTACCATTCTGCTTTATACCCATTATCTCACTTAAACCTTACATTAACTCTTCACACTTATTAGTATTCCTACTTTTCAATTGAGGAGATTGAGGCACATAAAAATTAAGTTACCTACCTAAGAATATACAGCTTATAACTGGAAGACCCAAGATCTAAATGAACAAAATTTCAAATTCCAATGGTATTAAAAGAGAAGTATGAATCATAAGTTTTTAAATGTATAGTTTGCAAAACCATTAAGTTCTAGTCGACATGATAGGAAAACTGCAGACAGGTACTCCAGGTCTCAGAAGAATATCCACTATCATTTGAAGATGCTGAGTATTGTGAGTGGGAAACTGAACAAATGCACTGGGTTCACTACTGTCTGTCTTAGTTTGCTGAGTGAATAATAATCAACTTAGTAGTAATACATTTCTCATAGGCTTATGAATACCAAGAGTTAATATATGTAAGATGCATAAAATTACACTTGGCACATAAGGAGTGATATATAAATCTTATATGTCATTATTGTTATTATCCTGGAGTATGTGCATATTTTTGTGGGTTTTTTTTCAGTGGTTTATAATAACAAATCTCTTAAGAACTCATTTGGCTAGCCATAAAAGAATAAGCTATTTGTTGGGTTTTAAAAATTAATAAAATATTAGTTTAAATAAATGAACTGTAGTTATATATTTAAAAATCTAGTAAAATCTTAAAAATATTTGTGTTTATGTTCAAGTATATATGCCAGTATAAGGGTGACTGATATACATGTAAGGGGATTTAGACTAATTTTATTATCCATAAGATGTACAGTTACTGACATAGTTTGTTGCTTTTAATCATAAAAATTCTTATTTTGCATGTGTAGATGGAATATAATATCAATGCTTAAAGCTAGGCACAAAGATGGTTGCAGAATCCGAATGAAACCCACCCTTCTAAAATGAGACAGTTTTGTGTTAAGAGTTAATTTTATGACTTTGCATTAATAATTCCTTTCAATACATCCTATTCTATTGCATGATAGACTTATAACTTTAAGGTAACTTTTATCTAGTTAGACTTTGAACTAACAGAAATTTGAGCTTTAGAGCTGAAACAATAGGTGTACTCACTAGTAAATCTTGTTGGTCATTTAACATATCTTTTATTCTTATCAATTTGTCTTATCTTTTGTACTCCATGGATAAAACTATTGGTCATCTATATTCCACAGGAAGAAAAATATTTAATAGTTATTTCACTTGTGCTATTCAGTCTTAAAAAGTGGGAGAAATTTCAAGTTCACAAATATATTGGTTTCAAAGTTCAAAAACTGTTAGTGAGGGATGCTTCCAATTTCAATTATGATGCTTGTAGGATAGAACAGCACATGGAACTCTCTGACATGGAAAATATGGCAGCCCAGTGGATTCCTTAGAGGCATTCTTTATAACTGACATATACTATAGCGGTCCTTGCTGCTTTTACAGTGTCTTACACTAAGAGGATAATAAATGACATCTCATTAACTTTTATCTCTTTTGCTCCATGTGGAGTCTTTTTCTGACCCTAAGACTTGTAAGTGTTCTCTTGAAGGGTCATCTTTAGCCTTTCTGAAGTATTTGACACCGTTTGCCCACAACCTCCTTCTTGAATCTGTTTTCCATTTCTTTCTTTGCCTGGCATCCTGTTTTTCTTACGTCTTTGAACCTTCCTTCTTTTTTTGTGCTGCTCATTCTCCTCCCTTTCTAAAATTTTGCCTTCTGAGCCCTTATCATTGCTCATACTCTCTATCCTCCTAAAACTTCATAGATTTCATGATTGTAACAAATGACTTCTCAGCTTATTTCTTAGGCCCATCAAGTCCCTGAATATTTGTCCTACATTTCCAAGTTCTTGATGAACTCCCCGCCCCCGGCAATATTGGGCTATTAACCACTAAGTAAACGTCCAAATAAACCTCATGTTTTCCTGATTTCAGTTATCGAATCAAGGTTTCTCATCTGTAATTTCCTCCTAATAAATAAATAAAAAGAAAGCTGTCACATTTATCTTCTTAAAGCATGTTTCCAATTGTACAGTTTCTTTCTTCAGGTTTTAAACTTGAATACAGAGTTCCCAGCCAAGAATATGAACTAACTTCTTAGGGTGGTGGTGAGGGTTAATAGAGAAATCATAAGTAAGGGTGACTAACGTATCTGGCACATAGAAAGACAGTCAATATATTATTATTCATGACTGTGGCTAATTATATTATCTACTGATCACTAATTTTATTACTTCATATACATTTTGCTTTTTTAGCACCATTTAAATTAATTCTGTGATATCTTTTTAGTTATCATTTATATAAAAATGTCCATTACTTACCATTCCAAATGATAGCACTGTAAATATAGTTTACTTGATTTTGTGCAATCTTAAACTGGAACAAATAAGAAAATTAATACTTCCCTAGAGGGAAAGAAAACTGTACTAGAAACACAAAACCCATATATTTGTCCAGATTCCACTACTTGGTTAAATCACTTTATCTCCTGGCACTTCATTTTTTACCCCTAAATTGTAAGTATGAATATATTTTCTGATTGTTTACCTTACAAAGTTATGGAGTCTTGGAGAGTGGTCCTACCCCAAGAGGGCTCTGGTTCCTCTGCCCTCTTAGAAGTGCTCTACCTTTTGCCTCAGTTCTCACACAAGCCCCTGTCATCACATCTATCAAAACTGAATCCCAAGATTTGGACCAGCATCCTTAATGATAAAGTCTAACTTCTTGATAATGCTTAATTTGTGACTTATGCCTGAGAGTTAAAATGATGATGATAATACACTGCTAGGTAGTGGACTATGAACAGCATATTATTTTTTTTTTAAAGAAGATAAAGAGGAATAACATTGGCTTTGAGAATCACAAACAGATTCTGTAATACTGTTCTCTATCTACAAAGTATTATTATCTATTATGTCAATTTAAAAGTGAAGAGTGTGTTTAACTCACACATTTGATAATAAAGCATATGTGCAAATTTTGTACCAGTTTTATAGAGACCCAGTGGAGTAGAGAATGAAGGAAGCTATATTTTCTATCCATTTGTTTCATGGCTGAGAGCTGTTTTAGGATACGACATGCTGCTTCTTGCTGTGTTCAAACTATTGGCACTTGGCCCTGCCAAGGGAAAAATAGGGAATAAAAATTGTTAATGCTGAGCATTTCCCTTGAAGGACCATATAATCAGTTATCTTAGATCAAATTCCATAGAATATTTTAAATATCTCATGTACCTAGTAGATCTCTCTACCACTGATCTTTAATATCTTTTTATAAGACAGTCAGCAATATAATAGGTAATTATGAGAGACCTTTGCATTTTGATGGTGGTGCTATTATATGCTTATTCCTGTTTTATAGAAACATCATGTTTTAAAAATTAACCGCAGATACTAGGATAGACATTCATAGAGTAGACAGAGAGTAGAATGGTGGTTGCCAGGGGTTTGTGGGGAGAAAGAGGGAAACGGCAAGTTCATTTAATGGGTGCAGAGTTTCAGTTTGGAGAGATGAAAAAGTTCTGGGAATGAATGGTGGTGATGGTCATACAACAATATGAATTCACTTAATGCCACTCAGCTGTACACTTAAAAATGGTTAAAATGGTAATTTTATATATTATGTGCATTTTATCACAATACAAAATTAATAAAATGTCAAAGGCAGTGTTTTTCAAACTGAAAACCATGATACATTAGTTGATCATGAAAGAAATTTAATAGGTCATGATCAACATTTAAACAAATGAAAGAGAATAGAACAGAACCAAACATATGAATGCATTGCTCATAGTAAGAGTAAATATTGTTCAAACTTCTGTTTCATGATAATCTAACCAGTTGGCATTGCCATGGTGGTAATGGGTTGTATATGGCTGATTTCTTGGTCTCTTTGATTATTGCCCTATTCTGATAGACCGATTCCTGTGACACAATGATTGTTAAATATTTGGAAAATTATCTCTGTATAGTGTTCTGGTTCATGCTATAAAATATGTTTTTATTGTGGTTGAAAGTCAAAAAATTGAAAGTCAAATATTTCAGATAAGAGAAAGTCTAATTAATTGACTGGCAGCAAACTCTTTTATCAGCAAGTCCAGGGAACTGGTATACACCACATGCCTGCAGCTTTAATTGCAGCACTGGCAATAAAGGGGGGGGGTGTTGACTTTGTGGAAGATGAGATCACCTATTCAGAGAAACATGCTTTACCAGCACCGAAGCACTGATTGAATAAAACGAGTGCCTGTAACCCGGGAGGCTCAATCAGATGGCCGAAAACTGGCAAGGTCTTACAGTGTCTAGATAGGGTACTCCATCCATGGCTTTATGTGTGTGTGTGTTATTTTTTTTCTAGACAGATATTTGAGCCCAGCTGAGTCTAGGCCAATTTGCCATGTAATTCATAAATTTTTTTCCTGATTCAACAGCTATAAATCCATCTGTCCGTTGCAACTCATGGGTAGTGTCCTGGTACTATTTGGGACTTAATTTCACTGGGTCATTAGTGCCTAACTCCATAGAGAATGCTTATATTTTAGTTTTCCTTGATTTTTTTCCAAAGAGGAAAAGTCTTCCTTGACAGATGGCTGCTACCGGTGGCTGGCAGGCAAGCTGATGGATGAGAATTTTTTTCCTTTGGCACTGTTCAGTGGAGAAACTCATCTGTGGCAAACCTATTCATTAGCCTCTCTTTGAAAGGCTACTAGAGGTTCTGTTGGTGTGTGATGCTGTGTGAACTCTTCTCACCGTTCTACATCCAACTAGACTAAATAGGTTAATAGCTCAGTGAGATCAGTTAGCTGGCCAACATCTATGTAGTAAACACTAGGAATTACTCTTGTCAATTCACAACTGCTCTCTCTGGAGCTAGTAATCTGAGAGAGTTTTGTTAATAGCTGTTTGAAAGAGATATGATAAAGCATACCTCTTACCTATACTACTTCCTAGTTGTTAGATAGTTTCTGCATTTATATTTATGTTAAACTGTGCAGTCAGTAAATTTCAGGTTCACAAAGATCCTGGTTATCTCTAATCCAGGAACAGAAAGATGCTGCATAAAATGTTCAGCGCCAAATTTAAGACAAGTTTAATGATAAGTTAATCTTATTTGCTCATCACAAAGACAAATAGCTGGACTTAAAACTGCTAAGCATTCATGACTTTTTAAGTCAACGCACAATTTTAATAATTTTTAAATCTCATTTCTTGATTTCTTTTTTCCATCCTTTCTTAGATTGAGAATAATGTTGTAATTCTCCTACTTAATTCTTCTTTTTAAAAATCTTTCCTTCCTGCCTCGTGCTAGCTCCCAAGTCCCAGTTAGCCACTAACCTGCTTTCTGTCACTATAAATTAGTTTGATTTTTTCCTACCATTTTATGTAAATGGAATTATATAATACGTACTCTTTAAATCTGGCTTCTCTCATTTAGCATAAGTATTTGGGAAGCACCCATACTGCTGCTTGTATCAATAGTTGATTCCTTTTTATTACTCAGTGTTATATTGTATGATTATACAATAATTATTTATTCACTCACCTATTGATAGCCATTTGAGTTATTTTAAGTTTTTGATTTGAGTGTGTGTGTATCTGCTATAAATACTTATTTATAAGTCTTTATGTAGACATGCTTTCACCTCTTTTGGGAAAATACTAGGAGTAGAATAACTGGGTCATATGGTATATTTAGCATTTTAAGAAATTGTCCAATTATTTTTCAAACTGGTCATTTCATTTTACATTGCTATTAGGAAAATTCAAGACTTCTAGTTCTTCCATTTTCTTTATCACCAACACTTGGTTTAGTTAGTCTTTTTAGTTTTAGCAATTCTAATAGGTACGTAGTGACATTTCATTTTTGTTTTGTTTGAATATTTTTAATGACTACCAATGTTAAATACTCTTTCATATCTGTATTTGCCACCTATCTTTTGTTGTTGCTGCTGAATTGTCCATTTTGCATGCAATTGTCAATTTTTCCAGGACCATTTGTTGAAAGGATTATCTTTCCTGTACTGAATTACTTTGTTTTTGTTTTTGTTCTTAAATCAATTGTCCATATAGGTGTGGGTCTATTTCTGGATTCTCTTTCGTTCCACTCACCTATTTGTCTATTTTGATGTCAGTACTATATAATCTTAATTATTCTAGCTTTATAATCTTGATAACAGGAAGTATAGTTCTCCAGCTTCATTTTTCTTTTCTAATCATGTTGACTATTTTAGGTTCTTTTCATTTCTTTAGTAATTTTGAAAGCTGCTTGTAAAATTCTACAAAATCGTTAGCTATGTTTTATATCAATTAGTACTGCAGTGAATCTAAAGATCAATATGGGGAGTATTGACTGACATGATAATGTTAAGCATTTTGACTCAAGATATATGTCTCCATTTATTTAGATCTTCCTTAGTTTCTTTCAGCTGTGTTTTATAATTTTCAATATATAGGTCTTGTACATCTTTTCTCAGATTTATCCCTAAAGTATTTCAAAACTTTTATACTGTTTAAAATGTTTTTAGTTTCTAATTGTTGCTCATATATAGAAATACAGTTTATTTTTGTATGTTAATGTTGTGTCCTGCAACCTTGCTCAGTCACCTAGATGATTATGTTGTCAGCAAATACATTTTACTTCTTCCTTTCCAATCTGGATGATTTTTATTTATTTATCTTGCCTGATTGAACTATCCAGAACATCTAGTAAAATGTTAATAGAAGTGTTGCGAGTAGACATCTTTGTCTTGTATCTGATTTTAGGGAGAAAATATTCAGTTGTTAAAATTCTGTATGATAGTTGTAGGTTTTTCATAGATATTCCTTTATCATGTAGTTTCTTCCTAATTTGCTGAGTTATGAGAAGATGTTGGATTTTTGTCAAATGCTTGTTCTGTATTTATTAAAATAATTTTTTAGTTTATTAATATAGCAGATTACATTAATTGATTTTCAGATCAATGTACTCCTAAGATAAACCCCACTTGGTCACTGTGTGTTATCATTTTTATATAGTTAAATTTGTTTTTCTAAAATTTTGTTTAGAGTTCATGTATTTATGTTCATGAGGGAGTTTTTCTATAGTTTTCTTAATGTGTTTGCTGGTTTTGTCAGGATAATGAGCACTCAGCCAATGAGTTGAGAAACAGTCTCCACTAATTTTCTGAAAGAGTTTTGGTAGAACTGGCATTTTTCTTCTTTAAATGTTTTATAGAATTAACAAGTGGAGCCATCTGAGCCTGGAATTCTCATTGTGGGAAGGTCGTTATTGAAAACTAAATTTCTTTGATAGTTATGGGCTATTTGGGTTACCCAGTTTTTCTTAAGTGAAGTTTGGTAGTTTGTTTTTTAAGGAATTTGTCCTTTACATTTAAATTATTAAAGTTATTGGCATATAGTTATTATCTTTATTTTTTTTCTTTTAATATCTGTAAAATCTGTAAGATGTCAAATCTCTCATTATGGGTAACTTTTTTCTCATATTTATTCCTAATAACCCAGGTTAGAAGTTTATAAAGTTTATTGAACTTCAAAGAATCAACTCTTAATTTTATTGATATTCTCTATTGTTTTTCTATTTTTCAGTTCATTGATTTTAACTCTAATCTTTATTATTTCCTTTCTTTTGCTTGCTTTGGGTTTAATGTCCCCTTATTTTTGTAGTTTCTTAAGATGGAAGCTGAAGTCATTACTTGAGATCCTTATTATTATTATTTTGTATAATATAGTTGCTTAGTGTAGAAGTTTCCAAGCCTCCCACATATTTTAATAGATTATATTTTCATTTTTCACTTGAAATTGCAATTGAAAACAAGTTTTATTTTCCCTTTTGATATCTTCTTTGACCCATTAGTTATTTAGAATGCGTTGTTTTGTTTCCAAAAATTTGGACAATTTCTAGATATCTATTGTTTACTTCTAGTTTAAGTCCACTGTAGACAGAAAACATGCTTTGTATAGCTTGGTTGTTATATCCTTCAATGAGCTGACTTCTTTATTTCTGTTTGTATTCTTGTTTATCCCTGTTAATAGTCTTTGCCCTAAAATCAACTTTGTGTAAAATTAATATTCACACTAGCTTTTGTGATTAACATTTGCATGATATATCTTTTTCAATTCTTTTTTTATAACCTATTTGCATCTTTATATTTATAGTTGATTTCCTATATGCAGAAAATAGCTGTGTCTTCAAGTTTCCCAAATTTGATTACTTCTGCCTTTTAATTGGAATATTCAGACTATTTCATTTAATGTGATTATATAGTTACATTTAAATTACTCATCTTTGTCTTTGTTTTTTATTTGTTTTATCTGTTCATTCTTTTTTATTTTTTATTTTTCTGACTTTTCTTAGATTAACTGAATAATTTTTATGATTGTATTATATCTTCATTGACTTGCTAGCTGTAAGTTTTTGTGTTATTGCAGTGGATGTTTTAGAGTACATAGTGCACATCTTTAACTTAACAGTCTACCTTCTAGTGATATTATAATGTTTCGTATATAACGTTAAAGTCTGACAATAGTGTACTTCCACTGCTCCCTCCTGGTCTCTGTGCTATTGCTGTCATACGTTTCATTTCTACATTCGTTAAAGCCTTAAACTATATTGTTGTCATTTTAAAGAATTCAATTATCTTTTAAAGAGAATTAAATTATCAGAAAAATAGTACATGTTTTTCCAAATCACACCACGTCCAGTACTCTTCATTCCTTTGTATAAGTCCATAATTTCATTTAAAAATTTTTCCTTATGTCTAAAAGACTTCCTTTAACAATTCTTGTAATGCAGCTCTGTTGGTGATAAATTATTTCAGCTATTGAATGTCTGAAGATGTCTTTGTTTTCCCTATAGTTGTAAAAAATATTTTTGCTAGCTTCAGAATTATGGGTTACAGTTTTTATCTTTCATCCTTGAAAAGATTCCACTGCTTCTTACTTGCATTGTTTCAAATGACAAATCTGCTATTATTGTTGTCTTTGTTCCTTTGTACCTAAGAGGTCTTTTTTCTCTGGTAGCTTTTATGATTTTTTTTTTTTCAGAGTAAAATGATTATAATGTTCCATGCTGCAGTTTTATTAATGCTTCTTGTGCTTGGGGTTTGGTGAACTTTTTTTGGATCTCTGGGTTTATATTTTTTTATCAATGTTGGACATTTTTATCCATTAGTTCTTCAAATAGTTTTTCTTTCCCCAACCTCTCTCCTTTCCTTCAGAAACTTGAATTATACATATTTTAGGCCCACAACTCACCTTTTTATTTTATTTTCCCCTTTATATAATTTCAGTTATTATGTCTTTGTTTATTCATATTTTCTTCTACAATGTCTAAATCATCAGTAGTCTTATCGAGTGTGTTGTTTCATCTCAGACATTGTAGTTTTCATATCTAAAAGTTTAATTTGGATTGTTTTTATATTTTCTTTCTCTAGTTAACATGTTCAATTTTTTCCTTAACCTCTTGAGCATATCTAATACAGGTACAATAGCTGATGATGTGATTTCTTTGATAATTCTAACATCTGTGTGAATTCTGGATCAGGTTCAAGTATATTATTTTTTCTTTATTATAGGTCATATTTTCCTGCTTCTTTGCATGTCTGATAGTTTTTGACTGGATGAAAGTCTACGTGAATATTATTTTTTCAGGTGCTGGATTTTTTTTTATTATAAATATTGTTAAACTTTGTTATGGTACACAATTAAGTTACTTGGAAATAGTTTTATCATCTTTGGTTCTGGCTTTTAAGATTAGAAAGGCAGGACCAGAGCAGCATGTAATCTAGAAGTAAGTATCCCCTATTACCGAGGCAAGATCCTTTTGAGTTCTCTGTTTAGTGCCTCATTAAAAAGTTTCCCAGTCTGGCTATTGAAACCAGGTATTATTCCCAATCTTGACTGATCTCTGGCTACTATTTCTTTTTAATCCTTTTGGTTATTTCTTCCCCTTACCCCAGACATTTTCCTCATAAGCATGTACTGATCAGTGCTCTGCTGAAAACTTAAGTTTTCTTTCTATACAGCTTTTCTTTGGTAAACGGTTCTGTTAACTCTAGCTGCTCCCTACCATCCCTCTGGCCCCAGACTCACAAGTCTGCCTCTTCAACTCAGGGATCCAGTCAGGCTCCATCTGGGTTCCTCCACTCTATTTTTTTGGTTTAATATTTCCTTTTGTATGTGAGTCTCACAGGGATTAACCTATTCTTAGATTGGAAATTGTTTCCTTTGGAGAAAATATAAAACTTTAATTTTTTAATCACCTAATAATTTTTAAATAACTTCCAATAAACCACAATTAGTTTAGGGCTTATAACAGTCAGCTGACCTCTTAGAAATTAAATCATTTACAGCTATATGAAACTAGAATTTGAAATCTGAAGACTTGAGTTTCATTCCTGGCTCTATCACTTATTAATGATGTAACCTTGTTTTTGAACATGTTGCTAAACTTCTCTGAGCCTTAGTTCCTAAAAGTGTAAAGTATGACAACTTTCCCTGTCTACTCCTATAAGTACATATGAAGTTCATATGAGATAATAGATGTTAGGGAAGAAATTCACTGTGATATTCTGGACTCTTCTTAAAGTTAATATTTTGTATTTTTTAGGGTGTCAGTTGAGGAAAAGGATCTGGTTTGGATTGCAATATGCAGAAGTACTTAATCATTATAAATAAATTATAAGTGATTGATACAGAGGCTTATGGATGAAAATTATTTTTATTTCTATGCATGCTTTTTATTTCAGTGCTAGAACAGTGGGTTTTGATAATATGGCATATATATCTTGTTATTTGCAAGTATTATTAAGACTTCAATCCTCTTTTAAACAATATATTTTAATATAGTACTTTTTTCCTGTTTTGTGCTCAATTTTTTACTTTCTCATATTTCAAATATATCCTATTTTTATTGATAATTATATCCCATTTCTAACATTTCTTAGATTGTGTTTTAAGAGGAGCTGTGTGTGTATATGGCATTAATTTTTTTTTGCTATATCTGAGTCCACTTTGCAGAAAGTTCAAGGTATTATTGGCACTTCGTGGACTGCAAAAAGGGCTAAGAGGTGCACCTTTTATATTTACAGTTATTATTTCTTTGCCAACAAATAGAAATAATCTAGGCATTGATTCCATAGAAAAACTACAGTATAGTAAAATGTGATAATGTGTTCCTTTCCTATATTCCTTCCTTAAGAGTAAGAAAATAAAAGTTTAAAAGAAAAGACAAAGGTAAATAATTTAATATGAGGGAATTTTTAAGAGAGATTAAATATATAAAGCTTTCATTATATATAATGCAAATTTGAAATACTTTGTTTTTAAATGGTAGGGAGATATTATGACACATTGAACTTCCCATTTAGGTTAATAAGAATTAGTGGTGAACTCTCACCTAACTTTGTATTTTGATTAAAAAAATTCTTGAACACTCCAAACTTATCTCTAAAGTAGTCTCTCCCCTTATACTGGACTGTGAGAACTTTTCTCCCCAAACTTTCTTTTCTCAAACCGGGGATTAGCACCATTTCCATGAAGATAATGCGGTGCCAGTGAAAGGGGAATAAAGAAACTCAGTCTGTGAAACCTGAAGCAAGAGGGGTTCTTCTCACTTCTGATCTTAGACACTGTGAGGACCAGAGGCGAATAATGCCTCACACCTTCTGAGAGGACTTTTTGTATATCACTCATCTTGAGCTTGGCAGTTTTTGCTATGCTGATCCCTGATACTGGACCACTCTTTTAGCAAGAAAATAACTTCTCAGACACTCCCCAAATCACCCAAACTTATAGTCTCTGCTATGGACTGAATGCTTATGTCCTCCCCCTCCCCCACATTCATATATTGAAGCTCCTAGTTCCCAGCGTCATGGTATTAGGGGATGCCTTTGGCAGGTATTAGGCCATGACGGTGAGGCTCTGGTGAAGGGGATTAGTGCTCTTAGTAAAAGAGATGAGAGAGGGGTAATCTCTCTCTCTCAACCTTGCGAGGACACAATGAGAAAATAGCTATCTATGAGCCAGAAAGAAAGCTTTCTCCAGACACCAGATCTGACAGTGCTTTGATTTTGGACTCTCCAGCTTCCGTAACTATGAGCAATAAATGTCTGTTTTTAAGCTGCCCACTCTATGATAGTCTTGTTATAGCAGCCTAACTAAGACAGTCTCCTAGGTCTCTTATTCCTTATACCCTTTTCCTTTTTCATTTTCTTTTCTTTCTTTCTTTTTTTCCTCTGAATAGTGTGGGCTTATTTCCAAACTATCCAAAAGAATTAGATTATTACCTTTTCTTCTCTCCTACTTTCTCTCCCTTTTCCAGAGAAGTCCTCAGTCTCTCAGGAGAAAGCATGACCATCCAAACAAGACTCGATGACAAAAATGTTATATTCATAAAGTAGCCATGCTGTTTTCATGCTTCTGATTGCCATTTAATTTTCCACTTTTACGTGATCTAAAGTTGATTGTCTGGGTTAAGTAAAAATACCAATGTTAATCTCCTCTGACTAAATGAATTATTAGTAAAAGCCTTGGAATGGAACATGAAGCTACATAAATATTTAAGGGACATATTTCTTTCCCTGCTTACTGACACTGAATTTTCTTTTAAAAAATATAAATATAGGGTCTGAATTCTACAGTTTCTAGTGGGGTCTTGTCATTGATTTTGTCTTGGAACTTAAGAATACCAATGAATTAAATTTAAAATAATTTAAAAGACTAACCACCTACTGTTTTACTAGGTTGAAGAGTAGCTCCTCTTGCCCATTTCCCTTTTCTGAACTCATTTTCTGTTAATGAAGTAAGTAATAACATGTCTGGAATAGGAAGTAAGGATTATTTTGTTAGCTGTCCGTGTAGCATATCCTTGTGTTAATTTTGATTTCAATAAATGTTTATTAAATACCTACTCTGTGACAAATTCAAGAAATTCCTATCTTATTAGGGAGGCAATTCTTACAATAGAATTTGATAACTGTCTTAAGTACATTGGTGGGACAAAAGAGAAATTGTCATCACAAGGTCTTGATTTTGTTTTCAGAAATAAATTTGATTCTATCATTTGTAATTCTAAATGTGAAGTCAGAGCCTATTCACATGAATTTGTCTCAACTGGAATAGGTAATAAACAACAATTCCACGTGAAATGAATACTGATTTCTGTATTCTTTATGGTATCCCTTTATAGCTTTGTTTTCATATTTCTGAGTGATCTTCTATGGGCTATAAGCACTTCAGACTTCCTTGCCTGGGGCTGTCCATCAGGTAGTTAATGATCTGTAAGCAGTGTTTTATGTAAGTCATTTTCAAACAACTTATTGACCCTTTGATGTAAAAGTATGTTGAAAACTAAACATGTAAAGCATTTTGACATAAATTCTCCAAGAATAAATATTTTCCTCAAGCTTTAATATTAGATTCTGGAACCTCCTGGAAAAGCATTATGTATGTCAGCTGTGCTCTTCATTATTAGGAAATAAAAGACCTCTTTCGAATGTTCCTAGGGGAAACAGATTGCAAGTCTCTGCTAAATATCTTAAATAAATAGGAAGTAAATATATTTGCCTCACTCAAGTTCACACACACTACATTACATAACATGTCAACTTTAGTTAAAACCTTTTCTAAACAGTCCCTGAATTACTGAGGAGGTTGAAACTTGATTAAATAAAAGAAGGGAAAAAAATCTTTGCAAGCTTATTTTTTTAGGCCTAGAATTTAACCTTATACTTTCGGGCTCAAATATTTACATGGAAATATAGACTTTTTTTAGCAATCATTTACACTACCATGTGTAACGACCCTGGCCCTAAACCCTACTGTTACCTAAGGGAGACCCCAGTGTAGGAGGTATAAGAAAAAATCCAAACATGTAGAAGAGTTTTGTGTGCTTTACTGGTTGGCAAATAGCATGAAATCTCATAAATTTTTATTTTTCCTTATTTTATTAGCAGCTATCCCTAAGTGGAAGTAAACATTGCAGCTCTTCTTGACTTTTAATTGTAATTGTTGTTATTTTAACTCAGTTATTGTGTTGGTTGTAGGTTATTTCATAAAATCTATTTTTGCAGCAATATATAGCTGTATTACAATATTTTTCCTATAAGATTCATGAATAATTTCAAAATATATATTTGTTTTATTCCTAACATTCTTATCACTGAAGGTTTTTTTTTTCTTTATAAAATAGTATTATCTATAATGAATGGGGATTGGTAATTTTTGTTTTACCTGAGGCTGTGATGTATTCCCTATACCCCCAAACACGTACACACACTAATTTGATGCATGCCATGGAAAGGAAAGTGGAAAAACAATGTCAGATTTCAAGTATGGTGATATCCTAAAATAAAATCTAAGCTACTTTACAAGAAGTCAGAAGTGTTTAATAAAACAAACCCTGAACATCTTCATTAATCAAGCCAAGTGTGGCTGCTTGTGTTTGCAGCTGCATGACAAAAATACCTCAGCCCCCAACTTCTTTTTATCCCAACCCAGTTGGAGGTAGATGAGGCAGACTCTAGGCAAAGCTGTAAATCCTGTGAAATTTGTCATTAACCTCATTTTTTTGCTTTTTATCTCTTCCACATCCTATCTTTGTCCTTCTATTCTTCTCACGCTTCCTGCTCCTCAATCCAAATGGGAAAGGATCTTATAATGACCCATTTATACCTATTGATTGACTGATTACACCATCTCTGAAATGCTTCACACTGAAACATTACCTCAACCAGCCTTTTATCTCTGATTGTAGAGGAGAGGCTTATTCTTGTTAGAAAAACTGTTTCCTCTGCAATCTGGTGGAGATTGTTTTTGGAGAGTGAGGAAGGAGGAGGCCCTTTGGAGCTTCTGAAATCACAGTTGTCCTAGTCAAGCAAATTTAATTTAGACCTTACGATGTTTTCAGCTACCCAAGCAGATGCTCTACAGTCAGCCCCCACCTCCCCCCCCCCCCACTTTTTAAATGTACCGAATACTTGTTAAAAATGGCAAGGAAGATTTTATTGAAGATTATTGCAAAAGGGGAGAGAGATTGCATTCAACTCCATTGAAATAAAAAGCAAGAGGATTTTTAAACGCTGGGCTGAGTTAGTGCAAAGGCACTGGAGGACACTGGGGGGAGATTGGTCAATGTGATTAGGCCATCTGTGTTTACTAATTGGTGCATATCAAAGTTAGGTTCCTACCGTCTCACAGAGACTGGGATACAGGCTTCTTTGATGATTATGTTTCAAAGGGATGGCTTTAGGGATGCTTAAGAAGGACATTCCTGGGTTGTAAAACTTGTAGGTGACTAGAAGATTTACATCTCAAAAAGGAGGATAAAGAATTTATTATTACAAATTTTCTAAAGTAAATGCTGTCAGAAAAGGTTGATCAAGGGCCTAAAGTCTGGAAAAAAGCCTTTCTCAAATTTAGTTAAGCTGAGAACATTAAGGCCCTCTTAGTCATCCACTTTCCATACTCTTCCCCTTATTAACTCTCCAAGCTTTCTAGTTCATCAAAAACATCATAAATGAATGTTTCTGGTTTTTACTGAATTTGGCTGAAGTTGACCTGATGTCCCTGCATTATTAATTTCTTCCATTTGTGACATGTCCTATTGTTACCAGAGAGTGGGGTCCTCTCTGGGCACATTGTCCAGGTTCTTGATGTCTTGGACAAAGAATTGAGCAAGACACCGAAATACAGTAGAAAAGTTTTATTAGAAGGGAAAGTACACTTCCAGACGTGGAAGCGGGCCTGAGCAAGAAAGGCGCTGGCTCAAAAGGTCTGGTAACAAAGCCTTTGGTGTTTTCAGCCCTATTTGCTGTGGGTGGTTACTTTTCTTAGAGGGGTGGGCTTCTTTGACTGACAGTGAAGATTGACAGGACTCAATGATTCATCATTTTGCTTTCTGCGCATGTTTGTTCCCAGAATTCAGTCTATTATAATGATATTAATGAACTTCTGGGCATATGCATCATATGCTAATGATGGTATAATGAGACTCAGGTGAGTTGAAGGTCGTTGGGGTCTTCATTGCACTAGTGCGAGTGACTGGCTTAAACTGGTACCTAACTCTCTGCCTACTGGTTTGTGTGAGTTAAAAAAAAATGCCTTCTGGCTAAATTGTGGGCAGATTAGGGCAGACCCCTTCTGAGATTGGATGACCTCAGTGTCTTTGCAGGCAGAAGGGAAACCCCCTAACTTTCTTGCCTAACACTTATCTAAGAGCCATGAATTCCCTTATTATTAGTATGGATGTTGAGGAACAGGAGGTCTCTTCTTCCACAGTATCTACTTCCTGCTGAGAACAGCCCTCAGAAGTCCCTGCCTACAGGGGTTTCATGGGAAGCTCTTTCCCTTCCTCTCAGTTAGGGTAGGGTCTTGGGTTTCCTGCTGAAGTGACACCTCAGTCCCTAGACAAGGAAAAGAAGATACAAACTCATTATTTAAATCATACATCTATTAATTTCTATTATTGATTTGCCTATTAAGTGAATAAAGGGGAACAGGCCTGGTTAACACTTTCTTAAAGAGTAAAAAGAAAGACCTTTAGCTTAAAGTCCCCTCCTCCTCAGACTCTAAAGGCCCTGCCTGGCTTAAAACCATTTCTGCTTAACTATGGGCTGATGACCCTTATCAATAACCAGATGATCTGAGTCACCAGGGCAGTTATCAGGATCTGAGGGAGAGAGCCTTTTTCCCAAAGAAAGGAGGGACTAACACTTAACTAGGTTTACTAAAAAGATTAACTCTACAAGAGATGTCCCATTTAATTTCCTGCTAAAAGAATTTACAAGTGATGTCCAGTCTCACTACCCTAGCACAGGAATGCCTGTTGGCATTTATCCTCTTTCAGTACCTTGCATGCCCTCTCTTGATTTTAATCTGATCTCTGCCATCTCTTCCATATGCTCTGTGGCTTCAAATTACATACATTATGTTCTGGGATATTTGACATTGTTTTCATTTAATTTAATGATTTTTCATGCTGTACAGCTCGTAATCTGATGTCCTCAAACACACCTCTGGTTTGTTTACAACCCTGGTTATGGTGCTTTTCCTAAACTCAATATAGTTTGGGCTGCTTTCCTTTCATTAATAGTGGTGTGTTATCATCGTGAGGATTAATATTTGTAGTCACAAAACAAAGGAAAAGAATAGATCTAGTACAAAGATACAATAGATGCAGTAGCTTTGCCTACTGAAAGAGACAGGAAACCACCTGCATTGTACCTGGACAAGCCTCAAGCCAAGCATAGGATTTTCAGAGAAAGAGAATGCCACTGATTTTTTAGAATGTAAATTCTCTATATACATACAAGAAAACTTGTTCTCTACCAATCAATTTTAGTCTCTCCTAGGATTTGAATTTCATCTTTCACCCCTAGGAGAGTTCATAAAACATATAATTCATATCAGCACATTTTTCAAAGCTTTGGTATTTAGCCTAGAATAAGACCATAGTTAGTGAGGGTGGGCTTTGGCTGAACAGTTCAGGTTAACACTGGCAGTAATTATATGTTCCACTTTGCACCCAGACCAGTTAACACCTATTATTTTAGCATAATCATTTATAACAAACCTTTTTATCCTCAAATGGATCATGATTTGGATAATAAATTAAATGGACACTTGAGCTTTGCCACTCTAAATTTTTATCTCTTCTGAGGGTCCTTTACCAATGTGTAGTGAAGATATACCTCCTTTTTAAATTTAGATTTCAGATGCATACTTATTGGATTAAACTCATTCTCTCTCTCTCTCTCTCTCTCTCTCTCTCTCTCTCTCTCTCTCTCTCTCTCCCCCCCCCCCACTCTCCCCCCCCTCGTCTGTCTGTCTCTTTCTCTCTCTTGTACACACACCGCTAAAAATGTTCTCGCAATGACTACTTTTTAAGTGTAATTTAAGAAAAATGTTGTCTTAAATGCAACATAATGTGCAAAGATACCTTCCCACAGTATCTTCTTTGCCAGAGTACAGAGCTTTACATTACGATGCTAAGCACAGTCCATTCCTCAATGGGGCTCATTGCTTGGTGTTTTCAAAAAACAGAGATGTGGTGGTAACCTTTTATTTACAAAAAGATCAGCGAAAGCTTTGAAAACATTTTTCTTCCTTTTCAACTGATCACATTTTAAAGCAAGGTATCCTCTCTCATCAGTTTCTGTAACCAAAGGGTAAATGGTAAAATAATTTGCTTTCTTTTTTTTTTTGCTATAAAGCAAATTCTCAGAAGCCAGTAGTGGGTGGATGGTAATGGAGGACAGTTACTCTTCTAGTTACAAGTGGACATTGGTATTCACATTTCCCAACAGAAAAAATTGATGCTCAGAGCAATTACATAATTAATTCAAGACACAGCTATTAAGAAGGCTGGGACTGATCTAATTCCATATCTTGTACCCTGAATCAGTTCCCTGTGCTGCCTCTAGCCATAGTTTGTTCAATGTTTATCTTCTCCACTAAGGCAGAAACTGCCTTTTCTGTGTTTAGTATACCATGGGCCTTTAATAAATGTTAAATGAATGAATGATGAAGTCATGCATGAAAGGGAGAAGGAATAAGAATGAGAACTAGTGTGAGAGGGAGTCACAGTATTGGATCAGAAAAGCAAAGTCAAGAATGGGGACAAGTACCTGTCAGTAAATGTTGATGAAGAATCTTTAGGACTCTGACAGTCCTTGGTGAGAAGCCAGTGTAGCACTGGAGGATGGAAATAATGAGGTAAAAAGATTTGAGAATTAAGGTTTGGTGGCAGAACAGTTTGACAGTTTTTCTGACCAGATTTCTTGCCCCTGAGGCTAGAGAGGCAGTGCAGGGCAGTGGTCAATGTTGTGGCGCAATCAATCCTAAGACCCACGGAACCAATTGAGATGAATTATGAGCCTTTATTAGCCTGCCAGTGACTGACTCTCTACCATGCAGGGTAAGAGATCAGCCCCAAGCTCCCAAAAGAGACAGTTTATAAAGCCTAGAACCACACCTTGGTTAACATCAAACAAGCAAGCAGATTACAGAAGCAGAAGTTGGCTCACTTGAAAATTTTCCACCCTTAACATTCCTCACTGGTTTTTAGGGGAATTCAAATCATTGATTCGTCAACCTGGAGCAGTGGGTAGTGAGTTCTGAGAACCATGAGTTTCACTGCCTGTATCCTTTTTTGAAATACGTAGTTAACCAATTAATTATACGAGGTCCAAACAGAAATGCTAGTATTAGGGGTCCTGCAATAGAGGAAAGCAGAGCAGTTAACCAAGGGGACCAGTTAAACTTGTTGTTATACCAAGATCCTGTCCTCCAGCATTCTTCTCTGTTGCTGAGCCTCGTCTGACTAAAGCTAGGCTATCTCTAATAATGCCTGAATGGTTAGCATAAAAACAGCAGGTTTCACCTAAAGCCATACAAAGAACCCCTTGCTTTAGGAACAGTAGGTCTAACCCTCTCCTATTCTGTAAGACAACTTCAGGTAATGAGTTTACAGAAGTTTCTAAGTGAAATATTGAGGTTTCAACATCCTGTAAGTCTTTGTCAACTTGTTCACTGAGTGTCCAGTAGTTGGAATCTCCAGTGACTAGAGCTGTGGTCTCTATTGCACCGGAACCTGCAATGCCTATACCTACTAGTAAGGGGACTAGGATGGGAGCTCTCTTATCTTGGTGATCTATATACTGGAAATGTTCATGCCCCCCACCCCCCGCCAGAGTAAAAATATACTTGCAGAACAACATGGACTAACAAACAAAATCCTCCAGTACCTTGTGACTAGTAGCCAGTATTGATACAAGGAGTGAGTCTGGTATTACATGCAAACCAAGTCCCTTGGGGGGCTACTAGGTAGTAATAGGAAGGAGTAGCTATGAGGGTAGTGAGCAGCTGGCCCCTGCTCCCATACTGCCGAATGTGCCCCCTCCTACGTGCCCCCTTTGGGAGAACTGTCCCTTGTATGGGTGGTTCTAATACTGCCCAAGGATGTCACATAAGTCTAAGTGATATGTTGGTTGTACTGTAGCACTGATGATGGAAATGGAGATACAAGTTTCTGACCTAGTAAGCTCCCAGTTAACTGGCACAGGCTGATGGGGGTTACTGGGGTTACAATCAGAGGAGTGGAAGAGGACAGATAGAATTAAGGGGGCCCAGACTGGACCCGTAATAGTCTTATCTTTAATGAGTCCTCCGTCCGGCGCAGGGTCCATTGTTTTGGTGCCTGAGGAGGATGGGCCGCCTTAATCCTAGTGTGGTGAATCCAGTGGTGGTGTCCCACTACCTTAACAGAGGTAGGGATGGCCAAGATGACAGGAAAAGGTCTGTCCTAGTGAGGCTCAAGTGAGGCAGGCTGTATTTTCTTCACCCATATCCAGTCACCCGGAAAGTAGTTGTGTGGCCGGACTAGGGGCTGAGCCGGGGCTCTGGTTGCAGAAACTAACTGGTGGGTCTTTTGCCACACCAGGTGGAGAGCCAGTAAGGACCAGTTTTCACGTTTCCAGCTTAAACTTAGTCAAAGTTTCTTTTACAGTGCTATTTATTCACCTCTCTACCTGTCCTGAGCTCTGAGGTCTGAGCTGTCTCCTGCTTGGTGGGGAAGGCTTCAGTGCATCCTGAAAAAGTGTCAATGAACACAAGCAAGCACTTGAATCCAAAGGTACCTGGGCTGACCTCAGTGAAATCCAACTCCCAATGTTCCCCCGGTGCCTGTCCACGAAGTCTCGTCCCTTGCTGTACTCTCTTGGAGGGCCCTGGATTCACTTATGTGCAGATGTAGTACCGGGCTGATACCTGCTTGCTCATTCGTTGCAGCCCCGGAATGTAATAGTCTCTTTTCAACAGTTCAATCAACTTGGTCCCTCCCAAGTGAGTGCTCTGGTGAACCTGGGTTATATATAAGGTCTCAGCTTAAAGCCTCAGGTACCACAATGCGGCCATCCGGGAGCCTTAACCCACCCAGCAGATTCCTTTTTTCCTCCAAGCTTGTTGCACAATTCAACTTCCCCTGGAGTGTAGGTAGGGGTGTCTGTTAGCACCCTGGACGGTAGGGCTGGCAGAATGTCAATGGGCCCCACTGGTTTTCGGGCAGCTTCCTTTGCTGTTGGATCAGTGAGGAGTTGCCCTGTGCTACCTCAGAGCTTGAGTTCTGGTGCCCTGGGCAATGGAAGATTGCCACTTTCTTTGGCAGCCAAATTGCCTCAAGAAGGGCTAGTATTTCCTGCTTATTCTTAATTTTGCTTCCTCCCAAGGTCAGTAGCCCCCTTTCCTTATATAATGCCCCACGTATGTGTGCCGTGGCAAAAGCATACCTGCTGTCCGTGTAGATGTTAACAGTCTTGTTTCTACCTCACCACAGAGCTTGAGTCACTGCTACTAGTTCAGCCTGCTGAGCTGAAGTGCCATGGTTTAGGGCTTGTGCCCAGATGACAATCTCAGTGGTAAACACTGCAGCCCCGGCATACCTGACTCCTTCTGAAATAAAACTGCTTCCATCTGTAAACAGAGTAGCATCTGGATTCGACCAGGGGGCTGTCTGTCAGGTCTGGTCGGTGCAGGTGACATTCTCCAAAACCTCAAGACAGTCAAGTAAGGGCTAGCGGGGGTCGTCATCAGGTAGCAGGGTGGCCGGGTTGAGAGCGGTAGTTTTCAGAAGCTGAATGTGAGGTAGGTTAAGGAGCAAGACCTGGTACTGCGTGATCCGCGCATTGGAGATCCAGCGATCTGGTGGGCTGTCACTTGGTCTGAGGCTGGGGCATCCTCAGGATGGCTTCAATCCAGCGGGAGGACAGGGTCCTTTTCCCTTTCTGTAGGTTGTAGCCTAGATAGGCTGCCCAGGGGGTGCAGAGTTGAGCCTTCTTAGCTGACACATGATACCTGTTCTTATCTAGCAAATCCTCAGTTGCCTTCAAATCCTCAGTTGCCTTCAAACCCTTCTATCTTTTGCAGCTTCCTCCTAATATCTGGGGCTGACTGACTAACAAAAGCAAGATTAATGGCTTGCCTATTGTTTGGGTCCTCTGGGTCAATGGGGATATACAACCGGTATGACTCTAAGAGCTGTTCCAAAAATGCTGCTGGTAACTCATCCTTGGTTTGGATGACTTCATTTACCTTAGAGAGATTAGTAGGTCTTCTGGCAGCAGACCAGAGGCCCTGGAGCAGAAACTGGCAATACCGTTTGAAAGCCTCCTTACCTTGTTCGGTGTTGGGTCCCAGGGTAGATGGGTGTTCGGGAGGACATGATGGGCGTAGGTAGGATCAGTGGTGGGCTGCCCATTCGGTTCAAACACAGCTTTGGCAGCTTCTCGGAGGATCCGCTCTTATTCCTCCGAGGTAAAAAGGACCTGGAGGAGCTGCTTGCAGTCTTCCCAGGTTGGCTGATGAGTAAAGAAGATTAGTCTCCAGGAGAGAGGCCAGTCCCGGTGGTTTCTCTGAGAAAGAAGGGTTCTAATGTTTCCAGTTATACAGATCACTAGTAGGGAAAGGAACATAGAGTATGAAAGGCTTCTGAGGTTTAGTCCTCGCAGGGGGTAGGACGATTCGAGGAAGAAGCTTGACCCATGTTAGTAAAAACAGGCAAGAAGAGAGAGAATCCCCACAAAAGCTAAATAAGTCAGGGCTAAGATTAGCCTCTGACCCAGAGTCTAGTCGGACGGGGCAACGGAGGCCAGACCTAAGGAAAGAATCAAAATAAGTAAACTTATGAAGACCAAGGTAATAGGAGGGTAACAGTACATTGGACCAGTCCGGACAGATAGACACAATACAGACAGACAAGACAAACTACAGGTAATACAAAACGCTAGCGCACCCAAAAACCTGAATACCTGAACCAGAAACCTGAATACCTGAAGTCAAGGGGTAACAATCCATAGATTGAGAAAGCCAAGACAAGAAAAAGCAAAGAGAAAAATCCCCAGCCTTTGATTCATAGGTCCCCATGGTTTTGGCCACCGGGAATGAATGATTTCGTCTTGTGCAGGCCCCAACCTAAGGACTCTGTTTTCCCTTCATGGTATGGGTAAAAGGTTGGTTAGCGATCCCAGCAGAAATCTTCCTTTGTTCTGTAGGTCTCCTCGTGGCTCGGCTGCAGGGCCGATCAGCATACTGCAGTCTCTGAATGTAGCTTAATTTCATGTTTTAGTTCTCTTGCCTCCTCCCTCCGTTATTACCATCAACTCCACATCGATGATGGCATTACCTCCTAGGTCTCCAAAGGTGTTATGCAAAGTTCTATTCCTATCAATAGCAAACATTTACAGAATACTTACTGTGGCCAGATACTTGGCAAGTGCTTTTTATGTTTTAATTAATGAAATCATTACAACAATGCTATGAGGCAGATAGTATGTTTTTTCTTTTCTTCTTCTTTTTTTTTTTACAGATGAGGAAACTGAGAGATAGTGAGCTTAAGTAACTTGTCACAGGTTATGCAGGAAGCAAGTGGCAGAGCTGGAATTTGAATCCAAGTGGTCTGGCTCTAGCATTTGTGTTCTCACCTATCATGCAGCTATCTATGTTATTGACTCTTAGATAAGAAATAACTTGCTAAGGACCTGATTCATAAGTTAGTTTCACTGAAAGCCATTCACCATCTGTCATGTCTCATCCTGAAGAATGTTTTCACAAGGATAATTGGAGTCCCTGGATTTGTAGTAATAATAATAATAGCCAGTGATCACTGAGCACTGTCTACATGCTGAACACAGAGCTAAGAGCTTTACCTGCTTTCTCTTAATTTTCCCAACAATAAAATAGATTTATTATTATTGTTTCATAGATGAGGAAACTGAAGCTTAGCTGCAAGTAATTTGCTCAAAGTCACACAGCTAGTGACAGCTGTGAAAAAGCCAGCATCTGTCTCATTTCCTCTTGTAATCACCAGACACTCCTGCTTCCCACCAGAAGGCTGCTTTAGCCTTTGATTCATTAATTAGTTTGGCTGAATGGTATCCATTTTATGCTGCCCAGGAGGGCATGTTACTGTACATGCTCACTTCACTTTCAGGAGAAAAAGGCAAATTACCAAAAGAACAAATTAACACCAGGAACCTCTTAAAGAAAATAAATTCCTGGGATGTCACTTGGTCAGGATCCACTACATTTCACACTATGTCTTGGGTTTTTTGCATCTGCATAAAGCTACACTCCAACACACCCCAGATTCATGGCTAAGAATAACACCTAAAAGTTAAATGATACTATTTAAAGAAGCAAGGTAAATGTTTTAAAAAGCTGTACAAATAGTAGAAATATTTTAATTAGAAATATTTTATTAGAAATATTTTAATATAGGGTTTTGGATAGTATACACACTATGGTTAAATATATACATATGTGAATAGAAACATACCTTTCTATATTGTTATTAAACATGTATATAAAATTATAAAAATTTATAATGAGAAGGGAGTTTAGAAATCACCTAGTTCTGACCAGGAAACTAAGTGAGGCCAGTGTTGCTGAGGTGGCTTGGCAAGCTTTTAGGCATCTTGCAAAATTTAGATTAAGCATCATCTTTATGAATTCTTTCCTGCCCTCTCTGGGTGAAAATGAATTTTTTTTTTTTTAATTCAGTATATTCTGTGGCTATTTCCACCATGGCTCCTTTATCAGTTCTACTTTTCATGTGCATGGCTCTCTCCCTTGATAGCCTTCCAAGCTCCTTGAAAGCAGGGTGGTCATTCCTTTGACTTTGTATTCTCGGGAGCTAGCACAACGTCTGGAACTTAATCAAGGATGGACAGATCTTCGATATGTGAATGAGTTGGCAGAGATCTCCTGGTTCGTTAGGGGTGGAGTGCCAAAAAGGACTCAGATTTCCCAACTTACCAGGAACCAATGACCCTCCTACTACACATCATTACTTCTCTATTCTCATTTGATTTTCACATCATAAATGAGTTATAACATTATTTTTAAAGAGGACATATTCAGAAGCTATCAATAGCAAAAAAAAATCTTAATCAATACGACAGTATAAAATCCTTATTCAGTGACTGGGTAGTTAAAAATATAGTTTCTCAAAGAGCTACTAGCATCTTTCTTCTAAAAACTAAAATGTTTTAAAAACTAAAAACATTTTGGAAGAAAATCAGCCTGAAGTCTGCCTTAATAACAACTTAGGATTTATATCCTTTGATCTAGAATGGCACTCAGAACCTGAATATTCCATATTGAAACTGCTGAAGTACAGAAGAAAGATAACCTAAATTTGCTTTTCATGTCAATCACCGCATACAGAGCAAACTTTCCATGTGTGAGAAAAAATTTTGTTGAAGGCAGTGATTTCATTTTTTCTTGAAGAATACTGATTTATTCTGTTTGTAGGTGTCTTGCTAGCTTTAAAGAATACCCCAGATGTAGAAAACTCTTACTATGGGCATGGAATTATCAATCTGCAAAATTAGACATGGGAAGTAGAAATTCATCCTTCTCTCAAGGGATAATTGTTTCCTGAAATTAAATGACTTTGGTGCCTCTATCCATCTAGATTTGTACATAGCACACAATATCATACACCTTTTAGAGTGGAAAAGAAACTAAGAGATCCTTCTGATTTTTTAGTTAAGGAAACCGAAGTCTAAATAAGTAAAGTGACTTTCAAAGAATTGTCCTGACCAACTTGGGGAAAAAAATCAAGATCTCCTGGGTCAGGTACAAAGACACACTGCTTCTCTGATAAACACACTTTCGTTGATTACTTTAGGCTTTCATTTCATTGGACAAATACTACTTGTTGAAATACATTTAGCTAACATCACATGAAATGTTCTGCTATCATATATGGCCAAGTTTTTAATTTTATGAATTGTGACCAATTTAGCAAAGATTAAATAGTTTGTGGTAGTACTAGAAACAGAACCTAGGGCTTCTGACATCACATTCAGGCCTCACTGAGTGTCTCCTCCTGAAACCTTACTGGCTCTCAGAAAGAACAAATTAAGAACACAGACCCACATATCCACAAACTAGCAATGTCAATCTTTTAAAAAAATTTCTAGTAAGTTCATCTAAGCCTGGACTCGAAAAATGATTAGTTTTTTTTCCTCTTTTTCGAGAACTCTTGTGATAAACCATTTATTTATTCATTTATTCACAAAGCATATTTTTTCTATTATAGATCTCAAACTGTGCCTCAAGCTGGGGAATAAGGAATGAATGATCATGAATGTGGGCCTCACAATTTAGTAGAAGAAAATAAACAGTAAATACAGAAAACTGTTACAGATGTTGTGGAAAAAGTAAGAAAAAGTTAATCAGAGGTAGGAAGAGTTGTCTAGTCTACTTGAAGGGTTGGTTAACAGCTTCGTGGAGTAAATGTTACAATGTTCTGAACTTGAAAGATGGGGTAGGTGTTTCCTAGGGTGTATAGAGTGGGGTAAGGAGTCAAGAAAGAGTAAGAGGTGGCTTGACTAAGGATAAGATTCTAAAAATAGTTTATATCACTTGAGTGTGGAGTGTAACAAGAGTGTACAGAAAAGCAAAGCTAGAAAAGTCAGAGATGGGCTGATGGAAGAATGCTTGGGCTATGCCCAAGAATTTGAAGTTATTCTTTGAATAATGATGAGCCAAGAATGGCTTTATACCCTGGACTTAATTTTAGAAAGATCTACCACATCAGAATGTGTGTCTTTATGTGCATGTAAAGGAACAAGCTAGGAAATAAAAAGACTAGTCAGGGTCCCCTCATGATTGTGCAAAAAGAAGATGCTAAGGACGCCTA
The DNA here is from genome assembly GCA_003508835.1 of Eonycteris spelaea. Lineage (NCBI taxonomy): Eukaryota > Metazoa > Chordata > Mammalia > Chiroptera > Pteropodidae > Eonycteris > Eonycteris spelaea. The sequence goes on from PUFA01000070.1 coordinate 5,456,111, forward strand.
AGTCAAGTCAGTAAAGGGAAAGTTGTGGAAGAGTGAGGGAAATTGAGGTGAACAGGAAGCAGAATGAGAGGAATTTGGTGAGCAAAGAGATGTGGAGGTAGGTAATAGAAGTGACATTGAACTGGGAATTAAGAGAGCTGAGTTCTAATTATAGATCTTCCATACTCCAATTGTGATTTTGAACTAGTGAATGTCTAGATGTAGTCTAACCATCAATATCTTCTGTGTAAATGGCAAGATAGGACTTTATCTCAGTTATTCTTAAAGTCTCTAAGTGTCAATGATTCTCTCTTAGATATCTGCATTATGTAAATAGAACTATGACTAAGCTTTTCTTAGCCTACATACTAATTATTGGCTAACATTTACTCTTTATCAAATATAAGCATTGTTATAAATAATGGCAATAATGAATTGATCCTCATTACAACCTTTACAGTAGATGATATTATAATTCCCATTTGACTGTTGAGGAACTGAAACAGAAAGAGGTGAAAAAAACATTGTTGTTTTCTGCATGTTTCAGTCTGTTACAGCTGCCATAACAAAATATCAGACACTGGGTGGCCTCAAAACAACAGAAACGTATTTTCACAGTTTTGGAGGCTAAAAGTTCAAGATCAAAATGCCAGCATGGTCGAGGGGGAGCCCTTTTCTGAGATGCAGATGTCATGTGTCCTCACATTGCAGAAGGGATGAGCCTCTTTTATAAGGGCACTAAACCTAATTATCTTCTAAAGGTCCTGCCTCTTAATACCATCTCCTTGGGCATTAGGTTTTCATCATATGAATTTGGAGGGGACACAAACATTCAGACCATAGCGCTGCTCTTTCTAATCACTGTGTAATTTCCCTTAAAGGGTAGTCCTACTTGGACTGTACCCAACTCCTTCCTTCCCAGGTCCATCAATAGGAATATTACTGCATATTAGTTAATACTTACTATTGTAACAGGTATACCCCCATATATCATTGGCTTAACATAGCCTAAGTTTATTTCTGGTGTATGTGAAACCAGTTAGTGTCAGGGGATGGATCTCTTCCCTACATAGTCATTCAGGGACTCTGGTTGATAGTGGCTCTTCAAGGTTACCTTTGGTACTGACTTCTACTTGAAAGGGGAAGAGAGAGTGGCTAATGAAGCGGAACATTTTTATGAGCCTGGTCTTGAAGAAGTATAACTCATTTCCCACCACATTTCATGTGTCGCATGCAAGGGAGACTGGAAAATGTAGTCTAGCTGTGTGTCCAGGAGGAAAGAAAAAGGAGACTTGGTGAATAGAGAGGCACTGTCTTTTAAAGCTGTGACTTGAACCTACACTATCTGACTTCAGAATCCTCACTGTTCTGTATTATCTTTTGTACTTGAATGCGCTCATGGAATCAACAGTAATTAAACTGTTTTGTACATAAAACAATATGAGGATGTAGGATGACTTTATAGTGAATAATAGTCATGTATAATAACTGTAAAGATTCATGACTTCATTTATAAAAAATATAAATTTCATAGACTCCCTTCTCAGTTTTTCATTAGGTTCAGCAACTCAAGTGAAGTTTATTTATGTTAGTTTGAGGCAATTAAAAAAATCTATTTACTTTGACTTTCGTTTTCTTTACCTATTATAATGAAACTTAATCATTTCATCAACTAATAGAATTTTAGAGTTGGAAGGAATCTTTAAATTTACTCTAAAACTAGTCTGATTCTTTCATCTTACAGGTGAGGAAAGAGACCCAGAGATCTAAACGACTTATTCAACATTACACTCTCAGGCACAGAAAACTATGCATTAGGGCCAAAGTATCCCACCTTTCTTTTCACTGCTCTTTCTATTCACTGTCATTTTTCTCAAGAATCACTTGGGCTGTACTGCTGTCCTCCTTAGAAACACTTACAGGAATATTAATCATTAAAGAATAGTGTGACTTCTATAGTGTTTAGAGGCTGGGGATATTCTGATCCTTCACGTGTGTGTGAGAGAAAGAGAGAGATTAAGCCAAAAATCTGCTTTTAGCCTTTGCCATTAGAAACGTTAAAAAAGTATAATGGACCATATTCCCTTCATAGTAATTTGAAATGGCCTTAAAGTCATCATTCAGAATGTCAGTTTTCACTCTGAGGTTAAAGCAGAAAGTATGACTGTTGGATTCTGAATTTCCTGGGTCCTAGGTTGAAGGTGTAAACTTGTCTCTTGCTCTTAAAAGTGGGGTGATGAAAACTTCTGCTAATTAGCTTTTAATTCTAACTTTAATTTGGAAAAGACAGTACCCTAGTCAGCACATTTTTGGGGTCAAGGAACAGAGACATCAGCAAGTTGCCTCAGGAAAAAAGGGGCTCGTTGAAATTTGTACAATATTGCAGGAATTCAGGAAAATTTTCAGGAATACGCAGACATCACGGCAGCTGGTATCTTATCTCTCACCCCTCTTGGCATCTGTGCTTTGTTCCCTTCCGGTCTGCTTCCTCTGAGTCCCTGTTATCACCATGGGGTGCACACAGCTTCCCATGAATCATCTGACTCCTGATGCCAGATGACTTTTGGGCTCCAATGCCTATTTCTATGTGACATTTCTGTGACTTTTAGTCCAAATTTCTGGAGAAATGGATTTGATCCGTCTCATTCTTTTTCCTCGTTGGCCTTACAAACAAAAGTTGCTGAGCAGTTTGTGAGGAGACCACTGTTTCTTGAGGTGTGCCTTAATATTGATTCTCAGTTAAAATGATGTACAAGATGTTCATGATTAGACTGAGGGGGAACGAACCTAAAATTGTGGTGATAGCAAATCTTCTTTTGTTCTGCCTCTTTTACATAGACTGGGGGACATCCTCTGGTTGAGAGTTTGCTTTTGTTAATAGAGGACTGACTGCACTGTTAGGGTTATTCTTCCTCAGTGGCAAGCTGTTTTTCCCCAATAATTTAATTTCTTGCATATAAAATGGAGAACTTTTAGAAAACAGGCTTTGTAAAGATGTCATTGGCACTTGGCTATTTCTTCCCTGATAATCCTGACCTCATAAACTTTCGAAATTTCATTGATCTATTTAAATAACCATTTTGTTTAGATTGCTTTACAAGAAAGTCTAAAAGTGTCCCCTATTTTCTCATTCTAATGAAATAAAGTGAGAAATTAGCTGTCTCAAAAGTGTTTGTTTCTGCACATTTTTTTTTCCATTCAAAGTGATTTACAGTAACCTAAATTCACTAACTAGCTTGCCTTTTAGATGCCTATTGGTGCATGTAGGTGGCACCTTATTTCTGTTCAAAAGTACTCTCTTGGGAGCTAGTCAAGTAAAATTATTAAATAGGAGTGTATAGAGACAAACAGAATTTCAGAATCAGTGAGACAAATTGGAATACAAATAAGAACTGAAATCCAATGGAGAAGAAACCATGTAGGAACAAATTCACAACTTGACGCTAAATTCACTTTCTTCTGTAGCATAAGTATCAGATTACTATTTTTATATGCATCTCAACACAAGTGTGTGTATATATATATTTTTAAACATAAAATATGTACTTTTATAAAATATGCATAACTTTCTATCAGCTATATTTTTATGTATTCCATCATTTTGATTTTTATTGATTACATTAAAAGTAAAAGATAATTAACATTTAAATTGCTAAACAATTTAAAAGTAGTTTCAAATACATATCTCATTTGGTTTTCATAAAATGAAAACCATTGGAACCATTTTAGATATGAACAAACCAGTTCTTTGAAAGGGGAATGGACTTCTTAAGGGTTTACTCACATATAGTTTAGGTGAAATGAGGCTAAGACTGAGGCTACCAAGCATTGCTTGTGGGGACAGTGATACATGTCATGCAATCCTCCACATCATTTAGAACCAGTCTGTTGCATGGATGTGGAGTTCTATAGAAAAGGCACTAGAGATACTGTTTAAAGTGATGGTTTCAGAAAGCAAAGTGCCTGGACTCATTTCTGGTTTTGTCTCTTACCTAGCTATTTTACCTTTGGAAGTTACTTAACATTTCTGTGGCTCAGTTTCTTTGTCTGTAAGTTGGGGATAATTATAGCTTCCTCTTTGATGGTTGCTGTGATGATAAAATGGAATAATGCTTGGCATACAGTGAAAATTCAGTAAATGTACACATTTAGATTTTACCCCCTTATGGTGAAGCTCCTTTCATTAGATTAAAAAATCAGTTGGAAATAAAGGCTAAAATGCCTTGTAGGATTTCATGCCAGAATATACCAGTTATAATAGCTTTGCAAAAACATTTAGGCATCTTAAGATATGATTTAAGTGACAGTCTATTAAGGCCATATTTCTGGGACATTATAGAGTCAATGATCCTAATATTGAATTAAAATGAGAGTAATAAGTGTGGAAGGCAATAACTAGAGCTGGTTAATAATTGGTATCCCTTTTTTATACGAATTTAACTTGTGTGTCTCTAAGTGTCATTTCACAAAAATAAAGGAGGCAATTTTGTGTTTATACATCATATCCAGGAAGGAAAAAATAGTAGAACGGCAAAAAGATGTTGTTTTTTTTTGACTTCAGAATTATGACATTAAAAAAAAAAGTTCTTTTTTTCATGTAAATCTTCTCCAGGAGGTTTTGCATCAGTTTACTGTGATACTAAGTGATTGTCTGGGAAGCCTATGTGTTAATTTGAAAGCCCCCATTTGATTAGGTTAGTTTATCATCAGCTCTATCTGAATATGTGTAAAGAATTCTAGTAACTGCTTGAATTTCTTACAGTCTCATTAACCTTTTAAAGAAAACCACAGGAATTAGTTTTACCTCTTAAATTGTTTACCATTTATTAAACACATACCAAATGATGAGAAGTTTACATGAAAAATTAGTCTTTGTCTACAAGAATTTGGTTATCATTAGAAGATACATATCAGACAAGTAAGAAAACTGAGCATATGTCATGCTTAGATGAGAATCTGCTAAAACATTCATTTACCAGTTTTAAAGTATCTTACTTCACTTGATATATGTACCAACATATATAAAAAATACTGAAGAGTCAATATTCTCTCTACCTATGCCTTTAAACTCTGAATATAAGATTATACATCCATTCATATATTTTTTAAAAAGGTTAGTTATCCTCCTCCACAGTAAGCTTTGCAGCATGTTTTAATGAGAACAATAAAGACTGAGACAGATTTTTCACAAAATTACATTTCTCACCTGGAAACTAAACCTGTGTGTCTATGTATCCATAGGCAGCGAACAGGAAGTTTAGGGCAAGGCTTTGGTCTCTCAGGCTTGCTCTTCCTGGTCACATTTATTAATCTTTTAACATTTAGTACCATGTTATGTGAAGGGGAAAATGCCTCTGTCTTCTCAGTGTACCCACTACCTCATCCTCTCCTCATTTTACCATCCATATAAAGCATCAGTCACTTTTTTCTCCCCAAAGAAGCAACTTTCTTCACCAGAGCTCTGACATAGTGACCTTACCCAATGTAATTATCCTGTGGAATAATTCATTACAATCCATTGACTATCTAAACAGCCTTTTCTTTTTCATATTTATCCTGTATTGATTCTAATGTAGAATAAATGATCCAGTTTGAGATGTCATACTTCACTGACTTACCTCCAACTAATGTCTTTGGAAAAATATACCTTATGAACAATCTAGGAAGCAGTAGAAAGTACTACTGTGTAGCTAGAGGAGCTGTTTTGTGGCAGTAATGTGACAATAACAAATAACCTCTAAATTTTAGAGGCTTGTACACAATTTCAGGTTTATTTCTCACTTGTAGGTCTATCGTGGTTGGTGGGGACTCTGTTCGGTGTCTCTTCACTTGAGAACTCAGCTTGGTATAGTCTCCACTATCAACATAATTGGTTGCTCTGGCTGGTGGAGAGAAGTGTGGTAAATTCCATACTAGCTTATTAAAAGTATTTTTCAATTACAATTGACATACAATATTAGTTTCAGATGTCCAACATAGTAATCAGACATTTATATACCGTAGGAAGTGATCACCTCATAAAACTAGTAGTCATCCGACAGTTTTACAATATTATTGGCTATATTTCCTATGCTGTACTTTGCATCCCCATGACTATTTTTATAACTGCCAATTTGTGCTACTTAATCCCTTCACCTTTTTCACTCATCCCTCCAACCCCCTTCCCATCTGCCAACAACCAATGTGTTCTCTATATATGTTTTTGTTTTGTTTTTTAGATTCCACGTATTTTTTGTCTTATTTCACTTAGTATAATGCCCTCTAATTCCATCCACGTTATTGCAAGATTTCTTTCTTTGTATGGCTGAGTAATGTTTCATTGTGTGTGTACATATATTATATATATACATATATATCACCTTTATCCATTTGTCTATTGATGACACTTAAGTTCCTTTCATATCTTGGCTATTGTAAATAATGCAATGAATAGAAGGGTGCACATACCTTTTCGAATTAGTATTTTGGATTTCTCTGGATAAATACCCAGAAGTGGAATTGTTGGGTCTATTTCTGTTTTTAATTTTTTGAGCAATCTCCAAACTGTTTTCCATAGTGGCTGTACCAATTTGCTATCCCAACAGCAGTGCATGAGAGTTCCCTTTCCTCGACATCCTCACCAACACCTGTTCATTGATTTATTGATAATAGCCATTCTGACAGGTGTGAGGTGATCTCTCACTGTGGTTTTAATTTGCATTTCCCTGCTGATTAGTAATGTTGAGGATCTTTTCATATTTCTATTGGCCATCTGTACAACCTCTTTGGAAAACTATTCATGTCCTCTAACCAGTTTTTAATTGGATTTTTTTTTTTTGATATTGAGTTGTATGAGTTCCTTATATGTTTTGAACATTATCCCCTTATCGGATGTATCATCGATAAATGATATTGTTTATATCTTCTCCCATTCAGTAGGTTGTCTTTGGTTTGTTGATGGTTTCTTTTGCTGTGCAAAATATTTATAGTTTGATGTAGTCCCATTTGTTTATTTTCTTTTGTTTTCCTGCTTGAGGAGACATATCCAAAAACTATTGCTAGCAGCCTATGCTTTCTTTAAGTCTTTAGTCCATTATACATTTGACCTAGATTCCTTTTTTTTGCATGTGTCTTTCTAGTTTTTCCAACACCATTTATTGCAGAGATTGTCTTTACCCCAATGTATATTCTTGCCACCTTTGTTATAGGTTAATTGTTCACATAGACTGATATCCTTTGCTTCTGCTCATAAATGACTCATGTTACCTAGCTTTCATTTCATTCGTCAAAGCAAGTCATAACACATCTCAATTTAATGGGGTAGAGAAGTACAGCATCACCATGGGTCCAGAAGGGAGAGAATCAGAAATATTTGAACAGCACTAATGACAACCACAATGACTTTCTCCTCTTGTCAGGCAAAGTCAAAATTTCGGTATTGGAGGGGGAAATAGTTTTCATTTGTAATTCTTTCCCCACCGTAAATGACAAAGATGGTAAAAAGGCCTTGGTGCTGAAATAATGCCTCTTTTTTTCGGGGGTGGGAGGGGAGGTTGGTGCAATCTCACTGTGTGCTTCTGGCCGCAGGAGTACAGTGGGAGAGAACAGAGCCCCAGCCACCACCAATCTCTCTCTGAAGCTGTCTCTGCTCAGTGCTCTAACAGCTTGACTATCTGAAGAAACCTTACTCATACCTATAACCCAGCTTCCATTCAAAGTCTTGCAGGCTTAATCTCATCCTGACTTACATCTGTTTCCTTAAATCACTATCGGAAATCCAAGTGTCCCAAATAATTTATCATTATGGAAATATCTGCATTCTGCCATTAATCCTACCCCTTCTCCCATTTTACTGTGTCCTCTGCAGTTTATAGTATGTGCCAGCCAACTCCCTGCCTGACAGTTTTACTACTACTTCCCAATAAATATACTTTTCTTCCTCTTTCTGCGATATTTTTTAGTCTTTTCAAACCTCTCTCATATTTCATAGAAAAATGAGATGCCTCATCTCACTGCCTTATCCACTCACACCTCCCTGCCTCTATCTACATATCACTCTTCTCTTGGTAAAAAGGATTGTGTTCCCACAACAATCTAATACCAACACCCCCACATGCCCTGAATCTTGATTCCTTTTACCTTCTCAAGAACATTCTTTTTAAATTACCCATTTTCTCTCCTATATTGACTGTTTCTCTCTCTACCAGATCATTCCAGTAAGTAAACATGCTTTTACAGCATCCGTTAAAAAATTCCCTGGACTCCATGTTCCCGTCTGGCTGTTGTTCCATTTCCTTCTTCCTTTCACAGAAAAACTCCAGGAAAGAAAGTTTTATAATTGTCTGTATAATTTTACATCCCATTCTCTACTAGACATATACCTTCAATCACAACTTTATTTCCCTCAGCACCTAAAATAATTTTTACGAAGTTTAAATGCCAGTAAATAATAACAACAAAGGCCTGCTCTCAGTGTTGTCAATGCTTTATACATAACTCATTTGATTTTCAAACCAACCCTAAGATGGTACAAATAACATCCCTCTTTTAGATACAAAAAACTGCTACCCAGAGACATTAGGTAACTTGTCCAATGTCACACAGCTGCTAGGAGGTGCTAAGATTTCAATCCAGCTACTCTGGTTTTAGAGTCTATGCTCTTAACCACTAGATATTAATTTTTAAACTATTATTTGTCTTCAATTATTTGCAGTTTTCAACATAGCTGATTGATCCCTCCTTCTTGAAACATTTTATTCTTTTGGTTTTCCATGCCTTTATCTTGGGTTCCTTTCCTCCTGCTTTATGTGTTGTTCCTTATCAGTCTTTTTTGCTGTTTTCCCCATTCCAGATATAGGTTTAGACTGTTCTATTCTTTGCTGGTAACCTGTCCATGGTAATTTGGTTCAGTGTGTATCTGCAGTTCGAATTTCTTCCCTAAGCTCTATTTCATAAATGGTGCTGCCTGATTTACATCTCTACTTAGGTGTCTTGAAAGGTTCTCAAACTTAACACAGACAAAACAGAACTACAGATATTTTAACTCAACACATCTTTTCCCAAATTCCCTTTTCCCTGAGACTTCTAATTGCTCAGAACCAATCCTTAATTATTTTTCCCCTCACAGCTCACATCCTATGCATTAGCAAGTCAAACCAACTCTGCACTGATATATACCTAACTTACTACTTCTCTCTAACACTGCTGCTGTTCCACCCTTTATCACTGCAATCTCTTAATATCTCCCAATTCCGGTCTATCCTCCTTTGGTCTATTCTTTAAAGAGCATCCTGAGTACACCTCTGAAGCATTAATGAGATGAAACCATTTCAACCCAAAGGCTTCCCTTGCAATGAGAATAAGACCCATTCTCCTTACTGAGGCATAACAGCCCCTACATTTCTGACATATTTCCCTTGACCACTCAATTATTCAACCATGCTCTAGCCACAGCTGTCATCTCGCTTTTTACCATTTCAGTACCTTGTCATTGCTGCTCCTTCTCTTTAGAACGTTTGTCCTTTCTTAGATCTTCAAAATAGATGTTCCCTTCTCACTTAGATCATCATTCAGATTATCTCCTCAGAGAGGTCTTCCCTGGGACTCTTGCTAAAATATACCTTCTCTCCCTACTTAATCACTCTCAATCACATTACTTCATTTCCTTCAAGGAGCTTAAAAATCTAATATTGTTTCAATCATCAACTTAGTTATCTGTTTTCTTCACAGGAATATGAGCTTTCAGAGGGTAAGGTCCACGTCCCTTTTATTCATTGTTGCAGCCCCAGGACTTAAAATGTGACTAAGAATAGTGTAGAAAGCAGTATAATGACTTGTATACTATAACATAAAGCAATCAATGAATCATCCTTGGCTAAAAAAATATTTTCCATAGCATGAGAGGAACTCTGGCTCTCAAGGTTTAGCTTTTGTAGAGACAGCTCTGAGCTTGATTCAAACACAGAAAAAAATCTCCAGAAAAATCTTTGGGACCTTGGAAATATTTGCTTCTTGAAAGTTCTTTTGTGGATTACATGTCACACCTGAGTTTTCTTAGTCCTCATGTGAAGGGACAAGGAGGACAATATGTATGATTTGCTCTCTCTCATAAGCTATGTAACATGAGTTACTCCAGAGTGGCCCCTTGTCTCCCAGGGGAACAATGAATATAAATGCATAATGCACTGATATTTTATATTTGGTTTCAATATATTTATCTCTTAAACAATTTCAGATCTCTACTTTTTCTATTTAAATTTCTTTTTATAGCAATTAGTTTTAAAACTTCTGAAAGCACAGTATTTCAACAAATGCTTGATTTTAAGCTATTTTTAGCAGATTAAACCTTTTCTTCATCATTTACAGTAGGTTAATACTATACTTTGCCATCATTTTTTCCTCTAGCATTTCTTCTTCAAACTGGAACCTTATCATAACGTGATAACTAACGTCCAAAAATTTTACCTTTGTAGCCTTATTACAAAGTGAATGAAATGGGCAGCGGAACCTCACAACTTATTAAACTGGGTTTCTAGGCTAGATATAAATCCATCCAAGTTCTGGCTGTCCTTGGTGCCATTTGTCCTCTCAGGCAAAACTAGAAGGAATGATTTTTGAGTCCTGAGACTACCTAGAACTTTTGGGAAAATCGCAATTTCAAGAATCACCAGATTGGTTTGTTTTAATGGAAATTGTGTGCAAGAATACTAAGGAGGGGAGCCTCCCATATCCTCACCCCCACTGCAGGGTACTTTGTCTAAGGGTTTACCTTACTTGTATTAACAAAACATATCAAACAAAAAGGTATAAAAAGAAGTCATATGCAAATAAATGTTTTTTGATAGCATCATATACTGCATCTGTATTTCAGATTGTTTTGACAGAAATGATCCAACCACAATTACAAATCAAAGCTCCATTGTGGAGTAAGCATCGTTGTCTTTCTAGTTTCATGCATGTTGGGTCCCTTATAGAGCTATATACATAGTGCACTTCTAATTAAAAAGAGGGGGTAGACATGTCCAAAGTTTTCTAAATGTCTCATCTTTTGTTTTTACTTGTACAGCTCACCATGTTAAAACGGGCACTTGCGAGGTGGTGGCACTCCACAGATGCTGTAATAAGAACAAGATAGAAGAACGGTCACAAACGGTCAAGTGCTCCTGTTTCCCTGGGCAGGTGGCAGGCACCACACGAGCTGCTCCATCGTGTGTGGATGGTGAGACTTTCACATTGCCCACTGAGATAGTACAGCTGGGGAATGCGGAGAACTGGAATCCCTCCAGAACTGTTGACTGGGGCCAATCCTGGGGGAACCACACTATATAAATTAGGTGGTTGATATGAGGTTGTTTGGAAGGCATTATAATGTCCATGTGCTTCTTACTCTGATATTGTGGAATATTGATTCATCAGCTGAGGATATGTGTTGTGTGCAAATTAACTGGGGAAGAAAATATGAAAATAGTTGGTTAAATGGTATAAATTTCTAAACCCATACATCATTCTTAAACATCATGAGAGAATGTTTAGTTGTGGATAGAGTTTACATGAAATATTATAAAGATATATCAAAATATTTCTCTAGGGTTCAGCTAATTACAGTAGGATATAAATCTTTATATGGACCTATTTAATTTGTTACCATGAAGAATTAAGTGGTCACATTAGCATGGTACCTTTCTTATGATGATGGTTACTGCCCACAGCAAAAAAAAAAAAAAAATGTATTAACTCTAATGCCCTCTGATTTTCATGTAAATCAGTACATGAATACTCAGTTTCCAACATATTAGTTTTCATTAGCATACTCACATGAAAAATCCTTCAACAATACTGTAGTATACATTTAATAGGGTAAATCTCATGTGAAGTGTTTTTATCACAATAAAATAAAATTCTTCTAGTTAGAAAATCTAAAAGATTTAGCCCCTTTAGAAAATAAAAAGCATACCTCAAAGCCCAGTCTTTCCAGTGGTGGGAAAAAAGTGGCTTTGTTCCTCTTCATACATCAAGAGAAATAACAAACCCAATGGAAAACAATAAATCCATTGTTCTATCTCTTGTAGCTTCAATAGTGGAACAGAAATGGTGGTGCCATATGCAACCGTGTCTAGAGGGAGAGGAATGTAAAGTTCTTCCGGATCGGAAAGGATGGAGCTGTTCCTCTGGGAATAAAGTGAAAACAACTAGGGTAAGTGGACAGCCAGCTTGAGGAAGCAAAATGTTTCTGCATTAACAGCATGGGCACATGCAGTGACATCTATAAGTGGTTATTGTAGAATGAGAGAGTATTGTTTTCCATAACACTTTTTTTTCAGTTTTTAAATTTTTTTTCATAGCACTTTTATTTCATTCAACACAACATCTACAAATTGCCATTTACTGTCATGTTATCTAGTAAACAAACACTGTTTGTTCCTTCATGGGGTACTGATAGTAATGTGAAACCCTCTAAGGGCATATGTTAGAAATGCTGGGAAGAGGACCTTAAATACTTATTCTTCTCATGAAAAGTAATCTGAATAATCTCAAAAACAATAAAATTTACCATCTAAGATTCTTTCATTTTTATGAAAGTGCTTATTTTGATCTCCCTGATTTCTGGATCGATAAACAATTTTTAATAGGATATAAATCTTTTTTGGATATATTTAATTGATGTTACCATAAACAATAATTTAAGTGTTCATATAGCATGGTACATTCCATGGGTCAATATGAAAATAATGCTCTTCAGGCAGTGATGTATTGCAGCTTGCAATGACTGACTTCTGGGGGATGGAAGAGAAGTGAAAAATAGTTAACTTTATTCTTTGATAAATTAGCTCAATGGATATTTTGGACTGGCAGAATTAGCAAGTGGAAGTTCTGTCTTGTTTTTGCTCTGACAGGAAAGCAGACTATTGATTAGAATTGAATAATTGAGGAATAGAACCTAATAATGGGATAAGAAGATGTTTTATAAAAAAAAAGTGACAAAACTAGAGACTTGTTAATTTATGATATTTGAGAATTATTTTATAATCCCTCAGATATATGGTTCAGAGGTATATAGAAGTAACCAAATTTTCAATATCATAACTATATTTTGTCAAATTATTTGTGATTCTAACTTGTTGACTAAATGCTGGCACACCATTCCAAAATCCAGTGCATTATCAATCCATACTAATTTATTAAAAACTTTCTGACAATATAAAATTTCCTTATAAGCTGTTTATAGCATGAAAAAATTTTTTCCTAACACTATTCATTCTTAGTCCAAAATAGCTCTCTACAATTAAATGTTATGTTTTTATTACTTCAGTGGACATGAAAAGCAAACATTAGATACTTAAAACATATGTGATATACTGAACATAGTACTTCATGTGAATTAGGTCATTTAGTCCTCTGAATAGCCCAGTAAAGAATATAACAACTTTTGACAGATGAGTAAACCAAACTTCAAAACGTGACTTCCCAAGGTCAATAGCTAATTAATTAATGGAGAAGCCAGAGTTCAAACCAGTCTCATTCCAGAAACTAATCTTAATGTTTAGTTATACTAGATAAATTTCTAGATTTTGATTACTGAAAAGAAAGGTAAGACCATGTGATTTAGAATGTTGCTTCACTCACTGTTGGGCCAAATTCTCAATGGTCCAAATTTAAAATTGAGTCTCTGCTTTAAAAGTCTTCATAATGTAATAATACAAGAGGCATGAGAGACTGAAAACTCAGGAGTTCTCAAAGACTAGATCCTTTAGTTTGTTTTAGCTAAAAGTTATCCCACACAGAATGGATTGCACTTCCTTTGTTTTTTCATCCCTTTTGCCGTGGAGAACAGCTATTAATGGAGAACTTCATTGAAGATAGAGGATTAATGCAACTGTACACTTTGGAAGATTCCTTTAAATTCTGAGAGTCTATATTCTTATTTAAAAAGTAAAAATCATCATGTAAGACAAGCGGGCTTTAAAGAAGGAGCTTAAGTATAATTTTTATTTTTATTTTTTACTTCACAAGAAAAAGTTTGCTGGTGAAAATGAAGCTACTTAGACATTTTTGACTGAAAGAGCATAGCATTCCAAATGGGTAGGCAGGAAGTTGTGCAATTATGAATATCAGTTTGGCTCTCAGAGCAATCTAAATTCTCTGAGGCCATAAAGAAACAACATTTTGAGGAACTTCAAGATACTGGAGTATGTAAATACTATGTTGACCTCCTCCCACAACTATAACTAAATTATAGAAGAACTATCATTGAGAATCACATGAAGACTAGCTGAACAGAAGTCTCAAAACTAAGGATATAAAGAAGCCATGATGAGACTGGTAAGAGTGGAGAGATAAGGAACAGGCAGTACCATACCCACAGAATAGCAATTAAGAGTCAGGATGGAGATTCTGACTGAGAAAGTGGGCATTTTTTTCTTGGGGTTTCTTCAGATATTACCAGTCTCAGGAGATCTAGGATCACTGTCGTGGCTGGGTACAATGTTGCAAATATTTCTCAAGAGAAATGCAGGCCAGAGGGAATGGTAGATAATATTCAAAGACCTACAACTAAGGTTACTCTACCCAGTAAGGCTATCATTTAGGACAGATAATGAGTTTCCCAGACAAGAAAAAGTTAAAGGCTACAAGAAATGTTACAGGGATTTTAAGTGATGAAGAAAAAAATTCTCACTGACAAAGGCAAACAGTAAAAGCAGTAGATCATTCAACTGTGAAGCAAAGGTTAAAAGATGATGTGATTGCAACAATAAATGAAGGAATATGCAAAGTAAAATATGACAAAAACAAACATGAAGAGGGGTGAGTAAAAACTGTAGTGATTTTAGAATAGGTTCAAACTCGAGTGACCTCAACTAAAAACAGACTGCTCTAAACATAGCTTGGTATATATGAAGCATATGGTAACCACAAACCAAGAATCTACAAACATACAAGCAACAAAGAGAAAGTAATCAAACACAATGCTTTATAAAGTCATCAATATACAAGAGAAGAGAGGAAAAGTATAAGAATTACAAAAACAATAAAATGGCAATAACTACATACCTATCAATAATTCCTTTAAATGTAAGTGGGCTGTATGCTCCAATCACAAAAGTAAGGCAGCTAAATGGATAAAACAACGAGACTCTGCTTACAAGAGACCCACTTCAGATTGAAAGATAGACTAAAAATAAAGGGGTGGAAAAAGATATTTCATGCAAATAGAAATGGAAAAAAAGCTGGCTTAGCAATACTTAGACAAAATACATTTTAACCCAGTGGTCGTAACGAGACAAAGACATTTCATAATGTAAAGGGATTAATCTAACAAGGGGATACAACTCTCAAACATTTCCACACTCAACAAGGGGGAACCTAAATCTATAAAGCAAAGATTGATGGCCCTAAAGGGAGAAATAGTAGCAGTAGCAGTCAGAGTAGGAGACCTTAAAACCCCATTGACATCGATAGATCATCCAGACTGAAAATTAACAAGGAAATAGTAGCCTTAAATGACATATTAGATCAGATGTATTTAATTGATATGTTTAAGACACTTTACCCCAAAGCAGAATACACATTCTTTTCAAGTGCATGTGGAACATTTTCCATGATAGACCATGTTAGGTCACAAAAGTCTCAAAAAAGATTGAAATAATATCAAGCATCTTCTCCAATAACATGATATGAAATTAGAAATCAATTACAAAAAGAAAACTGAAAAACACAAACATGTGGAGGCTAAATAACATCCTAGTGAATAATGAATGGATTAACACCAAGATCAAAGAAGAAATCCAAAGACACCTTGAGACAAATGAAAATGAAAACACAGTGACCCAAAATCTTTGCCTTCTGAGAGGGAAAGACACACCAATACAGGCCTACCTCAAAAAATCAGAAAAATCTCAATCTAAACTTACTCCTAAAGGGACCAGAAAAAGACAAAGCCCAAAGTGGGTAGAAAGAAGGAAATGAAATAGATCTAAAAACAATAGAAAAGATCAATTAAATCAGCAACTTATTCTTTGTAAAACTAAGCAAAATTAAAAAAAAAAAAACTTTAACCAGACTCATCAAGAAAAAAGAGAGGACCAAAGTAAATAACATCAGAAATGAAAGAAGTGACAAGCAACACCAGAGAAATACAAATGACTATAAGGAAATATTATGAGCAATTATATGCCGGCAAATTGGAAAAATGCACAAATTCCTTTGAATCAATCTTCCAAAATGAAGGAAGAAACAAAATCTGAACAGATTAATAACTGCTAATGAAATCGAATCAGTAATCAAACTCCAAATGAATAAAAGCCCTGGATAAGGTGGATTCACAGGTGAATTTTATCACAAAGAATACCTATCTTTCTCAAAGTATTTCAAAATAGTGAAGGAGGGAAGGCTCTCAAACTCATTTTATAAGGCCAGCAATACCCTGATACAAAACCAGAGATACTATGATAAAAAGCTGAAAGCTTTTTAAGATCAAGAAAAATATATCTTTTCTTTCCACTTTTATTCAATATAGTTTAGAAGTCCTAGTTACAATGTTCAGGCAAGAAAATGCCATCTGAATTGGATAGAAAAAAAAATTGTCATTTGCAGACATGATATTATACATAGAGAACATTAAAGATTCCAACAAAAAATTACAGAATAAATGAATTCAGTGAATAACAAGATATAAAATATTTATAAAATGGTTGCATTTTTATACACCAATAACAAGCTATCAGAAATTAAGAAAACATTCTCATTTACAATTGTATCAATAATAAAATGCCTAAAAGGAAATTTAACCCAGGAGGTAAAAGACCTGTGCTCAGAAAACTATAAGACATTGTAGAAATTGAAGCAGACATGATAAATGAAAAAATACACTGTGCTCATAGAAAGGAAGAATTAACTTCATTAAAATGTCTATACTACCCAAAGCAATCTACACATTCAATGCAATCCCTATCAAAATACCAATGACATTTTTCAAAGAGCTAGAACAAATAATCCTAAAATTTATATGGAACCACAAAAGGCCCTGAATAGCCAAAGCAAACTCGAAAAGGAAGAACAAAGTCAAAACCAGATATCAAACTATACTACAAGGCCATAGTAATCAAAACAGCAAGGTACTGGCATAAAAACAGAAACATAGAATAATGGAACAGAATGAAGAGTTGGAAATAAACCTACGTTGCATGGTTAATTAATCTATGACAAAAGAGGCAAAATATATACAATGGGTAAAGACAGTGTCTTTAAATAAATGGACAGATAAATGCAAAAGAATAAATCTGGATCACTTTCTTATACCATATACCAAATTAATTCATTTTGAATTTGACACTTAAACGTAACTCGAAACCATAAATCTCCCAGAAGGAAACTTTTACATTGTGTTAGTAACATTTTTTTGGATATGTCTCCCCAGGCAAGGGAAACAAATGGGACTACATCA
Source organism: Eonycteris spelaea (assembly GCA_003508835.1). Lineage (NCBI taxonomy): Eukaryota > Metazoa > Chordata > Mammalia > Chiroptera > Pteropodidae > Eonycteris > Eonycteris spelaea. The sequence goes on from PUFA01000070.1 coordinate 5,473,509, forward strand.
AACCAAAGAGTTTTTGCAGAGTGGGGGGGGGGGACCAGAATGAAAAGTACAAAGGGAGAAAATAGTTGCCATTTATGTTTAATAAGGCATTAACAGCCAAAGGTATAAGGAATTAATACAACTTAACACCAACCAAAAAAACCCCAAATAATCCTATTAAAAAATGGGCAACGAACATGAAGACATTTGTCCAAATGAACATATAGATGGCCAACAGGCTCATGAAAAGATGCTCAACATCACTAGTCAACAGAGAAATGCAAATCAAAACCACAATGAGATACCATCTCACATTGATCCGACTGCCTATCATTAATAAATTAACAAACAAAAAGTGTTGTTGAGGATGTGGAGAAAAGGGAACCTTTGTGCACTGTTGGTGGGACAGCAAATTGGTGTAGTCACTATGGATAACAATATGGAGGTTCCTCAAAAACTTAAAAATAGAATTACCATATGACCCAGCAATTCCACTTCTGGTTATTTATCCAAAGTAATGGAAAACACTAATTCAAAAAGATGTATGCACCCCTATGTTCACTACAGTGTTATTTACAGTAGCCAAGATATGGAAATAAACTGTATTCATCGATAGATAAATGGATAAGAAAGTAGGTATATATATATATAATGGACTATTAGCCATGAAAAAAGAATGAAATCTTACCTTGTACAAGAACATGGATGAACCTAGAGGGTATAATGCTAAGTGAAAGAAGGCAGAGAAAAACCTACTGTATGTTTACTTATATGTGGAATCTAAAAAACAAAGGAACAAAAAGACTCATAGATTGATGGTTACCAGATGGAGGGCGGTTGGAAGACTGTGTGAATAAGGTAAAGGAATTAAATACAAATTGCCAGCTTAAAAACAGTCATGGGGATGTAAAGTATAGCATAGAGAATATAGTCAATAGTATTGTAATAACTATGCGTGGTGTCAGATGGGTACTAGACTTATTGAGGTAATCACTTCATAAATTATATAAATGTCTGATTATTATGTTGTATACCCGAAACTAACATAATATTGTACATCAATTGTAATCAAAAATTTTTTAAAAAGAAGCCCAGTTTCCAAGCTCCTAAAGTTATTATCGTTCTACCATCTCCATGGAAATAGTGTAAAAAGTATAGGAGAAAAGAAACATTTTGAAATTGCTCTTGCACAATTTTTCTTTGCCCACAGTAGAAGTGTTACACAGAGGTGGTTCGTTCCTCGCATTAAGAGCAGCAATATTACTGAGAAGTAATCTGATCATTGTTTTAACCACTGGTGTTATTTTCCGCTTGCCAGACTTGAATAAGGTAGCCATGGCTGTGGTGAAGCAAACAACCACTGAAGCCCTGATTTGGCTGATCCCAGGAACAAACAGGATAGTCCAGAAGTTAAACAGGAATAGGTTACACTGTAACTGAATCGCTGCTCTTAGCCAAGAGGCATTATGTTTCTTACACATGATACATTGGTTTTCTGGGGTTATCACTTAAAGCAAAGTTGCCCAAGAAATGATTAAAATTTTGCAGTAATGTACACCCTACCTTATAATTGCCTATATCCAATCTAGAGTGCTCTGGTAAACCTAATATTAGAAAAAAAGCATTCAGCAATGAGGTTTGCTTGGCCTCAACAGAAATATGTGGTACCTTCCAGAACTGACTGCAGATCAGGGGCTGGGCAAATTCCTCATTTAGAACTACATTTGAACCCACATGATACTTCCCACTGTAAATGTGAATTATATCCTCCTGGATTCAGGAAACATTGTTCTGACCCATTTTCTATCTGCCCTACAAAGGCAAAAGGCAAAAAGAATAGAGAGTCGTTGTAGGAACATCAGTATTTTGCATACATGTTCTTGAAAATCTCAAACATTTAATGTGGAGAGAAAGGAGGATGCAACATGTTTCTCAAACCCTATTGCTCACTTTAAAGGTGGAAAGTTATGGCAGTCTATGGCATCCTTAACCATCTATTCTATTACTTTTAAGAACTCCTAAATTAAAAAGACAGAAAGGAAAAGTCATAAGCTTTTTGATTTCAAACTCACTTTCAAGCATAAATAATAAAGAACTTTTCAAAGACTCATTAAGAAAAGAATAGCCTTTCTGATGTGAAAGAGCACATAATTATATGCTAATTATATAATAGTAAAGTCTCAAAGGGGAAAGGTGTTGTAGAGCTTATAAGATTTGAGGGAAAAAAAATCTCTGGTAACATTGTTGTAATCCTCAGAAAAACAGATTGTGTTTCGTTTCCTCTAATGTTTTGATATATTTTCTCTGAAGAACATCTAAACGAGGTCACATTCTGCTTTTAGGATTTCTGGCCCTTGGCCATTGGTATGGATTTCAAACTGCAATGGTCACTACAGCTTTTATGTCTGATTTTTACCTAAGGGAAAATGAACTCATATTATACAAGATTTAATATTTTCATTAGAAATATTAACTTTATGAATCATGAATACTAGGTTTGTTTACTTTTCCTATGCTTAAAAGGAAATTCTCGGGGTAATTTTTAACTACTATTCATCTTTACTCATTTACTTAAAGTTCCTTAAGCAGATATGAATTCTGTAATTTTTGAATATCTCTCTAAATATAAACGAATTTTAAGGACATAAAATATTTTGTTCTATAATGCAGTAAAAATCATAAGATATTAAGAATTTCCTGTGCACAAAAATTTTATAACGCTCACAAAGCAATAAAAACAAAAGTGCATTTAAGTAGCTCTTACTCTGTACTGGACACTCTGATAAGTGCATTGCAGGTATTATCTTAATTTCTGCAAGCACTGTAGACATTAAGAAGAGTACAAAAATGCATGGCCTGATCCCTCCCCACCAGGAGTATGCCCCTGAGTGGAGGAATGAATGGTGTACAGTTACATTATTCTCTTCTTTATCTCTATGCAGTCTACTGACAGTACACATTGGAATCACTGGTACATATAAGGCAAGAGTAACATTGTTAAATTAATGGAAGAGCAAAAGCCTTTAGTTCAGCTTCCTCGTCTGCAAAGAAATATGAGGATGCTGAGCTAGATTCAATTTCAAGTTCCTCTAATCAACATTTATTCTTTGATTCCATGTGCCAAAGATATTTCTAACTTCCTTTCTAGCTAAATTTATGTGACACAAATAACTGGCTAATTTCAGAAGAAAGATAAGCATTTGGTCTTTAGTCCTTTTTTTATAAAGGGAGAAAAATAACATCTTATGATTTGCTGATTAAGCCTAAGCCTTTCCCTTCTAGATGTCGCCAGATTTAAACCAAGACTCAGTGACTGTGCCCTGTTGGTGGGTCTGAATAGTGACCAGGGGTACTCAAGGCAAAGGAAGAACATAGCGAGAGGAAAAATCTTCATTTCCTCAAGTTAAGGTGGTAAAATTTGTGTCAATTCTTTACTCATAGTGCTCTCCCTTCCCTTGTGAATTTAATTACAAATTTAGGATAGTGTAGTTGTTTCTTGACTATTCTTAATGGACGCATTTCCCATTCATTTGCCTTCATCTACCTCAGATCAGGCCCTAGATTGTACACTGGTCCACAGCTCAGACTGTGATGACCTTTAAGTCTGTGGTTTTCAAATTAGTTTGATAATACCTGTAGTAAGAAATACATATTACGTTGTGATCCAGCATACACACAACACACATACACATACTAAAATTAAAGTTCTGATTTTTTTGGTTTTATTTCCTTCCTTCCCATCTCAATCCCCAAAACTAATTTTATGACCTACCAATATGTTACAACATGCAGTTTGAAAACCACAGCTTTAGGAAGTGGTATCTGATTGCTTCCTGTGTCTGCTCCTTGGAAGTGACAGACAGCACTAATTTGAAGAAATACAAACTACAGAATAGACAGTTTTCAAATCTACTCACCTGTTACATTTTAATTTTAAATATTTTAATTCAATATTAGGGGTAAAAATTTCATAAGATCTTATAAAATATTTTCATAGAAAAGAATGTATATAATGCACACTGTACATATTCATTACTTCAACAAGTATTTGCATGTTTATTATCTTCAGGTGCTATTCTAGGTTCTGGAGCACAGCATAGAAAAATAAACATGAGAATCTCTGCCCTCATAAGGCCTACTGTTTAAGATGACGTATTAGTTTTCTATTGCTGCAGTTTTAGCGATTTAACACAAATTTAAAGACTTAATACAATATCTGATCAGTAGGTCAGACATCTAGGCACAGTTGGTATTACTCTGCTCTGGATTTTGCATGCCTGAAATCATGGGATGTGTTTCACCTTTTCATAACAGTGCTGTGTTTTATGCTGGAGGTTGAGAGAATCTGCTTCCAGGTTTGTTCAGGTTATTGGCAGAATTCAGTTCTCCGTGAATGCAGGAATGAGGTTTCCGTTCCCCTGGTGGTTGTCATTTGGGAGACTTTCTTGCCTCCTTTGATTTCCTCATCACGTTGCCTCCACCATCAAACCAGCCATGGCATGTCAAATCTTTCTCATGCTTTGAATCTCTCTGACCTCCACTTTCCTCCAGCTCCTTTCTGTCTTACTCTGCTTTTAAGGGCTCAGGTGGTCTCACTGGTTCCACCCAGATAGTCCAGGATGATCTCCCTATTTTGAGGTGAGCTGATTAAAACCTTTAATTATATTATGAAGTCTCTTCACAGCAGTACTTAGTGTCTGAATAATCAGAGGACAGAAATCTTGGGGATTGCACCTTTAGAATTCTATGTACCACACAGAGAGAGACAAAAAAATAAAGTACTTGCATATTTGATGGCAATAGGTGCTATGGAAAGTCAATCAGGGCAGGGAAAAGGAGAGCGCTGAGCAAGGGAGCTCACATGTCTGACTCAGGTCTTAATAGAGATGAGAGGATGAGCCATCCAGGGAAAGGTAAGAGTATGATCAAACACCTGCAATGGGAGCTGCCCTGGGAACATCACGTTCAAGGGGTAGCAATGGTTGCTAGTGTGGCTGGAGTGGAGTGAATATGACAAGTGCTCAAATTTAGGGTTAGAAAAGTAGTATGAGGCATATCATGACAGACACATTTTTGTCCTAAGCAAATAGAATGAGGAGGTTGCCATTAGGTGAGATTCAGAAAACTGGGAAAGAACATGTTTTATGTTTTATATTACTGTCCACTAATTCTAGCTAGGTCGTTTAAATTAATGGAAAATTAAATATGGTATAACACCTTGAATTTAATATTTATGAAGAATGGTAAATGAAAAGTTTTTACTATAGTAACAAGAAATGCAGACCTTGAGTGAAATTCATATTAGAAAACGTTTAAAATTTCAGATGATATGGACATTTGGAAAAAAGCATATAAGGAACTGTATAATTACAATAATAAATATTTTAAAAGAAATGTAGACATAAATGGATTACTATATTGAAGGTATATTTTTGGTCAATTAGATATTGAGTCCAAAAGTTAGTTAGGTAGGATACCAAGCGAGGTGTCCATGAAGTAGTATTAGTAAAAGTAACATTTTAAACCTGGTGTTCTAAATTTAAGACCTGCCTAATAATAACTTCATAGAGCAGAGAGTATGTGCCTTGGTATTTGTTTAGAGTTATTAGAAATTCATGCAAAGACTTAGAAATACGGCTCTGATGATACTTTTTTTTTTAAGACTTGGCCTATATTTTTGCAATTAAAATGAGAAATGGACAACACGAGTGCTTTGAAGTTCTTGCAAGATTTAAATGAATCTGTAGTATTTGAGCCACAGATTCGTAGGTATTACTCTGAATATTTTGCTTATAATCTTAACATTATCAATGTTCACACATTGCACTGGAATCTAGTTTGAGCATCACAGAATTTTCATTAGCAACATTGAGATGTATTTTTATGCTACTGCTTATATTCTGTGAATTAAGTTGTGAGGGCAATTGCCTTCTTACCTGAGATCTGAGGGTTAAAATTCTGTCAGGGATTTATTTTTAATGCTGAGGAGCTGGATATTTATTCAGAGGTAAGTATTCCTGGGAGAGGCAACACTTTTACCTGTTTTTGGTTACTGGGAGTGCTTTAATGAAAGAGGAATGAATAGTACCTTATTGGACTTGAAGAATAGAATAGGAATTCAAGGAACCCTAGCTAGTGGGGCTTCTATGCTTTTCCTTTTACTGTGTTGCGTGACAGCCCTTCTTTTAAAAAATACAAGTAATCTCCTCTTATACATTCCTCCAAGGCTATTTCCCTTCTCTACTCCTCACACATTTTCTGTGGAATTTAAATCCCTTAAGCAAGATCCAATTTTTTTTCTTACTTTGGAGAGTGGGGTGAAAGGTACAGCTGAGAAAAAATTTTTGCCACAGCTCAGAATTCTGAATGCTTTATGGTTTGCGCAGAGATTGTAAAGGAAAACATAGATGTGGCCTAATTCCTCTCTTCGATGAGAGTGAATCCCAGCTTCCTGATGGGTAATCTACCTCTGAAGAGTTAGTTATGAGGAGTTGAGCTTCACTCTATAACGATCAGACCTTAGCTGGGGTAGTCTGAGTGGGCTAGAAAAAAATGGCTTATTTATAGGACCTTTGTGGATATTCACCTCAGAAAATAGAAGCACTAGGAGTAACATGTTTTAGATTTATTTGAAGATATATTATGTGAAAGAAAAAATTATTTTTGTTTTGTGTGACTTCAAGGATTACAGTTAAGGCCCCCTAAATTAAATCCTTTCTTGTCAGCTCTAGATGGTGTTGAATGGGAAATAGTAAGTTTCTCATTTCTGGAAGCCATCCATTTATGACTTAAAAAAATGAGCAGAAATGTAGAGTTGACTACTTCACTTTACCACACACACAAAAACAAAATCAAAACTATACAAAGGCATGAAAGTATAGGAGATTAGGCTTGTTCATAGAATAACTTAATGTGTGGAAGGGGGAGTGGGATGATGGGTAATCCCTGGGAGGGGAGTCATGGCAGGCTGAATTTATACCATGATGGCCCTTTAAATGCCAAGCTAAAGATCTGAATGTTGTTCACTGGCTCACCATTGAGGAATCTTAAGTAGGAGAGAAGGGTCTGATTACATTTTAGAAAGTATAAGATAATGGGCCTGAACTCAGGTAGGAAGGTGATATAGTGGGGATGTGGAAGGCTAGGAAGTAGAATCAATAGGGCTTGGTAATTAAATATACAAAGTGAATGAAAGGGAAAGTCCAAGAAAGACTCATATTTCTGGCTTGATTTATTTGGTGCTATTAGTTGATAAAGACATGATGATAGAGATCAAAATAAGAGTCTGACTAGTTATCTCTTAGAATGTGTTGAGATGATTAAGAAATGAGCATGTTGCAGAAAAGATGCAAAGATCATACTGGTGAGAAACCAAGCAGCACTCAGAGTTGGAGAACTCAGGGTTATAACACTAATTAGTTTTTTGAGTGCAGTTCCTATTCAAGCAGAGGACACAAAAAGACATTTCTCCAAAGACGATATATGGATAGTCAACAGACACATGAAAAGATGCTCACCATCACTAATCATCGGGGAAATGCAAATCAAAATCACATTGAGATACCACTTCACATCAGGCAGAAAGGCTGTTAACAAAAAGCAACAAATAATCTGTGCTGGCAAGGATGGAGGAAAAGGGAACCTTTGTGTACCACTGGTGGGATTGCAAACTGGTGCAGCCTCTATAAAAAACAGTATGGAGTTTCCTCCAAAAAACTAAAAATAGATATACCATACAACCCTGCAACTCCACTTTTGTTTATCCAAAGAAAATGAAAACACTAATTCAAAAAGATACATGTACCCCTATGTTCATTGTAGCATTATTTACAATAGCCAAGATATGGAAACTTAAGTGTCTATCAATAGATGAATGGATATGTAAGATGTGATACACACACTGGAATATTATGCAGCAAGAAAGAATGAAATCTTGCCATTTATGACAACATAATGGATCTAGAGGTTATTATGCTAAGTGAAATAAGTCAGATAGACAATACCATATGGTTTCACTTATACATGGAATTTAAAAATAAGACAAATGAACAAAATGAAAAAGACCAAAAGGATGGTTACCAGAAGGGAGGGTGGTGGATGGGTGAAAGGGGAAGGGGAATGTAGTCAATATTGTGATAACTTTTCACGATGACATACAATTACTAGAATTAGTGGAGTGATCACATTGTAAGGTATAAAAATGTCAAATCAATATTGCACTCCTGAAATTAATATCATCAATACAAAGTTGTATAACAATTATACTTAAAAAATTATAATACAAAGGTGAAAAAACTCATTTTACTACAAAAAAGAAGGCTCATTTTAGTAGCTAATATAGAAGAAGGACAACTAGGAAACGTCATATGGACAGAGAGTAGGAAAACCAAGAGAGGCCAGACTTTGAGAGAACGCAGAAGGAGTTCCAGGGAGCCAAGGCTGTCAAATGAGACAAAGATATGGAAACTACAAACAGATTGTGTGGCCTTTAAGTCTCTTTCTGAATGTAATATGTGCAAGAAATACTGGAAGTTCATGATCCATTAACTGAACGTTATTTACTGTATCATATTTTTAAAACTTGCCTCCTAGTTGGATGGTATCATTGGTAATGCGCTATAAATGCTGAAGAGCGTGCATCTATTTAAAATAGAATGTAATGTCAGAAATATTTTTGAAATAAGAATCAATGTTAATCTCTTTAGCAGAATTAATGAATTCCATTTAGGGGAAGCTTATCCATTCATTTGTTCATTCTCTGTATGAAGATAAATTAAATGTGTCCTATGGTTTAATGCCTGATATTCTGGTAGGCTTTAGGGATTCAAATTTTGAAAATCATGACTCTTGCTAAGAGTTCGCAGTCATATGGATAGAATGTCAGTAAATCATTGTCATCTACAGAAGTGGTTGGACAGAGGTTTGTAAATGTTGACATGGGGGCATTACTGGCAATTTAATACCACATAGCCCAAAACCCTCCTAGAACTCAAGGATAACTGATTATTATGCCATTCAAAGGCAATTTATTCAATAATTTGTCTCAGTGTATAGTGACTAAGCACAATCAAAATATTGTTCTGTGATGTCAAAATTGAACTGAATTGTTTTCTACTTTTGCATCTGGTATTACACTGCCACGATAAAACAAATATTCAATAAAATTTTTTCTCAACGAGACTACTTTTCTAGTGATGAACTGACTATTCATAGAGAAAAATCCAATACCGAATAAATACTTTGGGATTAGACTTTTAAATTATTTAAAATTTTTCTTCTACTTGTAAAATGTAAGAGAAGGATTTTTGTATGTAAGGCCATAATACCACCTCTAAATTGAAAATAATTTAACATTACTACCAGCCAATGAGAATATCAGAACCTTACAATGTTGCATATATTTATTAATGCTTGAAGTTTAGAACACTTTAAAAATCTTTAAGTAATGTATATTATTTAGAGCAAAACCAGCCATCCAACTGAAATGTGATCTAAGATATAAAACAAATTACCAAAAATAAAAATTTTTATGGTTCATACTAAGCCAGGGAATTATGTTTATTAAAATATTTAATATTGAACTTATTAAAGATGAGACTTATTTAGCTGTTGAATGAACCTTTAGCTCCTGTGGTTCAGCATTATTGTGTTTTGCTCCTATTAAGTAGCAGTGTTGGCTTCCTTTGATTTATGGTGGGATTAGCCTAAAGTCAATAAAGGGCTGTTCTGTTGAGTTTCTGCTTACCTGTTGGCTATTTACCTTTACCTTTTATTGCTTGTTTTCTGTTGGTGGCAAACATATTTTACCTTTACCTTGCATCTCCTATTTTCTTTCTAGTACTGTTAAAATAAAACTAGGAATGAGAGACAGAGATACAGACTAGGTAATTCCAAGTACTGCAAATTCTTTTTCAAAGGATGTTTGCAAATAATTGAATGCAATCTCTGCTTTGCAACTGTAAAATATCATTTCCTTGAAAGGGCTGTTTGAGTAATTGTGGGGAGAGTTGATTTGGTCAGCCTGTTTCTGGGGTTCATATATTGAGATGCTTTTATTTTATCTTGAAAGAAATAAAATTGAATATTCTCAATAGACACTTTGGCTGACAGAAAAATTTAAACAGGCATCATGATTAGAAATCTCAACCTCCAATTTCAATTACAACATATGATTGATTTGTGAGATTACTGAAGTCAATTGTCTAGCCAGTCAACCATTGTTTGAGATTAAATTTCACAAATGAAATCAACTTGTTGAGGGCATCCTGCATATAAAAGATGTGGACTATTTGTTTCCACATTATAACTGAGGATTTCTCCTATCAGCTGTAAGAAAATGCCCTTGTGAATAAAATTTATGACAGAAGCTGTTAACAGTAACTTGACAAATTTACGTTTCATGTATGTAATGGTTTAAGGAGACCCTATTCAGTGAAATTATACGACACTGTTAGATGATACCAAAGGCAAAGATAAACATAACATGAAAGAAAAGTGTTTATATCAGAGGAGTAAAAAATCTAGAATAGAAGTATTTCTATGGTACCAGGAACCTCTCAATAAGAGTTCGGCCTTTCTGTGTTAATGAAATTACAGATAGATAAGGTAAATTTTAATTCTTCACTTTACCCAGCATGGTCATTTTTTTTGCTCCACAATGATGTTAAGTCTATCCAACTTGTCAAGGTCCCACAGGCCTTATCCTCCCCCCATTTCTTCTACAGTGTGGTTCTCTCCCCACAAATGCACACCAACTCCATCTCATGATGAATGTTTACACAGTATGCTCTGCTCTTCCAGAGTACTACTGTGAGAATTTTGCTAAGAGGATAGAGATTGATGATGCCACCTTGTGCTGATGCATATTTAGTTGTGTGTCACTTAAGTTGAGTCTTGCTGACGATTCATGGACAATTTCTTTTTTTCTTCACTGTTTTGTGATTTCACAACTTTTAATTTGGACTAGGCATACTGGATTCTCCAGAGCAGTTCCCTTTTCTATTTTTATCTAGTACAAAGTGGAAGGTCCATAAACCAACCATGAAGACTAATCCCTGTTCAAAATGCAGATGCCAAGTACCTCTCCACAAGGTTTTACAAGGGGAATGGTCACATTGAGAGAGTGTCTCTTTCAAGCACCACTACAAAGAAGTTCAAGAAGTATCGTAGCTGTTGTTCAATCATGAAATAACCTTGTTTATTCATAGACAATAAAATATAGGAATTGAAAGTCAAGGGCAAGGTAGTACTTGGTGTGATGTTAACTTGGCTGGGCTATGTGTCTGAGTATTTGTTTAAACAGAACTCTGGACTTTTCTGTGAGCAATTGTCCTTTATTAAGTGAATGGGCTTCATCCTATTAGTTGAAGGCCTGAAGAGAAAAAAAAAAACTGACTTCCCCTATCCTATTGGTTCTACTTCTCTGGAGGACCCTAATATACTTAGATATTTTAGTATTTTCAACAGTATCCAAAAATAGAAGATCAAGATAGCAACAGTAATAATTTTGATATTACTAATAGCTTTGTTTTATTGAATGACAACTTTTGCCAAGTACTGTGCTATATGATATAAACAAAATATTTCTAAGAGCTACCATAACTAACATTTTAAGTCTTATTATTCCTTAGTACAAACGAGAAAAAGAGGCTCAAAGGGATTAACTTTCCCAAAGCTATGTAATTAGAAAGTGGCAGAGGTCAAACATAGATCTGTCTGATTTCAAAGTTTATACTCTTTCCAATTAAACATATTGTTTAAGATGTGTAAAACTAAGTGCCCTGTAATCATTGATGTAAATATATCCTCCCCAACATATTTTCAGAAAGTTTTGACTAATATGGACATGACTATCCTGTGTTTTTCAAATGTTATGACTACATAGGTATTCTTAGAATTGTTGCTGTGAATATTCAAAACAATGTGTGTGTATAATCTTCAACATACAATTACAAAAGTCAAAATACTCTATCCACCAGTAGAGGCCAGATAAAAGACTGATAGTAGAGGGAGCGTCCAAGTTGGAAGCATAGGAAGACCCTGTACTCACTTCATCCCACTGACATACATTATACACACCTATGTATAAAGTAATTTATTCTGAAGACCAACTGATAGCTGATTGAACAGTTTCTTCCTAACAAATGAGAGAGGAATCACATATAGCAGGGTAGGTGAGGTGGAGATGCAGTAACCATGGGAACCTCACCCTGAAAGAGTGATCGGCAGTAAGGAGGGATATGGCTGAGGGGCCTGCATGTGTGGACTTACCTGCTCTGGGGCACTGTGATAAAACAGCAGGTTAAAAGGTATCTAGACTACAGTGAAAGAAATCTGTTTACTAACCCAAAGGTGCCTGCTGAATGGATGAAGAATTGCGGGAACTCTCTGGGAAGTGCCAGTGAGTGCACCTGTTAAATCACCACTAAACCAGTTTTACAAGAATTGTTAAAGTATCTTCTTAAAGTAGAAGAAAAAAGGTCATAAATAGAAATTTTAAATATGTGAATGAAAAAAAAACCACATGGGGAAAAGCATATATATAGTAAAGACAGTGGATCAGCCATTTAAAAAGCTAGTATGGGAGTTAAAAGAGTAAATATAGATAAAATATAAATAAAATAGGAGTTCGCAAACAGAAATATCTAAAAACATCTAAAATATGTCAAAAACAAAGTGCAGATGGTAGACTAATAATGTAGGGTTTTTAGAATGAGTTCAAACTTAAATGCCTATCAGCTTAAAATAAACTGATATATACACACACCTCATAGTTACCAAAAACAAAAATCTAGAAAAGATGCAAAAAATAAAGAGAAAGGAACCCACAGGGGAAGAAACCAAGAAAATAAAGAAACAAAGAAAACTATAAAGACGGCCAAAAAAATTTAACAAAATGGCAATAAGTACGTGTCTATCAACAATTGCTTTAAGTGTAAATGGATTAACTACTCCAATTAAAAGAGAGTGGCTGAATGAATAAAAAAAGACCCACCTATATTCTGCCTATAAGAGAGTTGCTTCAGGTTGAAAGGCACATGTAGACTGAAAATGAAGAGATGGAAAGAGATATTCCATGCAAACAGAAATGAAAAGTGGGGTAGTAATACTCATTTCAGACAAACTAGACTTTAAAACAAAGATTTTAAAAAGAGACAAAGGAGGGAATTACATAATAATAAAGGAGTTAATCCAAGAGATAATATAACATTCATAAATATTTACACATCCAATATAAGAGCAATTAAATATATTAAGCAAATATTAACACATAAAGGGGAAACTGACAGTATCAGAATAGTAGGGGACTTTAATACCCCATTAACATCAATGGATAGATCACCCAGACAGAAGATTAATAAGGAAACAATGACCTTGAATGACACATTAGACCAGATGGACTTAATCAGTATTTACAAAACATTTCATCCCAAAAACTAAAGAATGCACACTCTTTTCAAGTGAACATAGAACATTCTCTAAGATTGATCACATACTAGGCCACAAAACAAGTCTAATAAACTTAAGAAGATTAAAATCATATCAAGTATATTTTCCGACCACAATGGTAAATATGCTCCTTAAACTACCAATGTGTCAAAAAAAAAAAATCAAAGAGAGTTTTAAAATTTAAATCTGTGACAAATTAAAATGGAAATACAACTCAACTGTCTAAAATCTATGAGATACAGTAAAAGCAGTTCTAAGAGGGAAGTTCATAGCAATACAGGCCTATCTCAAGAATAAGAAAAATCTCAAATAAACAATCTAACAACACCAAAGGAACTAGAAAAAGAAGATTAAACAACCTAAACTTTTTAGAAGAGAATAATAAAGTTCAGAGAAGAAATAAATAGATACAAAAACGTAGAAAAGATCAACAAAGCTAAGAGCTGTTCTTTGAAAAGATAAACAGAATCGATTGACTTCTAGCCAGGTTCATCAAGAAAAAAAAAAGAGAGGACCAAATAAATAAAATCAGAAATGAAAAAGATGTTATAACTGGTACAAAGGACAAAGAATCATACAAGAATAATATGAACCAGTATATGCCAACAAGTTAAATAACCTAAAGAAATGTATATATTTCTAGAAATATACATCCTAAGACTTAATCAGGAACAAACAGAAAATCTGAACAGATTATTAGTTACAAAATTAAAACAGTAATACTAATACTAAAATTCCCAATAAAGAGGAAAAGTCTAGGAATAAAATCTTCACAGGTGAATTCTACCAAACATTTAAAATAAATAAATTACCTATGATTCTCAAACTATTCCAAAATTTTCAAGAGAAAGTAACACTTCAAACTCATTCTTTGAACCCAGTATCAACCTGATACCAAAGCCAGATGAAGACACTATTAAAAAAAAAGGAAAGGAAATTACAAGCAATATCCCTGATGAACATAGATGCGAATATCCAGCAAAATATTAGCAAACAGAGCATGCTACTATATGTAGAAAACCCTAAATATGCCACCAAAAATTATTAGAATAAATGTAGTAATTTTGCAGGACGCAACATATTCAGAAATCTGTTGCATTTCTATACTAATAATGATATCAGAAAGAGAAATTAAGAAAATAATCCTATTTACAATTACAATCAAGGAGAATAAAATACCTATGAATAAACATAACCAAGATGGTAAACGACTTGTATTCTGAAAACTATAAGGCAATGATGAAAGAAACTGAAGAGAATACAAATAAACGGAAGGATATATCATGTTCATGTATGGAAGGATTAATATTGTTCAATATACATACTACCCAAAGCAATCTACAGACTTAATTGCAATCCCTGTAAAAATACAATGGCATTTTTCACAGAACCAGAAAAATAATCCATACACACACACCACATATACACATATATTATATATATACACACACACGCATGACCCCAAATTACCAAAGTAATCTTGGGAAAGAACAAAATTGGAGGTATCATGTTCCCAATTTCAATCTATACCACAAAGCTATAATCAAAATTGTTAAGGTATTGCACAAACAAACATTATCAGTAGAAGAGAATAGAGAGTGCAAAAATAAACCCATACTTATGTGGTCAATTTATAAGGGAGTCAAGAATAAATAATGGGGAAATGACAGTCTCTTTAATGGTGTTTGGAAAACTGGATGGATACACATAAAAAATAAATCTGGACCACTTTTGTACACCATATAATAATAATAAACTCATAATAGATAAAGACTTCAATGTAAGATCTGAAACTGTAAAACCCCTAGAAGAAAATATAGTCAACTCTTTTACATTGCTCTTAGCAACATCTTTTAGATATATCTTTTCAGGCAAGGGTAAAAAAAATAAACAAATGGGACTACATCAAACTATAAAAGCTTTTGCACAGCAAAGGAAACCATCAAGAACACAAAATGACAATGGAAAGGGATAAGATATTTGCAAATGATGTATCCAATAAGGAGTTACTACTCAAAATATAAAAAGAACTTATACAACTCAACATCACAAAAATCAATTAAAGAATAGGCAGAGGAACTAATCAGACATTTCTCCAAAGAATACATACAGATGGCTAACAGACACATGAAAAGATGTTCAACATCACTAATCATCAGGGAAGTGCAAGATGAAAATCACAATGAGATGTTGCCCTACACCTGTCAGAAAGGCTATTATCAAAAAGTCAACAAATAAGTCTTGGCAAGGATGTGGAGAAACAGGAATCCTTGTGCACTGTTGATGGGATTAGAAACTGACACAGCCACTATGGAAAACAGTATGGATGTTCCTCGAAAAATTTAAAAAAGAATGACCATAGGACCCAGCAATTCCTGTTCTGGATATTTACCTGAAGAAAACAAAAAAACTAATTTGTAAAGATATATGAATCTATTCACTACAGCATTATTTACAGTAGCCACAACATGGAAGTGACCCAGGTGTATATTAATGGATGAGTGGATAAAGATGTATGTATATATATAGAATATTATTTGGCCATAAAAAAGAATGAAATCTTGCCCTTTTTGACAACATGGATGGACATAGAGCATATTATGCTGAGTGAAATAAGGAAGACAAAACGCATGATTTCACTTATTTGTAGAATCTTAAAAAAAACAAACAGAACAGAAACAGACTCATAGATAGAGAGCTAAATGATGGTTATCAAAGGGGAGGGTTTAGGGGGATGGGTGAAAAAAGGTGAAGGGGAGTAAGAGGTACCATCTTGTAGAGTAAGTCACAGGATGTAATGTACACCACAGGAAACAGTCAATATTATAATAACTTCCTATGATGATGGATGGTTACTAGACTTATTGTGGTGATCACATCATAAGGTATATAATTTGGAATCACTGTGTTGTACACCTGAAACTTATGATATTGTATGTAAACCATACTTAAAAAAAAAAAAAGACAGTAGCAGTTTCCACAAGGTATTTTATGAGAAACTGGCAGCTTTCACTGGGGAAAGAATACCACCCATCAATATCCACCTATTATACCCATCCATAGGGAAGTACATTTTGTACTAATATGAAAACAAGGAAAAAAGAGTTACATATCTGATAAAGCAAGGTGCTCTTGAACCAGACATAGGCATGCAGAGTTATACCCCATTGCACCAATATTCAAGTAGAGTGAGAACTTGTGAAGACTAGAAATGTACTGTAAGTCCCTTAAATATATATTTTTTTCTCTAGGACTTTTGATCACCAACTGCTTTTTGTGCTTAGTGGAAGGTCTGTACAATACTTATAATTGTAAATCAGTGACTTCATTGTAGTCACCCACATAATAACCCCTTTTGATCAGGTTTCTAAGTATTATTGATTTGGAATTTGAATTCTGGACTTTCCCACTGCTGTTTGTAGACTATTTCCTAAGATTTTAGGTATTACACTTCATTTTGATGATATTCTGATATCGATTAAACAGATGTTTTTCAGTTACTAAAATAATATTGAATACCTACTATATGTCAGTCTCTATTCTAAACTCTGGGATACCTGTGTAAGTAAAACAGTCTTTGCCAAGGAGAAGTTCCCATTCATGATTTAATGGGGAGGACTCTGTTACTCGGACTAGGTTAAGTAGAAAAAAAAATTGGTTAAAAAAATTTTGCAATCTCAATAGTTTAAAATAACAATTTTATGGATTACTCAGGCTATACTGCCATTTTAGGTGGCCTTGGAGTATCAATTCTGGATCTTGCTCATTCTAGAACCAAGGCTGCAGTGCAGATATGATTTGGTATATTGTTGCCATGATAAAGAAAATCATGGAGGATTTTGCACTACCAGTTATACAATTAGCCCTGAAGCAACAAACCGGACTATAATTCTTGCTCAAAACTCTTCTGGATACACCCACCTCACTACAGGGGATTTCAGAAGTGGAGTGTTTCCATGTGCCTAGGAGATGTTTTTTATGTGTGCAGATTTGGAGATTTTTTTACTCTGTAGTACCTGTCAGTGGACATGGTAGAACCAAATCATATGGAAATTGTTAATTTGCTAAGCATTTATCAAACACGTATTCAATGCCAGTCACTGGATCAGGAACTGGATACCATAGGTAAATATAGTCACGATCTTCCTGCTGAATGGAGATATCACTTCAGATTACACATTTTCTTGTCCTATCTACAGTGGAAGTTTTGACATAATTCTGACCTTCCTCTTTAGATACATACCTCATATCTATGAGATGCCAGGTTAGTTTCGAAAGGGCAGTCTTTTGAGAAAATATGTAAAGAATGCAAGTATTTAAAAAAGTTGTCATCCTTACACATCTATGCCTAAAGGATATTTTTATTAAAAAAAATATTATTACACCAAAGAAAATAATCTCATTTGTTAGTCATACCATGTAGAACAGAGCTAAGAACTGTAGTCATAAAAAAACATTTTTGAGCTCTATGTATAGGTATTTGGCCCAATATGCAAGAAATCCTTGTTCCTTGGGAGAGGAGTAAGAATTTATGTTTAACAGGACTTTTTCATGAAAACAGACAAAGCACCTAAATTGCTGAAGACTTAAGAATGGTTCCAAGAATTCTATTAGCATTGCCTTAACCACTCTCAATAGACATCAATAGATACATTGCTGGGAGCATGCATACATGCATGCATCCATCCAACATCACAGTGAGTCCCATTGCCTCAGTAAGAAAGGTGTTCTGTTGAGAATGTCTTCAAGGATGGTATAATGATTAAGAAACTGGTCTCAATGGTTTCACATTCTGACCGTGCCACTTATTAGCTGGTGGCCTTCATCTATGCCCCTCAATTTGCACATTTGTGAGAGTGGGACAGTAATATATCTACCAAATAGTTTCTTTATATGGATTAAATGAGTTAATATTTGTAAAATACTTAAAACAGTTTATGGCCAAATGTAAGGACTATATGTGCTTGTTAAGTATTCATAACTGAATCACGAACATTATTATTCCACAGTAGTTACTCTTGTTAAATAATGTAGAGATATCTCAAGACTTCCTTTACCATCTATGTTCACAGATAAATGAGGCCTATAACAAGAAAGCAGAAATACTTTGAAGGTTGGTCTGCTTGCAAATATTCCCTTTTAAATTAGCTTCAAAAATTCATCCTAGACAGAAACCATAGAGATGAAATAGGTGGATTCCCATGTCTGTAATGGTCACAGGATCTGGGTCATTCTAATTTCCTGTCACAGATGGGCCAAGTAGGAACTGTTGTATTACTTGTAAAGGCATATTTTCCCCAGGTTTATCCTGTAGGAGCAGAAACAGTTTCTCTTTTACAGCCACCAGACATTGGCTTTTCAGCAACATCTCTTGAAGACTTATCAGAGCTACAAAGTGAAGGAGGCAATTTCTTTTTCCTGACCATTGCAATTGTTAACATTTACTCAACTGATATTTCTATATCCTCTGGTACAATTCAAAGACAGCCTCATAAAAAAATATCCCGTTATGGTTAAAATGTTTTGGTAACTTGAGAGGGAGAGATGTATGCTGGGATCTATGTACTAGGTTTGTGGTTTTTAAAAAAAAATTTTATTTTGTTTTTTTGTAATTATTTGCCTGTAGCAAATCAAGTTAAGATGAGGTTAGCTTGAAGTAGTTGGTGCAGCAGTAAAGGACTGTTTTATTGAATACTGAGCTATCCTTGCCCATTTTGCTATTACTAATACAACATTAATGTTCTCACTAAATCACAAAAACACCATGCAGAAGTGTTTATAGATATTCAGCAATTAGCAGAGACCAATAATTCCTATTTATGGAATAACAAATAAAACTAAGTGATTTTTAAAAATCTCAGTACATTTCAAACAAAATGTGTTATATGTAAGTTTTTGCTTATGGGAGATAAAAAAATTGTGTTAGACCTTATGCACGTAATATACTTTATAATTTATCCTGGCTCTAATATAACCTTTGAAGATAAAAGAAAGCAGACTTCACAGGAAATGCATAGCTTTGGAAAGGACAATCATAGCATCAAGAGCCAGAAATATATCCATACTAAATGCCTTATATAATTTGAGTTAATATTTTACGACAACAATGGATTAAGAATAGTTTTAAGTAGATAAACTTACGTTTTTGAAAAAATTCATCTCAAAGTACTTTTGAAGGTGTTTAAGAGTTACCATTTATTTTATTCTCACTACAGGGATTATTGCATTTAACCTTCACAGTAGTGTGATGAGGCAGGGATTATTTTCCATGTAGAAGGAAGACAACTGAGGGTCTTTTTTTTTTTTTTTTTTTTGTAGTGAAATAACAGGTCACACAGATTAGTAGCCAAGTCAAGATCAGCCCTTGGCTGGATGATGTTCATAACTCATGCTCTTAACCATTACTTATAATTACTGCTTCCTTCTCTGGGAATCTTAAATTCATCATTTTCTTTATCATCATCATCAGCAGATAAACACTGAGTATATGTAGTATACATTGCCTCCTAGCCAACTTTTTATTCATGGTAAGGAAAAGAAAAATAGGGAAAATTGAAAATCAGAGGTAATTTTCATTTTTAATATTAGGCAAAACTGGGAAAATTCTATCATAATGAAATTTTTCATTATACTATGACAAAAAAATTTAGTAAGTAAACCATATACTTGAGAGAATGTTTTAAAATAGATCTAGATTTTGTAAGAAGGCTATTTGACCTCTTTGTTATAATAAATCCTTTATCTCAAAGATAATAGTATGTGCTATGACTTTAATTTGATTCTCAGTTTATGATCTTGGATTACACCACTAACTGATAATATTATACTCAGTATTTCACACTACAACTTCCATGTCTCATCTGTGTGATGAAAAGGTTGAAGATGTTAGTACAGAGCTATATTTAGGAATCCTTCCTCAAAAATTTATTAGCAACTTGATGTGATTTAATAAGCTTCAGAAATGTTTTAAGCATCAAGGAATGCTCAGTTTTGCCTATCTCAGTGGTTGAAGTTCTGTTAAAGAGCTATTCATTCACAGCTTGAAGATTTCGACATTAAAGAATTATTTACTAAAATAAAATTTTCACAATAAGGGTTAACGATGTGAGTGATAGCATTTATTGTCCATACTAGGACATATTTCCAGGGTAAACTTAATAGGAAGTCAGGATAACATGTGTAAATCAGGATTATCCTAGGCAAACTGGACAACATAGTCACCCTAAGTCTAAGGAGCTACTAATTCTTTTTTGAGCACTAGATGAAAATTTGGAGAGAAGACACCATCTAAACATGATTGTAATACAGAGGTACTATGGAGGTAGACTATCAAAGATAAATTTCACACATTACATAAATTTGGTGATTAATAAATCAACACCAAGTTCATCAGTAAAACTGAACCCACACAACTTGACTTTCACTTTTGATATTGGATATTTAGTAATTTTGTCAAAGTGCCCCCTTCTTTATCCCTCCTCCTAAAGGAGACTGAAGAGTTTAATAAAATATAAAATGGAATAGTTGGAGGCATAGAAAAGTCAACAAAAAAGTGAAGAGTTACTGCTCCAGAATCTAGAGGAGGATGCAGACCAAGAGAGACTAGTTCAGTTTTGAGAGTTTCTTAACTCATGGAAGTGATTGTCACTGTTAGAAGGAGCACAAAAGAAGACACAAGAAGAAAAAAGGAATCTAGAACAAGTGGAATAAATAGAAAGTACTTGGTAGATTTTAACTCAAATTTATCAGTGATTACATCAAATGCAAATGACTAAATGAGCCAATTAAAAGACAAATACAAAACTGTCCATTCTGATCAAAAGATTAAAACACAAGTGTATATGCTGTTTAACAGAAGTTCATCTAAACTTTAAGAATAAAAACTGAACATAAAAAATAATGGAAAAGATACACTATGTAAACACAAACCTAAAGAAAGCTGATATAATATTAATACTACAGAAGAATTTGCAGCAAAAATTATTGCTAAGGAGGAACATTTCCTAATGAGAAAAACATTTAATTTCTTGGGAAGAAACCACATAATAAGTGACTTTCATTGGTGCTTGTATACTACTTCCATTTTTACTAGAATTAGTAAAAGTTATATGAAGTTCTCACTATGGTCAAGCAGTATTATAAGCATTTAACACATACTAGTTCTCTTAATGCTCACAATCATCACCCCATGAGCCAGGCCTTAGTTATCTTCATGTTATATACAAGGAGACTGAGAAATGAAGAAGTTGCCCAAAGTTACAGAGCTAAATAAGCAATGGAGTGAGGATTAAACCCAGGCAATTTAGCCTCCAAGTTATGGAAATAAATATTTGAGCAGCACAAGCCTAAATGGACCAAATCATTTTTGGCTTCCCCTCTGCTACATATTTCAAACCACTCTGCCATGGATGGGGTAACACCCAAGGCATGCTTTTCTCTCAGCGTCAGATATTAGTTTAAGTACTTCTCCATCTCTTCCTCGCAGAACACCGTAAAAGTGGAGATACGGTATTTTTTCCTCGTGATTGAAATCACATTTCTCTTGAACTTCATTATCCCAAGAACAGCTGAATAGCCTGTGGAGAGGATACCCCTTGAAAACTTTCTCATTAGACAGGAAAAGCTAAAAGCTAAAGTGGAGGAATGAGTGACCTTATTCTAGATGTTTTTCTATACTAGGGGGAAGTCTCCATCTAGCTAGATTATAAATGAATGTAAGTCATCCATTCAGGAATTCTTTTCCACCAGTCAGCTGAAAACATTTGCCAGGAAAAATTTCTGTTGCATCCCTTACACATACGCACACTCGCTCACTATCCTTTCCTTTCCTAAAACTTTGCTATTCTTTATTGTCCAAACAGAAAGAACAATGGCTTCCAGGGCTTATAAAAAGAAGTCATTGTGTTCTCTTGTGTCTATTTAGGCTCTTTTCAGTTCCAACTTCCAGGAATGAGGCTTTTGAAAGGAGGGTATGAAGTCATGTGTGTTTCTGCTAACTACAATATTGTTCCTTTTTGGTGCCTTTATGACAACAAGGACAATATCTGCTTTTGTCATTTAGCTTTCCTTAATAAGTAAAATAACAGCAAAAATAACAGTTGAAGAAACAGAAGAAGAGAAGAATGAACAAACCTTTGTGACTTCATTTTCTACTATTGCCTCTCTTGCTTACTTCACTGCCACAATATTGTCCTCATTTTTCTAGTCTCAGGTCATTTGCACATGCTATTCCCTCTGTGTGAAATGCTCTTCCCTCAGCTATCAGCCTGACTGGCTCTCATCTCTTACAGGCCTTTACTAAAATCTCGCTTTCTCAGCAAGTCTTCTCTATCTATGCTAATTAAAATTGGACGTCCTTGTCTCAAAAATCTTTCTCTTGACTTTTTTCTTATCACGGCCTAACATACTTTAAAATTTTAGTTATTGCATTTTATTTCGTCTGCCTCTCTAGGTTGTCAGTTTCACAGGGGCAGTGATTTTGTCTTTTTTTTTTCCTTACATCTATGACATTTAGTATGTACTCAATAAATATTAGTCAAATGAATGAAGGGAAAAAGATATGCAGGACCTATTTCACTAGGGTTGAAGCTCATAATTGGGGATCTCAGTTCTCCAGATTATCATTTACTGCTTATATGCATCTTTGAGAAGTTTCACTTAATTTATTCAAGCTTCAGTTTCATTTAACTGTCAACTAGGGATAATAGTAATAAGGAACAAAGACTAATATTAGTAAATAGTAGATGGGGAATATCTCACAGAATAATTCTGAGGGTTACAAGAGAAAATGAATATGCAGTAAGTGGTCTACTGATGTCAGCAATTAAGATCTGAGAGATGGAAGAAAGGGCAAGGAAGGTTCTAGGTTTCTTTCAGGAACAGAAGGATCGATTGTCTTTAACTTTGACATTCCAGTCTAGATTAGAAAATGCATTCTGCTGCATTTTGCTAAGCAAATATTAACTTCTCTTTGCCTTTTAAAATACTAGCCCCTGTGTGTGTGTGTGTGTATACATATACATACATACATACATATATATATTTTAATTGCAGGGTGTGGGGCATCCTGAACTTAGAGAATATAGAGTGTGAAGGAGGGGGAAGAGATTGCATGCATATCTCACGCTCTCAGCAAGCCTTCCCTATTTATGGTAACTAAAATTCTACATCTTTGCCTCAAAAATCCCTCTCTTCCTCTTGACATTTTTCTCATCACGACCTAACATATTTTAAAATTTTAGTTATTGTGTCTTTTTTTGTCTGCCTCTGTAGGTCATTAGTTTCACAGGGGCAGTGATTTTTGCCTTCCCCTCCCCGCCCCGCACACCTAGGACAGTGCCTGGAGTAAATTATTTTGGGAGTGAACCAGTCATTGTAGTATTTGTTCACTTTGTTCCATTATAAGAAATTTGATACTTCATTGTACTACCATACCTGATGTCAAGTGAGCATGTAATACCTAGGTGTATGATAACTGTCACCACAGAATATTTCATGAGAAAAGTTTCCTGACAGTGTTAAGCAGCAGTATGAAAATTACTCAAGAGGGAAGCACATTTAAAAAAAAAATTAGGATAAATTCTATGTGAAATATCAACTGTAATGAATATGACAGAATCAACCTTGATTTATCTATTTGGACATTTTCCACATCCCAAGTGGTTAGGCTAACACCAATTAAAGCATCACAGATTGCTATTACTCTCTTGCATTATTATTTTCATGAATTAATTTTGTTTTAAAAATGAGACCTTTTCCAAATGAGAATAAATTTAAATATCCAAGGTGCGAATGTGAAGCTGATGTCAGGACCCATGCATATCTATAATTTCAATACTGAAACCACAGAATCAGGGGAATAATTCTAAAAAAATTAAAAATGGAGGACCTGACCTTTTGGGTCGCTTAATCATTCCCCTTGCAATTCATGGAGAATCTAAATAGTAGCTCTTATTTTCCTTCTCCTGAAATTAATTATCACTTTCCTTTTATATCAATTCACTTATTCATCTATTTGTTCATTTATGCATCCATCCACCCATCTATCTATTGTTTTAATCTTTCACTTAATAAATATTAGGTGTCATTTATGTGCCTGGAATGATGCTCAGCACTAACAAAACAAAATATATGCTAATATTCTTTTTTCCAATACATTATAGTTGAGTGGGAGAAATACACAGGTTAATAAACAATCATAATATGGTGAGTTCTATCTTATAATAGAAGTATGGACAAAGTGCTGACTGGCTGAATGACATGGCTATGAACTATGAAGTGGTAACATTTCTTCTGAGATTTGAAAGAAGAGTATTTTAGGCAAAGGGAGATGGAGAGATGGAGCTGGGTGGGTTGAGGTTTAATCATGAAGAAGATTTAATGTAACCAGAAAGAATTTACTTTTTTTTTTTTTTGGTAATAGGACACTAATATAGGGTTTTCTTGTCATGATGGTGGTGGCAAAGAGGAAGAAAACTATAAGATACAAGACAAATCAGAGGGACAAATTAAGAGGTTATTGCAACTGTACAAACCAGATGGAATAAAAGCCTTGATTAAGATAGTGAAAGTTGGACAGAGAGTTGGGAACAGATTGAAGTGATGACTAGGGTCTAGAAACTGATTAGAGTTAAAACATATGGACAAAACTTATGTTATCATTCCAAATATTCAGTGGGGATATATGAAACCAGAATAAAGATTTTGCACATTTTTGAACAATGTGAAGAAAATGGAAGTCTAGAAATGTTAAGTGGTATATTTCTCCATCTACTCTGTTTTTTTTCTAAAGGGTATGAAGCGTCTGTACACTTTCTCCACCTTCATCCTTTTGTCTTCAGTCACAGTAGTCCATGGCAAGTCATGACACTGACTCATTTCATGACTGTGTTGGCTCTGGCATATCTTAGATAAAGTCAAGTAAACATGGTGACCAGAACGCAAAAGTTCTGTTCTTCCTTATACCATCATTTTAGTCTTATAGTTAGGTAGAGGCAAAGGTTAGCAGTGAAAGGGATCTATCTGTTCTTATTGCTGACTCAAGTTTTTTTCAAAACTGGAAAATAACTTTTTATACTATGACATGATTAGTTTTTCTATTAGTTTTAACTATCCTAGCTCACAAATTTATGTAGGAGATGTTTTTTTGCTTCATATTATCTACCCTGTTACCTGATTCTAAATTACTAGTCACTCCTCTTGACTCTGTTCTTCATATGTTAGACTCTCAAACATTAAGTTACTCAAATATTACAAACTGAAATAGTACTTGTTATATATATCAGGAATACTTTGGGGAAGAAATTTTTAAAAATCTTTTGAAAGTCTATATATATCATAAATTAAAACTGAGAAATGTCATGGATATCATTCAGACTGTTGAAGATTATACAGTTGATAAGCAGAGATCAACAAAGCTGGTTTGAGATAAGAATGCCCATGAATGGCTAGACCCATACATTGGTTAAATGATCTGGCCTCATTTATCAGCATTACAGTGTATGTGAGTTAGGTTCATGCTTTACTAAATTACAAATTTCTATACACATGGACATTCAGGCAAGTCTGTGAATGGTTGTAAATATTAGATCCTTGAATTCTAATTGAATATTACTACATAAATTGTTTCTACAATTCTTTTACTCTTTTATGTTAAAATGATCGTCTGTTGGCTTCTGTTTACTTTCTTCCTGGATTTTAATGAATTTTTTTCTTACATTTTTGCAGAATGTTTTCTAAAATATTCATGAGCAACACTTACTATCCTTGTATCAATTTCCTGTAAAAGCTGCTTTAGGTTCCACTTATGGGTATGTGTTTCTCTGAAATAAAAAATGTCCTCAGAGTTTATAATCTTCTAGGAGAGATAAAAGACTATCCCCATTGTGACTTTTATGGAGGTAAAGGAAGTTATTGTCTTACTGTCCCTTTATGCTTATTGAAATGTTCCCTTTCTCCCAGGTTTGCTTCCTGTAATAATCTTTTGAACAGTGGAGTACCTGACATGTGTTTGTTCCTTAGGCAAACATGTAAAACTCTTCAAGTTCGAATGGAGAAGTAGAGAGAGAAGGTTTCTGCTGTGCCTGATGACAATTTTTGTTTTTCCACACTCAAAAAAATTCTGGCTTCTCATTAGAGCACTAGTGTGCTGAATCCTAGTGTTGGTTGGATTCTAAGGAAGGGACAGAAGTTTCATTGAGGAGTAAAGATTCAGAACAACTCCAGAAATGAGCTCTCGTCTTGGTTTATTTCTCACAGAGCAGCAGGTGTGTACTTTGTGTTACAGGATTAACCGTAACCTACTCTTCCTTATTGTTACCATTAGCATTCCAGGTGATCCTGATTTCAGAGGAAAACATGAACGTGGTATATAGCTTTAGGGATCATAGGCAAAGAACTGCCCCTGTGGTCAGTAAAGAAAGGCGCTGAATTATCTTTTGTTAAAAATAAAGGGGTCATCATTCTTTGAACTGAAATGAGGGCCAAAGATAGCCAATATATCATTATTGGTGAACATAATATTGTCATTGATGATGGCCCTAATTTGACAGATTGTTTTCCCAAGAATAGAAAATGGATAATATAAAACCCTGGGTCTATTAGTGGACCTCTGTCATTATTCAACCTGCCTATTAGTTTGCAAATTAGCAAGAAAAATATTGAGCCATCAAGCTTTCACTAAATTTCCATAAACCAAATGAAGATTGTGTCCTGACCTAATGGTCCGTTCTTTATATATTTAAATTGCTCCATAATTAAATCTGCTATTTCATACCAACATATAAGCAATAAGAAATAAAGATTCATATTTTGATCAACATAGAGAATTTGAGACTGGAATTTTGACTATTATCAAAAACAAAAAACAAACAAAAAAACAGCCAAGGAAGCCGATATTTGGGAAACGGAAGGGGGAAAAACAAAAGCACCCAACATATTAAACGTCACTGACTACGCTTCTCTGTACTTCAGAAAATGGATTCTAATTTTGCAACTTACAGAAAGGGATTTTTTTCAAAGACCTACCACACATAATCATTTCTAAACCTCATTTTATGGGAAAAAGGGATAGAGAGGAGAGAGGATTACTAGTTCTGGCATGGTACTAGCATTATCTTCTACAAGTTATACCAAGTTCTGTTCATAGCGACAGCAACATATTTTTTATTCAGACAGGTATCTCAAGGAAAGGTTGTTACTAAAATCGTTTTTATTTCTAATTCAAACCGATCTAGGGTTATAAGAAAATGTCTCTCTCAGTCATCTCTAGGCTACGAAAATGAGTTTCTTCCAAGTTTTAGCCCTTCTTCTCCCAAACTCCACCTATCTTAAATTCAGCTTTCAAGCACAATTTTTACTGCTTACTTTTTGCTAGCTCTCACATGTAGTGAGGCTAAAATTCTTGGAGTGTGGAACTTGAGCAGATTTCAATTTTTAAAGTAAGGCTTAATGACAGAAAGTGCATGAAAACTATCAATTCAAATTATGCCTTTACAAATGAGAGGTCTAAAATATGAACCTCTTATCAAATACCTTTCAATGGAATTAAAAATCTCAACTGTCTCTAAAAATGTACAAACTATACTGGTATATGGAATGATATCTAAAAATCTTCGGATTTCCTCAAAATCTTCAAAATAATTGTTTTCCTTTTTTGAAGACTTTTTTCATATTTCTGAGAGAAACAATCAAATCTCACATATACTGTTGTCTTTAAATTTATCTGAAATATTTGGGGTCATTTTTCGCTGGAATAAACAGACATGTACAGTAGTGGGTGAAAGCAGGGAAAGGGGAAGAGAAGGGAAGTTTTAAAATTCCTTAATGTCCCAAAGGAATTTGTTAACTACCAAAATTGAAATCAAGGAATGTTTTGCTAACAGTGAATGTCATCAAGAGAGAAACAGTTGATGTGCTTCTGAGTAGATGAATGTGCATAAATGGCAATGCAAACAGTCATCTGTTTTCATGAGTCACACAGAAGAGTTCACGGCAGGCACACTGTACAGCTTTCAAAGTTCCAAGAAACAGTGCAGGTCCATCTGTTCAAAAGATTCATTTCCAGTTAAGATCTTCATTTGCACAGCACAGGAAGCTAGAAGCCATTGACAGATGTATTTGTGGTAAAAGCTCTCTAGTTCTACATTCTAATATAATGAGTAGGCTTTTTATAAAAAAGAAATCTACATAGGAGTCACACCACTGATAACTTTGTCCTGATTACCTAAGTTTATCTCATCTGGAATTAGTGCTTCTTTAGAAAAGTCATAGTAGTTTGAATACAGAAGGGAATTAGAAGTTCACTGAGTTAAACTGACTCGCTTGGCAGGTATGAACCCTGGAGATGCAGAGATTTTTAAGTGACTTGTCTAAAGTTCTAAAACTGCTAGCGGTAGTAACACTGGTATAAAACTCTTATCAGAATAAGGAATTCTCTTCCTCCTCAGTCACGTTTGATGCTCTGGTTCTCTCCAGAAATCTAAAAAGATTATATGCCATTTTCTTCTTCCACATTGATACATACACTGAGTTACACCTAAATATCAATTAGCTACAGAAATGCTCTCTGTTCCATCACAAGGTTGTTAAATTTTTCAATAAATTATAGAACAGATAAGTCATTTAGTAGAAATGCTGACTCTAGAGAAAGTATTAAACAGATGACCGGTGGTTCCCCAAATGTTAAAATAAATGTTCAGGCCAATCCAGCACTTTCTTACGAAGGAAAATTAAACCATGGTATGAAAATGCAACAGTTTTCAGGGCTATAAGAATCACCTCCATCACCATGAGAGTAAATTATAGGCTTATTTTTGTATAGGTGGGTATATTTATGAAGGCAATTCATATGCCATTGACTTACAGTGCCTCATTGATACCTAAAAACTGGTCAGCTTGTTCTTGAATTATTCCATTTTTAATGCCTCGCTGTCTGAGGTGTTTTAAGATAGGACAAGTACATTCATGTACAGTTATGACCAATTCGATGCCAGCTTTTCTCTAGCTTAAATGAGAAAACCTGCTACTGCAGAGTAATGATGTTTTAATTGCACATTTAGAACACAAAAAGTGAAGAGCTTAATTGATGTACCTGTAAGAGCTACATAAAAAAAAAAAAACATTTGCAGTGAAGCAGCACTTACATTCCAAGCCAGGATTAGTGCATTAAAATCAGCATTTAGGATTATGAAGGTATTCTTTTTACCTTTATCAAATTTATTTTTTGGAATGTTGGTTTGAAATAGTGT
Source organism: Eonycteris spelaea (assembly GCA_003508835.1). Classification (NCBI taxonomy): domain Eukaryota; kingdom Metazoa; phylum Chordata; class Mammalia; order Chiroptera; family Pteropodidae; genus Eonycteris; species Eonycteris spelaea. The sequence goes on from PUFA01000070.1 coordinate 5,503,184, forward strand.
CTACTTACGATGTTATTTAACAGCTGTATTATAAAGATTGGACATGTATTGCACTTAAACTGCCGCCTCCTTTCAGAAGTAGTGCTACATATTTCTTGCCTTCTAATTGTTTAAATAAAGAATATTTATCAAATTAAATGTTTCTCTAATAACATGAGCATCCCAGTGAAAATTTAACTTTTTAAAAAATGAAATTGACTTTCAATGTTCATAATGCATTACCTTCTATTATTGTATGTGACTCATTTTGTATTCACAAGAGTATAAATATTGTTCAACAGTTCCTCATAATAAGATTTTAATGACCACACTGAAGAAAAGAATATATTATTTTGTGAATTATGCTAATATTATATAAAATTCGCATTGATGCTGTGGAGATTTGGCAGTGATTTCACAAATTTATGTAGAATGAACTACTGAAGTTCAAAAAAACTGGGGTATAGGATAGAAATAAAAAAAATCAGAAAAAATATCAATAACAAATGAGGAAATTTATAAATCTCCATTTTGTTTTGGCATAATTTTACCAGATTTCATTTTTAAGCCTACATAGCTAAAGTGCAGTGCTAGTTTCCTAAATATTTATTCTGCATGCAAAGTCTGATGGCAGCTGGTCCATTAGAAAGTCAAAGAATTAAAAAGAATGGAATTATGTGCCTGTGAAGACTAGAACATATGCTTAGAAATAATTAGGGGCAAAAACTAGGAATTCAGTACATCCAGATTCCTAGAAATGTACACATTTCTGAATAATAGTTACCACTTGCATAATGCTTATTTTGTGCCCAGCAGTGTTCTAAGCACATGACCTATACACTTATACCTCAGCTCATACAACCTTATGTTGTAGATAATGATATTATACCTGTTTTACTCAAGATCATGCACTAAGATATCAGCAGAACAGATCATTGAACCTAGGCAGCCTGACTGCAAGGTACATCCTTTTTAACCACCACTATTACCTTGAAAAGATAATATGGTGCCCAAAGTTGGCCTTAACAGTGGTGCTTCATTGTTGATATGTAACCTTTCTGATTAACAAGAATATAAAAGAATAATTGCAAGACCCGTTACTGTAAGACATATAAAATTATCTTTAATTAAGTCAATATTTATAGAGAAATAAGAAGTAATACCCTCCAATAGGTATCCTATGTAGCACCTTTTTGTATCTTGTTTGGGAATTACTACTGCTACCACCTAATACATAAAAAGCATGTAGCATGACAGACACTTTGCAGAGACTATCTGATTTAATCACAGTAGAAACCATATGGGGACCAATAATATTATTCTCATATTACACAGGGGGAGACTAAGGCTCAGGGAGTTTAATTTATTCAACTTACAGTGTTAGAAAGTGATAAGGCAGAGATTTGAACCCAGGCAGTTTGCCTACAGAGCCCACACTGTTTGTCATTATGACTCTCACCATAATATGTTGTCTCCAACAAATGAAACTGAGTCAGCATGACTTAAACCGGGGAAAATACAGACTCCCTAAATATAATGATTTTAAGAGCTTTATAAAAGCACTTTCACACTTGGGGACAGAATAGATTCTCAAATTTCCTTCCTTTTGAGCCTCTCTAATTTCTTTTAAATTGAAGATAGGCAGAGGATATTTCGCAATGCTCAAAATGTATAAAACATTTGACTTCGCTTGATTTCAAATTTAAATAAAATTATATATGCCATTTACCTGGTTCTGTTTTCTTATTTTAAAAGATGAATAGATGTAAAAGAAATTTTAGTATAATATTTGAGAAGTCTCAACAGGGCCCTATACTAGATTTGTTGGACTGAGAGAAATAAATGGAAACTTTCATCTTAAAGGAATTAGTACTTTTAGTTTAATGTTAGCAGATTTGTTTCTTCATCCTGGTGAATCATTACCAAGATAGCCTGTGCTTGTGACTAGAAAGCTATTATTGATTATTATTAAATTATTATTGCATTTTGCATGTGTTCAGCAGCTGAGTAATTTCACTTAAGGAATTGGTGTGCAGCACATACAAATCAGATTTACATAAAAATAACAGCTGTGTAAAACATCACCTTTATAAAGGTAAATTTATTGACAGCTATCATTATATATGAAGCTCTAGGCATAGCCATAATGACTGTAGGACCACTGCTCTCCTTTATCTAATATTTTATGACTACTACCCTCAGAACCAGAAGACAGTACATTCACAGTAGCAAATGCTATTTCCTATCCTTTAAGACTGGCTTTATTACAATCTCCTGCTTTTAGTTACTGGAAACTTGCTGAAAATCCTCCTTGGTAAAGCACTATTTGTCCTCTTCCAAATGAATTGGCTTGAATGAAGAGAGAGCAATATTTAAGTTCTAATAATAAAGCAGTGCTTAATTTGGTATATTAAAAAATTACTTTTAAATGAGAAAAAATTTTAAATGTTGGATTCTATTAATATTGCTTAAGTACCTCTTGCGTATCAGGAAGTTCCAGTTCAGAGTCTACGATGGGCAAAATGACATTTGTTGTCCCCTACTAGCATGCCAGAATTTAAGCTTGAGTCACTTGGTCTTATTTAATGAGCATATAAATTAACAGGTTGGGTTTCTTTGTATTAAACTTTAGACTGTCATTTCATTTACAAACGTTATTTGGCAATTACATATTAGGTGATGAAAACTGATGATAATGTACCTATTGCAGAATCATCTATTTTTAAATCTTTGGTTTTGTCATTTCATTTGTTAAAATCTGGGGGTGTCAGGGAGGGTGCTGACATATTCCTATTTATGCCACATAGAAAAGGATAAGTTATTAGCCTTTGCTTGAATTCCTTAAATGTAGTACTCTAACTTGCCTGTTAGTGTGATTCGTTCATTCTATTAGTGGCTTTCGTTAAAGATGTATTTTAAAAATCCAACTTTAAAACTTTTGTTTTTATAGTACTTCAGAGCCTGTTTTCATAAACATTATAATATTTGATCCTCACAGCAACCCTCTGAGGTCAACAGGATAATCCCCTTTTTACTTATGGAAAAAACTGAGGGTCCTGAGGTTGCATGGCACCTCTGGTATGATCAATTAGTATCATTGCCACACTGACCTAAATACCGAACTCTACATGCTGAACCACAATCGTCTTCTGATCAAAATCAAATAATTTGCAAAAATCAAATCTAAAATAATTTTCCTCTTTCATCTGATATTAGAAATAACTTACTCCCTACTCTTCATCTCATAAAATATGCTAGAATATTTTCAGGACTAATAAACTAGGAGTACTATTCAAAATTAGTGTGAAAAAAATATCTTAAGTTTCAGTCCATGCTTAAACAATTACTTCTTTTAATAAGGTTTTAATTTTGGTTTTTAATTACTTTAGCTGACAGAAACGTAGAATAAGAATGTACACTTAAGATATTTTTGATGATACAGATTGTATAATTATATTTGCATGCATTTGTATGTATATTTGTATGTTTTCTCCACTGAGAAAAAATTTGCTCTAGGTACATAAGCTTTGATATTGTACTGACAATCTGGATGTCTATTTTTAAAATTTAAAAACAAAGCTTTAATGTACAAATAGTTGAGAGTATCACTTCTCGGCTTTATATAAAACAGAAGCGTTAAATACTCAGCTTGGAATGAAGACGTAAGAATGCATCTATCATGCCCACCAACAGATTAGTTAGAAACCTGGGCTTGAAATGACTCCAGAGGATGTGTCACTGCACTCGCTTTTGTGGAGTCATTGCATGATACCTCTCTAATTCCACTATGTCCCTCCAGCTGCCTATGCTGAATCACTGCTGAGGCTAAAGCATTTGTTCTCTCTGTCTCTTTCCCTGTGTTACTTCCTTTCTTGTCCTGGCATTTCAAGCACAAGTTTTTAGAAGTATGGTCTTCTATTATATTCCATAATTTTTTCTACTAAGAAGAGACAGGTGGATTTTTCTCAGCCAATGAAAATCAAAGATTTGCTAAATCAATGTTAAGAAAGTTTATAATAAAAATTTTCTATATTTTTCCACAACAATCAGTTATCTCCTACCAACCTGTGACACAATGTCTATAGAAATAGTATTTCCTTCCCATGCTCTTTTTACACTGACACTCAAACTAAAAGCCATACCCATAACTTGTGTAAAATGACCACTGAATGGAAAATCGATAGTAAAATTGCTGCCCAACCAATGATTGTTCTAGAATCCTCCCAGAGTTCCTCTGTGCATGAGAGTAAGAAGTTTCAAAAATACAGAGGCTCCTTCTTTGGGAAAGACCAAAGAGACGAATAAGATGGCTGCCTCTTTGCAGAAAATACACTTTTGAGTTTTACAACTTTCATATGTATAATTTGAGACTAGCTGTGGTAGAGCAAAATCTAGAGAGCTTTTTTTTTGTCTAAAAACAAAAACAAAATCAAGAAAAAAACAATAAAACCAAGCAAAAAACTAGTCTTTTGTGTTTTACGAAAGGACAAGTAACATATCATTTAATGAAATAAAACCAAAGTATTCACAAAATGTTTAAGAATTCACTTTTTGTTATGACCATGGCTAGTAAGGAACTGTTAAGCAACTCTAAACACCCTGATATTGTAGTATAATTAGAAATTTGATGCAGCAAGAATTTATCATCTACATATATACATAGAGATAATATATATTTATCAGGTAGTCTATCTGTGCATTTTTCTTTTTCCCTGTACATTCTTTGGACTTGAGTAGGTGTGAAAAGCCAGTGTGAATCTGCTTCAATAATATTTGTAATAACATTAATACTACTTTAAACAATTTTAAGAGAATTTTTTGGTGCCTTTAAAACTTATTAAAACATTATATTATCCTTAAATGTTCTCAGATGTTTTTGTCCTCATGAATGGTTATTTTTTTCTGAAATATAATTGAGTCAAATACTCAATTTTAAACTATTCCAAGAATGGATTTTATGAAGCCAATTCCCAAGGGCTTTCCTGAAGATGTGGTCTGATAGCATTCCTTTGAACAAAGATCTTTCTTCACTGAGGCCTGGCATGACGCTTTTATGATCTCTATAGCATGTCCACCAAACCTGTACAAGGTACAGGAAATCCAGAATCATTCTTTGGGTCTCAGATGGGTAGCACCACCAGTTATAATCTTCCTGGTCACAGTTTGAGTCATTGAGCTAATTATGCAAGTGGCTCTAAAAATATTGTGAACTGATAGAGAAAAAATGATATATTTTATAAGTTGGAAATATCTGAACATGGTAGTCTTTTAAAATTCAATTTATTTAACATAGCAAATACTAGCATTTTGAGTTACCTATTTCTAATACTAAACTGTGTTTAGAGTTTTAATATTATAGCTATGTTAAGAAATTATTATATTTTCTTCTTCTTTTGTAGGTAACCCATTAACTAAGAATGAATAAAGTGATCCTCAAGGCTGAGTAGATTGACCATATGCATAGGAACTTAACTCCTGAGGTGATCTTGATGAAGATTTTTATACCGCTCAGAAGAGGTACTCCAGTCTTATTTCCAAGGGATTTCGTGGCCTGTGAACAGCCTCTTCTTGAAATCAAGAATTTAAGAGAATCAGACATGAACTTCTATGTCATGAAGATTTCATCAGACTTGAACTGTGTTTAACTTGTAAAATTACACTTGCTAAGAGAATTCAAAGTCGTCATCTGAAGAGTTCGTGTTTCCGAGTGATGCCAGAGACACTCGCCTTCTGGGCTCTTGGCTCCCAATGTGACTGCTTTTGTTTCTGAAAGTCTCCCACGTGCACTGGCCTTCTGTCATGGATGTGTTCCTGGGTCCAGTCCTGTGTTCGGTGGCTAGTGAGACTGTACATGGCTTTAGTGACATTTTCTTTGCGAACTTCTCTTCTGGCATGGTGTGGACTGAGACAATTTTATTTGTATCCTAATCTTGGAGCTCTGAAAGCCTACACTTTTAACATCTTAAAGATGCTTTTGTTAAAGGAATGGAAAAATATATCCATTGATAATTATCGTTGGCAAGTAATAGCTACCTGAATTCATCAATCACATAATATATAGACTAGCTGACATGTTTCCCCAAGGCTAACACACTACTGCAGCTCTGTCAGTTAAATAGGTAGTAGTTAGAACTGAATTACCATTTTCATTATATACTATTTTGTACCTCTAGAGCACTCTCCTTTCCATTTTTTTTAAGTGGGCTTTTTCTTTGCTTTTTATGTTTACTCATTCCCTTCACAGAAATCAGCAGTAAGCAGTGAGCATTTAGGTAGCCTTCAGTTTCAAAAAATTGCCAGGGATGCATGTGGGTTTCTGATTTTTTAGCTTGAAAGTTATTCGCTTATATTTCTTCTAACATTTTTTAACTGTCCTTTCTATCTCATTTTAGAAGACTGTCTCTTGCTCGATCCCAATGACTATTTGAATGCTGTTTGTTCAGTCTGTTAAAATAAATTGTTCATTTTCTTTGATCTTAAATTTATAAATATTTGCTTATCATTGTCTCATTCAAGCAATTTCTTAGGTCAGTTTTGCCCATGTTTTTGTAGTCACTTTAACATTTGTGGTTTTCAGTTCTACAGGAAAGTCTTATAAATATTTAAAGGCCTTAAACATGTAAGTACCATTTTGTTCTAAGTTATTATAGAATGTATACTTTTATACTATATTTATTTTGTTTCATTTTTGATGTGAAGGAGAAAGGAAATTGAAAGCTATTCTGTAAAAATATTGTGCAAACTGTACAGTTTGAAGGAATGTAAAGGGAGAGACTTCTGTGTTTTACTCACCTTAAGCTAACAGGAAGATATTCAGAAATTGTCCTATTAGAAGTTCCATTGTGTTAGAGAAGGAGTGCATATCTTTGTATTTTTAAAACTCACTGACATGGCCAATTAGTTATATGTTGTTTCCGTGATGGGAGGGTGACATACCCTGGAGACCTTCTGTCTATTAGTTAACAACTTCCAAAGACTAACATATAACCCAGGATCTTTTCTGGGCAGAACAATAAGAGTGTAAAATTTTTTAAAAATTAAGTTTGTAAAGTACGCTTTTGACATTGAACTAAAAGTGTACTGCCCTACAAGTCCATGGAATGAAATGACTTCTCCCTTCATTTTAATTATGCAGAAAACTAATTATGAGATGGCTCCAGTGAATTTTGCAATGGTTCAATACTGTTTAAACTCAAAGACTGGAAGAACAGTTGTGTTGGAATTTCTGCATCAAGTATAATATCATTAATTTCTTTGGAACAAAGTGGAAAACTATTATTTTGAAAATTATGAATTTGTCCAAGGTTTGTTTGCAATTATAGATCATGCCTCTCATTCTTTAAACTATGTCCTTTAAAACAACACTGAAAATTCTGTATTATATATAAGTGTAATACATGCATATCAATGGAAAAAATAAATGGAATTTTAAATATACTAGATTATCCCTGGTAGATTAATGTTGTGACTATTCAGAAAAGGTGAATAAAATTGGGATATAAAATGGGCTCTCAAGAGTTACATTTGGAGACTCTGTTTTCAAGTGTTTTATTTTAAAAGCACTTCTTTTGCTATCCAGGAAAACCTCTGAACTCATGAGGAAGCTGCCATAAAATCCTCAATCTTTTTCTAATAAAAACCTGAGGCAAATCATGCCATTTACACAAAGGTACAATATTTGATTGTTTAAGATTTACAAGAAGTTATGAAAATAGCACAGAGAATGTATACTTTCTCCATCATCCCCTAGTGATAACATATTATAAAACCCTAATATTGTCAAAACCAAGAAAATGATATTGGTACAATATGCTATTAACTCAAATACAGACCTTACATTCACCAGTTTTCACGTGCACTTTGTGTGTGTACATGTGTTGTGATCTTATCCATTTTGACTAACTTGGCATCCATCCACTGTAGTATACCATAATGTGGCTTAGAATATGGGTCAATGAGTAACTGATTTGTGATAACTTCTTTTTAAGTTCTTTATTTTTGGAATAATATTCTATAGCTTTATTTAAAAAAATTAAATATTCTCTTGTTGCCTTAGCACATGAAAACTTCCAGTTTAGCTTTAACAATGGCCTTTCAAATTAGTTCAATATTTTTCAAAGTCCTACCCCTGCATGGCACTATGCTAACCAATGGAAAGGGTACATAGAGGACTTATAAGTATTTCATATTTGTTTTGATATTTTCTATATCTGCTTTCATTATATTGCAAATTACTAAATAGTATGTATTATGTCAAGCATTTTTCTGGAAGGTCCTGTTATACAAAAGGATTGAATTTTATTTTAGAAGTTATGTGAGCAGGGCAGTGCAGGTCCAAAGTTATGTTTTACAGATTTTAGCAAGAATGTAATTGAAAGTCTTAAGAGAGATTGTGAACTTGAAGAAAAATTAAAAGAGACTAAAATAATACAGGGAAGAGCTAATAAGGGCCTGAGTTTGGGCTAGTATACAGAGGAGAGTGTAAAACTATGGATTTTAATCCTGGTTGCAATTTAAATTACTTGACGACCCCCAAAAATTATCTATGCCCTATTTTACTCTGTGAAGTTCTCTTAATTGGATTGTGATTAGAGTCTGGACAAGTGTTTTGTTTTGTTTGTTTTTTAAGCTTCCCAGGTGATTGATTCTAGCATGCCTCTAGGGTTAAGAACCACTAATGAAGGGTTTGGTGAAACTGGAAATGAGGAGTTGCTGAAAGAACTGGATTAGAGAAAGGGAGATCTGAAAGATAATTCCAGAAGGTCTTGAGCCTACTAAAATGGGATAATGGAGCTTCAGTTAAAGATAAGATAAAAACTGGAATAAAAGCAAGTTGAGTGACAAGTGGAAACAATGAGCATTGAGTTTAAAGTGCCAATGATACTTTCAGAAAAGTTATGTCAGATAAGAAGTGAACAGTTTTTATTTGATATGTAATTAGAGATTATTGTTAAGTCTTGGAAAGAGCAGCTTCAACGAAGTGCTTATTGTAAAATCGAGATTTTAGTGGGTTGAAAAATGAATGAGAGATTTAAAAATGGAAATGACACATAGCCTTCTCTCTCAGTGGAAAATGAAATAGGGTAGTGGTTATGCAGGGGAGGCAAATTGAAAGAATGCATTTTTCTTAATATGGGAGAAATAAGAGTTTGCTTATGTATACTGCAAGGGAGAGAGAAGAATAGGGTTAAGAACCAAGGAATGAGAAAAAAAAAATTGATGAAGACAATTTGGGGAATTGTATGGGGAATAAGCACGACCAAATCCCATAGAAAATCTAATGGGATGTGAACAGCAAAGAGGCAATAATGTTTAGGTCTTTGGTGATCTTCGACAGAGCAGTGTTGGTATATGGCAGACCATGAGTCAAAGAGCAATCACTGATGTTGATTAGTACATCGTGAGTATCAACTTGTACCTGGGCTACTGAGACATAGAAAGTTGTTGACTCCAAGATCATAAATGGCTAAATGAGAGAGAAATTAACTATCTCAGTACCCTTATTTGTAAAATGAAAATACTTTATCTACCTCACAGGATTGTTTTAAATATTTAATAAGTTAAAATACATAAAGTGTTTGGCATAGTATCTAGTGCATAGTAAATATTTACTAAATGGTGGGTCTTCAACTGTGAAAGATGCCACATTTCAGTTTGCTCTGCAATCATGTAAAAATCATGTTGATAGAAAATATAATCACGTTGTATATGATATAAAAGTGTTTGAGGCCTGCTAGTATATGTGTTAAATAGAGAATATATAGAGGTGTTATATTTGTCACTTTTTTTTTTAAACTGGAATTAAGTGGCTGCAGGGTAGGTAAAAGAGTAATTTTGGTGGCAGATGAAGCAAAATATTTTTTTGAGAGGAGAGGACAGGAAGTTTTATAGGCTGAGTGCAAGGAGTCAGAAGAGAATGAGAAAATGATGAAGGGAAAAATTAACATCCTGGAGGAAGAAAAAAATAGGATTGGAAATATTAAATGGAAAGGTTAATGTAAGGAATAATAATTCTACTTTTAGACAAATGAACAAAGATGGGTAAAGCTAGAGTGAAATTTAAAAGCAAGGCTAAGGGAAATAATGCCAACTGCCTAGGATGAGGAATAAAGAGAGATCCATTAATTTATTAACATATATTTTTGTTCTACTATGTGCCAAGAACTGTGTTAGATGCAGTGAAAAAAAATTAAATGGTAAGCTTCACCTACTTTTCAAATGATATCCCTCCTGAAAAGGGTAATAAATTAAATTTTCAGCTACTTAGCTTACAAATCTTCAAATAAATTCCACAAAGCACTGAGGCTGCATAGCAATGCTTGAGAGAGAAGCAGATGAAAGTAAAATCAGGAAATGAAGAGCAGGGAGGTCCAATGTCCCAGATAGATAGATAGATAGATAGATAAAGCCCATAGTTTTGATGAGAGTAGGCCATATTAATAATTAGGAACCTCAGTAATGCCTAAGCATGTTACAAAAGAAGGATTTTAACAAATTGTATTCTATACTGAGGGTTTATGTTTATGTTCTAATTTGAAAGGGAATATTTGTTAGAGTGATATATCAGTTACTCACTGCTGTGTAATAAACAACTCCAAAACACAGCAGCATAAAATAATAACCCTCAGTTACTACTCCCAAGTCTATGGGTCAGCTAGGGGCTTCTGCTGGACTTGGCTGGGCTCACACCTGTGTCTGCTGGTAGCTGTGATCAGGTAGGCAATGCTGTTTGTCTGGACTTTCCCACATGTGTTAGGGGTCTGGCTATAAGCTGATCTTCGATGGAACAACTAGGCTACCATCAAGTAGTGTCACATCCTCCACTAGCTTGGCTTATTCTCATGGCACAGGTAGCAGAATTTTGAGAGAATGAAGATAAACAGGCTCAGGCTCAGAATGGGCACACATTCATTTTGGCTGTGTTCTGTGGCCAAAGCAAGTCACAAAGCTAGCTCACATTCTAAGGATGAGAGACTCCACCTCTTGATGAAAGTTGCGGCGAAGTCACATTGCAAGGTTAGATACAGGAAAGGATAAAGAATTGAAGTCTCTAATTATCACTCATAACTTTATGCTAGTCTTACTCAATGCAAACTTCAATACAAACTTTGCTTATCTATCCTCTGTTTTGCTTTCAATCCTTATATGATTTTGATACACATCAACTCTGAATTCTTCAATGGCTCCCCATTGTCTTTTAACCAAATGTAAATGGTATTCCATTGTCTGGCCCCTGCCTACTTCTTCATACCCTGTACGTCTATGTAGTACTACTAATCCTGTCACACCCAAGTCCTTGTATGTAGTTCTTAGAACATAAGACTCTGCTCCTACAAATACTACTATCTCTGAAGCTCAGCTTTCCCAATTAGCTTTCATTTATGTAAGTTCACTATTAAATATTAAAAATTATTCACTATTAAAAATTATATAACCTTATATATTTTTTCTGTTGATATTTTACAGTTGAATTGAAAATGTTCTACATTGATTTTTTTTAAGTGGCTTATAAGGAAGTTATCTGTATTCCAGTCTCAATTTTTTTTTTTTTTTTTGTAAAATGATGTGAGACAAAAAATATTTTAGAGCTTTTCTTCGTAATGTATGCCTTGGCCAAGTATCCTCTGACCCCCATAAGCAGATTTAGAAGTGTGTTCCCATTGCTTTTCTCTTACAAATGCTTATTTGCTGTCTAGCTAACTTCTGCAATCCTAGTCTTTCCCTCTTAGTAATCTTACTAAGCAGTGCCTGGGATGCTGTAGGCAGCCAAGACATTGCTTATTAAAGGACTCATTGCATGATTAAATATGCACTACAGAGACATTTTGTAGAACTTAGTCAACATTACAACTTAGTCAACATTCTTTCTTGTTGACTAAGTTGTTCCTAATACCCATATGCTGGGTATCAACTATTAGGGAAGATTCTAGTAAATTGAGCATGATTGTGATTCATAGTGCAAATGTCATGCTAATCTCTTTTTGTTTTTCTGATTATAGTTTAACTCTTGTACTAGGCATCACAAATGTCACAGCTAAACAATCTGAGGGATTAAGTGGCTTTCATAATTTCCATAGTGCCAAAAGGCAGAAAGATATTACCTAATCACTATTATCAGTCTTGGTATGTGAGTTCTCATGGAAAACATTTCCATTTTGTCAACTTTAAAGGCTTAGGGAAACACTTGAATTACAATTTAAAAGTTATTTGTTCTGGAACATATAAACAATCTAGTGCTATTTCATTGTCAGACATTTCAATTATTTGACTAAAAATGTTGCTGACATTGGTTACCTTTTATTTTCACTTTCAATGCTTTATTTGTGAATTTATTCTATACTTTTACAAAATTGATTTTAGAAATTTTTGAGTCCATGGTGTTCCTTCATGATAGCTAATGATGGTTGCTGCTAACATCCCTAAACACTAACAGACAAATATTTTTGTTGGCTTAATTATTTCTGGTAGCATTCCTAATGAAACTAAGTGAAACTCATTTGACCCTCTTCGTTTCATCTCTGACAAAACATTAGGCCTCTTTTGTCTTGTGATTCTGATTTAGTTTTCAAAAGTTAAAATGGTCCATTTTCTTTTAAAAGATTCATTACAGTAACCAGTTTCAAAGAGAACCATGTAGCAGTTGTAAAAGAAAAGGTAATGGAATATCTCTTTGTGACTCTTACAGGTTTACTGAGAAAGAATACTTGAGAATGGATTATAGATAATAACTTCACAAGGAGCTTTAAAAAATCCAATTATAAGATTTCTAATTTAAGTGAAAAAATGGAAAAAAAAAAAAAGTTCCAGGCTCACTTAAATGCAATGTGGCATTTTGCCGAATATCGAGTCCATCTTGGGAGTTTAACTGTGGGAGGACTTTGTAATAGCGCTGTTTCCCTATACAGGATTCCACAGATAGCATTATGATGAATCTCCTGTATGTGTTCATTTAATTTCAGGGGTTGCTGCACCAAACAATAAGCCAAATTTGAGAGTCTGAATCTGGATGTATTTTGTCACTTTCTTTCCTGGTCAGTTCAATCAAATGTCATTCTATTACAATTAAATATAGACAGAGTGAATTTAAGTAAGAGAAAATTCAACCTGAGTGACAGGTTTTCTCTCCAAGTTACTTGTGTTTGATTTCATCTTTGTTCCTCTTTGCTGTGAAACCACACAATGCAATGGAAATTGGGACATCACTTTTACTGCTGCTTGCTGCTTCTAACTTAGGTTTTTGGATCAGTGAAATGAATTGCTTCACACGCCTCATGTAGTCATGTAGGTCGGGCACCTCACAATTCCAGGGAGCACTATTTACACACACCACCGTGTGAAGGTCAGTCCCTAGAGCTGCGCGGTGTTCATTTTGCACAACTGTATACTCTGCTGAGTTTCTCCATTGTGAAAGAGGTATTTGCTTCCTGCATTGTTTCAAAGGAATGTAGAAAATAAGAGTGACAGAGGTTTTTGATTTGTGATTTAGGCACTACTTGAAGGCACTGCAGGGAATCAGGCCGTGAACTGATAAGTTGTGAACCTAGGCAAGCAAATTATTTAACCTCTTTGAGCCTCAATTTTCTCATCTTTGAAAGATAAATATCTTTTCTCTCTGCTGTCCAGGACTATTGGGAAGATTAAGTGAAAGATTGGTTAATTCTCTGTAAAGTTAAAAGTGTCAGACAGATAGGTCCTAATGTTATTATCGCTATTAGAATGTGTCAGAGAAGACACCTGGCACTTTACGCTCTTGGTAAAATCCATATAAAGTTTTCTGTTGGCGAGAGTTCTAACATTGCATTATTAATTAAAATAAGGTCATATTAGACTGTGGTTCTTACAAATTTTTAATATTGTAACACACAGAAACATGTTATTTAAACATTCATAGATCTGAGTAAATATTGTATGTATATAACATTCTTATGCTATTCTAAGCATTATGTTTGTTCTTCTCACTTTAATTACAAATGAGATTTTTTTAAAGGCCATCTTTAAATTAGTTAACAGTCTCATTTAAAAGACAAAATTAAAGCAGTAACTTTAAGTATTTACTTCACAAACATTTATTCTGAGGTGACTATATTTATGTATGATTTTAAGCCCTCTACACATTTTAACTCACTGAATCCTCATGAAGTAGGTACTTCATGAAGTAGGTACTATTATTGTCTACATTTTGCTGATGGGAAACTGAATTTTCAGAGCTCACACAGCTAGTAAGTGGAAGAGCAGGATTCAAATCCTGGCTATCTAGCTACAGAGTTGGTGCTACCAAACATTGACTCGTTATTAATCACAGAGATTCCTTTAGCCATGTATAGGAAAACATCATAAGTCATAATATGCAGAGTTCCTAGACTAGCATACACCAACTTTTTGTGCCCAAATCCAATCATTATTATTTTTTTAATCTTTGGAAATCAGAACTACATTACTATCCCTGGTCTTCCAGCACTTGTACACTATTCATGATGACCATCCATTACCACCACCAGGATTTGGTGCTGTAATCTACGAATTCTTTCAACAATTCTGACAGTCCATGTGAAATGGAGGTATACATTAAAATAATCTCGTCCCTATATATGCATCTAATATCTTATGACTTATGTTAATTATCCCTCTGCAGTAGGGAGTGATTATTTTGGGGAGAGCAGGCAGAAGTTAAACAGGAATTAAAGATATTGTATTTTAAAACACATGTATTACAATACTGGATCCTTGATTTAATTTCATTTGATACTATAGTCATGTAAGAGTGTGCATAATCACTGAATTTACATGGGACATGAATTCAGATATATAACTATCTCAACACTACAAAACAGGTAAGTAAAAGAGCTGAATGTCAAATCTAATTCTTCCTAAACTCCCAAAGACTTATACTTTCTATTATATTTTGCAATATTCTCTCAAGCACCGTTTAACATATCAGCATTTAGCAAAAACAGGGATTTGGGTATTCTTTTAAGGAAATTAAAGAGATTAGTTTTACACAAATTGCCCGTGCGTTTCAATTCTTTTGTCCACTTAAAAGTTATACAAGTCTCTAATATACAGGTCTATACTTAGTGTTCTCATCTTTTGCACATATGTGTGTGTGTATATGCACACACATACATATATATGTTTAATTTAGCTCATTATAGAGCTCTTTGTATAGCCACATCAGTATCTTCAGGTAAATTCTTCCACCCCATTTTCAACCTCGTCATTCTTGAACCAACTTTTCTTCCAGTCTATAGGCATCCGACAATATCTTTAACTAAGGATTCCTAAGAACAAGCTTCAATTCACTCCAAAAGAGACTTGAATCCTTTTATTATATCTAGAACTAATCTACTCACTCTGGATTCCTTTGAAATGCATACAACGTGAGGACTGACTGGAATTTTGAGTGTTGCCTTCACTTAGAAACATAGTTTTGTAAAGACTTATAATGTTTGGCCAATAATATATTTTATTTATTTCATTGAGATTATCCTTGAAAAATAAATTTTAGAGTAACCTGTGGACTTTTTTTTCCACTCTTTAATTCTCCCTCCTCCCCAACTTCCACCCCTGACCTATGGATGTTGCTGTTTCCCTTAAGAACTGGATCTCTGAAGGTGGGTGTCGCCTCCCACATGCTCACAGTGTGCACCCAAGGCCTGGCATCCCTGGTGCACTCAGGGGACCTGGCGCACCTGGAGTATGGTCCATGGCTCCACCTGGGGCGCAAACCCAGGACCTTCTGTGTGTAACGCAGATGTGCAAACCACTACACCATGGAGCCACTCCCTGAGGTCTTTTATTTTTTAAATAGATTTTAATTTTGTAGGTGCAAGAAGGCACAATACAAGATCCTAACCTAAGATCTGTTATTATTTCACTTGGATCATTAGTAATTTCTTAAATAAATTCATAAAAGATATTAAAAATAATCAAAGATTCATGCCCAGTATAACAATTAAATACGAGGACTCAAATAAAATTATCGATGAAAGAGGAGACATTATACTGGATACCACAAAATAAATAGAATAAGAAACTACTATGAACAATTATATACCAACAAATTGGACACCTAGAAGAAATGGATAAATTTCTAGAAGCATACAACCCAAGACTGACTTAAGAAGAAATAGGAAATTTAAACAGACTAATAGCCATAATTTGTAATTGAAAAACCACCCCCCAAACAAATTTCCAGGACAAAATGGCTCATTGATGAATTATACTAAACATTTAAAAAAGAATTCTAATCTTTCTCAAATTTTCCAAAAAAACACAAAAGGACAAAACATTTTCAAACTCATTTTACAAATCCAACATTACTCTGACTAAAACCAGAAAAAGACACTTCTAGGAAATTATAGCCAATATCCCTGGTGAACACAGATGCAAAAAACCTTAAAATATTAGCAAACCAAATTCAAAATAATTAAAAGAATCTGATCATGTGAAATTTTTTCAGTGATGAAAGGAGGATGGTTCAATGTCTGCAAATCGATTGATGTAATACAACACATTAACAAAACGAAGATAGAAATTGTATGATCATCTCAGGAGATGTAGAAAAATTCAACATCCATTTGTAATAAAAACTCTCCGTAAAATGGGTATACAGGGAATGTACCTCAACATAATAAAGGCCATATGTGACAAATCCATAACTGACATCTTAATCACTGGTGAAATGCTGAATGCTTTTCTTGTAAGATGAAGAATAAGACAAAAGCTCCCACATCACACTTTTATTAAACATAGTATTGGATGTCCTAGACAGAGCAGTTCGGCAAGAAAAAGAAATAGAAGGCTTCAAATTGGGAAGGAAGAAGATTAAAATTGTCTTTGTCTATAGATAACATGAGATTATATATAGAAAACACTAAAGGGTCCATCGCAAAAATGTTGTAATAAATAAGTTCGGTAAAGATGCCAGAGACAAAATACACAAAAATCAGTTGCATTTCAATACACTAATAACTGTCAGAAAGAGAAATTAAGAAAAAAAAATCCTATTTACAATTGCATTAAAAAGAATAAAATACCCAGGGATAAATTTAACCCAGAAGATGAAACTGTGCATGTAACTATAATACAATGATGAAAGAAATTTATGACATAAATAAAAGGTATTCCATGCTGAGGCACTAAATGAATTAATATTGTTAATTATGACCTAAAGCAATCTATAGATTCAGTGTAATCCTTATCCAAATTCTAATAGAATTTCTCACAAAATAGAATAAATAATTCTAAAATTTGCACAGAATCACAAAACACCCTAAATAACCAAAGCAATTTTAAGACTTCCTGATCTCAAACTATATTATGATAATTAATATAGTATGATATTGGGCATAAAAACAGAGCTATAGATCAATGGAACAGAATAGAGAGCCCAGCAACAAACCCATGTGTATATGGCCAATTTATGACAAAGGAGCCAAAGCACTCAATCAGGAAAGGATAGTCTCTTAAAAAATGATGACGAAAAAACAGCCACAGGCAAAGTAGTGAAGTTGGATCTCCAACTTATGCCATACACAAAAATCAACTCATAATTGATTAAAGATTTGAGGTGAAACCTGAAACTATAAAACTCCAGGAGAAAACAAAATGAGTAAGCTCTTTGACATCAGTTTTGCAATAATTTTTTTGACTTGGCACCAAAAGCAAAAGCAATAGAATGCAAAATAAAAAAGTGGGACTACATCAAATTTAAGTTTCTGTCAGCAAAGGAAACAAAATGAAAAGGCAACTATAGAATGGGAGAAAATATTTGCAAATCTTACACAGCTGACCCTTGAACATGCAGGAATTAGGGGTGCCGATCCCTGTGCATTCAAAAATCTGTGTATAAACTTGAGAGTCTCCCAAAAGTCAGTCATTGCTTCTGTCCGCAGAGGGTCGGTTCTAGGACCTCCTGCAGATACCACATTCCGTAGATGCTCGAATATCATCCCTCTACATCTGTGAATTCCCAACCATGGGTCAAATATACTGTTTTCCATCTAAGGCTGGTTGAATCTGTGGGTATGAAACTGGATATACAGAGGGCCAACTATATATTTATTGGAAAAAATCCACATGTAAGTGGGCCTACACAGTTCAAACTCGTGTGTGCAAGGTTAAATTGTTTATGATAAGAGGGTAATATTCAAAATATATCAAGAACTCATGCAACTCAATAGTAAAAAAAAATCTAATTGAAAATGGGCAGAAAACATGAATAGACATTTTCCCAAAGACATACAGATGCTAAGTGGTTCATGAAAAGGTGCTCAACATCATTATTCATCAGGGAAATACAAATCAAAACCACAATAAGATATTGCCTCATACTTGTTAGAATGGCTATCATCAAAAAACAAAAACAAAACAAAACAAAACAAGAAATAACAAGTGTTTGCAAGGCTATGAAGAAAAGGGAACCCTTTTGCCCTATTGGTGGGAATGTAAATTGTTGAAGCCATCATGGAAAATAGTACAGAGGTTCCTCAAAAAATTAAAAATAGAACTGCCATATAACCCAGCAATTCTACTTCCAGTTATCTAAAGGAAATGAAATCACTATCTCTAAAAAATACCTAAATCCCCATGGCCATTGGTGCATTATTTACAATAGCCAGACATGGAAACAACCTAAGCATCCACCAATAGATGAACAAATAAGGAAAATGTGGTTACATATGTATATAATGAAATATTATTCAGCTATAAAGAGAAGGAAATCTGCCATTTGTGACAACATACATGGACCTTGAGGAATTATTAAAAGTGAAATGTTAGAGAAATATATGTATATAATCACTTATATGTGGAATCTAAAAAAAAATAAATATGAACTCATAAGTACAGAGAACAGATTGGTAGTTACCACAGATGGGAATTGGGGTGAGTGGGTGAAGTGGTGGTGCAGGTGGTCAAAAGGTGCAAACTTCTTGTTATAAAATAGATAAGTCTTAGGGTTGTAATGTACAGCATTGTAATGTACAGTAACAATATACTGTATTGTGTATTTGAACATTGTTAAGAGAAGAGATTAGATCTTAAAAATTCTCATCACAGGAAAAAATTGTAACTATGTGTGATGGATGTTAACTAATGTGGTAACTATTTCACATACACACACATATCAAATCATTATGCTGTACATATAAAACTAATACAATGTTACATGTCAATTATATCTAAACAAAAAAACGCATAGTATAAAACAAAGCAATTCGAACAGAAAATGGAGCAATGACATGAATAAATATTTCACTGAAGAGGATATGAAGATGGCAAAGAAGTAGACGAAACCATGCTCAAAATCATTAGTTAATTAGGGAAATGAAAACCACATGGTATCACTACACACATATTAATGGCTATAATAAAAAATACTGGCAAATGAAAGTGGGGTGGATTGCATCAATGCCAGTATTCTGGTTGTAATACTGACTATAGTTTTGCAAAATGTTCCCAGTGGGAAAACTTGTTAAGAGGTACGGGGATCTCTCATTATTTCTTATAACTGCATGCGACTCTACAATCATTTCAATAAAAATTTCCAGCAAAATGAATTAAAAATATGTGTCATTCCTCTGAAAAAAGTCCTTCTAATGGTCTGTCACACTTCGAATAAAATAAAATAAACCCCATATTCCTTACTCTGGCTCTTCCCTCTGTCTGGAAAGGACTTCCCCCCAGGTCTTCACTTGGTTATCTTCCCACTTATTGTTCATAAATCTTTTCAGATGGTTACTCCGAACAGACACCTTTTCTAACTACCCTTTTAAAATTAGGAAACACCCTACTCTGTCCATTCATTCCACCACTTGACTTTATTTCATTTTCATTGAAGCTTTCACCAAAATACATTATCTACATACATTGCCTTTCTACCTTCCTCCCCTTATTGACTCAAATGTGAACTGACCTAGGTAAGGTTGTATTTTCTTCAGCATTGCTTCCCCGGATCCTAAAACAGTATCTGGCAAATAGCAGATGTATATTCTTATTTGTTTAAATGATGAACTATAAGAAAGGGAAGGAAGAAGGGAGCAAAGGAGGAAGAAAAAGAGAAAGAAAAGGAAAGCAGGAATAGCCATTTGCTTGAATAGCTTAATCACAAAATAGGCCTGAATGAAGACTGTAAATTCTGTTAATGTCTAAATACCAAAGATCAAACTGGGGACTGGCATATAATCAGTAAAATAAACATATGTATTAGTAAGCAGCATGAACACACAAAAATGTAATGGAAAGCAATACTGAGTTGCTTATTCTAGTATTGTGCTCAATAATACTTGTGAATGAATAAACTGATGAGTGAATATATACCTGTGTGGCCGGAATGTGGGAGAAATAAGTTGCACAATCACTACCTTTAAGGATCTGGAAGAACAGAGGGTAGAGAGTCACTTCTCACTACATCTCTACCACCTGGAGTCAAAAGTCTTAGGGTCCTCTCCATTTGCATGGAAGAAAAGCAGAGTTATAAACTGCGCAATGTCTTTATTGAATCAAAACCTGTCAGTCTGGCAAATCGTCACAAGGATTCAGAGGAGCATAAAACACTCAAAATACGAGAGTTTCATAAATAGTGTAGAGATAAATGTATCAAATGCAAAAGTCCTAACAATTCATTTCATAGAATCATGGAATCAAGCTTTGTGGTAGAGAAATGTTCATTACAGATGGACAAGAGAAAGTATGTACTCAAATTCTGACAGAAATTTTACCTTGTTTCCCACTATCACTGTCAACACAAAGCCTGAAAGAAAAGCCTGCAGTTTGCAGATGAGAACACAGCAGAACTTACAAGCAGGGGATGACAATTCTTCTAGCCTCTACCGTCAGGTAATCTTGCTGCTTTGCCTAGAAATTATGGCAAAGGGACTTGAAAACAATGTCTCCATATGCCATAGTTGCTGGAATTATTCCTCAGATAGAGTCCCTTGTCATTTTTCATATGTAGGAAGTCATTAGACACCCACAGGAAGAACATATGGAGGGAAACAATGACACTATTGGTAGAAAATGCTGTATAATAGTGTATTTATATTCTAAAAGGCCTTCTGCAAACAGCTTCCTAAAAATAGTAACGGCTGCTCTTTCATGCAGCAGGTAGTGACATAATTCTCAGTCTTAAACACAAGCACAAACATACTCTCGATAGAAATAAAAAAAACTGGCTTTTTGGCCAGACAGGTTGTCTTCTCTTATTTTCTTTCTCAATATTAAAAGTCTAATTAGTGAATTTTAGAAACTTCAATTCTAGAAAAGAGGAAGCTACTAAATTTTCTGTAGCTGTAATTTCAATTCTCCACAGAAGAATGCTCACATTAAAAGACAGGTGGTTTAGTTTAGTGGTTCAGAGCTTGGAGTCTGCAATCAGAAAGACCTGTGCTCCAGTTCAGGCTCCAACACTTGGCATAAGTTATTTATGGTCTCTAGATCCTAATTTTCTCATCTGTAAAATAAGGGCAATAGTGTCTAACTTTGTAGTTGTAAGAATTTACTTAAATAATGAATGTGAAGCAGGTTCTCACAGGTAAGTTGTCATTGTTATAATCATTATTACTGAGCAGTTCTCCAACATATTTATTAAAAACATATTTTTACTTTATTAGCTAAAGGGTAACATAGAAGGACATTGAGATAATGGAAACTTTCATTTCTTCACCAGAGTGACAATTATCATAGTGAACAAATATATATCCAGGTTCAAATCAGCCAAACTAAGTTTTGAAATAGAATTCATTTTTTGTTGTTGTTACTGAGAGTTGACTCTCTAATGTCTGTAAGGTTTGTTGCATATTATTGTCATCTATTTAGAGAGTATGAACCATGATTTCTACCAATGATTCTACCAGGAGACATTATTTTTTAGTAGCTTGCTATCTTGGTAGTCAAGGTCTTTGCAGTGGCACAAGTGGTAAGGCAGATCTACTGTTAAATGTATCGCGATAGCCCATCTGATTTTTGCGGTTCTTGATTTCTGTTAATTAAAATGCTTGGCCCTCTGTCACTAGTGCTAATGGAAAGTTCCCATAGGAATAAAAAATCTCAGTTGAGAAATGAGTGGCAGGAAAAAAAAAATCTAGATTTGAAAACCAACCATTCCTCTAACTTTTTATAAGATTTGCAAATGCCAGGTTCTAAGAACATCATTTTCCCTGATTTACACTGAGTTTCTTCCAGGGTCCCAGGAAATGGGATGACATGTTTTGTTTCCTTTTTCACATTCTATTTTCAGGAAGCTGAGAAAAGCAGAAATCTTGGAATTATGCATTCGGTATATGCACAACTATGCTTAGATACAGGATGTGAAAAGTGGGTTATGTTTTATGACTATTCTTTTCAGATTATCCAAGCATTGACCACATATCCACTTTTTCAGAGTTTTGTAGGGATGGGCTATACACAAATATGCCAGGAGACAAACTCGGTTTTCTTCCCTATTGAATGGGTTGAAAGAATAATCATTTCTAGTAACTCACCATCAAGATCAGTCTTGATAAACTGAAGAAACAAGATTTTGTCAGTCCATTCTATGGAAAAGATACATACCAGCATAGGCTTAAATATTAACCTGAACTTTTCAATCAATCCAATAGTGGACTAATAATCACAATATTTGTTACATAGAGACAAGGCAATTTGGAAAACATTGTGGCTACATCTCAGGGATCATGAGTCCAAAGAAAAAATGTCATCTAAAGAGAGACAGTTAAATGGCCATCAGTGGCTTATTAACACATTCCAAGTGAAATACCGAATTGAATTAATTATGCAGTAGTTTTAAGCTAAGAAGCCACTTATCATATCTTTTGCTTTTCAGGTATGAATCAGCTTGGCAAAGGCAATTCATAATTGTACAGAATATCAAAACCACTGAGCACTACTTGCCCTAGAATAGGGATTTATATTTTAGTAATAATCAGGTCAAACAATGCTGAAAGCTGATTTTTATATTAAATACCGTTTTCTATATATAAAAGGGTGGTTGTACTTAAAATTTATGGCATTACCTATGGAAGCGAAAATGATAATGCAGAGGAAAAAATGTCAAGGTAATCATTGTCTCAATTATGTTATAGCAGTATATAGCTGCTTTATGGTTTATTACAAGTTTTAAAAGGTCATTTAAAAATGAAGAGAATTGTCAGGCTTGGCGCTTTAAGAATTTGCTTTCAGCAAAGTACATTAGGACTTATGTTAATGGAAGTTCCAGAACCAACCCTGGGCCTATATAGTTAGATCTAGACCCACTCGATATTTTTATTCTTTTACTCTAATCTCCTGTTTTGGGGTGATGACTCCAGCTCAGTCTCCAATCGGCCCTGCCAATATCAGGTACAGATGTCTCCACAGGGAATAATAAGGTCTAGGAAATATACATTTTTTTTTTCCTAAAAGAAATTCTGATAGAAAAAAATCCTGTTCTATTTTCTTCTTAAGTATACTTGTATGTGTCACACTGTGCGACATTATTCACAGCATTGGTAAATAAACCCCCACTGATTTGTACTGATAAACATTTAAAATATATATGCATGCACAGATTATATATGTAGAAACAAATCTACAAATTTCATCTTTAGATGTTTCTGGACTTTCAGTGCTCTATCAAGAGCCTTATGGTATTAATTTTTGTTTTCATTGTGCTTTACATGAAGGAAAATAGCAAGCCTAAGTAAAAAAATGTTTTAAAAAAGAAAAACATCCCTATAACTCAACATGTGAGTGTGTATGTGTGAGAGGTGGAGCGTAATTGGAGAGCAACTGTAAGCATCTTGTATATAGGCAATAAACATTCTGTGGGAACGAATTATGTTGGACAGGGATTCCTAAAATACGTAAGTCCTGAAAAGTCCAATGATACATATGCAGTCACATCTGGGGCACCTATGGCTTCCTTAGTTTGCTTATTGAGTTAGTATGCAGGTTCTCTAGTTTCTTCCATCAAAACAAATTCTTTAGTAACTGTTCCATAAAGCAACTCGGCTTGCCTGGTGGGGTGCTATGAGTCATAGTCTTGATGAATTGACCTCATATTTGCCTATATTTCTATCACTTCCAGAAACATGTCATGTGGTAACTGAATGGCTCTTGAACTTAGACTTTGAGGTCTGCTCAAGTTTAATTTAATTTTAAGCAATAATTATAATGCTATTGAAAGTGTGATGGGAAATGTTAATGCATCAAAGCAGGAACACATTACATTTTATTAAATTTAGGGAAAATCTGTTTGATAGGCAATAAACATTAAGGCTAAGAGTTATAATTTTTTATGAAAAGCTCTCTAATTTTCATTATTGGGTCATACAGTATTTCTTACATGGAATTTAAATGTCAATAATTTTGAGCTGGCAGCTTAATTTCTGTTCAGATCATTGAAATAAAGTTGTTGCTTACATTAAAAGTTATAAAATATTCTACACGTTTGTGGTTCAAAGTAGTTTTCTAAAAAATAACTTTTATAATGAAAGTGCTGTCATTTCCTGGAGTGTATAAAAAATGAAAATGTTAAAAAAAATGGGTCGACATTAGAGAAGCCAAATGGCAATTTGATATAATTATGTGTTTAATTCAGGGGAAAAAAGATCCTACTCCAGTGAGCTGTATATTAAAGAGGCATGCTTAGTTTTCTAAATTCCTTGTAGTTTAGTTTTTTCCCTAATATCTACTTTGGCTAGCACAACTCTACCAGCTTATCTAATATATCTAGTTTTCTAATACCTATCATGAGCTATTAAACAGTAAATTTTTAAAAATTCCAAATATTTAAGCAATCCCAGAATCCTTAGGAAGGGCCAATAACAAGCTTTTCACTTATTATTTATTTTAGTGACATTCCTTTGTAAAAGACCCAAAGTAACATCAATAATTTGCATAATGCCTAGAGAAACTATGGTTTAATTTTCATTTCCCAAAGTATATTTTTGTAATTGATAGTATATAAAAAACTCCGAAAAGAATTTCCTTGATTTGTCTCAAAGCTAGAATATTATTTAAATATATTGTTTGATGGATACAAACTCACTCCAGTTGTTCACAATACAAGCTCTGGTGGCCTACGCTGCTTTCTCAGTTATAGTACTGTCAAGGTGACTTTCCTTTCTGTTTCAATTACTCAGCTTTGTCATCATTTAACTATTACAGTGATGGAAGGCTTACAATACACTTATTTATGGAGGGTGACATTTCAGGAAAGAAATCACCCCAACTGAGTGTGGAAGGAAATGTTATATTAACAGATACAAAAAAGATGCTGTGAAAGTGACGCCAGCAGATTCTATTTTGAAAGAATATTTGAAAATCATGAAATATTAATTATTTCTAATAAGTGATAAATCATTACCAGTTTTGTGCTTAGCTAGCTTTCTACCATTTTGTCACAGAGGCACTACAGAAACCCTCATTTTTACTTTGTAAACTGGTGACATTTTTCTCATGCCCTTGAAAATAAGCAAGTAATGGAGTCTTTTAGATGTGTTTTTGCATGGCGTTTAACTTGAAATACAATAGAGTTGGAGATGACATTTGGAATGGGCTAATAAATTTTGTTAAATGGCACTTTCAATAAGCTCTATAAGCTTCATTACCAGTTTCCCAAGCATACTGAGTCTCAGATATTTTGACCATCAGTCACCATTGAAACATACAGAAAAACATTATCTTGAAATGCTGTGGAAATGTACATATTTGCAAGCAATTTAAATACTAATGAAAGACACTGCAGGTTGCAGACCTGGGAACAGACCATAGCAGTATTTTGCCATAAATTGTAAAAGTGGTCAACATTATTCTTAAATTCGAAGTCAGTCAAAGGATAAACAAGGTAACGGTTGAGGCTTAGTGACTGTTTACCATGTGCCAGGCTCTGTCAGAGCATTTTCTATGTTTTCTACTTAACCTATAAAATAAACATGATAATCCTTTTACAGATGAGGAAACTGAGCCTTAGATTGTTTAAATAATTTGTTCAAATTTGAAACTCCCAAGTAGTAGATGTGTATCTACTGGCCTGTCTGCAAAACCTCTATGTCTAACCATTGGATGCAAGATAATCTTTGTTTTCCTTACTGTATTTGTTTGCTTCGTGCAAGTAATACTGATATACAAATAAAAACTGTACTGAAAGACATTTATTTTTATAGGATGGAAGGATCAGTTTCTTGATAGTGAAATAAGCTTAAAGCCCTAAGGAATACTATGTTAGAGGCTTCCATTAAAATAGTGTGATCCTGTTTCTATGCATCTTTCTGAAGAGGCTGCCACTGCTCACCGCTCAGCAGAATTCTAGAAGACTATTTTTTGAGAAAAGTCCATTCTCTTTATTTGGATGTTGCTGAGATCAATGTGATGGGAAAACAAAAGGGTGGTGCTTGGACATATGTCTCACAAATGGTCTAGCTCAAAAAAGTCAAGTTAAATACATTCTTTGGACTCTCTTTCTGATAGACTACCATAAGATTAATGGCATATTCCCTCCTCTGATCAGGAAATCCTTAAATTGGTTGTCATAGAACCCCCTCCCACATGATAAAAATGAATGCGTCAGACACTTTGTACCCTGGGACCAACGTCTCCCCAGTCCCCTTGCCCTGATCACCTGGTAACCACTGTTCTAGTCTCTGCTTCTCTGAGGATGGTCTTCCCCCAGATTCCACAGGTAAGTGATTCTACTACAGTATTTGTCTTTCTCTAGCTATTTTACTTAGCAAAATGTCCTCCAGGTCCATCCACATTGTTATAAGTGGTAGCATTTTCTTTTTTGTGGCTGAATAATTTTCATATACACATACATGCCCCCATTGTTATCCATTTATCTGATGGACAAATTATTTCCATACCTTGGCTATTGTGAATGTTGCAATGAACATGGGAGTGCAGATATTTCTTTGAGATACTAATTTCATTTCCTTTGTACTCAAAGATAGGATTGCTAGATCATATGGCAGTGCCATTTTTAATTTTTTGAAGAAACTCCATACTGTTTTCCATAATGGCTGCATCAATACTTTTCTACCAATAGAACACAAGGGTTCTCTTTTCTCCACATCCTCACAGCACATGTTATTACTAGTTTTGGGGATAGGATATTTCTCAATGATCATTACATATGTACATATTTATACTGTACCTCTCATTGGTCACTATATAGAAAGCTAGCAAACACTGATACGCTAATAAAATCAAGAGTGGGCAAAATCAATATAAATCCTTGGTAACAATAAAGGGAAGGTCTAGGGATGTCCTGATTTAGATATCATTAGGTGATGTTGCTGCTTGCCTACTCCCCTTATTCTCAACACTTTGACCTCTGAAATTTCAGCCTGTCCAATCACTAAGGTTCTTGAAAACAACATAAGTGGTTGTTTAAGCTCAGGGCATTGTAAAATATAAAAAGCTAGTTAAGAGTCATTACCCCAACTAGATCAAATGAATTATACAGTATTTATAAAACCACTGATAAATGGTAATCATCCATCTAATATTCATCCAACCATCCATCCCTCTCAAACCCCAAATAAAATGTATCCGTATTTATGTAGAGCCCTGCCATTAATTCCAGTCCAAATTTGCTGTCCGTGAAATTTGCTCTGTACTTCCAATGGAACATGAGAAGTGAAACGTGTCCCCTTTGGACTAGGCTTCAAGATGGTTTTCTTCACGCTCACTTTTTCTTTTCCATTGGTTAGCCTGGTGGAAACTCGTTTTAACTATGCATATGACAACGATGCCTGGTAGGATGGTAGGGCTGCCAGGCCAATCTGGATCTGAGGTAACTGGATGGAATGGAGCTTATCTGCCAGTCTTGGACTGTTATAGAAGAAAGGCAAACTTCTATCTCTATTCTTTCATGTATACTATGGATGGCTGGATTTTTTTTGTCACAAATAAGTCTGCTCACCACACTGATGTGATCGCTTCCTTGTGTCATACAGCTATTTTTGTTTCTGCACATGTGATACTGAAACTAAGGTAGCTTTATTTTCCTCAAATCTTCAGTCACTTTCCTGCAGCTAAAGGCCACTTGTCATTTCTCTCTGGGACTTGGTAGAGATTGACATGTGAGCCTAATAGGGTTTTGTGAGTTATTGGCTACTCTGGCTAGTGGGGGGATGGAGGCAATAATAACTTCTGTTGAACTATACTTTATACAATTTACCTTCCTTTTCTATACTGCTACATGTCCTATTTAATAGGGTCATGATATTTGATTATAGATACTTTGGCTCTCTTTTCCCTTTAAATCTTTTCCTAAAGCTCTAAGTTTCCATAGTATAGGAATACATAATACTATGTGTATTATGTATCATATATACACATATAGTTATACGTATCATATTATACTATATGATACTAAATAATTAACAAGGTTTTACATGCTTTTTAGTATGCAATTATTTTGCCAAAATAATGAAAAACCCAGGAAAGTTTTAAAAAAATTTCTAATAGAAAAAATTAAAGATCCAAATAGGAGATTATTAGAAACAATCAGATTATTTTAAAACAAAATGATTTTCAGTTATAAATTTATGTACTTTTAAAAGAGGAAAAGAAAATCCACTGAACATCATCTAAATAGGGGAAGTACCATGGTCCAAGGAGTTGACAGATTAGCTGGAGATAGCTGAAAGCTTAAAATGACTGCTCTACTAGGTGGTTGAGGAACATAATATCTGAAAGAGGGGACAGGGAAGAGAAAAAGATACAACTGAAATCAAGATGAGTCAATTCCTTAGACATATCATGGCTGTTCAGTGTATGTAAATCATGGCTTTGGCATCGGCTTAAGGAGGCTGAATGGAAAGGTATCTCACAAGTGCGGAAATAAGCATCCCTTGGTGATCAGTATTCAGTATGAAGGATGTAATGCCTCAGTTGCAGGAAGCTAGACTGAGGAAACTGATGGAATAAGCCATATTAAACTAGCTTGCAGATATTCTGCTGGAAAACTGTGCAAATGAGAAAATGGCACTTCAGTTTTGCATATAGTGTAGAATTGACATTTTGATTTACTATAATTCTTAATATTCCATTAGTTTTATTTATTTTTTAATTAACTTTTATTATTAGTTTTTATCTCAGATAATCCTAAAGTCCTTAAAGTTGAATTATGGAGAAGTTTAGGTATATCAGTTGGATAACTCAATTATCAAATAAGGTCATGTTTACATTTTGCTCCAGGTTTCAATGCTCTAATATTCCACCTGTTAACTAGAAAAAAAACGTGTTTTTTTCTGGTTTACTTTCTCAAATATTTCTTCTAAATTACAAAATTATTCATTAACCTAGGAATGTGTTTCTTACCTATATGTAGCCCTGGAAGTCAGTTTCACTACAGAAGGAACTCAGCAACCCCTGAATTGGCCAGAGGCAGTAGAGTTATGATCAAGTGGTCTTACTTGCCTCAGAAATCACTGTTCCCACGGGAAAACCCAGGGTTGTGATGCTGCTAAGAAAGCCAGAAGTCTATGGGTGTTATGTGCCCAGGTTTAGCATATCAAGAGAATGAACCCACATTTGATCAAAATATGTACTATAGCCGTCTTTGCCGCCAACAGTGGTGTTTTCTCTCTCTCTGAGAACTTGCCTTTCGATGTTAACCTTAGACACGTGGAAGATGCTAGGGACACCGGATCAGCACAGATCCCACTGAAACACAAGCCCCGCCAGAGCCTCAACGTCTCCTGCAGTCATGCCTAGGTCTTGGCGCTGCAGCCGGCCATTCCTCCACACTGTTTTCCTCTATGAGGATTTCCCTCTCAGGAGCACTGGTATTCATTTTGAAGTCTGGTCTCAAATTGGTTTATTTTAGCCCACCAGAAATATTTTTTTATATTTAAAACTTCAGAGGGAATCCTTGTTCTTTTTTCTGGAATACTGTTCAGCCTCCCCTAAAAGAGAGAGCTGCAAATACAAACTTCCAAAGAGCACCACTCATCTCCACTTATAAACATTCAAGATCCTAATAAAAATTATCCAGAGATGGATGATGAGCATGTTAGAAAATAACATTTTGACCTAAAACATAAATGAGAAGTTAAAATGTCCTACCATTCTAAATAATGGGAATATGGAAGAGAATATACTAAAAAAGGTTTAATAAAACTTGGCACTTTGGGTTCCTTGCTCTGGTATTATTAAAGGTTATCTCTGGTTTAATCATCAATAGGTCTTTATAAAATGCTTATTTGAGCAGGACATTGCACTGAGTGCAGCATGGAGTGAAGAAAAGATATACCCAAAGTACTTATAACCCTGGAGGAAATATTTTTTATGGGTTAAATTTTCCTTAAACTTATTATTATTATTTTTTTTACCTTTATGCATCTTTATATTTCATTCTCCAGTCTGGTTACTAAAGTATTAAATCTTGATCTCCCTAAAGATCTCTCTGTGGCTTTGCTATGATTAGGTAGAGAATAACTGAACAGGAACACATTAAGTTTGTGCATTAATTAAGGATGGTTTAGGACACAATTTAGAATCATGGACTTTTTAGCATTTTGTGTGTGAATTACCATTACCATAGTGTATCTCAAAAGGTTCTAGCTAAAGTATAGTTACTATTTCCAGGAAGTATAGATATATGGTCTTAGGATAAGAAACAGAGAAGATAGAACTTATGGTTTTAAAGCAAAAATGATAAGGTAAGGCAATTGTCAATGACATTTGAAATGAGATTGGGAATACTGCTGTTATTTCTGTGGCTCGGGCAGATGCAGTGAAATGTGGTGAAATCACAGTTTTCAAACTATCCTGAGGCATCTCATTTCATATTAAAGAGAGAGACACCGCCCCTTTCACCAAGACCCACTGAGGTGGCCCCTCCACAGCTCTGCTCTTCCACAAGGCCAGTGTCACCACAAAAAGGTTTCTAGCGGCCACAACACTGTCTTGTGTTTCCAAAGTGAGTTTCAAGGACTCTAACCAAGAACTGGGTACTGTTCATCAAAGACTCGATATCCTAAACATATTTTAGGATAACAGTTTTCTCCCCCGCCCCTCAGTGATTCAATAAAATGATAATTTATATATGGTGTTTGTAGTTAACTTGAATAAATTAGCAAGTGGGCATGTAAAGTAAATAAAATGAACTGTTTAAAAAATGGCTGTCACATCAAATTTAAACTAGCAAAAATATTTTTTCCAACTGTATAGTCCATATAAATACACACACACACACATATATAAATAAATAAAAGTTGTATGTTCAAGCTAGGTCTTAGATGAACTGTGTTGTTTGTGAGTGAAATTTCTCTTTGGTATTTAATCCTACTTAAGGTCTTCTTTCTCTGAGATCTAATGCTCTTTGCCCATGCTATCAATTACTCACTTCTGCCCTTGAAAAATGGTATTCCATGCTCAATTTTTTTTTTTTTTGATTCTGCTCTCCTCCTCTAAGTCACCATGCAAATCAACTCTTACCTTGTCAGAGTGGAAGAGAGTAGGATAAATCCGTTATATGACTAGGACTATCCTATGATACAACTAACATAACAGCTTTATATGTTCTTTCTTTAGAAGCATTTAGATAAGCTACAGAAATAATCTCTAATGGTGGAAAGACATCTACGTGAAGCCTATTAGAGATTTTAGTCAGGAAGATTTAGTCACCCTCAACTCAGACTTGTTGAGTGTAAGTAGGAACAGAATGACCAATGTTTATATAGAGTATTTTTTTATTTTAGTTTACAAGGACGTCTTAATGTGTAAAACCTTGATCTTCACAAGAGACCTTTGCGTTAAATATTGTTAGGTCCATTTTGTCAATGATGACACTAAGAAATGATGAGGTTTGACAGGTTAGATTCAAAGCCAGGTATATAGACTCCAGAGTTTATGTTCTTTCCACTATAGCACTGTCTTAATACTACTCCTATTATTCACATTAAAAAATTTTTTTGAAAGCCACATTTACTTTTATTAGTGGCTTATAATCATTGATGGTTGGTATATGCTGGGCATTTTTTCCAAGCATTTTGCACATTTGCAATTTGACACAACTCCATGTTATTACCCCAACTGTTTGATAAGAGAACTGAGGACAGAGACCTTGTGGAAAATGTATTTGGCCAGTGCCACACAGCTATGCTGATAAGATGTCTTCCCACATCTTGTACCACATCCCTGACTTCTGTCCTTTATTTCACTAACTTCTTTATTCCTCAATCCCTAATTCAGGACACATTACTATAGATCAAGGCCTTCGCAGAATTAACAGGGAATTGCAGAAATCTCCGGAATTGTTTCTCTCCTGATCATCAATTTCTAAAACACTGAAGAGGTGGACTGAGGGGTGAGGGGAACTATGAATAAATAGAATGAAAAATACTAAGTACATGGAAAGGCTAATGCCTTAGGTCACCCTTCTTGAGTTTCTATCTCACGTTTTATTTTTCCTCTGTACATATTTGTGAGCTACATCATACTTAATTCATAGTTCTTAGAGATATTTGCTTATTTATGCTACCTTGACTTTTCTAGGAAATATAAAGCAAATAAGAAAGGGCTTCAACTTCATTTCACCATCAAATTTCAATCATTATCTGAACATTTGTATTGTTAAACTCTGGAATAACCTCTTATCGCTTGGCCTATATAGACATTGAACTGAATAGCATAAAAACACATAATCAGTAACTGTTAATGTGAGTGGTATTTTCAAGAGACACATCTGGATACTTTTTGATAAAATAGTTCAGTTTGTACTTTCCAGCCTTTCTCCTCACTATAACTACCCTCGAACTGTAGCCATCCATATACTGCTTGGAAAAACCTACACTTAAGCTGAGTATAATTACAGGTAATAGAGGAGAGAGCAATAGTGGTGTAGTGAGGATCTCTCTGGCATTTGTTGTTCCTGTTATGAAAAGTCACGTGTGAGTCCCTGGTTAGCCAGTTATTAACCTTATAAGTTATAAGCTTTGAAAAATGACTTATTGCTCTTTCTTTTATACATTTGTAAAGCAAGAAACAAGGTTGCTATAAAAATCAAATGCTTTAAGTTATATTTAGGGTCTTTGAAAACCAACTATAATTTTTTATCATCTGGTCTTGAGATGATAAACGTGTCACTCATGCCAGCATTATTCTACTAGTTCATAGCAAATATCGCTAATTGATTATAAAAGTCTTTTCAAAGAGTGTGCGTATATTTGTATGTTTATTTATATTTATATTCAGAGTCTTTCTCAACATAGCTTCCAAATAGTCACTACCAATCTTCCAGAGATGCACACTAGATAAACTATTTCTCATCCTGGTCTCATTAAGTAAATTTCATTTGTATTCAGAAAAATTATGACTCATTCATTGAATCAGCAAACATTTATTAAGTACCAGGAAAGGTACTGGATATCAATGATAGAAATATAAGTATATATTTCTGATTTTCTGGGATCTTTTAGTCTGGTGGAAGAACTTGTAGAAAAGTTAAGACATTATAGCAGGGTGATGAGTATTATAGTGGAGGAGGCAAAGAGGAAATACTGATTTATACCTGCTGAAATGAAAGGTTTGATTAAAGCAGCCCTGTGGACTAGGTATGGGATTTTCAAGGGCCATATCAACATTTTCTCCCTTGAATGGACAGTAATTAGGAGAGTGTCCAGTGCCATGAGGTAACCTGTACTTAAAATGAGAAAGCCATATCCTTAAATTCCAAGTTTTCTTGAAATCTATACTGGGAAACATGTATACTTTAAAGGAATATTTGATAGTGAAAAGGTGTTAGGCTAGTGACAGAGAAGTTATTAGAAAAATAGAGATTAAAAGCCATACCTAACCAAACAAAACTATCACAAAGAAAAAGCCAAATTTCAAAAGCAGATTTTGATGGCTGTAAGTTCTGGTCAGCCCAATTACTCTTTCAAACAAATTAACAGAAAAAAAAAAGTATTAAAGACATAAACATTCATCCGAATCTGTAAGAAGACTTCTTCTTTTACATAGTGTATTACGCAATAACTGCTCTTGTTCTAAAAATTTGTAATGGAAGCCTAGAACTTGACAAATATTTCAGTTAAACAAGCTCCCCAAAGTTAGCAGAACAAATAATAAAGATGAAAGTGGAAATAAATGAAATAGGGACCAGAAATACAATAGAAAAGAACAAAAATAAGAGCTAGTTTTTTGAAAAGGTAAATAAACTTTTAGCTAGACTAAGAAAAAAGAGAAGAATCAAATAAAATCAGAATGAAGGCAGGACATTAGGACTGAAACACCAAAATACATAGCAGTCAAAGACACTACTATGAGCAATTACATGCCAACAAATTGAATAATCTCAAAGAAATAGATGATTTCTTAGAAACAGCTTACCAAAACTGAATCATAAAGAAATAAAAAATCTGAACAGACCAATAACTAGTAAAAAGATTGAATCAGTATTCAAAAATCTTCCAATACAGAAAAGCCCAGGACCAGATTGCTTCACTGGAGAATTCTATTAAAACATTTAAAGAAAAATACCAATCCTTCTGAAATCCTTCCAAAAACTGAAGTGTAGGGAACAATCCTAAACTCATTTCATGATATCATCATTGCCTTGATTTCAAAGTCTGATAAGGGCACAAGAGAAAACTACAGGCCAATATCCCTGATAAACTATAAATGCAAAACTTCTCAATAAAATATTAGCAAACCATTCAACAGCACATATAATGGTTCATATGCCATGACAAGGTGGGATTTATACCAGGGATACGAAAATGTTTTAAAATACATAAATCAATAAATGTGATACACATTAATAGAAAAGGTAAAAATATCATCTCGATGCAGAAAAACTGACAAAATACAACATCCTTCCATGATAAAACCTCTCGACAGATTGGATATAGATGAAACATACCTCAGCTTAAAAAGGCCATTACGACAAACCCACAGCTAACATTATATTCAATGGTGAAAAAGGGAAAGCTTTTCCTTAAAGAATAAGAACAAGACAAGTGTGTCCACTCTCACCACTCTCATTCAACATATACTGGAAATCCAAGCTAAAGCAATATCAAGAAACAGAAATAAAAATCACGCAAATAAAAAAAGAAGTATAATTGTATTTGCAGATGATATGAGCTTACATATAGAAAGCCCTAAAGACTCAATTAAAACTTTTGGAACTAATCAACAAATTCAGCAAAGTTGCAGGACATAAAATCGACGTATAGAAGTTGGTTGCATTTCTAGATATCTACAATTAAATATATGGGAAAAAAAAAAGAAGAAAATTATCTCAAAACAACATCAAAACAATACCTAGGAATAAGTTTAACCAGGAGGTGAAAGACCTGCACAATGAACACAAGATTTTGATGAAAGAAATTAAAGACACAAATGGAAAGATAGTCCATGTTCATGGATTAGGAGAATTGATATTATAAGAATATCCATACTACTCAAAACCATCTGTAAAGTTGATGTAATCCTTATCAAAATTATAATGGCATTTTTTTTTTTACAGAAATAGAATAACATCCTAAAATTAGTATGAAATGACTTCAGATCCCCAATAGCCAAACCAATACTAAGAACGAATTTGGAGGCATCACATTTCATGATTTCAACTACTACAAGGCTATGGTAATCAAAATATTCTGTAAAGGCATAAAAGCTGACACAGATCCATGGAACAGAATAGAGAGCCTAGAAATAAACCCCCATATACAGTTAACTAATATTTGACAAGGAAGCCAAGAATACTCAAAGGGAGAAGATAGTTACTTCAATAAATGGTTCTGATAAAAGTGAATAACCACATGCAGAAAAATAAAACTGAACTCCTATCTTACACCACTAATAAAAATTAGAATAAAGATTTAAACATAGACCTGAAACCATAAAACTTCTAAGAGGAAGCATAGAGAAAAAACTCATCGACATAGGTCTTGGCAAGGAGTTTTTGGAAGTGACCCCCAAAACAAACAACAAAAACAAAACTCAACAGGTGGAACTACATCAAACTCAAGAGATCTGCACAGCAAAATAATCAACAAAAATGAAAAAGCAACCTACAAAATGGTAAGAAGTATTTGTAAGGCATATAAAAGGGGCTAAGTTCCAAAATATATTAAAAAAACTCACACAATTTAACAACCAGCCAACCCATCAAATTAGAAAATAGGCTGAGGAATCGAATAAACACTTTTTTTTTTTAAAAAAAGACATACAAATGGCAATGAGTACATGAAAAGGTACTAAACTTTAGGATCACCAATCATAAAAGAAATGCAAATCAAAACCATACTAAGACATCACCTCACAACTGTTACAATGGCTATCATCGAAAAGACAAGAGCCAAGAAAAACTGACATGTATGAGAAGGAAAGGAAACCATTGTGTGCTGTTTGTAGGGCAGCAACTATGAGGAGCAGTATGGAGGTTCCTCAAAACACTAAAAATATAAATACAGGATCCAGCAATCCTACTTCTGGATATACACCCAAAGAAAAAAGTATCTGCTCTCCCATGTTTATTGCAGCATTACTTACAATAACCAAGAGTTATAAACACCCTGAGTGTCTGTCAATGGATAAATTGATAAAGATGTGGTGTTTATATACAATGAAAATTTACTCAGCAATGAAAAGAAATTCTGCCATTTGCAACATGGATGAACCTTGAGAGCATTATACTTAGTGAGGTGACAAAGACAAATATTGTATATCATGTATATGTGGAATCTAAAAAAGCCAAACTCAGAAACTGTAGAATCATGGTTACCATGGTCTGGGGGTGGGGAATCGGGGAGATATTATTAAAGGATACAAACTTGCAACAAGTAGATAAATAAGTTCTGAAAATCTAATGCACAGAATAAGGATTTTAGTCAACAATTCTATATCATATAGCTCAAAATTGCTATGAGACTAGACTTTAAATGTCTCGCAACACAAAAGTAATGATAATTTTGTGATAGAAATGTTAGCTAAAACTATGGTGGTAATCATGTTGTAATATGTAAATATATCAAATCAACATGGTGTACACCTTTAAATTTATGCAATGTTACGTTATATATATATAAAAGCAGTATCTATTAGATAGTAGTATATTCTAGATGTCAAGGATGAAAATATGAGTTACACAATCCCTTTGATATCAGTGTATTTATTGGAGAGAAATCATTCAAATAAATAATTCTTTGTTAATTTCCATAATTCACTGTAATAGAAATTAAACGAGAATTTTCCACTGTGATTTATACATATCCTTGTGTTCTCCCTCCCACAGCTATTCTTCTCCACCTTCTTTTGTACAAGATATTGGTCTCTGTGTAATAATCTCTCCTCCCCATTTTATCAATAAAATCCAAATTGTTCAAAGGTTGCTTACCCAAGTGAAAAATTCATTCCTTTTGGGAGAACCATCTTTTGACCAATTGCTGTCAGTGAAATAATTAAAAAGAAACCTCCCAACCCAGAAAACCTCTCCACAAGGATAATAAAGAAAACAGTTTTATTATTGAATGAACATTAAACCATAATGTGATATGTACTACAGGTAATTTGCTAAGAGACTGCAAACATGGAAAGAAATCGTAAACAGATACATCCTACTGCATACATGTTCTAAAAGATAATAACTAGCCTTCAGGTAAGATATCTGACAGCACCATTTGGCACACACAGTTCATCCTAAATTCACCTGCTAATTGGAGTGACTATCTGGATTATTTAACTGCTTTGATACAAAGCAAAAATAAACTCATATCTTCAAAACAGGAGGTAGTTTTGCAATTTGGAGTCAGGCACTTGCTGATGTTAGGCTCCTGTTCTCCTACAGAAACAGGAGGCAAGATGCTATCTCTCATCATGTTCACATTTCAAACAGATGTCTCCCAGGTCCTTGAGAAAGACATTCCTGGGTCATAAAGATAGCAAGACACTTCATAACTTCTAAAAAGATTTACATAAATTTCAAAGAGACAGAGAAAGAACTTAGAAGTTTTCTAAAATAAATGTCCAAAAGAAAAGAAGAGGGGAGAAATCTCTTTATTTTCAAGAAGGAGAAGTAAGCCTCTTACCTGAAATTTGTATTTGCTCTTACACTATTCTAAAAATAAGCTAGAAATTATGTAAACCCTTATGCTAATATTCTATAAAAATTACTGCCCTTATTTCTCAATAGAAAGATCCTTTGGAGCCCTCTCCCACTAAGCATTTTCAGAGACTTATGTTAAATGTGCTATGATAGATTTTCTTCCATACTATCACATGGTATCATACTGTCCTTAAAGTGTACCTCACAATGACTTAACATTCTTTCCATAATTGTGGTCAATGCCTAGAACGATATTTCTACAAATATCAGAGGTTCCTCTGCTCTCATGGATACACCTGACTATCTCTGCAATTAGCTCAGCGTAGGGATTCTCTTATAGCACCATTCCCAATGTTCCTGCTATGTGTCTAGACATCCCAGAGGTAGAATTCTGTCCCCGAGAGCAAAACATAAATTGGATATATGAAATGATAGACAAGTCTGGCTTATATTCATGAAATCAACTTAATATTAATCTTAGGATAATTCTGTTCCTAAGTCCTTCTGCAATATTAAAAATTCTAACTGAAATCTCATATATTATACTCTTTTCTCCCCCTCCTTCTTTCTTCATTTCATACCAACAAATTTCTCTTCACAGCTAATGCAGAGCAATTTGATGACTGCTTTTGTTGTCTTGAAGGCTGTCAACACATGCCTGCAGAGGCTTACCTTTGCCCCCATTGCTTAAAAATATACTTCCTAATAAAGGTGATTTTCTCAAAAAAAAAAAATTCAGAAGCCAGCTTTTAAGTTAATACAGCTATATTTATTTGAAAATGTCTTCATGTAAAATGATAAAGTAAAAACAAATTAAGTGAAGAAATGAGGTTATGAGGGAAAATAAGTTAACCTAAACTAGAAACAAGTGTAAGGTTACTGTGCAAAATACATGTTCTAAGCTCCTGTATGTTTCTTGATGGAGGATCAAACATCTTTGTTCTGTGGAAACTTTTCATGCTTAATGGAAAGAAAGGTGTGCACAAGGTAGCATAAGAAGAGCAAGTGGCAGAGTAGGGCTACAGGCACAAGGTAAGCAAGAATGCTGATTACGCTCACTGAACAAACAATATTTGAGCTTATCAGGTGTAGAAGCTTGAGAAAGCGTTTCTAGACAAAAGTATGAAATAACAACCGTCCTGGTGTGTAGATTCAAGGAGCATCAGATAGACCAGACATGGATCAGAAGGTGTGGTGAGGAGGCGTGAGCAATGAGGATGGAAAGCAAACTTAGGTCTGATCATAAAGAGCCTTGGATGCCTACTAAGTTGCTTAATATTTATCCTGAAGTCAGTGGAGGTAGATTAATGAAGACTATTTAAGCAGGGGATAGACATAAATATATTTGAAAAAGTTTTCTCTTAATGTTCTGCAAATTGTGAGTCACTATGAATTA
The DNA here is from genome assembly GCA_003508835.1 of Eonycteris spelaea. NCBI lineage: Eukaryota > Metazoa > Chordata > Mammalia > Chiroptera > Pteropodidae > Eonycteris > Eonycteris spelaea. Next base: position 5,542,600 of record PUFA01000070.1, read on the forward strand.
TCTTTGAATTTTTTCTTGATTCATAAGCACGATTCTCTACATAGAAAAAAGAAATTTGTATATTCATTTATGTACCTCTTAAGCGAGGAGTTGTTATAAACATTATTGTTATATTAAACAGACAAAATTTACTGTGGTTTGAGCTAAGCTTTTTAGGTTAAGAGAAAGGTAGACCATAAAGACTTTTTTTTTCAGTTTAATTTCTATGTCAAAAACAAAAAGTACAAATATTAGATATTTGTTTTGAAAGCCTAGGTAACATGAGCTTATAGTATTAGAATTGTTGAGGGTAAGTTTTGGACAATTCACTCATAGGTGACTGTCTTTTTATTATGAGACTTACTAAATTACTAAATATACTAATGAAGCAGATTAAAAGCTTTTAGCCATAAAAAAGCTAATGTCTAACATGAGATATCATATTTGAAAATTATATAATCTCTTTCAACTATAATTTTACTAAAAACACAAAAATTATTTAATAATTCTATTCCTACAAATGGCTAATCTTTTTCAACATCTTTGATAATGTGAATTGATGTGATCTTATTCATGGTAATAGGAAATACTGCAAGAAGATGTTATTACTCAAGTAAAAAATAGGTTGCATGTGATTATTTGATCTGTTCATCTTTTATAGAAATTCTAGATTAGCTAGAGAAAAAGGTTAGCTGAGATTTAATTCAAAAAGGTTTAAAACTTATTCATAATGGTATGATGGGGGTTAGGAAGTGTTATTTGTAGAAACCAAAATCCAATGGGGGAAAAACAGGCTTTAAAGTGAGACAGACACAGAAGGAAATTCACTCATACTAACGTCTCATTATGTCTGAGATTCACAGTTTTACTTCCTGACATATTGCGCTAAATTTGAGCTAATATGTCATTAAGGATGTTGGTTTTGTTAAGTAAAGTGAATTATAATAGTATGGGAAAGTAAGGTTAATGGTGCACTAGAAAGAACATGGTTATATCATAATTCATATTTTTTACTGGTTTCTGTGATGAGAAAACATTGAGTGAAAAATTCTAGCCATTTGTGTTCTCTTAAGAGGTAACTATTTCTTTAATCTACCTCCAGTAATAATTTAGATGTTTGAATGAATCTTTCTATGTTTAAATTAGGAAACATAAAGATATATTTATATAGATAATACATCTGATAAGGGTAGTAATCATTGTGATTTTGATATGAATTCATACTCATTGACATATTAGTAGTGGTGTTAATTACACACTAAAATGTGGTAGACGAAAAAAGTAGGAAGTCTCATTAAGCTATATATGCACGGCTAAATGGAAAGCCTCAGTCAGTGTCTACAATACACCAGTGTGACAAATTAGTAATCTTTTAGGCTTTGGAGGCCTGAGAAGTTTTAGGACAGCTGAAGTCCCAGAGTAATGAACAAATGACGCCTCTCTTTGCCCAAAGTGACTCAACAAATATTATAACTATGTTCAAAAGTTTGGGAAGCACTGTAAGTACACTAATGGTGGATGCAAGAAAAGCTAAGGTGAAAACAGCTCTTCTAGTAAAGATTAATGGACAAAATCAGAAAGATCTCAGTTTGGGTCTTGATTTACCTAAATTTGTAGAACCTCAGTTTTCTCATCTGCAAAATGGTGTACAGCATTTTTACTTACTTCAGAGTTCATTTTGAAAAAGAGATTATGTAAAACACTTTCTAAAACTGCACAGAGCTATATGTATGTGATACAGGAAGACTGATACTTTTCCAGGTCCAGGAACCCCTCAGAGTAAAAATAGCAGTTAAGTGTTCACCAGTGGCTCACAGATTAATGAATATGCACTTATGTTATTAGAATTAGAGTGGTAGCATCATTATCATATTATTATCATTGTTTTGCTACATTGGGTAAATTAATGTTTTGATTAACTGATTGATTCTTGAAATTAACTGCAGTTAAGACTACCATAAGTGTAGGACTGAGAATAAATTACAATAACCCTAGATAAATATGGAGCTGAAGTAAGATATAACATTGTGATACATTTTGCCATTTTAGAATAGAATAGTCCTATCTACCAGGAAGCGAGTTTAGTTCTTGCTATCTACTTCTAGCACTGTGATGCAGATTGTGCAGCAACGAGAAAATTGGCAATCAATCCCCTACTGTGCAGTATTGGTTTTTAAAGCAAAATCAGGACCATTCCCTCCCTGTTAGTACATTTGTACATCCTTTGGGGCCTACATCTACTAGGAAACAATTGAGCAGAAAGTAGATGGTGCACAGTGGGATACATATGATTTTGTATCACATTGTATCACAGTGGGATTCTTATATATACGATATTCTTACATCAAGCACTGTAGATGATAGGAGAGGAACAAAGATGTATGTGTGTGTGTGGAGGTGCGTGCTAGCAGATGTGGGCTTTTGTGTACTAAACCTATATAAGGAAGAAATTTGGACAGTGTTGGACTGAAACAATTTGTTTCTGATACAGAATCAAGGAATAAGGGCAGAGATATACCTTTGTGCAGTAAGGTCATACCAGATAAATTCCTATGGCTCAACACAGGTGAGCTATACATTATATTCTATATCTGTTTACTTTAAGCTTGACAGTGGTCGAGTTTTTATAAGTCTAATAACTAAGGGGCAGAACAAAGGGTAATCTATATTCTTTCTACTGACAATCCTGAGCCAGCTAATTTTTTCCTTACTAAAAAGAAACAATATGGTGATGTCATCCAGAAGGCAGAATAGCTGTTTCCCGACTTCAGTCTCTCTCACAGAAAAACCAACTAGCAGCTATTAATATACAAAAAAACTTTGTGAAAAATTCCAGGCCCCCGGGGCTGGTCAGAAAGACCCCCTTGAATCACAAAGACTAAAAAGGACACTAGAAGGATAAGACTTTTGATGTCACTTCTCTTTCCCAAAGTTGGCATAGTGCCACATAGGGAGGAGCCCATCAGCTTACTATTTCTCTAGTGGGTAAAAGTGGATATCCTGCTTCACAGCATTGTGGATGCTTCCCAGGAAAACCACTTGGGACTTGTCTCATGGATCACTGTGATAACTGGTATACCTGAACTACCAGGAATGAGGCAGAGATGGGGAAGGGGGATATGACTTACAGTAACCAGTGTGTGAATACTAGAAGACCATGTTTCTGCTAGAGGTGGTGCCTGAGCACAGATGCCAGCTGATGACCTCATCTGGCCAAGGAACTTGGTTGGCAGTTCTACCTTGTTTGGATCCCCAGCCAATGGCCATTATCAGTTGTGAAGCCCCACACGGACAAGTAAGCAAGTCAGCAGCCCTGTCCAACTGCTGAGTATAGCCTTCAGTCCTGCCCCAGTAGAAAGTCTGAGCACAGATGCCATGCAACTAAGAAACACACTCTGTGGTGTGCCTAGGCAGGAAAGCAAGTCAGTGCACACACCCAACTGCTGAATACAACCTCCTACACTGTCTGACCAGGAAGCCCAAATAGTCATCTCAGGCAGCCTTGGATCCCAGTCTAGGATACTGCCTGGTCTTAGAGCCCAGCTTACAGCCCCACCCAATGAGAAAGCCCAACCATGGCCTTGCCCAATTGTTGAGCACAGCCTGCGGATCCTCTAGACCAGAAAGCCTGGATAGAAACTCCACTCAACCACAGACCACAGCAAGCCCCACCTACTTTCAGGGTACAGGTGGAGGCACCACCTGACCAGGGAACCTGGCTACCAACCTCACTCAATCGTATAGCACAGCCAATGCCTGCCCAACAGTAGAGTCAAGTCTTCAGCTTTATCCAAATTCAGAGTGAACAGCCTTAGGTTGTTTGATTATGTTGTTCAATATTCAGCCCTGCCTGATTGCAAGTTCAGACAGCAGTACTATCCACCTGAAACACAGCCTGGGGTCCCACCTGACCAGGAGCAATTGCAGACCCCAGTTTGCAGCACTGAATAATTTCAGACTCCAACCAGTGACACTGCCCTGCCAAAGAATGCAACCTGTGACACCATTCAACCAGAAATGACTGTGGAGTACAGCTACTGGCTGAACTTAATATAGAATGTTATAACTATAAGATATTTATGTAGCCTCATTACAAGCACAAAGGAAAAACCTTCAGATTATATACAAAAGACTAAGATAAAGGAATGGAAACTACCACGAAAAGTCACAGCAGCAAGAGAAAGAATAAGAAACTACAAAAGAGTCATAAAACAACTAAAAAATGGCAAAGGTAAGTTCATATCAATAATTACTTTAAGTGTAAGTGGATTAAATTCTCCAGTTAAAAGACAGGGTGACTGAATGGGTTGAAAAAAATTTCAATGCTATGCTGCTTACAAGAGATTGGATTTCGCCTTAAAGTCACATATAGTCACATATAGCAAACGGATGGAAAAAGATATTCCAAGTAAAAGCTGACCAAAAGAGACTAGAGTAGGTATACTTATACCAGACAAAATAGAGTCTAAGCTAAAAATGGTTACAAGAGACAAAAAGGTTATAATATAATGACAACAGGGTTAAATTTCCAAGAAAATAGATTTTGAAAATAGTTATGCACTCAATATCTGGTCACCTAAATATGTAAAACAAACACAAATAGAACAAAAAGGAAACATAAAAGCAACACAGTAATAATAGGAAACTTTAATACCCCATTCTCAATAATAAATAGATCATCCAGACATAAAATCAACATGGAAATAGCTGATTTGAACAACACCACAGATGAAATGTGCCTAACAGACATTTGTAGAACATTCCTACCCACAGTAGCAAAACACATTATTCCAACTGCACTTGCAACATTCTCCAATATAGAGCACATGTTCAGCCACAAAACAAGTTGCAACAAATTTGAAAAGATGTAAACTATATCAAGCATCTACTATTATGAACACAGTATAAAAACAGAAATCAATGACAGGGAAAACTGGAAAATTCACAAATACATAAAATTAAACAACACATTCCTGAACAATTTTGTTTCAAAGAAAAAAAAATAGTAAAAATATCTTTAAACCAAACTTATGGGAAACAGCAAAAGTAGTTCAAAGAGGGATGTTTGTAAATATAAAACCTACATTAAGAAAAAAAGGTCTCAAATAACCTAACATTGCAACTGAAGGACCTAGAAAAATAAACTAAGTGCAAAGTTAGTAGAAAGAGGAAATAAAGAACAGAGTAGCTAGAGACTAAGACAATAGAAAAGATCAATGAATCTAAAACTTGTTTTCTGACAAAAACACATTATAACCAAATAGAAAAACCCTTTAGATACATTCACTGAGAAAGAGAAAACTCAAATCAGAATTGAAAGTAGACATTACAACTGAGGCCACAGAAAAACAAAGGATCATAAGAGACTACTATGAAAAACTGTATGCCAACAAACTGGACAACCTAGAAAAATGAATCAATTCCTAAAAACTTACAACCTACCATAACTTAATCATGAATAGAAAATGTGAATAGACCAATAACTAGTAAGGGGACTGAATGAGTAATCAAAAACCTCCCAATAGATGACTTCTGGTCAAGATGGCAGAGTAGGTAAATGCTGTGGTCACCTCCTCCCACATTCACATGAGAATTATAACTAAATTATAGAATAACAATCATGGAGAACCACTGGAGTATGAACAGGAAACTTATAACTAAGGATATAGAGAAGCCGCCACATTGAGATAGATAAGGGTGGAGATGTGGATTGGGCATGTCCCACAGCATGGTAATTATAATTTATAACTGGGAGGGTTACCTTGACTACAGAGGTCCCCCCTGAGGAATGAGGAGTCCTAGCCCAACACCAAGATCACCAGCCCCATACTGGGATTCTCCAGCCCAGGGCTCCATTGCCAGGAAGAAGAATCCCATTACAACTAGCTCTGAAAAACAGCAAGGACTGCATCCACATTAGATGAGTGAGACAGAGAGCTGCTGGAGTCCCAGCTGCTACAGGTCTTAAAGGGTCTGCACACAGACTCACCACCCAGAAACTCACTCACTCCAGGCTTCAGAGCAGAGGTTGCACCTCGAAAGCAGAAGAGACTTATGGAGAGGGACCAGCTTCATGACGAGGGCTGGAAGGGCAAGGGTTGAGAGAACTCTCTCTAGGGAGGGAAGTGTTGGGTGGTGCTATTGTTCCTTTGCTGAGCCCTTCCTTCAGCCAGCCAGCCAGGTGGGCATCAAATCTGAGCTCTCCATTAACCTGGCTACACAGTTCACTCTGCCCTGGTGACTCCCTGAGACCCTTCTTCGCCCGACTTGTGCACCTAATTGAACCTCTTCTAGTGGCTCCTCCACACAGGTGGCTTGCTTAGGATTGCACTGCAGATTTTCCTAAAATGACTCAAAAGTCTACAAATTCCAAATTAGCAGCAGTTGGCCTCGGTGTGCCCTGTACCTCTTGCTAAGCTACCCCAAGCCCAGCACAAGTGGTGACTGGTGTCAATTTGCATTCTAACTACCATCAAGTAGCCCCGAGCCTGGCATAAGCACCGGCCAGTCTTTGCTTGGAATGTAGCCTCAACAAAGTGGCCACAAAGCTGGCATGAGTGGCAGCTGGCCTCAACTCATGTCACAGTGCCTAACAAAGGGTCTCAAGGATGACACTAGTGGCAATCTGCCTCATTTATAGAATAGCCTAGCCTGGGCAAGTCCAAGCCTGGCACTAGCAGCAACTGCAGATCACTTTGTAGTTCCTAGCAGACAGCCTCAAGCTGGGTATAAGTAGTGGTTGACATTGACCTCCTCGGTAGCCCCTCATAAGAGGCTCCAGTAACACACCTGGTTTCTAGCTTCAGACCACACCAGAGCTCCACAGATGACATACCTGAAGAATGGACTCAGTTGGAATTAGACTCTTGCTAAAGGAACTCCCACTTTGTGGGGTCAGATCCCATACAACAGCTAATCTAATGTAGTCATAGCGACCCTTCACAACCAGTCAGTATGAGGGTCAGTATCACCCACTAAAATGCCAACAGCAATCAGGGCTTAATTATGACAGGAGGGCACATGCTACCCATACAAGGGATACCCCTGGAGCATCCAGCTTAAGTGAACAGGAGATTGCACTACTGGGTACCATAAGACACCCACTACATTAGGCCCCTCTGTCAAGACCAGAAGACAAAACAGATATACTTAAAACATAGAAAAAAAACACAAGGAATCTGTCAAAATGGGGACACAAAGAAACATGTCCCAAACGAAAGAACAGAACAAAACTCCAGGAAAAAAAAAATGAGAACAAGCAATTTATCAGATGTAGAGTTCAAAATACTGGACATAAAGATATTCAATAAATTTAGGAAAAGAACAGATTAACTTGGTGAGAACTCCAACAAAAGGAAACAAACAAGGAGATAGAAAACAAAAAGGAATCAGTCAGAAATGAAGAATACACAACAAGTGAAGAATACTTTAGAGGGAATCAACAATAGATTAGATGAAGCAGAGGGTCAAATCAATACTCTGGATGATAAGATAGCAAAAACACCCGATCAGAACAGCAAAAATAAATAAAAAACAAATAAACATGAGGATAGATTAAGGGGCCTCTGGGACAATATCAAGCATACAAACAGTCACATTGGGGTACTAGAAGAAGAGATAGACCAAGAAATTGAAAATTTGTGTGAATAATGATGGAAAACTTTCCTAACCTGGTGAAGGTAATAGGTATACAAACCCAGGCAGCTCAGAGAGTCCCAAACAAGATGAACCCAAAGAGGCTCACGCCAAGACACATCATAATAAAAATGTCAGAGATTAAAGACAAAAAGAATCTTAAAAATAAAAAAGTTATTATTTACAATGGAGCTCCCATAAGACTGTCAGCTGATTTCTCAACAGGAACTTAGCAGGCCAGAAGGGGTTGGCAGGAAATATTTAAAGGATGAAAAGCAAGCACCTACAACCAAGATTACTCTGCCCAGCAAACCTATCATTATAAATCAAAAGAGAGATCAAGACCTTCCCAGACAAGAAAAAGCTAAAGGAGTTCATGACCACATAACCAATATTACAAGAAATGTTAGAAGATGAGGAAGGAAAAGAAAAAAGATAAAAATATGAATAATAAAATGACAATAACTACATCAACAATTATTTTAAGTGTAAATGGAATAAATGCTCCAATCAAAGAAAGGATAGAGTGGCTGAATGGATAAGAAAAGAGACTCATTTCTTGCTGCCTACAAGAGATTCACATCAGAGTAAAGGCACACATAGACAAAGTAAAGGGATGGAAAAAAAGTATTTCGTGAAAATAGAAACAAAAAGCTAGGGTAGCAACATTCAGATAAATTCAACATTAAAACCAAGGCTATTACAAGTGACAAAGAAGGGCATTTCAAAATGATAAGGGGATCAATCCAACAAGAGGGTATAATGATAGGGGTCATTAACATCCTATTGACATTAATGGATAAATAATTCAGACAAGAAAATCAACAAGGAAACTTTGGCCTTGAATGACAAATTAGACCAGATGGACTTAACTGATATTTTTGGAGCACTTCATCCAAAAGTAATAGAATATACATTCAAGTATTCATGAAACCATTTCCCAGGACATAACAAAACACTTCTCAATAAACTGAAGATTGAAATCTACCAAACATCTCTGATCAAAATGGTATGAAACTAGAAATCGAGTACGAGGAAAAAACTGCAAAAGACATAAACACGTCAGAGGTAAATAACATGCTACTAAACACTGAATGGCTTAACAAGATTAAGGAAGAAATCGAAAGATATATTGAACAAATGCAAATGAAAACACAACAAACCCAAAATCTATGGAACACAGCCAAATAGCTCTAATAGGAAAATTCATAGCAATATGGGACTATTAATTGAGAAATAAGAAAAGTCTCGAATAAACAATCTACCTTACACTTAAAGGAACTAGAAAAGAACAAATGAAGCCCAAATTGAGTGGAATGAAAGAAATAATCAAGATCAGAGTGGGTCCAAAAAAATAAAGATCAGTAAAACCAAGATCTTGTTCTTTGAAAAGATAAACACAATTGATAAACCTTTCACCAGACTCGAAGAAATGAGAGGATCCAAATAAATAAAATCAGAGATGAAAAAAGAAGTGACAACTGACACCACAGAAATACAAAGGATTATAAGAAAATACTAAAAATTATATGCAACATTTTGGACAACCTAGGAAAAAACGGATAAATTCCTAGAAACATATATTTTCCCAAGACTGAATCATGAAGAAACAGACAATCTGAATGATGAAATCAAATCAGTGATCAAAAAACTTCCAACAAATGAAAGTTCTGGACCAGATGGCTTTACAGATAAATCTTAGCATTCAAAGAAGAATTATCACCGATGCTTTATTATCACCAATGCTTCTCAAGCTATTTCAAAAATTAGAAGAGGAGTGATGGCTCCCAAACTATTTTATGAGGCCAGTATTACTGGGATATCAAAACCAGACAAAGACACTAACATATATTAATAATATATATTACATATATTATATATTTATACATTATATGATACATATTTATATATATGCCAATACTCCTGTTGAACACAGATGCAAATATTTTCAACAAATATTAGCAGATTGAATTCAGCATACATTTAAAGGATCATACACTATGACAGATGAGATTTGTTCCTGGGAGACAAGTCTGGTTAAAATTCTGCAAATCACTTAACAGGATACACCACATAACCAAATTAAGGATAAAATCATATGATCAAATTAATAAATGCAGAAAAAGCATTTGGCAAAATCCAACATCCATTTATGATAAAAACAGCAAAGTGGGGATAGAAGACACATACCTCAATATAATAATAGCCATATATGACAAACCCACAGCTAACACACTCAACAGTGAAAAGCTGAAAGCTTTTGCTTTCTGATCAGGAACAAAACAAGAACGTTCACTTTCACCACTTTCATTCAACATAGTATTAGAAGGCCTAGCCATAACAATCAGACAATAAAAAGAAATAAAAGGCATCCAAAGTGGGAAGAAAGAAAGCTGTCATTAGTTGCAGATGACATGATACCATATGTAGAGAAACCTAAAGGTTCCACCAAAAAATATTAGAACAAATTCGGTAAAGTAGCAGGATATGAAATTAATAATCAGAAATCAGTTGCATTTTTACACATCAATGAATTATAAGAGAAATTAAAAAAACAATTTACTATTGCATCAAAAGAATAAAATACACCTAGGAATAAATTTAACCAAGGAGGTAAAAGACCTGTACTTGGAAATCTAAGACACTGAAGAAAGAAATTTAATACAAATAGAGGACATATTGTGCTCAAGTATAGAAATGATATTGTTAGACTGTCCATATTACCTAACACAATCTATAAATTCAATGTAATACCTATCACAATACCAATGGCATTTTTCACAAAACTAGAACAAATAATCCTAAAATTCATAGCCAAATGAATAGCCAAAACAATCTTGAGGAAAAAGAACAAAGATGGAGGTTTCATGCTACCTGTTATTAAACTATACTACAAGTTCATAGTAATCTAAACAGCATAGGACTGGCATAAAAACAGACACACAGATCAAAGAACAGAATAAAGATCCCAGAAATTAACCTACACCTACAGTTCAATTAATCTATGATAAAGAAAGCAATGGAGTAGAGATGATCTCTTTAAGAAGTGATGCTGGGAAAACTGGCCAGATGCATGCAAAATAATAATAATAATATAATAATTATAATGATGATGATGAAAGAAACTTGACCACTTTCTTACACATATATACAAATAATCTCAAAATGGATTAAAGATTTAAATGTAAGACCTGAAACCATAAATCTCCTAGAAGAAAACATAGGCAGTAAATATTTTGACATAGCTTTTATTTTTGGACATGCCTCTTCCGGCAAGGGGAACAAAAGAAAAAAACCTAATGGGATAACACCAAATTAAAAAGTTTCTCCATAACAAAGAAAACCATCAACAAAACAAATAGACTACCCACTAAATAGAATATATTTGCCATGATACATAACTCATACAACTTAACATCAAAAAAATAAACAATCTGATTAAAAATGCATAGAGGAACTAAATAGGCATTTCTCCAAAGAGGATATACATATGGCAAATAGACATATGAAGACACTCAACACCAGTATTCATCTGGGAGATTCAAATTAAAACCATAATGAGATCACATCACACCTGTCAGAATGGCTATTATCAGTAAATCAATAAACAAGTGTTGGTGAGGATGTGAAGAAAAAGGGCCTTGTGCACTCTTTTTGGAATTGTAAACGGGTGCAGCCACTATGGAAAACAGTATGAAAGCTCCTCAAGAAATTAAAAGTAGAACCCAGCAATTCCACTTCTAGGTATCAAAGACATCTAAAGTACCAATTCAAAAAGATAAAGTACACTATGTTCATTGCATCATTATTTACAATAGCCAAGATATGGAAGTAACCTAGTGCCTATCAATAGATGAATAGGTAAAGAAGAGGTGGTACATATATGCAATGGAATATTACTCAGCCATAAAAAGATGAAATCTTACAATTTGCAACAACATGGATGGACTGAGAGGGTATTAAGCTAAGTGAAATAAGTCAGAGAAAGACAAACGCTATATAATTTCACTTATATTTGGAATCTAAAAAACAAAGTAGACAAAGAAAACAAATTTGGATACAGAGAACTGATAGTTGTCAGATGGAAGAGAGCTTGGAGGGGTGGGTGAAAAAGGGGAAGGGATTAAAGAGTACAAATTGCCAGTTATAAAAACAGGTATTGGGATGTAAAGTACAGCATAGGGGATATAATTGACAATAATGTAATAACTATGTATGGTGTCCAGTGAGTACTAGACTTATTATGGTGGCTATTACATAAGATATATAAATGTCTATAAATGCCATACACAGGAAACTAATATTGTATGTTAACTGTAACTGGAAAACCATTTTTAAATATTTTAAAAAACTCCTATCAACAAAGAAAATCCCAAGAACACATGTTTTCAGTGTTAATTCCACCAAACATTTAAAAAATTAAAACAAATCCTTCTCAAACTCTTCTAAAAATGAACAAGAGGGAGTACTCCCAAACTCATTTTACCAGGTCATCATTACCTGATACCAAAGCCATATAAGTACACTACATGAAAAGAAAATTATAGACCAATATCCCTGATACGGATGTACAACTTTAACAAAATTCTAGCAAACTAAATTCAACAGCACATTAAAAATATGATCATATGGGATCTATTTTTGGGATGCATGAATGGTTTAATGTATGTATTATATTTTACCACATTAACAGAATGAAAGATAATCATATTATCTTAATAGATGCAGAAAAAGCCATTTGACATAATATAATATCCTTTCATGGAAAGAAAAAAAAAAGGCTAAGAAAATGGATATAGAAAGAACACACCTCAGCATCACAAAGCTGTATACAACAAACCACAGGTAAGATCGTACTCAGCAATGAAAAACTGAAAGCTTTTCCTCTAACATCAAAACAAGGGTGCCCATTCTCACTAATCTTATTCAATGTAATACTGAAATTCCTAGCTAGAGCACTAAGGCGAGAAAAAGCAACCAAATCAGAAGTAAAAATGTCTGTTTGCAGATCATATGACCTTATATATAGAAAACGTAAGAACTCTGCCAAAAAACTGTTAGAATAAAAAGAAATCACTTAAGTTGGTGGCTAGAAAATCAACTAACTATAAGTACCTGACATTGATTTCTGATGCATCCATTTCAAAAGACATCTATCTTAAATAAACACATTGCCATGTGTATGACACAGCTATCGGCAAAACGATCAGATAGGGAATGAGCCACCCCACCCCCACACAAAGTTATCTCTTTTAGAAACCCATAGGTAACCTAGATAAATGACCACTGTGTGACTTCTCTTCTCCCTTCTTGCACACTAGCTCTTGCTCTTGCGTTAAATTCACCAACAAAGAGTTTACCTAAAGTACTTAGACACCCCATCTTTGGATCCTAATAAAGGCAAAGCCCAAGGTCCATGCTCTCTTTCTATTCATGACTTTTCTGTGTGGTCCTCAGGCATGCTGTGTACCCTCCAAGACTTGTAAATAATAAATCTAGTTCCTCAAAATTCCCTTATGATTTTGCTGAATTCCCTTATGATTTTGCTGAATTATGTCCTGCCACCATAATAAGACTCACAATGGCTGGTTTAGTCATAATATTGGCCCTGGTGAGGGAAATGTCTATAGGGGCTTGCTACGAGTAATACAGACCCAGGCAGGCATCTCAGGCATTCCCAGCCAATAGTGTCACTATCAATAGACTGAGACCAACACAAGTGGCATAGCTGGCAGGACCGCATTATCACATTTTGGTTAACCATGGGTAATGCCCTTTGCTGTGGATGGCTTACTCGCTGGCTTACCTAGGTGGCTAACACCAATTAGGAAAGCAAGATCATCTGCTGGAGGCTTACTGAGTTGCTATGTGCTGTTGCGTATTGCTTTTTTCATGTGTGGCCTGCTGTATTCATCCAAAAGTGTTACTGCTGCTGTAATAATTCAATTATCTCCCTAGAGCAGCATGATCAAGGCCATATGGTCTAATGATATAGACCAATAGAGCTCTTAACTATTTAAATAGGCCAGGGTCCTCCATGCCTCTCCAAAGAGAGCTAATTGGATCGCAAGAGTATCATCACTGCCCAAGGTGAGCCTTTGGCTAAAGGCACAAGGAAAAGATATTTTTGTAGGCGAGGAGGAGGGAGATTTTTTCCTGTGACCACCGGGTTGGTGGTCATGCTGGAAACATCTGTCCCGTCTTAACTCTACGTGGCTGTCTCACTTACTGCTGTCACTCTTCATCCCCTACCGAATTGGATATTATGGACCCAATCCCTGGCATAATGTTAATTAAAAACTAATGGACAAATAAAAATGTCCTGAACATTTTGTGCAAGTGCCTTCTAAAACCCCAAGGAGGTTCACTAGCTCCTTGATAAATGCAAAACCCTTATAAAAGCTTTCTGGGCATTGCTCAGTGCCTTAGCATATCAGCTTGCTAAGGCTCTGGTATTATACTTGGGAGACCTAGGGACTTTTTCCAAGTATGTGTATGACACTAGTGAAGGCAGACCTTGATCCTGGAGAGGCTGACTGAGACCCCTGGAAAGGGAGGTAGCTGCATATGAAGAGAGCTCATAGGGACATCATCAATAATTTTTCCCCAGTAACATACATGTAAGATCAAGGTAACAAGAGAAAATCAAGAAGTAGAAACTGAGATTAGAAATTATTCCTTAACTGAAATTTAAATTTTCCTTAAAGATTTTGTGCAGTAGTGAGGAGATAAGGAAGGCTATTACAGGTTTTTTGATTAGGCTCTCAATTATTACTCATGGCTGCCAAAATATACCAACTGGCAGGTGTCTATACAGATCCTGAAATCCATAGTGTTCTTAAAAAGCCATCTGGGCTATCTGCCTGTTTTCTCTGAGGTACACACATCTTGAGCCCCACCTCAGATTTCACCTGAACCAGGCAGAACAAAGAAACTCACCTCACAAGGCAGCCCTGCCACCAGAGGAAAAGCTAACAGGGGCTCTAGGGAGGATGAAGAAGGGAAGGCAAAGGCCCTTAGAGCCACCAGTATTTGTACAGGGCCCTCCCTCTCCTCACCTGGCTATTTACTTCCTGGCACAATGCACATCCTTACATCATGGTGATCACTGCAAAGGCTCAGAGTGAATGAAAAATATTAGATGAGGCCCATTTCCTTCTGTGCAAAATTGGCATAGTCCAATGGGTTTACCACTTCTATAATTATAGTCATCTAAACGATCCCCTCTTCATTTCTAATGCTATAAAGGCCCCGTCTGCCCCTGAGTTTTAGAGGATTCTTTTTATAAGGTGCTCCCTCTAACTATAGGGTAGTACTACTACATTTTATTGGCACCATCAAAACCATTCAGAAGATACTGGAAGGTGCTGATGTGTTTGTTAGAAACGGAGCAGATTCTCACCTGATGCCCAGATACTCTAGACTTAGGGCCCTCTACCCAGAATCAGGGACCACACATACTAGGCCTATTCATGTTCTGGAGTCAACACATTCTTCATCTCTTACTAATTCTTTGCACTACATATGCAATCACATGCAAGCCTGTCGCTTTCCCTCGGGGTGAGAACCAATGATGCACTTTACAAACTGCCAACAGGCAGTCCAACAAACTGTTCCTTTAATTTCACCTGTCTCCACATTCCAGTTGAGTCCTTGGCCACATCTGACTATGTCTCTTGGAGTCTCTGGACAAAACATGAGCCAACCTGGCTTCCTATGGTATTTTGGATTAAGTGCCTTCCCTCAGTGGCACGCCAAAATATACCCCTTGAGCACCATCTTTTGGCATCCTATTGGGCTCTTTTAGAAATCAAGGTTCTAACTGACCTCCACCCTGTACTACTCTGTACCCAACTTCTTATAATGCCCTGAGTTAGAGGTGCCTCCCAGAAAATTTCTCCACAGAAATCAGTTGCACTTCTACACAACAACAATGAAAAATCTGAAAAAGAACTAAAGAATACCATCCTATTCACAATAGCATCAAAAATACTTCAAAATAAATTTAACTAAGAAGGTAAAAGATCTGTACATTAAAAACTATAAGACTTTGATGAAAGAAATAGAAAAATATACAAACAAATGGAAAGATATTCCATGTTCATGGACTGGAAGAACATTTAAAAATGTTTCTACTACTCAAAGCTATTTATAGATTCAGTGCAATCACATTGGTAATCACAATCACCAATGGCATTTTTCACAGAAATAAAAGAAAATCCTAAAATATGTATAAAGCCACAAAAATCCTTGAATGGCCAAAGCAACCCTGAGAAAGGACACTTGCTGTTTTAGAACTACACTACAAAGCTCCATAGTAATCAAAATTGTATGGTACCGGCTTAGAAATAGACACATACACTAACGGGACAATCAAAAGCCCAGAAATAAAACCCCACATATATGGTCAACTAATATTTGACAAGAGAGTCAAGGACATTCAATGGAGAAAGAATGGCCTCAATAAATAGTGCTGGAAAAACTGAAAAACCACATGCAGAAAAACAAAGCTGGACCCCGAGTTTGCACCACTCACAAAATTTAACTTGAAATAAATTAAAGATTAAAACTTAAGACCTGAAATCATAAAACTTCTAGAAGAAAACAGAAAAATCTCATTGACATTGGTCTTGGCAATTTATTTGGGTATGACACCAGAAAACTCAAGAAAAGCAAAAGTCAACAAGTGAAACAGCAAAGTGAAAGACTTTTGCACAGCAAAAGCAATAAAAAAAGGTAATTTAATGAATAGAAAAAATATTTGCCAACCATATATTAGATAGTAAATATCCAAAAAAATATTAAAACCTCATTTACCTCAAGAAAATCTAATTTGAAAATGGGTAGAGGAAACAAATAGACATTTTTCTTTGGACAACATCCAAATGGCCAATAGATGAACAGGTGAACACAACTAATCATTAGGAAAATGCAAATCAAAAGCACAATGAGTTATCACCTCATAGCTTTTAGAATGGCTTTCATGGAAAAGAAAAGAGCCAACAAGTGTTGGTATGGATATGGAGAAAAGGGAACCCTTGCGAGCTGTTGATGGGAATGTAAATTGGTATAGCCATTATGGAAAACAGTATACAGGCTCTTTGAAAAATCAAAAATAGAACTACCATACAATCTAGCAATTCCACCTCTGAGTATATATCCTAAGGAAATGAAAAAAGGAAATAAAAAATATATGTGCATTTGTAAATTATATAAATGTCTAATCACTGTGCTGTATACCTGAAACTAATATAAAATCCTAAATGTTAACTTCAATTTAAAAATTTAAAAAAGTGATTAAAAAAAGGGTGAAGGGGAATAAGAGGTTCAAACGAAATAACAAGGTTCAAATCTAAAATAACAAACAAACACAGAAACAGAGAATAGATTGATGGCTGCCAGAGGCAGGGGCTGGGGTTATAAGATAATTAAGTTCTGGGGATGTAATGTGCAGTATGGTGACTATAGTTAACAATATTGAATGCATATTTGAAAGTTGCTATGACAATATTTTAAAAGTTCTCACAAGAAAATTATAACTATATGAAGAGATATATGTCAAGTAAACTTATTGTGGAATCATTTTACGATATATACATATATCAAATCATTATGTTGTACAACTATATATTACATATCAAAAAAACTGGAAAAACTAATAGTATGACAATCATTTAAAAATATTATGTAGCCATTAAAATAATTTCTATGAAGTTTTAATTACATAGCAAATATAAGTAAAAAATGTAGGCTACATAAAAATATGTTGATTGTATATATACATACATGAACATACTAATGAAAAAGATTCTAAAATATTAGTAATAGTTCTATCCAGCTGGTGACATATAACCATTTATATTTTTCTTTGCTATCTTTTAATTGTCTCATATTAAAAGAAAATAAACATATTTAAAATCAAATTTTCTTTTTAAGGAGAATTTAATGCCTCCTTTCCTTATGTAATTAGAATGGAATTTGCCTTTTGCTTTGTGTATAATTTGTGATACTTAAACCATGGTTACATTCTCACTTCTTAGGTATAAAATAATTTTAGGAGATATAAAAAGTAGAAGTCCATCCAGAGCAGCTGAGAGCACATTTTTGGCATAGTGTGATGACATTTGCTTTGAATGTGTTTGTGTCGTAATGTCAAGAAGAGGAACCTAAACACTAACCTGCCACTTTGATGATCTTGGCTTAAAACATAGGATTGTAAGGAGAAAATTTGTACCAAGAGAGGGAAAAATAAATAAAAAAATACCCTTCTTGCACTGTGGACTGAACTTAATTCATAATGTGGGAAGGGGTGCTTATGATGACCACTTCTCTATTATTGCTCTGTCACTCTCTAAACACTAAAAATGGCTGTGGTGGTAGTAAAGGATGATTAAAGACTGAAACACACTTGAATTTTACCTCATAGGGCTGTTTACAACCAATGTGTGAACCCATATGTTCACCATATTGTGTACTTTGGGTTTTATACTAAAGTTCCTAAATCTTATAGTCAGATCTGGACTGCAATTCAATATTCCAGAGCCATATTTTCTGTTTTTTTTTTTTTTAAATTTTTGTTCATTTGAATGCTAAGAATTATTTCAACTCAAGGGATAAAGTGATGCTGCCTCAGGAAAAATCAAATTGAATTTATTCTCAGATCAACTGAAGGTTCTATTCATCACCTCCTATAAAATAACTTAGAAGTTGGAGAATGAAGTAGGAAATTTTTTGTAGGGGCATAAATTCAGTCTTATTTTAAGGCATATGAACTATGGGGACAGGAGTTAGGATTATAATGGCTTGGAGACTTGTTTTCACTTCATTATTGATCCACTCCATGCAGTTTTTCATACGGCAGCGTTGTCTTTGAGAATCAATTCCATTTTACTTGATGGGTTGATTCCTAAGGGGATTTCATTTCTCACTTTGTAGTCTATTTTGGCTGATATGTATATGCATATATACATATGCACACACACATACACACACAAACATATGGGAAATATGGTCTTCTTTTACTCATCTATTTTTCTGTGGAAATTTTAAATTATGGTTGCCCATTAGCTAACTTTGACATAAACATTTATATGATATATTAATGAATTAGTATTGTTATTATCTACTCCAGTATTTCTCAATGTGTTTGTTTTGAAGATAAACCACCTCCCCGTTTAAATGTAATAAATCATTCTATTCCTTGAATAATTCTATTAACAATATTATTTAATGATTAATATAAGCATTACCTAGAATTTCAATATTTATGGAAAGTGGAGTAGCGGAGTGACTCTTTATTCAAAAGAGTATTTGGCTTTCAGGATTAATTTATCTTTAATTACAACAATACCGACTAACTTGATGGTTTTTCTATTCCTATTCTAAAAACATTGCAAAAGTTAAAAAAAGATACAAGATAATTAATTCCTAGACTGTGCTGAAATTGTTTGTTTTTTAATTGCCAATAAAATTTTAGGATTATTATGTTTGCTTTGTTATAAACCAATAATAGTACAAGCTTTAAAGGGTATAAGGAATGAAAGCCCCCTTTTTTGATATGGCTATCATTTAAACCACTTATAATTTTCAAGCTAACAAAAACATTATAGATATCTCTAATTATACCAGAAGGTGATATAATCTATACCTATGTTTATAGGAATACATATAGACACATATGGATATATATAGATCTGTGTGTGTGTGTACATATGTATACACAAACACACATATATATAAGTTTCTGGTATAGAACAAATAGATATAAATACACACACACACACACACACACATATATATAATACATATATTTGTAACCTTGTAGCCTTCTGGTATACATATACTTTTATAGCATTTGATGGTAATATAGAAAGACCTCCCCACATGGAGCCATAAAATAAAGATCTAAATCAAATCAAACTCATACTTTACAAAATGCATGCTTTTTGAGGAATTTCTGCATGAGTATTTTATAATTCCTAATGACTAATTTTTTATTAAGTATTCAGAAAAAGTTGCTGTCAATACAGAAATAGGTCAGTGCTAAAGATTTTCTGATAACTACACTCAGTATTCTTTTTTAGAATTTGATATTTTAAACATGCCCGGCAATATTTTCATTAGTATCAGGAGTAAGGAAGTTGTCATGAAATTACTGATCTTCAAGATTCTGCCATCTGTCTCCTACACGCCCACTCACCTTATTATTGATTTCCCAGATTTTACTCCTCTTGTTACTTTCTAGGGAGTGACTGATGACTATACCCTCATAGTCCCTTCTCTTGAAATAAGGGCAAGAATGTAAACTTGCCCTGCTATTTTTTTTACTGTGTAGAAAGGTATGCCTAGAAATAACTTCCATGAGTTAGTGTGATGGGGATGTTGGCAATGGCTTGAGAATATTTGAGTCTGAACTGAAAACAGGTTTAATGAAGAGATTTCTCTAGGACTGACTAAACTCTTTCTACAACCAATAGCGTACATTTCTCTGATTCTCACATGCATAGTAAAAGGTAACAGGAGAGAGCAGCCATTTCTATGTCAAAGGAAATAGTCTTAGTCACAGAACTATTTGTAGAAATCACTTAAATATTTATTGAGAATTTACCGATGTACCATGTATTGTTCTTGGCAATAGAAATAGTGATACATAAAATATGGTTCCTGTGTTAAAGGATGTACAAACTTATAGGGGAAACAGAATTTGCCACCCCAAAATATGCCTTTTGGGGATATTAATCATGTTGAGCTGGTTATTTTTAAGAAATAAAGGACTCGGGGGGGGGGAAACTTACCTATCTTTAACTACCTGAAAAAATTTAGATAGAAACCTGCTCCAGGAAGGAAACTGCCATTATAGGAAACTATAGTTTAATACGAACAAGTGTGTGATGAACAGGGACAAATCTAGCAAGGCCCATTTAATCAAAGTCCTCTCTCTGTTCCATTGTTAAAGATGGCCCAGAAAACATTCATTTACTGGACATTTGCATATGAATTTCCTTCTTGCCCTATAAATTTCCAAACCACAAGACCTCATCCCTCCTCCTTAGTTCAAGATGGCTTATAAGCCTTAACAGCCCAATTTGTCCTCTGGTCCCATATTCTTACAGAACCTCATATGTACATATGTGATAAATTTGGTCATTTTCTGTTAATCTACATTGTGTTAATTTGATTATTAGCCTAGCCAGAGAACTCAGGAGCGTTGATGAAAAATTATTTTTCCTTTCCAGGAAAAATGCAGGTAAACACATCATAATGCATGTTTGTTGCAACCTACAGGATATGGAATATATTTTAAATATGTTTCTTAGTTTCTGTAAACTGTTAATGATGTGAAACAGGAAGGTTTTTTTTTTTTTTCAGTTCAGATAACCATCAGAAAAGTATAAACCCTGACAATAAAAACAAAACATATCTTCCCTATTTTTCCTTCTAGCACATTTGACTACACTTAAAGCTTCAACAAGGGCAGAGGATGAACCTGCTTTGTTCATAGCTAGAGCCAAACACAGTGACTTGTACATAAGCAGATTGCTTAATAAAAATTTCTACAAATAGTTCATAGCATTATTGAGGAAAAAAGGTTTAGTGTCTAACTCTGTTTTGAAGGGAATTTACTGAACATGTGCTTTTCAGTAAATGCTTATCCTTTACTATTCACATTTGGTAAGGACTATATCTTGGTCAGGAGTGCTGTGACACAGTTGTATATGAAAATGGGTATTCATGTGAGAAGATCAGATAAAAGTCATTTATCCTTGAAAGGATATGTCAGCTAACTTGTATAAACTTTCTAACATAAGAATGGTGTTGGTAAAACATGTAAAACCTGTCTTAAATTCTAAGCACCAAGACAGGGCACAAAGGAAGAAAATATCTGCCATCTGCTAAGGCAGGGTGCCCAAGCACAGAGAATATGAGTGCATCTGTCCATGGGCAGATGGAAGAATAGAAATCTAGAATGGTAGGGCGCCTGATAGCTAAGACAGATTTCTAGCCACCGCACTTCCCAAATCTTGATTTTGTCCAACTGGGTGGACAATCTTCATGTGAGTGTCTTCACAGACCACTTTCCAACTTGGGTTCCATTCTCAGAGACTATTTTTTGCTTATCTGCCTGCACATGCAGAGATATTTTGGACCTGTCTCACTGTCACTATGGGCTGTGTTCCTTCACTATTGCAAAATGAGAGAAGTTGGTTGAGAAATTGTATGCCTTTCCCTTTCCTGTTTTCTATTTCCTTTAAGGTACAGAAATGAGTAGCAAAAAATCGACACATAATTCTTGAAATATAACTAGACTGGTAAAATTGGTTACTACTGAGGAAGAAAGTAATGGAAAATTAATTAGAGCTTAGAAATGCAAACCCAAGATATAGGTAGATGCCTTAACAGATGAGGGGGCCAAGCACACAATGCCCAACTTAGACAAAGAGCAGAAATGCAGCACTTTGGCCATTTCTAGACCTAAATAATATAGTGCATTATTAACTGAGGTAGTACTAGCTTCTATAATAGATAAAACCTCAAGTTCAGTAGATTATCACAAATTTTTTTCTTCCATGATGTCCAGATATTTCTGATTGGTGAGTGACTGCTCTCTGTGATGTAGAAACCCAGGCTCCCATCTTCTTGTGATGTTATCACCTTCAGCCCATTGTCACAGGAGAGCTCCACAGAATTATCTCCCTTTAGCAAATCAATAGAGACTCAGAACATGAACCACTTGCTTTTTTTTATGGAAGATTTTTATGTGTGGCTCCCTGCCTGCATTCCATTGGTCTGACTTTAATCACATGGTAATACCTCATTGCAAGGAAATATCTATTCCTGTGCTCAGGAGAGGGATAGGCTTGGTGAACAAACCAATTCATCTCTGTCCATTGAGGTACTTATAGTAGAACTTGGGCAATTTTAAAAGGTAACATGGAGGGTAAAAAAGTAACATCTCTGAACAGACTTTTCAAAGTCAAGAATTATATGGAGTCCACAGGAGATGATCAGCATAACTTTAACACAAGAAGAACAATCACATTGGGACTGGTGGCACATTAGGCAATAGGTTTTCACCATTCCTTAATGAGGATTAACAGTATTAGAATCATAGTCCCACTGCATGTATAGTTTTTAATAAAACATTTTCATATAATTATGCTAAGTAATATGTACTGTATAAGATTCCTATTCTATAGTGGTGAATATTACTCTCAACTAAATGTTATGCTATCCATACAAGGTTCAGAGTTAAACATCTTTTCAGTTGCTCAGGTATTTTCTTAGGTTGATATCTAGATTGGTGGGATCCATAAGACAATTCCATTTAAGATTATTGTACCCAAAAGGGAAAATTTAGGCAAGCAGCGCCTTTATAATTTGTGGATTTTTCAAGCTTCACAGAGACAGTACTGATTTAGTCTTCAAAGAAAGAAAAGAAAAGATTGTAGACAACAAAAATGCCAGAGCTTGGTAATGAAAAAGAAGTTGGGATTTATCATCTGAACAAAGACTGGATGAGTAGGTGATTAGGGATCAGTAACGGGGTTTGAAACCAGGTGGCAGATGAAAAAACATAAGAAATATGGAATTGTGAAGCTGTGTCCAGCAAGTTCATAGAAATTTCCAAAGGTGTATAACCCAAACTGCAGATTCTGACTGTTTCCAAATATATATCCAACATTAAATTTACATTGGTCTCCCTTTTCACTTGTTCCATTTATTACTGTGCCACCATTCATTTTCTTTATCTTAGTTTTATTTATGTTTAGCATTTTCCCATCATCCTACCTCTATCTGTTCAAGTTCCAGTCAGTATTCCATTAAGACTTTTCTCAGCTCTTCCCCTTCTTCTGCGTTTTATGTGCCACCATCAGACTTCGAACACCTCTTGCCCAAATTCCTACAGCTATCTCCTGGCTTAGTCTCCTTGATTCTGGTTCCTCAGTCTCCAGAACCTACTTAATACACGTGTGTGTGTGTGTGTGTGTGTGTGTGTTAAAAATTGAGTTCAACATTAAAAAAAAAAAAAAAACTCCCATGTCCACAGTTTACTTAATGGTGAAATATTGAAAGCTTTTCCTCTAAGATCAGGAAGAAGTCAAGGACTCACACTATCACCAGTCTTGATCAACATGGTACTGCAAGTCTTGGCAATTAGGCAAGAAAAAAAAAAAAAAGGCTTCAGAATTGGAAAGACGTAAAATGAGCTCTATTTGCAGGTAACATGGTTTTATATATAGAAAATCCTAAAGAGTTCACCAAAAAACTATTAGATCTTATCAACAAATTAAGTATAGTTGCAGGATACAAAACCAACATTCAAAATCAGTACTGTTTCTATGCACTAACGAATTATCTGGAAAATAAAACCATCCCATCTACAATAGTATTAACAGTAAAAACAGTAAAAAAACTTAACCCAGGAGGTTAAAGATCTCTATACTGAAAACTATTAGACATTGATGAAATAAACTGAAGAATACACAAATAGATGGAAAATATCCCGTGTTCATGAGTAAGAATTAATATTGTTAAAATATCCATATTAACCAAAGACATCTATAAATTAAATGTAATCCCTAAGAAGATTCTCATGGTATTTTTTGCAGAAGTAGAAAAAAAAAATCCTATAATTCATATGAAACCACAAAACACTCCAAGCAGCCAAAGTAATTCTGAGACAGGCAAACAAAGCTGGAGGCATCATACTTCCTGATTTCAAGCTATATTACAAATCTATAGTAATCAAAACAATATGGTGCTGGCATAAGAAATGAACACTAGACCAGAGTCGAAAGCCCCCAAATGAGTATATGGTCAACTAATATTTGACAAGGGAGCCAAGAATACTCAAAAGAAAAAAGACTGTTTCTTCAACAAATGGTGCTAGGAAAACTGGATATTCACATGCAAAATAATGAAATCAGGCACTTATACCAATAGGAAAAACTAACTCAAAATAAATTAAAAACTTAAATGTAAGACCTGAAATCATATAACTTCTAGGAGAAAACATAAGGAAAAAGTTTTAACATTTGTTTTTGTATATGTCACCAAAAGCAAAGCCAGCAAAATAAAAACAAACAAGTGTGACTACATCAAACTAAAAAGCTTCTGCACAGCGAAGGTAACAATCAACAAAATGAAAAGCCAACCTATGAGAGAAATACTTATAAACCACACATCTGATAAGGGGTTAATATCCAAAAAAACATAAGGAACTCATATAACTCAATAGAAAAAAATACAAATAACCCAATTTAAAAATGGGCAAAGGACCAGGATAGACAATTTTCCAAAGAAGATATTTAAATGCCCAATAGGTACATGAAAATGTGCTCAAAATCACTAATCATTAGAAAAATTAGATCAAAACTACATTAAAATACCCTCACTCCTGTTAAGATGGCTATTATCAAAAACAAAAAATAACAAATGCTAACAAGGATGTGGAGTAAAGGGAATCATTGTGTACTGCTGGTGGGAATGTAAATTGGTGCAACCACTATGAAAATAGTATGAAGGATCCACAAAAAAATTAAAAAAATAGAACGACCATATAATCCAGCAATTCTACTTCTGGTATGTGTGTGTACACACACACACACACGAACACACATACATACATATTCCCATACACAATGGAATACTATTTTTATTCAACCATAAAAAGGAAATCCTGCCGTTTTTGACAACATGGATAGATCATGGGGGCTTTATGCTAAGTAAAATAAATCAGAGAAAGACAAATATTGTTTGATCTTGCTTATATGTGAAGTTTAAAAAAATAAACTCATAGAAACAAATGAGATTTGCAGTTGCCAGAGGCATGGTAGGGGGATGGAAATGGCTGAAGGTGGTCAAAAGGTATTAACTTCCAGTCATAAGATAAATAAGTTTGGGGGATATAATGTACAATATGATGACTATAGCTACAATACTGTTTTGTATATTTGAAAGCTAAGAGAGTAGATCTTAGCAGTTCAACACAAGAATTTTTTTTAACTATGTGAAGTGATGCATATTACCTAAATTTATTGTAGTAATATTTTCACAATATATACATATATAAAATCATTATGTTGTATGCCTTGAAGTTATACAGTGCTATATGTCAATTATATCTCAATGATACTGGACAAAATATTAAAAAATCCTTCAAAAATTCTCCCAAATATAACATTATATAGGAACTTTTACTTGGAAGCACTGCAGATTATTTAGAAATTTTTATCCATCAAATTTATTTTTTCTTAAAGAGGAGTTCAGTAGGACCTATGGCTTATTAGAAATAAAGAATCTCAGGTACAACCCAGACCCACTGCCTCAAAATATGCATATTGACAATGCCCCCAAGTGGACTTTATGCATAGTAAGGTGAGGTAAGCACTGCTTATGTGATCTGATTTTCAGTTTGGCTCACATTGGAGTCAGTTGGTGTATTTTAGAAAATACTGACGCCTGGGCTCTATTTCACATATACAAATTTACTGTATCTCTTCACCTCTGGTTTTATTGAGACACAATTAACATAACATTGTGTAAGTTTAAGCTGTACAATATGATGCTTTGATACACACATATCAATTACCACAATAATGTTGGTTAACACTTTCATTGCTTCACTTTTTTGTGTGTGGATAGAATACTGAAGCTCTACTCTCTTAGCAACTTTCAAGTATATAATACGTCATTATTATCTACAGTCAACATGCTATATTAGATGCCCAGAACTTATTCATCTTACAACTTAAAATTTGTACCCTTTGACCAAAATTTCTCCATTTGCTTAACCCCTACCCCATAGAAACCATTATACTCCTCTCTATTGCTAGTTCAGTTTTAGATTCCACAGAGTTGAGAACATACAGCATGTCTCTTTCTGTCAAATTTATTTCACTTTGGCTGAGCATTTCTTAATTATACACCTTAAAACTACTTTTAATTTATATCATCATTCTCCACATTAAATAATATGCACATGTTCTACTCTCTAATTTATCAAATCCAAGTTGCTCTGTTTGACTTTGAGAGTCTTTAATACAACCTTACCCTTCCCATCCATCTTCATTTCCTCTATTTCTGAACCCATATCCTCTGTGTGTTTAAAAAACACCTCATACCTGTAGCATCTTAGAGTTTAGAGGAAGCTTCAGAAATCTCATTCTTCTCAAAACAAAGTGGGAACGATTAGAGACCCCAAAAGGCAATGTAATTTTGACAAGGTCACATGAAATAGCAAATGGCAGAGCTCATTTCGCTATACTATAACAGCTTCTGGTATTTGTCTTTCATAGTCATGTTTCTTATTTCTTATCTACCTTTCAAAATGCTCTTTTTGCAGATATCCATAAATTATTTTAGTCCACACTCATCTCTTTGATGAATTAGTTGAAGTAGGCAGATTTCATATTTTTAATTTTACTTTTAAAGCCAGAATGTTTTATAAGCCAGGATTATACCTTATTTATATTTTTGAAATCATTAAGATATCTTTTATAGTATTGAGCTATATTTCATGATCAATAATTTTGGTTAAGTTACATTGAATCAAACACCTACCATGTACATGGCTGCATGCTAAACTCAACAGCTGGTGAAGAAGTGGTCCCTGCCCTTGAGGAAGTTTTAGCCTATTGTGGGTTTGGGGAAATAAAAGATTTACAAAAACATAGCTCTAAATTAAAGAGAGTCAGAAAGGTTCTGAAACAGAAATATACTTCCAGTGCTACGGGTATTCAAAGGAGGAAGAGATCATAGCAGTAATTATATTTGAAATGGTCTTTGAAAGATGATTAACAAAATGAAGGTGGTAGATTTGAAATTTAAAATGTCTGCAAACATACATAAAATAGCATTAATATTAAAAGCATGATATAAGTTGCAAAAAGAGCTCAAGCCATTTGAAAACAGAAATGTCTAGTATTCATTCAACAAGCATTTGTAAAACCAAAAATATACCTCTACCTTCAGGGGACCCAAAATTATTAAGGGGAAATTCATTCAAAGAAATAAGTATAATACCTTGAAAAATGCTAGAACAGCAGTGTGTACAAAACATTATAGGAGCGCTGTAGTGAGAACCTCAATCTGTGTTCCAATCACTTCAAATGAATTCTATGGTGAAAACTAGAAGGAACTGGTAGTGCAGCCATGTTGGTTCATTTGCATTTCAACTCTCCAGATTGGTAAATTAATTTATTCTGAGCAAGTTTGAGTTCTCTAGGCAGACAGGTTGATGCATTGCATTTCATTATTTTGCTAGCATCACACATTCTCCTCAAAGTAGAATAGGAATTGAGTTCATAGCTTGGCCGAGCTGTTATCTCAGGCTTGTTAAGTTCTTGGATGGCCCATGAACGTTTATGTTGGTGTGAGAGAGGTTATGAAAATATCTGTAAGTGAATTAAATCAGTGGGGGTTTTCACTGAGTGAGGACTTTGGAAGCAGGCATTCACTAAAAGAGTCTCCTGTGAAAAATAGTTTGTAAGAGCTGACTAATTTTATTTGAAAGAGTAAGCAGTGGTATAATAAAAATACAATTATTGAACAATTTTGTCATTTTGTGTTAATTTAACTGAGGTAATGGAATTCAAATTAAGCTCTGTGCTGATTTTTTTCTGGCAGGTATGCAATATCTGTTTCATATAAATATATGGTAAACTCAGCAAGAGATGCTACTAAATTCTTATGGATTCTATTGTTAACTGGCTTCTGTTTTCTTATTAAATATATATACAATTTCAGGAATATTTTTCCCTTCCCTCTAAGCAGTTTATTAAACAGACTGGACTAGTGAAAACACCTTTCATTCCAAGTTAACCCCCAAGATTTCAAATGCAACTACGAGAGCTACTGGGAATAGAAAAATCCTGTGTTTTATAGTTAGCAACTGTGTTAGCAACCGCAATCCCAGGGTTCCTGCAGACTCACTTTCCTTGATGCTATTTTGCCAAGTGACAGCAATTCGTTCTCTTGTGTTGTCAGAGGTAAGCCTGGACTGGAATTCATATTAGAGTGGAAAATGTGCCTTGAAACAAGTGTCACTGTTCAATATGACCTTGACATGCTCCTCCTTCAGCCAGCTAACTGCACCAATGAGACTTTGAAATGACACAAGATATGAATAAGACTAAAACATCTGAAAGAAACTCCAGAAATACCACCAAAATATTAAATACCTTCTGTCGAAGCAGCTCCATGAGGTATTCCCTCCCCACACCTGCCTCCTAGTACTACGGAGGTGGTACAGCGAGATCATTATCAGGAAAGAAACTTAGGCTTTGGTTTTACACTGCTGGCTTGTTAAAAGAAAGGGTTTTAGCCTGTCTTTCAGTGTTTAATGAGCTGGTATGTCTACAGTCAGTGGAGAGAAAGGTACAAAATGTACCTGTAAAGTTATATTAGCAAGTTATTAGCCATTTGAAATGACTGTAAGGAGCACATTGAGGTAAGATCAATTGGATGATATAGTTAGTACAAGGCTTTTATATGAAAAGCAATTCTGAAACATAATTGCTAATAAAAGATCTATTAATACTGTAAAATACACTAACAGGTTCATTCTAGGGAGTAGTAGGCAGGTGATAATTAGGAAATTGAAAGTTCAAATTGTATTGGAAACCCTAGCCATGTTCCCTGCCTGCCCTGCGGTATGCCCCATGTTACATGTGCTTGGTGATAACTTACAAGGTGAAAATGTTTAAAGATTTAAATCAATTTTTTTTCCTTTTTCAAATGTACCACATACAGTATAATTTCAGAACCCCGTGGTCAGCAAAATATAGTGGGACAGATAGATAAGTAGGGTATATAGGATGTGTGTCAGTATGTGTATTTATGGGTGTGCAGGTGTGTCTACATGCAAAGGATAAGTACACTCATAGTGTGTGTGTGTGCATGCACGTGTGCCCAAGTTAAAGTGAGGGAGGGTCTTTGTAGCAGCATTTCTTTTTCTCTCATCTCACACAGCTTGTTTAGATTTTTTTGTATCTGGGTTCTTTGAAAACACAGCAGGAGACTTCTCAATTTGCCTCTTGGTTTGGCAGGCCTACCATAGTACCAGGATTCTAGGAAGATGATTTTAACCTCACAACTTCTCAACAGGTTCCACCTTTTTATGTCTCTCATCTTCTTCTACCCTATGGAGTTAACCTCTGACTTAAAAAAAGAAAAAAGAAACGAAGCAAAAAAAAATAAAGAGAAGCAAAAAAGCATGAGAAGATGATTATACTACCTTTAAACTCTTGAGGGTTTAATACAGATATTGAATTTAAAAAATCTGCTAATTGGCAACAAAAGATTCCCCTTTAAACATTTTCTCTCATGACTTCATTTCCTCTTTGAGGTCTCTGACCTGTCAATTTCTTCTCTAGTTTCTGCCCCTGGAATGTATTACATATTTCTACAAAGATCTGAAGATTAAAATCTCCTCAGTACTGTTTCATATACCTGCTGTTGGAGTTACCTTCACCCATATACAACATTATGATTAAACATTTATTCCTGAACAGGCTGACTAGTATTTTCTAGAGATTATCAGAAGCATCGGAAATATAAATAATGTATACTTATGTGTGATCCTTTATACAAGTATTTTCATTAATCTACATAACTATGGAATGTATATACAACTTCCCACTTTTTGGATGAGAAAACAGCCTCAGAAAGTTTGGATAACCTGATCAAGGTCACCAGCCATAAACAGCAAAATCATGGCTTGTTTCAATTTGAGTTTTATTTAAATTTTTGATTCAATTTATTAGCATTGTGACTTTGGACAAGTTACTTCTCATTCCTTTCTTTCCTCATATGTAAAAAAATGTTGGTGATAACAAATTGCTTGCCTGTACTCAACACATGTGCTGAACTGCCATTATTATTGATTTTGGATATGCTCTCCATGTCAGGGCTTCTGAAACTGTAATGAGCATTGGAATCATCTGAGATCCTTATGCACTGCAGGTCAAATCCGGTAAGTCTAGGCAGAATCTGAGATTGTGCCTCCGAAATCTAGTTTTCAGGTGGCCTACCAATTTGTTTCATGGCAGGGAGTTACACTTGAATTGTTCACAGAAAAATGGAGGCCAAAGTTTCATTTCTTCTTTGATAGAATGGTTCAGTCATGCTATTTCAGTAGGATACTTGCTGAGATATCAGTCTGATTGATTTCTATGCCTATTTCGTCTCCACCCTTCTCCCCTTCAAGTACGTGGCCTGGCACTTCAGCTTTCCTTGCCTCAATGCCTTTTCAGGGTAGGAAGCAGAACCATGTTGGTGATTTCCTGCATATTAGAATGAAATCATCTTCATTCTATTTATCTGAAAGTCTGATAATATAAATTACTTGACTGTACTGGACACTCATTAAAGAAATTAAGTGTCCTTCAGAAAGCGCGGTGTATAATTGTCATTAAAGAGGGAGGAAAGGGAAAGGAACAGAAGGAGATGGGGAAGAGGAGGAAAGGAAGGAAAAAAGGAAAAAGAGAAAGATGATGTCTCCATCTAGAAGGACATTGAGTTTGGTTAAGGCTCAAATGTGCTCCACTTTTTTTGGCAGGGCTGAAGCGGGTGGCAGACCTACAAAGGCCTATGGACCTGTTGAGGAAGGATCAGAGGTCTCTAAGCCTAAACTCTGTTCCTTTCTTGGTGTAGGAGCAATGTTTTTTTTTAATCACTGGAAAATATGGGAAAATACGTGAATTTTATTCTGATACTATTACAAGCAATAAGGGATAGAGCATATCATCTGGATGCCTAGCTAGGAGGAAAAAAAGGGCGGGAGTTTTTAAAGAACAGTGTTGGTAAGGGGATTCAGGTCACCTGTATTTGCTACTTTGCCTTACCCCAAAGGAAAACTTTAATAGGAGCTGGGTTTACGACTTGGAGCAAGACACCCACAGAAGTTAGGCTCCTATCCTCCCACAGAGACTAGGAGACAGGGGTCTACCTTTCTTCATATTACATTTCAAAGGATGGCTCCCAGGCCCCTGAGAAAGATATTCCTAGGTTGTAAAACTGGGAAGAGGCTTTTAAAAAGATTTATAATTTAAAGAGGGAGAGAAAGAATTTACAAGTTTTCCAATGTAAATGCTCTTAGAAAAGGGAAATCAGGAGCCTATAGTCTAGACAAAACCTGTCTAGGGTTTACTCAAGTCAAGCCAAAAGAACATTAGGATTTTCTTGATCAAAGGTTATTGTACTTGAGATCCCTTTATTTCCTGCCTGGAGTTATAATCTAAGACTATGACTTTTCTCCCTCAAGGTCCTGATGTAAGACTCCCTAAATGGCTCAACCATATGTCATAATTCTCTAGGTTCAGTTTGCTGACCAAACGCTTTAGTGACACTGACAGCTGTTTGAAGAATTCAAGAGGTATGCATTGAAGTTTCCATGGATATAAATCCATATGCTGAGGACATTTTCTTTAAGTCAAGGCAATACATGATGACATGCCAAGCTGCTGTGGCACATGTAGGCCAGCACAGGTTTTCAGATGTGTTAGCAGGCTTGCTGGAGGTGACAGAGTCTGATCTTGTCTAAAGATCTTCTCAGTACCCATCTTAATCTGTAAGCCTAAACTCTGTTCCTTTCTTGGTGTAGGAGCAATGTTTTTTTTTAATCACTGGAAAAGATGTAGTTTTTAAACAATAATTTATAGTTTTTAAACAATAATTTCATTACATAAGTAAAAGTTACTTCTCTAACTGAATCATACTGCTTGCTTTCAGAGTCCCTTTTCTTTCCATTACTTAACCTTTGTCCAGGTTTTGCATCATTTAATTAAAATATTAAAATAATGTTTTTGGCTGCCTTTTAAGGAGTCTCTTTGCCCTCCTCTAGGCTGTCTCTAATGTTAAAGACAGGTTTTCTCCAAATAGATGAACAACACAGAGCAAAAGATTGCTTTAGACATAGGGAGTAACATTAAAAAGAAAACTGAACATGCACTATGCTTAAATTTATTTAAGAGTGTCATTACCTGGAGATTCCAAATTAATAAATTATAGTTTCATGAACACCACATATGAAACTACTTAGTCCATTTATATACTGACTTAGATCATTCAAGTAGTTTTGATCAGCAGAATTTCATTCTAGTAGCATTTAATAACAATAATACCTTTGTATTTTAAGGAAAAGCTGATTTCTATTTTTTAAAAAAACAAATTTGGAGCAAATAAAGAAGGTCTTCCTAATATTAGGAAACATGTAGATTCAGATCAATGTTTGTTTCAACCGTGAGGATTTCCAGGAGTCAGGGGCTGTTATGGTATTAGAATTAACTTGCTAATCTACTCAACATTTTTTTAACTCTTACTTTGCTCTAGGTAGTGTTGGGTATCAGCTCTTAATATTATTATTCAATATGGAGAACTAAGGCAGTAAACATGATTGGTACTAACAAGCATAAACTTAATCACATGGAAGGAATCCTATGTATCAGAGGGTCCAGCCAGGAGGTCCAGAGATTAGTCTGAGCAAAGAAGAATAATAGAATGATTTGAAGAACTGTCTGTTATGTTGGAGTTGTTTAGTGTCTGAGATAATCTGCATTTCAAAACATTGTTTGGGGGCAAGTGTGAAATATCCCAATAAGGTCAGCAAGGTTTAAATGTACTCAAACTGAGCACGCTGATGGGTGGGGGGCGTGATTTCAGTTTAATACCAATAGAAAGAGCTTAGCAACAGCTTTGTTGGATGAGTATGCTGCACAAAGCATATGACTGGCCTAAATGTGCAATTCTTCAAAATTTGGTTTTGTATTCTTAATGACTTGCCTACTAGCTTTGTGGAGATCCCCTAATTGTTGCACCATGCGCTTAGAAAATTCTTAGGCAATCTTAGACAATATGGAAAGCAACTAGGTTTGGTATTGGCCCAACTGCTCCCAAGACTTTATACTTTTTCCTTTCAGATATAGTTTAGATCTTACTGAATAGCTGTCATAAGCTTCAATAGCATGTTGATTATGGATCAAACTCCTCACCTAATAAAAAGTTATTTCTATTTCAAAATTTTTTGCTACTAGAAAGCAAAAGGCTGAAAATCTGTATTGGGAATTTGGGTCAGGGGCTGAAGTGTAAATGGTGGTCTTGCTGTGTGTCCTTTTAAAATCAACTCGTACTTTTTATAGCTATAAAAACCGCAATTGGAAGTTAATGTAATTAATGTCTGTGACAAATTGTTTTGCAACCAAACTCCAGCAATCAAAGCCATATATTATATTAGAAAGGATGCCTTTTCTCCTCATTTTCCTTTTAGCTTGAAAATCGGGAACGAGAACTACTAAAAGGCATTGAGAGATAATGGCTCTGAGTTGGAGAATTTTAAATAGGCTTCCAATTTATCAAAGCTGACTTTTCTCATTCCTGATAGGCAGCTTTGTGACACAGAATGAAGAGGAAATGCTCTGTCATAAGCATTCACTAAAGAAACCTGTGCCCATGATTTTTTTTTCCTTAGGGAAATTCAAAACTTCTGAGTAATAAATTGCTCTGGGAGGACACAGCAGTAGCATATAACAGCACACTGGCTGTTTGTCCACCCCATGGAAGATCATTATTTTCTAGGGCTGCCATCATCTTCTGCGTGAGCAAGACACATAGATTGCTGCACTTTCTCTTTTAGGTTTGACAATAAGATGTGAATTCACAGACCTACTGTGTTTTACTTGTCTGAGTTCTCTAAGCAACTGACATTTTAATACTCTATTAAAGCAATTCTCCAGGGAAGTGTAATATAACAATAATATGACTATTCAATGTGAAGTCTGCCAATGATGTAAGAATTATTTCTTAGTCTGTGGCAACAAAACTATTCAATTACAAAGTAAACTTAAAAATTTTAAATTTCTATCAAACACAATCATTGCATTTAAAGTGTCATTTGAGACTTCTATCTTCACCTTTCGTTTATTCTCAATTTCTTGCTTTTTTACTTTCTATTTCTGCACTGAATACTCCTCTTACATTTTCTTCAGTTCTATCTCATTTTCTGTTTCTCACCAGATCTACCCTTCTCTTAATACTGTCCAGCTTGGTAAATGGCATGACCACATAACCAGCTGTTTAGACCTCAGGCTTTTTTCTTGGTCATGAACGCTGCTTATGTTCTCGCTTATCGAATCATATCCATTAGCCAATTCTGTCTGTACTTTTTCAAATTATATTTTGAATCTCGCCACTTTGACCACCTTATCTGTTTCCAAATCACCAATTTTTACTTAGATTATTGTTAATTGCCTTTTAACTACTATCTCTGTTTCTGTCACCATTTCCTATAATTAATTCTCAAAACAGAAGATTTTTTAAACACACAATTCAGATATTACTCTTGTGTTCAAACTCCAGTTGGTTTTCATAATATTTGAAATACAATTCAAAGGTTTTGCTGTGGCCTACAAAGTCCTATTTGATTACCTCTCTGTCCTCCTCTCCTACTTCTATCTTTGCTCATAGCCCTATAGTCCTTGCTGTTTCTCAAACAGGTCAAGCTCTTATCTCAGGACATTTAAACTCACCGTTCCCTCTTCCCAGAGGGTCTTTGCTCTTCTATACCCAGATGGCACATGACTCATTCCTTATTTCCTTCAGGTCTTTGGTCAAATGTCACCTTTTGACATTCCTATCTGCTCATCATACCTAAAATATCTATGCTGCACACCAGTCTTTGCATACCTCTTTACACCCGTTATAGTTTTTCTTCATGGCACACATCTCCACCTGTCATTGTGTATAATTTGTTTGCTTTCTCATCTGTCTTTTTCAGTTTAATGCAAACTCCATAAAAGGAAAATTTTCTTTTTAGTTTTCTTATACCCAAAATACAGAAACAGTGCCTGGTACATAGTAAATAGTCAAAGAAAAAGTATCGAACAAATGAATGAATGTTACTTTTTCTCCATGCTTTTACGTTTTATTTCTTCTAGTCGCTGAAATTGTATCTTTCCAATTTTTCCTCAAAAATAATTTTTAAAAGCAGGACATCTGCTTTTTGCAATACATTCTAAATGTCTAAAAATCAAAATGATTATACAGAACCTGGTAGAATAACTAATGCTCATAATACATGGACTTATGGTGTGAGCAAACTCATTGGGCAGCTACATGTTTGTATTTTCACTCAGATCATACTCTAGACTATATCTAAAATTCCGTTTCATTTTCTTCAGAGACAGTAATCCTAGTATTCTAGCCATCCTTGTTCCCTTCCTCATCGCCTCTCAAATATCTTATCTCACTGCCTTCTAATTATAAATTCCATTAGGACAAGCCTATTTTCTTCCCGCAGAGGGCTTGCTAATTTAAAGCTTTTTGATGGTGCTGTCTTGAATATTGGAACGTTCTCCTATTTTCAACCAGTTGAGTTCTATAATGGGCTATACAAGATCAGTCTTGCTCATTATTGTATATTGCATTCCCTGTGACAGCTTCAGTCCCTGGCACATAAGAAGTGCTCACTAAAGGAATTTGCATAATGGCATTTACTAATGTATTTCTCTGTTGTGGACTGTATGTCTTTTCCCTGCCTGCCTCCTTTCCATAGCAAATATTTAAGTATAATTCTTTCTGAAGCTACAGGGAACAAGCTGAAAGAAACTGCGCAAGAATATGGTTCACATTTTCCATGGCTAAGAAAACAGTCTGAGAAATGAATGCATTATTAACCCCCTACACTGCTCCAATAATTATGAGTTAGCATAGTTCCAAATGACATAATGGAATCTTGTATTAATATTAATAGACAATTTCAACTAGATTGAAAATGTTAAGAGAAGATTGAAACTTTTCTTATAACTTATCCATGGACACACTTTATTAATATATTTCCAAATAGCGTAAAAATAAATAGAAGAAAAATGTTCAGGCACCTATAAAACTCATTTTTCAATTTAAGATTTTAATAACTTAAAATAATTCAAATAATTTCAATTTCATTTTTAAAATTTCAAGTTAACTTTTCAATTGCTTAAAATAAAATCCACAAGATTTCTGAATTTAACTTTATATTCATAAATACCATGTTATTATCAGAGAGAACTTAAGTGTGAATTACACCATTTATCTAGTGGAAATTTTTCATATAGATAAATTTGTTTTGCAATGCTTCTATTAGAAATACTCAGGGCAAAGAGACAACTTTAAAAAAACTTTTGCTGCCAATTTTAGTGCATTTCTTGAGAATATCTTTGCAAAAGAAACTTTTACAGTATTTTGGAAAAAATATAGTAGCCATCTTTAAAATGTGTTGTACCTCTCTGCAAGGAATGATGAGTGATAGGTGATTAATTTGAGCTTTACTCTTCCTTTTCCTAAGACATAGGAGGTTTTGGGGAGAACTACTTTGTTCCAATAGTCTTGAATAAGAATAAAAACTAACCTGGTGCTCATTTTTTTTTTTATAACTTTTAAAAAATTAAGTTTGTTGAGGAAACACTGGCTAATACAATTATGTAATTTTCAGATGTACATTATAATTTGACATCCGTATATTCTATTGTTTATCACCTAAAGTCCAGTTTCCTTCAGCTGCCACATATTTGATCCCCTTTACCCACTTCACCCTCCCCTACCCCCTATATTTGATCCCTTTTACCCTGTCTACCTCCCCTCCTCTCCCACCCCCTAACTTCTGGTAACCACTAGTCTATAGTTCATGTCCATGAGTGTTTGTTTGTCCTGTTCATTTGTTGCTTTTAGGTTTATATCCCACATATAAGTGATATCATGTGATTTTCAACCTTTTCAGTCTGGCTTGTTTCACTTAGTTAATTATTTCAAAGTCCATCCATGTTGTTGCAAATGGCAGTATTTCATCTCTTCTTATGGCTGAGTAATATTTCATTGTATATATGTACCACAGCTTCTTTAGCCAATCATCTATCATAGGGCATTTTGATTGCTTCCATGTCCTGGCCACTGAATAATGCTGTTATGAATATCAGTATGCAAATATAGGTTTTCAAGTCTTTTGGGTAAATTTACCATATGATCCAGCAATCCCTCTACTGGGTATTTATCCAAAAACTTGGTGCTTATCTTTAGGAAACTCATTATGGCCACTATTTCTTGAAGATTCAGGGTGCTGATTCTTTCAGTTCTAACCTGAGAAAACTTACTTAGAGCTCTCATACTTCATTTTGGTAACTTTTTGATAAGAATTATTCCTTTCATTAAAAACATAAATGAAGAATTAGAAAAAATAGAATTTAGGTGGTTGCTCACTGCATTGTATATTATAGTGGGTATGAAGCCATTATTCCTTATTATATTTAAGGCAAGGGTCAGTTAATTTAGCATTTGTCTTTCTCCTGCCTTGAACATTCTCAGTTGCTACGATTAACTATTTTCTTACTCTAATCTGATAACGTTTTCTCCTCAGGACAAAAAGACATTTAAAAAAATTGTTTCTGGCATACTCTAGAATCGGCATAGTGTTGAAAACAGGTAATAGGAGTAGCAGTAATAATAAAGTAGCTAAATGAATCAATGAGAGAGAGATATGAGAAATGTGTTATTTTTAGTAGCTCATAAGATCACTGTCTATGTCTTTAGGACTAAGAAATTTTTTTTTCTTTTTTTACTTTGGCTAATAGAGTAAATGCACTAACAGAACTTTCTTGCCAGTTTTTAATTTGTTTAGGGTATCATTCAGGGCCTGACTTTGTACTTATAAGTCATAATGCTTAGGATTTTTTAGTAACTAATAAGTACCCAGGTACTTATTAGGGATAGCTCCATAATGCAAATCATCTAGGACCCTGGTTCCATGTTTTTTGGGTTTGCCAATGAAGGCATATAGAAGTCAGTCAGTGTAATGTTTCAATCCATTGTGGAGGGAGAATGATCTAAACTTGGATTGATTAAAAGGTATAAATGTTATGTCCAGGAATAAATTTACTCATTCTTTTCACTCACAGAAAAGTAGTAGTGGGCAATTAAATGTCACCACACTAGGCTAAACTCTGGTTACCACAGTAAACATGATATCTCTTCTTAAAGAGTTTGCTATCTTTTGAGGAAAAAAAAACTTGTAAATGAATGATGACCACTTAATTTGATGGCATGAGTTCTTGAGGGTAAGTCTTAAGGGAAAAGAATACTGGCTTTGGAGAGGGAACAACTAGGCTTGAAAACCAATTTTAACAATTGTTAATTTGTGGAATTGGGCAAATTATATAATCTCTCTGAACTCCTGTAGCCTAATTTTCAAAGATGACATGAGGATTAAGTGAGATTTTGTAAATCACCAGGTACACAGAAGATGGCTACAATTCCAGCCTTGCTGAGCCCTCCTTATCTGCCTTTGAGGAGAGGTGGAAAAGATATGGGGAGAAGACGGTTAAAAAAAAATAAGGGAAAAGGGTTTGGTTTGCCTCTGATACACACACTATACTAATTTCACCTACCCTTTTTTTTGGTGGTTAAATGAAATAAATGAATAATCATTGAAAGTTAAAAATTCCATGGATCTGGGGATAAGTTCTCAGAGGTTCAAGATTTACTGTTGAGGACTGTCATAATTACAATGCTTTCATTTACACTGGTAGTTAGATGCGTGCCACAGATGAAGGGTAAATACACTGTGATGTAGTGTATGAAATAAAGTGTTGCTGTACATCAGAGACCATCAGTGGGAAACTGACTGGGATAAATGAAGTTTCAAGCTGTACTGAAATTGCACCATATATAAATATCGTGGTGAGAGGTATTATAGTAAATCTAATTTGAATAGATCAATTTTTAATATTTCATTAGCAATAACTATGATAGTAAATATGAAATGAGTAATGCTCATTTTCCAAATTCCATCAACTATTAGATTATAATTCAGATTAATGCTAAGTAAGAAAGTTTTCAGGATTATTAACTATAGAATTGGTATGGAGGATATAAATGGCCATGATTTGTAAGGGAAGATTGAGCTGAGACAGCAAACAAAAGTAGGAATTAATATAGTCTTACCAAATTTTTGTAAAAATCTAATTTCTGAATATTAAGTTAAAAGCTGATAAATGTATTACATATAGAACTAGACTTGAGGCTCCATATTTTAACTATTAAAACCTCGACTATGGCAATTTAGTTCCAGTGACACAATGTCATCAATCATAGTAAATAAAATTATAACTTTATTGGTTTTGTATGTTTTTTTAGAATTACACATTTCCATTTATTTTGGTTTTATAGTAGTTAAGATCTAGAAATAAGATTAATTTATATCTGGTTTTATGTGTGCATAAATTTTAAGTCACTTTACTGAAAATTAAATTTTAATACCAAGAGTCTTTAGGACATATTTTAAAAAGTGGTTTGTACATTACTTTGTTTTAGAAACACTAGCAAAATCAATGATAATAATCAATTGCTAGAAGAATTCAAGGATCTCCTTACTTTATACAAATAGAAAGAGGAAGATGTTTTCAGCAAAGCAAATTTTCTAAGGCTATCTTAATTTATGTAAAGATCTCCAAAAGAAACAGCAAATATCACTTAGGCAACAGAACTCCCTCAAAGTAATCACCCATAAAAGAAGAGAGATTAAAAACCCTGGTTGAATTTGCAAAAGTAACCGAATCAGAGATACAAGGATTAACTCCTTAGCATAAGAATCCAGTACTTTTAAAAGCAAACCCTAACAGCTTGGTTTAATCACATGCCACTTTGACAGCAGCGAAAATAATCTTATGCCCCAGGTGCCTTACCAAGCTTCATCCATGAGGAGTTAGAGGATCAATGGAAAGAAGTGTTTGAAGGAGAAATTATCTCATCTTTGTAATTCCTGAGCATCTTCACTTCTATTAATACATTTTTTTGGAGAATATGGACTATGAGAATTTAAACACTGTCATTCAAAAAGAGCATTATCTTTGCCTCAGATATATGATGCCTTAGATTTTTCTAAATCAAACTAGACATTTTGGCTGAGATTCATCTTATAACCACTAGCAGGTTACCAGGAGATACTGACAGCACATTAAAAATTGTCTTTATATAGTACAAGAAAGACAATTGTTTTAAAGTCATGTCCTTTAAATCACCTATGATGTTACAGGGATTAATGAGTCATGTTACAGCTGCATTCGTTTACAAATGAATGTTATACTTGGCAACTTAAAGCAGCAGCATATTTTTGCACATGAGATTATAAGTGATTAATAGAATACAAAAATTACAGATTACACTCATAAGGTAGAAAACCCAATTACATTTCTCAGGCTCTTAAGAATTGGCAAACTGTAAATTTACATTATTAAGGTATTATGCAATTAATCAAACCACCACCATTTTTGATGTAATCAATCCTTTGATCTATTTCTTTCAACTAACCAATAGAAAGTACAATATATTCTACACAACTATAGCTATTTTAATCTTTTTTACAAAAATCATTAATGTTTAATTAAATTCCTTTCATATTTTATTGTTTTGGAAATGTTGAATAATGTTTTGAAGTTTTAATTTTTTAAATCTCTATTGGAAGATGGCAAAGATTTCACAATATGAAAAGAGGCCCTTAGCTAGACATATCTGTCTTCGTTACCTGGCCTTTCTTTACTTCTGCAGATTCAAGAAACAATTATTTGTCTCCCTTTGCCAGGAGTGCATAAGAAGGAAAAGATTCCTACTCCTATGGATTTGCATTCCAGTGTGAGGAGATGGAAAAAGTAAATGAAGAAAATGTCAGCTATTGGGTGATGTCAAAAAAAATAACAGTGGTTCTTGTGTGAAAGTAATGGGGGAGGTAGGCTTGCTTTAGACTAGATGGTCAGGTGACATTTGAGATGTGTACGTAAGAGAAGCCTATCATGAAACAATCTCCACCTAGGCCAGGGCCCTTTCTTCGCTTTGCGGAGAGCAGGTCTGCTGGCAAGTCCTCTGCAAGTCCATAGATTCCCAAACAGAAAGGAGAG
Organism: Eonycteris spelaea; assembly: GCA_003508835.1. Taxonomy (NCBI): domain Eukaryota; kingdom Metazoa; phylum Chordata; class Mammalia; order Chiroptera; family Pteropodidae; genus Eonycteris; species Eonycteris spelaea. Next base: position 5,584,131 of record PUFA01000070.1, read on the forward strand.
GCTGAACCACCCTTGCCTAGTTCCTCTTCCAATGTATTTATTGATCCTGCAATTAAAGATACTTCTGTGGGGCAGATTTTAAAAATGGAGAAAAAGCCTAAGAGATTTTTGCTAAAACCCTTCATGAAACCAAAGAAGTAGGCCAGACATATTTTTCTTCCCATTCCTTAAACAAAAGTGGAAATTTTATTCTAAGGGCAATGGGAAGCAAGCGCCTGCAAAAATTTGTCTAAGATTTACATACGACTTGCAATTTTAAAGGGTCATTCTGACTATAGACTGAAGATTAGATTGTAGGAGGGCAAGAGTGGTAGCATGGAGACTAGTACAAGGCTGTTCGAATGAACCAAGTGAAAAACTGGTGACCAGGTCAGGGTGGCAACGATGAAGGTAGTGACAGGTAGTTGAATTCTACACTCGCCATTTTACTACTAGTGTTATGACCTTGTTCAAGCCATAGCGGCTCAACTCTAAACCTCTGAAATGGAAACCTCAGAATGTAGTTTTTCAGTGTTAAGGAGGGAAAAGATGGAAAGAAATGGACAGGTTTTGTTTTGGAAGTTGAATTGAAAGCACTATTGCATGTGTTGTGGGCTGAGAGAAAAAAAGAGTGAACAGCTTCACACGTGCCCTATGAACCAGCCATCCACTAAGGTACACGACATCTCAGATTATGCGGTGGCTTCTCAGGTTTTCATGGCTTATGCATGCTGGCCCTACTACCCGGATCAACTCTTCTCTAACTTTCTGCCTGGTTAATACCTACTGATCCTTCAAGTTGTAATTAAAATGTCACTTGCTTTCTAAAACCTCCCGATCTAAATTAGATTCTTCTCTTTGACCTTCTAGAGACTCTGTGCATGTACTCCTCTGAAAGCAATTACCATACAGGATTACAACTGTTGATTTACATTCCAGTCTCCCCTAACAACCAGTGGGAGTGTGTGATAGTGAGCAAGAAATGTGCCTCTCCTCTCTGTACCTCTATTTTCTTACATTTTATCTCTACTATGGTATTAACCTAAGATTTGGTATAAGAAATAAACAAATTCAATGGAACCTCTTTCTAATCCAAAAGGCTCAGGATTTTCTTGTTATGCTGTCTGTTACTACTGCTTAGGTATATTCATAAATATAAATTACATAATTTGTATCAAAGCAAAAACTGCACTGGATAGTTAAACAGGCAAGGAAGACTTTATTCAAGATGACTGCAATAGAGAAGAAACCAGAGCAGACTGAGCTCAACTCAGGTGAAACAGAGGGCTGAAGAGCTTTTAAAAGCTGAGATGGAAGCAATCTTAGGGCACTAGTATTTGGCCTTATCCAAGAGAAAAACGTTCTCCTATCTTCATGAAGGACGTGGTTTTACAAATTGGAACAAGGAACCAGCAGAAGTTAGGCTCCTACCCTCCAACAGATACTGGGAGATGGGGACTCTATCTTCCTTAATGATTTCATTTCATCTCTGGGTTATGGCACTGAAGCTTTCAAGAAGCTTTACATCTCAAAGGGACAGAGGAAAAATTCACAAGTTTTCTCATATAAATTCTATAAGAAAAGAGCAGTCAGGGCCTACAATCAAGAATAAGTCCTTTTAAAATGAATAGGCTTTTCTCTAAAGAAGACATAAAGATGGCTGATACATGAAAAGATGTTCAATGTCACTAATCATCGGGGAAATGTGAATTAAAACCACAAGGAGATATCACCTCACACCTATCAGAATGGCCATCAAAAAATCAAAAAAACAGGTGTTGGTCAGGATGTGGAGAAAAGGGAACCCTCCTGCACAACTGTTGGGATTGCAAATTAGTACAGCCAGTATGGAAAATAGTATAGATTTTCGTCAAAAAATTAAAAATAGAACTACCTTATGACCCAGCAACTGCACTTCTAGGTATTTACCCGAAGAAAACCAAACACTAATTTGAAAAAAAATATACACACCCCTATGTTCGCTATTTATAATAACCAAGATATGGAAGCAACCTTCACAGCCCACCAATAGATGACTGGATAAAGAGGTGGTACATACATACAATGGAATATCATCTAGCCATACTTAGAGGGTATTATACTTGGTGAAAAAGTCAGACAGAGAAAGACAAATCCTATATTTCATTTATATGTGGAATCTAAGAACAAAATTAAACAAACAAAATGAAAACAGATTCATAGATACAGAGAACTGGTGATTGCCAGTTGGGAGGGGGTTAGATGGCTGGGTCAAAAAGTTAAAGAGATTAAGAAGTTCAAACTGGTAGTTACGAAATAGTCACAGGATGTGAAGTACAACAGAATACAGTCAATAATATTGCAATAACTGTGTATAGTGCTAGGTGGGTACTAGACTAATGGGGGTATCACTTCACAAATTATACAAATGTTTAAGCACTATGTTGTATACCTGAAACTAATATAAAATATAAAACATTAATTCCAATTGAAAAATTAAAATGATAAGCATTTCTGAAAAAAAAGTCCTTTTAAGTTTTAGTCAAGCAGCTTTCGTACAGGGAAAACTTAGGCTATCTTATTCATCCGCTAGTTTAAGATTATATTCACTTTATTATGCTCAGAGCACAAAGATTGTCAGATTATCACTTTATGATAGTTGTTTGTATACATGCTTTATATACATTTATCAGATATCAGCAGATACAATAGCCATTCACTCTTTCAGTAAGTGTTACAGATTCCTGAGTGATGCAGATATGATGGCTTTATTGTCTCTGAACTGAGCAGATAGACTGATTCACAATTCTCAGAATTATGTACTTGGTAGATTTGTTCACAATGTTTCTAAAACCAAGGTGGAACAAAACTGAGACAGAAGGTAGCCTTAAGAGAGCCTTATGACTACTATGAGTTGTGGCAAATTCACTGTAAATTTCATGCATTTTGAAAAAAACCCACTAGATTCAAAGATTCTATTCTGTTCACAAGGCCTTTGGTGGACATTTTGTTTAGACAAGGTTTCAAGCTCAGTCTTACTAAATTTTTAAAAAGTAAAATCTCCCTCACAACTCGGAGCACTCCTTCCTGTGATTTTATTATTATTATTATTAATAGACTCATTACGATGGTGTGCTTCTCCGTTTTTTTTTTGTTGTTGTTGTTAGTGTTTGTATAAGGGAGGCTTTAGGAAATAGTGTTTTTTTATAATGTAAAAATGTGACATAGACCGAAAGAATATATATTGAATTCCCTTACCTCTCATTGTCATATTTATCTGTTGGAGACTCAGCACTTTACAGGCTCATTCTAAAAACATTTCATCTCATTACCAAAGCACTGCTGTATCATCATTTTGATATTGGAGGGCCAGATTGTGTGACCGATGGGTGGTCAAGGACTGCTGTACCCAGGATGTCAAGCATGGTTTCTCATCTCATTTCACAAGAGTGTTTGAATGAGGAATTGAAATTGGATCCTTGGTCCTCCAGTCCATTTGATAAACTCTTATCTACCCAGAAGGTCAAAAAAGAAAAGCCAGGGAAGCCCCAGACACCAAAGAATCAAAGACTAGAGACAAGGGGAATATAAAAAACCATGTTTACTCTTTTGTCTGTACTCATATGCCTTTCTGGCATCTCTTTCCCTCATAAAAAGAAGAAAATTGGTATTTTTAATTATAACGTTTTCGAAGGTAGAAATCTAAATACTTGCCTGAAGGCATTCACTGTAGCCTAGTCCTCAGACCAGTTGCATTGATATCACCTGGGAGTTTGTTTGAACTAGAGTCCCTGGCCTCACCCTAAACCTACTAAATCCGAGACCAAGTTTTTTTTTTTTACACACATTGTAATTCAAGAAGCACTGCACTATAGAACAGACCTTTTTCTTATTAGTAAAGTACAACAAACAGATCATTAAAAACAGCAACAAAATAACAACAATGGTGCTTCAGAAATTCACTTAGCTTTGAGTAACAGAAAAGCTGGCAAACAGATGTTTAAATAAATATGAGGTTATATAAAATGAACAACGGCCACCCAAATGAGAACAAACAAGCTATTAATTCAGAAGTTTCTACAACAAGGGAGTCAGACACTGATTTGCATTTGGCAGAAATTCAAGGACAATTAGAGGAGGAAAGCTCTATAGTATAAAAATGACAAGGTTTCATGTGTGCTCTGATTGGAGGTTGTTGGTGTGGGGATGATGGAGGTGGGGAACTAGAAGTAGGGCGTGTGACTGGTTTGGTAGAAGATATTAGCTTTATCTAATTCTTTCTCTAATTCTTCCAGCTCTTCCGAGTTGGAAGGAGAAGAGGGAGAAAAATAATCGTCTTCCCTGACAAACTCCTTACCATTCTGGGCCCATTGCTGTAGACTGTGGTTTGGTTGCCTGGGATATGGATGGAGATCAAGTTTTACTGTCACATACAGTTTAACTTTGTATATTCCTTACACCATTACAGCTAATGTTTTTCACATCACAAGAAGTCTAGTGTGTATATCCCACACAAGGGAAGTCAGCAAAGAACTTGACTCTTTCCTTTCTCTTGCTCTACCATTCTTAAGCATATAGCTTTGGATCTCATGAAGGTACAGATGCTGCTGCACCCCTAGGTGTCACACCTGAATTCTGGGCAGGGGAATTCATCAAAGGGTTAAATAATGCACCACCCAAGTCTTCATCCTTGTAAGAATCTGTCCTTTCATTTGGGAGGGTGAAGTCCTCCCAGGAATTTCTGCGCTCTCGTCATTGGCCATAATTTGGTCTCCTGGTCATTTGACTGCTAGGAAGTTTAGAATCCTAGTGTCCTACACACAATTCAGTATTTGGGGCAAGGCAAGGGGGAAAAATAGTAATTTTGTATTTGAGCCAACCTATGGTATCTTCCACACACACATATAAAAACCCTTTTAATGAAACATACTTTTAACCAAATGCAAAAGTGCTCCAAATCCCTGCAATTATAAAATAAGCTCCAGCTTTCACAAGTTATATTTGTGTCACTCACAGAGTTAATAAATAGCTTTCTGGACACATGACCATTTCATGGATGTGACTATTTCATGAGTCATAATGTATATCCAATGTATTCACATAACTTGCATTTAAACACATCCATATCCTTAAATCTGTATTCCCACAACAATCTCATCAGGTATGTATTGTAATTACTGTTTTACAGGTGAGGAAGCTGAAGAGAGTCAAACAAGTTGTCCAAGGTCATAAAGCTAAAAAGTTATGAGTAAGATTTTAACATGATCTGATTCCAGAGTCTGTGTTCTTAATCACTGTCATGCTGCCTTTCGTTAAATACAACTGCATAAATGAGTAATTTGGTTTAATGGAAATAGGTGCTGCCATGGAAAATTGTAGAGCCACGAGAGGATACACTAAGGGGACATACTTTAAGTCATGGTAGGGGGGAAGAGCTTCTCTCAAAAAGCCATGCTTAGCTGACAGCTGAAGGATCAGTTGTAAAAGGCAGATGAAGAATTAAAATTCCAGGTAGAGAGAAAAGTACAAGTACAAGGCATGAGAACAGAAGTACTGGAAATGAAGAGATATGTGTAGTGGCCAGTCCCAGGGCTGCCAAATAGGCTGCATGGACTGAATTGCACAGGTCCAGGAAGTACCATTTTCCTAGAGTATGATGGGAGACACTCATGGTCCCGGCACAATGATAAGAGCAGATGTGAGGCTCACATATGACAGATTTTAGATATAAACCTCATTACCAGGGAAATCAATTAGAGAGGAGGAATTCAAGAACTGAGATCTGAGGCTCTTTAACACTTTGAGTTTGAAAACAGGAAAGAAAACTGATAAAGACTGAAAAGGAACAGACAGTAAGCTGAAAACCAAGCTAGTCTAATGAGATAGAGATAGGTTCTCTCCTCCAAATCTGTTTTGCCTTCTTTCTCATAGTAACAGAACCCTCAATTTTCACCAAATCCATGTTGCCTAGAATAAATGCTGTACTTCTCAGCATCCCAGAAGGAATGTGTAGTAGGCTTAGTGTCTCCTCCAAAATTCATGTCTAATTGAAATGTCAGAATGTGACCTTATTTGGAAAGAGGGTCTTTGCATATGGAATTAAGCATCTTGAGATGAAGTCATCCTAGGTTTGGGTGGGCAGGTGTGGCCGAAATCCAATGACTGGTGTCCTTTTAAGGAGAGAATTTGGAGAAAGACTGCACAGAGAAGAGGGATGGGTAAAGACATAGATTGGAGTCATTCTCTCAAAAACCAAGGAATGCCTAGAGGCATCACAATGTAGAAGTGAGGAAGGATTCTTCCCTAGCACCTTTGGTGGGAGCACGGTCCTACTGACACTGATTTCTGAGTTCTAGCCTCCAGAATTGTGAGAAAATTAAGTTATTAATTTCTTCTATTAGGTTCTCTCATTAGGTGACCTCTTCCAGTCACATGTATGTAATTTATTTTTGGATAGGTAGCATAACCGAAAGCATCACATTAAGTACAAAAAGATATACACTAAAAGATCCTCTCCAGTCATCATTATTCCCAGCCACATAGTTCTCATTCCAGGAGAAAACTGCTGTCAGTTACTTCTGCAGATACTCTGTGCATATACAAGCAAATACATGCCTATACATGTGTGATGTGTGTGTGTGTGTGTGCACACTTGTATGTATACATCTATTTTTTTAGTAAGTCTCAGTTCTGGCCTATAACCACTGCTCTGCATGTCGCTTTTTCACTTAAAAATATGTCTATAAAATTATTTCACAGTATTATACCTCATTATTTCCCCTTATTGCGTAGTATTCCATTTTATAAACCTGCCAAAATTCACATTTAATCAATTCCAACTAATGAACATTTAGTTTTGACTCTGTTTAACAATGTCCATAGGCTAAATTCTTAAAGAGAACTATTGGTTCAGAGAGCATGTGGATTAATTTTGATAATCATTACCAAATGGCCTTCAATAAAGGTTGTACCAATTTTGATTTCCAGAAGCAACACATAGGAACACCTCTCACCATAAAATTTCAATTCAATGTACTTATTATATTATATATTGATAAAATGCATAGATAAGTCTTTGATCTTTGGCAGTTGGATAGGCGAGATGAATATTGAGCATATTATAAGTTATTTGCATTTCTCTATAGTGACAGCTGTTTTTCTTATTTTTCTATTGGAGTTTTAGAATCTGATTTATAAATTTTCCCTTTAGGGAAATTAGCTATTATCTATGAGTAGTAAATGTTTTTTCCATTTTTTTCTTTTGACTTTATGACTATGATTCATACATTTAAAATTGTAGTTCACTTATACTAATCTCTTATGACTTCTGAATTTTGAATCATTAGAAATGTCATATACCTATTATACTACTCCTTATTCTGAAAATTGATTATTAAAGGAGAAGAATTAAACATTTTTCTTGATGTCAGAAATCTAGACAAGGTAACAAATAGACCCAGTTGATGGAAGAAAGGAAAGGAAGGAGGGTTTACAATGACCACCTATAAACTGTTCTTCCCAAAATATTTAACCTGCTTCTAATTAAGAATTTAGATCTAACATTTTACAGAAAATATAAGGGAAAACATAAATTAAATCATGAATAAATCACATAAGTCCAGAAGCAATCTAAGACAGTCTAAGACAACTTGATCCAATTTAAAACAATGTATCATTACAAAAGTATGTGCTCTTCCAGATAAAAGATTTAAGAGACATAAAAACCAAATACAATCTGTCATATTTGATTCTGTTCCAAAATAAAGAAAAGCTTTAAGTATTTATAGCTTGCTGATAAAAATCATAAACAAATTCAAAGTTCTATTATGCTCGAATTGTTCCCTATATATTAGTTGTATTAAATTCATGTTTTCAGAATATTATAGAACTGCTTGTATTTTCAACTTTCTTAATTGTGATAATGATATTGTGGTTATATAGAAGAGTATCATTTTTTGGAGATGCATGATTGCATACTTAGTGGTGAAATCAGATCTTCTCTAACTTATTTTGGAATGATCGGGCAAATCACAAAATAAGTAATAAAACATTTAGTATTGTTGAATCTAAGCAGTGGGCATATCGATAGTTATGGCACTTTAAATTCCCCCCCCCATATGAATTTTCTATTGCTTCTGTAATTTATTATCTTAGTTTATGGGTCAGAAGACCAGGTACTAGTTCAAACTAGGACCTCTACTTATAAGTAATCACAAAAACCAAATTCAATTAGTCAGCAAGGCTGAGTTTTCTTCTAGGTTTGAGGGATAAATTTGTTTCCAAGGGTATTAAGGTTGTTGGCCAAGTTCATTCCTTGCTATTGTAGAACTGACCTCCTGATTTCCTTGCTGGCTGTCAGCTGGGTTCCATCTTTTCCCCCAGATGCTGCCACGTTCCTTCTCATGCTTTCCACATGCCCTCCCTTCAGCAAAGGTGGGTCAAATCCCTCACACTTTCAATCTCTCCCTTCTGCCACAATCACTAACTCCAGAGAAAGTCCTCTAGTTTTAGATTGGTTCCCCTGGATAATCCAGGGTGATCTTATTTTAAAACCCATTACCTCAATTATATCTGCAAGATCCCTTTTGCCCTGTAAAGTAATATAATCACAGGATCCAGGGATTAGGGTATAGACATCTTTGGGGGACCATTCTGCCTACCACTCTATATATTTGAAAATATTTATAATGAAATGTTCAAAACGAATGCTTCACAGTAAAATAACCTCAACAATAACATTCTATGTTGTCACTTTCAGAACTTTTATGGATTTTTCAATATGCAAGTCTTTGATCCATTTATTATTCATTCCCCTCCCCATTGCATGGGCTGCACTGAAAGGGTGACACATGCTATCAGCAGTGTCAGCATCACCCACTTCCCTGAGGGGTAGGCTGCCACATGGCTCTGGCTGCTCCTCACTAACACTTCATTATCTTGCAGATTCTTATGCTTGAGTTTCAGCTTCAGTTAAAGCAGAAAAAGCAGTCCATCTTATAAAGCAATCCCTTCTTCTACTCATGCTTAGTTCATTTAAAAGGTTCAACTTTTAAATTTCTTTCCTGGATTGTCTTAAAAGATTTTTAAAAATCCAAATCTGACTGCTTTTTTTGTAAACTGAATTCTTGGGATATACTGTAAAGGTAACTGGTCTGGAGGCATCCTTGGATCCTGGCTTGCTATGTATTTCCTTAATAGAGCTTATTGGAAATTTACAACACAGGTGGGGCAATTCTGGGTGATAAGGAAAGTCTGTGAATTACCCATAATGCTAACAGAACAACCATGGAGACCCCTGAAGCGCTGCATGAGTGGTATAGAAGAGAAATAAAGTATGAAAAGTGGATAGAGATATCAATAGAAAATGAAGATTTATGGAAGACTAAGGTCCCTGTGGATTAGTATCAGAAGTTAAGTACTTTTATAAACACGGTAGTGAGCACTGGCATATTTCTGGTAAATGAGGGTATTCAATTGGAAAATATTCAGTGGGGGAAAGGACGTTGTCCCAAGATAATGCCCATGAGGTTGGTGGCATATTTAGCTAGATGAGGGCAAAGGTCAATTGTCAAGATTCCTCAGTCTCACTGAGCTCGAGAGTTATGACATCTACTATTAACTAGTACATGTTCAAACAGCCACTTTTTGTGACTCTAATCTTTGGTTTTGAAATATGAAAACTCAAACCTCATACGTGTCCCCCTACCCCATATTATCCCAGCCTGAGCTTACAATTTAGGGGCTTTCCATATAGCCTTGGGGTTTCCAACCAATGAGACTGAGCCTCTTGCAAGATAAAACCCTTTGAAGACATGCTTCCCTTCAGTTACAGTTTTGCTTGTGGTTGGCCTTAAAGAGATAAGGAAATTTGGGTAACTGCATTTTAAAATGTATTGTTAAATACAGGATTTGAGAAATAGATAGTTTTTATCAGACTCAGATTTTATTACAGAAGTAAAAATATCAAAATGTTTGGAGATGATAGATGCAAGCATTTTTGATTGAAAACGGAATAGTGAATGTGAGTCAAATTTAGAACAGAATAAAAATTACTGGTGCACATGTGCTTCAAAAGACATAATAGCATTGGCATAGTCAGGAAAAAATACTACATTGTACAACAGCTGTGGCTTTTTATTAGGCCACTTCATGATATTGGGGTTTTTTTTTTGGCTTGCCAGGCCTTTGGTTTGTTTGTAATAGAAAAGTATTAAATTCTTTATAGGCTACTCATCCCAATAAAAGTACACAGTCTCCCCCTTTTTCCTCAGTTTTTTTTGTTTCCTTCTTATTCCCTTACAACCTCCTGTATTCTTTTATTTTTATCCACACATCTCTTTATTCTTTTAGTTTTTGATGAAATTGAAAAACATTTTACATGTGCTTTAAAACCATAAAGAAACACTCTCATACCTGAATTTAAACAATTGTCAAATGCAACAGGAAACATTTTCTCTTTTGAGGAACAGGTCATACCTACTCAAATGCATTTGATTTTGTTTGAGTATTTTTGAATGTTTGATAGAAATTCAAAGTACAATGCTCTGACCACTCATATACTAATTATAGCAACCACAGAAAACTAACACAAACAAGAACTTAAAATGACAAAAACTGATTACCTTATAGTTCTGTAGAAGTCCAACACAGCTCTCCTTGGGTGAAAATCAGAGTGTCAACAGGGATGCATTGCTTTCCTGAGGCTCCAGGGACAAAAGTCTGTTTCCTCACCTTTTATAGCTTCTAGGCCACCCATATTTCTTGTTTTTCAGCTCTTCCTCCATCTTCAAAGCCAGCAACAGTGCATTTCTCTGACTGTTCTTTGAAACTCATGACTCCCACTGGCACTGCTCAGCCAGGTTCTCTACTTTTAAGGATTCTGGTGCTTAGATTAGGCCCACCTGGACAATCTAGGCTCTTACCCATTTAAGGTCCTTTGCCATAAAATCATATCTGCTAAGTATCTTTTTCTGTGCAAGGTAAATAGTCACAGGTTCTGGGGATTAGGCTGAGTGGTAGGTGGCAGTATTCTGCCCCACAACCTTTATTAAAATCAGCTGATTTTCTTATAATTAAAAAAGGATGAGTCTCCTATTCTATCTGCACTCTATGCCCTTACATTTTGAACCCTGAGAATTTGCATGAATTTGCACTTTTAAGAGTTTCCCAGATATTTTCATGCACGTCTTTGCTCATTTTATGTACCATTCTTTATTTTTGACCAAGTCTGAATTGATTTGCCTTGGGAACCCTGAATAAATGCTCTCTGATTTGCATGTTGATAGACTAGGTGGTAATGAAACCGTGTCCAGTTATTTCCAACTCCTAAGCATAACTGTGATATCTTTCAAAGAATCCTAAAATTTTAATTTAGAATAAAAATGTACCATGTTTAAATGAAATAACACCTACCAGATGCTTTAGCACAATTTTAAACAGTCTATTGTTTTAAACATGTAGAGCTCTATAGATATGGAGAGCTGTTATGCTCCTTAGCTATTTAATTTGAAGTCTGGAATTCACCCAGTAGACCATAGTGGCTATAAAGCAAACCAAATGAATGGCAAGTGACTCACAATATAGAATAAAGAATAATCCCTGTGCTGTAATAGCTGGACACTGTGGGGAATATTAAAGCTGAATTTCTTCTATAATTGAAATCTTTTATAGTAGTAGATCTCATTTATTTCATTATTATAGCTTTAGTTAGCATAGTTATTATTCACTTAACATTTCATATTATTAATAACACGTGAGCATATTAATGTCCATAAATCAGTGTCTACTAAGGTTTTGATAGTTATATTTTTGAACTTGTAACCTGAAGGTTTCCACTGTGTTAAATCATAATCTTCACTAAGATTTAGAAGATCAAATGTAATTATAGTATTAAATAAAACTGCTATATATCATGTAGGTCTGTAAAATTTAATAAGAACACAAGAAGAAGAAAACCATGACTCCATGGAAGGATGCAGTAAAGAACTATTGGAGAAAAAACAAGAATGAATGTGCTACAAGGCGGGTCTATCACTAAAAAGGCTAGGTGACACTCAGTATCATTTGAGCTGCTCAGGGAAGAGTGCCTTACACAACTCCTCTTTCTGTTTTTGAAATATTTATTCGATGAGACTTTATTCATGCATTCAATGAGAATATTTACTGAGACATGAATTTCGTTTCTATCTTAAGTTTTGACTTCTTGAGATTCTCTTTGAGAACGTGAGCATTTGTTGGAGAGATACCACAATGAACATCTAAGATTAAAACTAAGGAGTTTATTTGTCTAATTTCCTCCAGGTTGAGACAGACTGGGAGGAAACAATTGTTACAGGAGTGAGAGGGACACAGAAACAAGGTGTTCCTAAAAGCTACTTCACAGTTTTGCCACTGAGCCTAGAACAAGGTTCTGTACATGGGCCGAAGTTCATCATCCCTCCATATCTAGTCTCCTTTACCTCCAAAGTAATGGACACTCCCCCAAACATTAGTGAAAATAACAGTTTCCCAGAAAGAGACTCAACTCCCCAGCCTCATTTGTATCTTTGTGTGGCCATGTGACTATGTTCTTTGCACATAAGAGGGAGTGATGTGTCCTCAAAGAAAGACAAACCTTTTTTCCTCCTTTTCATTCTCTGAGTTCTGGCACGCAGACGTAATAGAGCTTTCTCAGCCATCCTAGGTTATGGATAGAATCTTCCTTTTAAGAACGAGAGAGCAAGATCAGAGGGAGCCTGGGTTACTGATGGTCATGGAGCCACGCCACCAGTTCTGAATTCCTGATTTACATGAGTGAGAGCTGATCTTTTTTTCGAGTAAGCCACTAATATTTTGGATTTTCTGACGCTGATAGCTGGGCTAAATACTAATTAAAACAGGTACTTTAATGTAATAATTCCTTTCACTATTAGTTTAGAAGCAAACAGTACCTGAAAAAAGTATAAGTAGCAGGTTAGTCAAAGAAGTGGGCAGCATGGTAAATAAAAGTAAATATTTCATTTGTCTTTTTTCCCCCTTCTTTTTAGCCATCCATTATCCCTGTTTCTCCTCTCTCTCTCTTTTTTTTTTTTTTTTGCATTCCATTGATTCTTACAAGTCTCCTTATTTTCCTGCTTACAAACATGCACTCATTTGCTTATACACCATTTATTGAACAGCTGTTGAGTTTCACAGCATGGGGTAATATACAGACAGGTTTCACAATGAGACATATATCTTATCTAGACAGCCTTCACATTTCCTAAAATTATATGGCCGCAATTCATCTTAGAAATCAAGAGGTCCAATGCCCTTATTTCACAGTTGAGGAAACTGAGACTCAGAGATACTCTGTATTGTGCAGCTATGTAGTGGAAGAATGGCTGAAAACTGAGGCTCTCACATTTGTGACCAGTGTTCTTCCCGTTGTGCTATAGTTTCATTTCAGGGTTTTCCATGGAAAGGGGACTTCTACTTTTGAGATGACATTTAATTTTATAGTTTAATTAAGGATAAAGGACTACGTTCCAAAATTTTGCCTTTGGCTAAATACCTTTGAGAGCACCACATCAACTCTACCTCCACTAATTATGTACTGCTTCCCAATAATGTGCAGGTGTGCGTGTGGTGATGGCAACTTTGGATTTCAATTTAATTTTGTGAAATATGCCAATTCTCTATTACCCAAACATTAGTGATTTGTACAATGGTATGGAAGACATAACAATGGCAATGCAGACTGGTTAAAAATTGAGTTGCCAGACTGGAAAGTAGCTTCAAATTTTCCTGCTTATAGAACCTGTAGAGCTGAGAGGAATCACTCAAAGTGATAGAAATACCCTGAATTAATTGGGAGGTTTGAATATTGAAATCAGAGCAGAAGCAGCTATTTTTCATATCCTATGGCTGTGGTTCTCCTGTTCACCTTCCCCCTGCAGTGAAGTTTTAATGAATTGCTATAAAGGATGAGGTGGTTTGAACCTTAGGAAAGATAAAATCGTTGGGCTCCAAGGAAAACAAAACAGATGGCATGCCTTAAAATTTTTGCTTTCATATTTCAATTATTCAAAAATACCTTCTGTAAAGCTGGTATCTGTTTCGTAAAGGTCGTTTACACAGTAAGGAAGTTGCTAAATGAGTTGGGGAAAGCAGGTTAGTCTGCTTAAGGCATTTTATTTTTATTACAACAAAAGATATTTTAATTAGTTATTTATGGTGTTTCTGACTTAGAACTGGCTGCTTATGTGGCTGAATACACCCATCTTCCCTTGGTAAATATGAACTGATTTCTATTTTGTTTTTCTATTTTGAATGTCATTTAAAATATTTAATTAAAGTTTAGATTTCTATCAGATTTTTGGAGTGACAAACTTTAATCACAATCTTTAATATACTTTATATTCTACTAAATGCCTATAGTTGGCCCACAAGAAATTATGAGCATCTATGTATTTTGTGCAATGCCCTATGCTAAATTCTGAGAATAAAGATTTCATTATGTCAGAAACTTAGAGTCTCGTGGGGAAGACATGGATTACTAGGAAGGGGAAGGGACTAACTTTCTGGAGAAACAGAAAGGACTTCATAAAAGAGCCCCTACTGGAGTCAAGAGACGAAAGATGACTGAAGATTTGCAAGGCAGACGAAGCAGGGTTGGGGAGAACAGCCTAAGCAGAGAAAAAGCAAGAATGAAATCATGGAATCTGAGCAAGTTCATAGCATATTTAGGTTATGTTAAATATTTTAGGGTAGTCAGAGAACTGAATATTTGGGGAGAAAGTAACAGAAAATAAATAAAATTGGTTGTCAAGTGAAGACTTCTGTTCTTCACAGGCACTATATAATATCTTTATCATGCTCCTCTCCTGGGCTTGCATCCCATCATGCACAACCCTCTTGAGTTTCAGCTCACAACCATGCTTCACATTATAATGAGACAGAAGTCATCAGATGGGCACTTCATCTTTTCATCATCAAGTCTATAAATATACCTCAACCAATCTCCATTGCTTTCTTTTATGACACTGATTCAGCAGATAAAATGTCAGGAGCCAGTTCCTTCCCTCATGTTTTGAAGTACATCTCTTTTTGCCTTCTCATAAAATTTTATCTTCTGAGATTTTCTTCTCTGCTGCTTCTACTTTTCATCTTTCTCTCTCCTAAACTATTCTCATCAGATAAATGTGTTCTAATATCTCCCATCTTAAAACCAAAGAAAACAATGAAAATATTTGACCCCAAATGCTGCTTCAATTTTTGTGGTAAAGCAGTATGTATGCACCAATTATTTCCAGCACTCTCTTAAAATTCCTAACTTTTCTGGGCCACAGGACTAGTTCTTGGCCATGGATTGTGAGTAAAAGTATATGTAACACTAAGAGCTGATGTACCTTTTCCAGGGACCCTTTTCATGGTAAACTCAGAGGCCACATGTTCCAGATAGCATAACTACATGATGGGGCACCGGTAGATCATTGTCTGTGTGAGTGAGACACACATTTATTGTGTAAAGCCTTTGGGTTTGTCTATTAGAGGCAGCTAGCATAAATTACCCTGATTAATAGATTTACCACTCTATTCCTCCACCTCTTTCTATTAAGTTTTGTAAAAAAGTTTTTGCAAATAATTTTTTAATTTTTTTCACAAGCATGGCCCTTCCAATTCACTATTCTCTTGCTAAGGTTGCCAGTGACTCCTATAATACAGAAGAGAATGGATAATATTGTTAATCATTCCTCTTTGAAAGTCTTCTCTTTTGTCACATAATGTTCTTTCTAGTTTTCTGGCTCTTTTTCTCCACATCCTTTGGTAACTTCAACTCCTTTCACAATTTCTCAATAGCAGAGTTTTCAAGTAATTGGTCTCAGACCCTCCTAAATTCCCTTTCTGTACTCTTTTCTAAAGTGTTTAGGATGTGGCTTACAATGTAACCTATGTGGCAGTGACTCCCAGATTGTTCCAACTCAGACGTCTGTTGTGAGTTCTACATTCCTCACTCCTATAACCAGATATTTATTTTCACTAGCATTTTCTACGGACATCTCAAACTTAATACACATAAAAAAACTCTTGAAATACCTTGCTCCGTCTCTCACACTGCTCCTCTTATTTTTTCACAGAAGATAGTTCCACCATTACTGACACAGTTTCTGAAGTCAAGAATAGTGGAGACATTCTTGACAAGTATCACCACACATTTTCAGTTTACTCATGGTTCTGTATCTTATTAATTCAAATAAATTCAAAATCTATTCCACTTGCCCTTTCTCTGTCCAAGCTCTGAATTGTTATAATAATCTCCCTCCTAGTCTCATCTCCTAAGCTATTTCATATCCGGCAGCTAGACTTTTAATCTTTTAAAGTCTCTATTTAAGAGAATTTCATCTATTTGAGGAGAATATATAAATACAAATAACTATAATAAGAAGGATATTTTAAATAAACCAATAAAACCTGAAGAAAATATGGAGAGACTATATGACTCGGATGGTCAGGAAATGCACCTTATGTCTTTTGGCACAAAAAATTGTTTAAGTGTTACGAATATGCCACATTCTCAGAATAAAGACAAAAATTCATTATTTTCCCTAGATTATTATTTTTATAAAAGAATAAGTTGTACAGTATCTTATTCAGTTAACAAGCTTCCATCTACGATATCACGAATCACAGCAATAAATTGGGATTATGTTGACAGTGATGTATATTGATTTTTGCATGTTCCATAAATTGTTCAATGTGAATGGTAAGTGACAAAGTTATCCAACATGAGTTATCCAATAGCACCAAGTGCCAATTGCCATTTAGGTAATTTAATAATCCTCATTATATTTAACCCAACTAAAATAGAAATTAATGGATTTTACTGATTATGGTCCAATTAGTTTTAGTAGACTTCAACTTTTTAGCGCTATATCTAAGTAACAGTTCTCAACTTTCTGTGGGTTATAGTTCTTTGAATATGTTCCCCAGAATATAGAGCATACTCACAAACACATTTCCTTATCATTTTGTTGCTATTTGTAAAGATTACTATAATTCCAAATAGTTGGTTTTGCACAGAGTAGTTTTTTAAAGGGGAAGTGTGTGTGTGTGTGTGTGTGTGTGTGTGTGTGTGTGTGTGTGTGTGTTTGTGTGTGTATGTTTGATTATTTTTATGAAAATGTGCACTATCTTGTTTACTGGAATGACATTTGTGACTCATTTTTCTTTATTTCTTAAGAAATATTATTTTCAGTGGTTTTAAGAATTTAAGTCTTTGAAAAACCACAATGAGATATTATTTCATACCTGTTAAAATGGCTATTTTCAAAAAGATAAGAGAGAACAAGTGCTGACAAGGAGGTGGAGAAAAGAGAACTCCCATGGCCTGTTGATGGAAATGTAAATTGGTGTAGCCACTATAGAAAACAGATAGAGGTTCCTCAAATAATTAAAAACAGAACTACGGTTTACTTCTGAACAGCAGGAGTTTGAATGGGGCAGGTCCACTTATACTTGGATTTTTTTTTTCCTTCAATAAATACCTATACCGTTTTCAATCCATGGTTGGGAGTATACGGATGGAAGGGCCAACTCTATGTATTGGTAGACACCATTTTCTATACGGAACTTGAGCATCTAGAGATTTGGGTATCAGTGGGGGTCCTGGGCCCCAAACCCTGCAGATACTGAAGGACAATTTAAGTTTTTGGAAAGTCAAAAGTTACGTGTGAATTCTCAACTGCATCAGAGGGGAGTGGTCAGTGCCCCTTTCCCCCATGTTGTTCAAGGGTCAACTGTACCATACAATCCAGCAATTCTACTTTTTAGTATATATCAAAGGAAATGAAATGGCTGTCTCAAAGATATATCTGCATCTCCACATTCACTGCGGCATTATTTATAATAGCCAAGACATGGAAACAACCTAAGTGCCATTTACGGGTAAATGGATAAAGAAAATGTAATATATATTTTATATACTATTTATATACTATTTACATTTTATATACTATTTATATTATATTAATTATATTTTACATATGTATAATGGAATATTATCCAGCTATATGAAAGAAGGAAATCCTATCATTTGTGACAACATGGATGGAATTTGAGGGTATTATACTAAGTGGAATAAGTCAGAGAAAGACAAATACTGTATGATCTTAGTTACTTGTGAAATCTTAAAAACTTGAACTCAGGTACAAAGAACAGATTTATGGTTGCCAGAGAAGGAAAGTGCAGGGGGGGACATAGCAGATGTGGTCAAAAGATACAAACTTCCAGTTATAAAATAAATAAGTTCTGGGGAAAATGTATAGCATGGTAGCTAAAGTCAATAATACTATACTGTATATTTGAAATTGCTAAGAGAGTAGGTCTTAAAAGTTCTCGCAAGAAAAAAAAAACATTGTGGTTATGTGAAGTGATTGATGTTAACTAAACTTATTGTGGTAATCATTTTGCAATATACAGACACCAAATCATTATGTTGTACATCTTGGACTAATGCAATGTTACATGTCAATTGCATCTCAATAAAACTGGGAAAAAAAACCAGAATTTAAGTTTTGTGCACATGAACAAAAGGAGAGAACTCTAAAATGGAGAGATCCATTTTCAAAGGAAGAAGGCATTAATAAAGGATGCTGTTTGTGTGCTCTCTTCTAGTCTTGCAGCCCACGTTGTAACTTGTGTAAGAATGGACCTTGGAAACTGAATAAAGGATAAAACATTAAAGTTGCTTTCAGAAACTCTCTCATATACGAGGGTCACAAATACTGCCATCACATTTGAGTTTTAGAAATAGAAATAGAAATGTAGTAATAGACTTTCTTCCTGTGAATGGTTCAGGCTGATTAAAGTTGTGAGCAATTTACAGTTGGTGTCATATATTTCAGTTTTACTCCAACTTCCTAAAAAAGCTGATGTTGTTGGGTTTTTCTATATTGTTTTCCTGAAACCCTAGCCTCTAAAATGGTCTTGAGATGGAGTTTTGGGAAATGGAGCAGATATAAATTCAACTTGCCTACCATGACCAAGAGACAGCTGGATAGTAGTGACGGAGGCACTAAACTTGTCAGAATATCTATGTATAAATTATAGTTTATGTTATTTGTAATCAGAGAGAGCTTATTTTTCTATACTTTCTGAGATTCTATTTTTTGTTTAAATATTTAAAATACGAACAATAATATCTACTCCATAGGATTGTTAAGATGATAAAATGTCTAACTTTGGAAAAATATTTAGCACAGTACCTTTTATTCAAGTAGATTCTTAAAACATGTTTTACTGAATTTGAGCCAAAACTCACATTATTGATACTAGTACCCATCAAAGTTTGCATTGTGGAGTTAGAAAACACCTCATATATTTTTCAACAATCCACTTATTTTGTAGGAAATCAAAGTCAGTTGAATTGACTTGCTTTGGATTACACAGCTAAGGGTGGTCATAGGGCTGAAATCCTGGTTTCCTGTGAGCAGTCCCATGGGCTTTTTATTGGTGGACCGTGCTGTAAAAAGGAGTGACATTTGTCACTGTATATGACCAGACATCATGTGGTGCAGAATGTGCTTTGTTTAAAAGAAGTAGAACATTTAGCAATTTCAGAGCTGTGGTATATGAAGAATTGGATTCAAAAAGTGTTCTTCTGTTCACTAACAAAGACTTCTAGTAAGTCACTTCTTAACTCTAAGCAACAGTCTCCACAGTCCTCCTCTCACATAACTGTTGTCTGGTTAGATTAGGAAAGGTTCTGTGAATGCACCTAGCACAATGTTTTGAACAGAGTATTCAATAAATAAATATTTGTGAAATCTGGGCCCATGTTGTGAATTCATTCAATGTATTCTGCCAGTATAATTAAGACATCAAAAAAAAGTTTGCCTCAAATGGTCTTGTCCCCAAATTGTCTAAATAATTTTTGAGCTCTCTGGTTCTTAATGCTTATGGAAGTTTAGCCATGATGAATTATAATAGTTAACTTCCTAAGGTCACACTTATGTAACAGAAATTGAACATCCAAGTAGCTGACTCAAGTCTCCTTAGATAATCTATTTGTGATTATGGAACTTAATTTTATTCCTTCGACACTAGTTATTCATTCTACTTCTAGTTATAGAAGGCTAGAGCAGTTTTTTACTCCCCCTGCCCCCAAACCTTAGTGATACGATAGGCAGATATGACTGCCTGTCTTATTTTGAGGCCAAAGTGACCTCCAAAAGGGGATTGCTTTTAATTGGATCTATTTATATTCTTTTTCATTTTGGCTGGGGCACTGACCCATGCCAGGAACACTTCTGCCCAGTGGCCTGCCCCAAATTGATACGGTGCTTGACCTGTTACACTCCATTTCCTGAGCTACAATCCTGATAGACTCTATTTCCATAACCCTCAGAACTCTGACATGACAGAGATGACAGACCTTTTCTTTAACAATTGTCTTCCCCAAAACTAGCTTTCAGTGCACTACTCCATTATGAGCAGTATATTTTTTGTTAGCTATAAAACCATTTTATGCTCCACAGTTATGTGATTGTGAAGTATTTCCTTACGGAAGTTCTTTTAAATTCAGGTTGTCATTTTGCCCTTAGACCTGTGCAATGGTGAGTGACTCCAGCTGGAGTTTTCCTTTCCCTCCTCTAATTGGTAGGTGTACTCATTTTTTTTTTCCTGTGGCCTTTGGTAACTTTTTAATTAATAGAAAGTAATAGAAGCTTACTGAAATCTTGAGAAAGACCCAGTTTACATAATGGCCATGTGATTTTATGAATGGACTAAAAGCAGATTTCCATGCTCTGACTTGGGTTGTGGTAGGTCCATATGCCATGGAAAGATGTACAATGCATACTGATATACTGTTGAATAAAAAAGGAATTAGAAGAGCACAATCAGCAAAAACTCATTTGACATACATATGCATATACAGTATATAAGTGCAGGTAAAAATATAAATGGAGATTGAGAAAAAGACCTGGAATAAAACGCACATACTGTTAGAAGTAATAATTTCCATGGGATGCAGTTAAGGAGATTTCTCTTTCTACTTTATATATTTCATAATAGTCTAAATATTTGTGATGAATTACTCTTTTAATAACTTTCTGAAATCTGAATAAAATGAGTTTTTAAACATTAGGAATCAAAAAGAAACTAGAGAAGGTTTAAACAGGCATACGTTGTTCTAACAGGAAGCTTTGCTCTTCTGAATGACACTGGAGAAGAAATGCTGATATTCCTTACGAATGCTTCTAAATATTTAAATTTTATTGTCAAACTAAGTTTACCTATTATGGGTCCATCCACTTATTGTATAAAATAATCATTTTTGAACACATGTTCATGCAATTTAAAGTATTTAGAATTTTTTAGTTAGGCATATTAAAATGTGAATATTTTAGTCTCCTTCAACATTAGTTTATCTACATGTACAGAGGAAAAAATGGTGGTTAAATATATATTAAATTATAGCTAAATATATACCATATAAACTTATATTGAATAGACTTTTCTTCTTTGGATGGTTTGTGAGGTATTTTATATATTTATACAGTTCCACAGGATAGTGTTGTTGCACTGTGCCTTGCCAAAGTAAATATTTTAGATACTTACCGCTGTGTGTGTGTGTGTGTGTGTGTGTGTGTGTGTGTGTGTGTGTGTGTGGACAGGTATAAGCAGAAGCTTTCTTCAAGTTAGAGTCTGTAAAGAAAAATTTTCTAAAAATTTTCATACTGGACACTTGTTAAAAAGGGCAAGACAGATTTTATTCAAACCACTGTAGCAGGATGGAGAGTCTTCAAAATAGAACCTAACTCAAATCTGAACATAGAAAAGACAGCTGAGGATTTATAGCCAACAGGCAGAGTAAGGCAGTCTGTGGATGGAAAATTATAAAGTGGCCCTTGATTAGATCTCAAGGGTAGGGGATTTTTGCTAAATTGACTTAACAGGATTTTTGCTGATGGGAGGCCAAAACAATCAGATATTAAGGGTAGCAGGATTCTTTGCTAAACCTGGGCTGGCAGGAGAAGGTTGAAGCCAGGGTGAGAAAAGGCCTCAGAGGAACCTGACTAAAGTGTGCTCCAGGTCTCATAATTGGTGTTCCTGTATCAGGATGGGACCTATCATGATGGCTCCAGAACAGAGATTTTCACCTCCAGGAACAGAGATATACCTAGTAAGAGGTGCACCTCTTCAAAGACTGCAAGGGTTTCCTATGTCCTTCAGTGCATTTATACCTCTCTCTACCTGCTTATGAGAGGAAAGTGTCATGTAAGCTTGCTTGGCCCGTGACAGAAGTTCTGAAAATTGATTCATTCAAGTGTTCCAAGCAAGCTCATCCATTCCTATGTGTAACAGCATATTTCAGAGTGCTAACTCTGCAGCCTGGCTGCCTGGACTCACCCGTGTCTCAGCTCTAACCCCTTGATAGTTCTATGACCTTGGTCAAGGTACACACTACCCTGTTATTTTGCTGGTAAATAGGTTAATAATGGTAACTATCTCATTATTATGAGTATTAAATGAGTTTAACTGTAAAGCACCTATGGCCAGAGTAAATCATTACAAGAATTAGATATGTTTACACAAATACTTGCTTTCAATATTATCTTACCTATAGTAAGTGTTCAATAAGTGTTTGCTCTTGAGTACGTAATGCTATTTTTCTCCTAGTGAGTTTTTCTTAGAATCTATTTGGCCTTCTCCAAACCACTTACTAGAACTATCTCTACATCCTCTTTGACAATTCTGAGATTATTCTCTTTACCATTTCCAGAAGAAGATCTTATTTATTTTCCATTTTGAGGTATCTAGAGAGCTTTTACAATAGCTAAACTATTTCATTATCCTGAGCGAACGATGTGGGAGAACTAGGGTCACTATTTAATTATGGAAATATTGGGTTCTCAGAGCACACATATTTGCTGATTTCAATTTATTTATAGAAATATATATGCAAATTGAATCATATCATTCCCCTACTTTAAATCCTCTGATGCATCTTATTGTTTGTAACTGAAACTAAACTTAAACTCTTTACCATAGCCTGTAATGTCCTGTATGATTTGAACTCTCTATTTTGCATATTAAACATTTTAATCACCTGCCACATTAGGGCTTTTTACAATTCATTAAATTTGCAAATGTCATTTGGCCTTGGAGCCTTTGCATGTGCTGATCTCTCTGTCTGGGATACATTTCCTTCCATTCTCTGTATGAAAGGCTCCCTCTCATTATTTTTGTCTTAGTTAAAATATAAGTTACTCAGAAATACTGATCCTAACCACTCTCTATCATTCTCTGCATCACTCTCTATTTTATGTCTTGCATGAAGCTTAATTTTAAAATTTAAATTACTTTATTGGCTTGCTTAATTGTTTGTTCTTTGTATCCATTACTAGAATGTAATTTGCATGGTTCAAATGATACATTTTTAATGATTATTGATAAATTTTCCCATTTTATATCTTCTTACTTCCTTACACATAATGAAAAGTATGACTTTTTTGAAAATGAATTTCATAAACTTTAATATTGGTGGGAAAGCTATCATTAAATTTATTTTTGAAACATGTGGAAATTGTTTTCATCACATCAACAAATTCCCTGCCTCGTTGTGAACCCATGAAAAATCTATGCTGTGATCAAGAACCGAAACTGACTACTTAGAAAATTACAATAAACCTGTCTATTTTCATCTTCTAGTTTAAGATAAAAGGGGGAAGAGAGTTAAATCAAAGTAAACAGAATGTTTACTCTGCTTTCAGTTTTAATAATTACATGGATTATTCACAGTTAAGGTGTTTGACTGATATACACCTTCCTTCCCTATTTTCCATCATCCTGCATTTAGTTTTCCTTCTATTTTCCCCAAACTTCCTTTTAACTCCCTCATCTATTTTAAATAACTAAATCCATATACATTTCTTTGTACATTGCTGGTACTTTCCTCTTCCATTCGTTGATGTGTATTTGGGTTCATTCTCAATTTATATTTGGGCCCTAATTATATTGTTTATATATTTTTTAAAAATCTCCATTTTATGGTATCATACAGTTATGTTTGCTTATAATTTCAATAACAATTTTACAAATGTTTTCTAAGCATCTCCAATGCCAAAGCACTGTGCTATGTACCGTACTCAAAAAGATAATTTGTTCTCTGTCTCTGTATGATCACAGGGCATACAAGAGCTGTCACCACGGCTGTTACTACATTGTAATGAATATCAGTATTTCACCTGTTCAGCCTTCTTGTTTATGGTATGAGAAAACTCACTATTTTTTTTGTTTGTTTTTAGTCCATGTCGTTTGAATGGGACTGATGCTGCCTCCTGGAATGGGCACATGTCTAAGGCCTGGCCAAAGGAAATAGACTGACCCAAAGATCCAGTTGTTGGGTTAAAAGTAGTCATGTGAGCAGGCCAGGAAGTCAATGTCAATCTGAAAATTTTGCTAGAGGAACTGGAACATGAGTGCTCTCTCTCCGTAGTTTTCCTACGTAGGTTGGATGCAAGAGAGAGCTGCTACCAGAGAATAAAACCAACAGAGTCAAATGCAACTTACAGGTCCTGACTTAATTTCTAGCAGCCCTCTTGTACTAGTCTGGCCTGAAGATAGATTTTTCCCTTGAACTTTTCACTTATGTGAACCAATACATTTGAACCAATATGTTAAAATTTTAATTTAAGCAAGTTTTCTTTTTAAATTTTGTAATCAAAACAGCTTAGAAAAAATATACATGGTAACTGTTGAATTCACTTTGAGCCATTATCTCTAGAGGAATGCAGATGAATTGGGAACATACTCAGAGAAGTTACAACTACAGTTGACCTTGAATAACATGGGTTTTGCCTGTGTAGGCACACTTATACACAGATTGTTTTCACTAAATATACAGTTGGTTCTCCATATCCCTAGGTTTTGCATCCATGGATGCAACCAATTATTGATGGAAAACAGTATTTTCAATCCGTGGTTAGGAATCCACGGATGCAGAAGAACAACTGTATGTATTGATATACATGATTTACATAAGGGATTTGAGCATCTTAGTATCTGGTATCCTTGAGGGTCCTAGAACCAGTCACTCACGGACACTGAGGGATGACTGGAGAATCAAAATTTGGATGCGGAGTTTAGACTGTATAGGGGGATCTAAGCCCTATGTTGTTCAAGGGTAAACTGTATTTTATATGACTGTTTGTAGGAACAGAATGGTCAGTCAAGAAAGAAAGATGGAGAGAAAACTGACAAGACAAAAACAGGAGTAAACAACCTTGGGAGGCCTAGAGAACATTATAGTAACAGTTACTCATTTCTGCAGAACTATAGAATCAGAAAGATGCCCTTACTAATTTTGACAATTAGGAGGCAAAACTCAAATGTAACATAACAGTTAGTCCGCTTTTAATTGTTAATAAAGAGACATTTTAACAGATGCATAATAATGGCCAATGGGCTAATTATATTGAAGAGAAACCATACTTGTTCTGTGTGCCTCAAACAGGACAGTTGGGACCAATGACTGGGAGCCTCAGAAATGAGACTTCAGTTCCAGATGAGGAAGAATTTTCTAACCCAGTTTTCTGAAGAGTAAATGGACTCTTGAGAAGTGGCTATTTCATCACTAGAGTTTTTCATTTATATGCCAGATAACTACCAGGTATGAGTGTTGATAGGTGACTTAAGCACATAAAAATAGGTTGACTATGTATTCCTTTCCTATCCTGTCCAATTCTGAGATGAAAAGGTTCAAGGGAAATGGTGATTCAGCTTGACTAGGCAGTTATTTTACCTAAGTCATAGAAACTCCTCATTCTTCCAGGAAGAAAACATTCAATGAACTATATTTTGTATTTCTCTATTGAAATATGTAAGATATGGAGACGTGACCCTCAAAGACATAATGTCATAATAGAATTTTTTTTTAAATATTGAAATGACCAGTAAAACAAGACAAAACAAAACAAAATCTTGAAGTACCCTTTACCTGCAGTTCAAAAGGGAGTGAGAATTTGGCCATCTTCCAACTATTTTGGTCAATAGAGACTGCTAAACTATAAGATTTGAGTAATTAAGTGATTTGGATTTTTAGATCAATAAAATTAATTATGCAATTAACAAATCCTCACACTCTACATGTGGATCATTGTTTTTCAATTACTATGTAGCTTTTAATGTGTGAAACTATTTTATAATTAAAATTCTATATTTAATTATTAAAAGTAATAAAGACATGCTCTTTTATGTGTATAACAGGATAAATGTACACTTCTTGATTTAAATACATGCTTCAACTTTGTAGAGAGAGCACAAGGAGGTAGCATCATGTTGCGGTTCAGAGAGTAGATTTGCATTCAAATCTTTGAGTAGTAGCTTTATAGATAAGTGACCTTAAACAGGTTATTAGTTTTCCTCAGCCTCAGTTTTTCATCTATAAAATAAAGATAATATGTTCACCAAATCTGTCTATATTCTAGTTTTCGAATCTGAATTCATTTTAACACTCTAGATACCTTAGTTTTATACTGTGTCTTCACTTCTTAACTGTTAACTCTTCTTTAAGTCCTATTCATCACTTACGGCTTTGCCAAAAAATTTCCTGACTCCTAATCTTGGCCCCCGTTATATCCATCATACCACCCTCACCCATTCCTTTACAGTAATTTTTAAGATTATAATTCTACCTTTTTTCTTGTTAGTATGATTTTAATCTCTCTTTTCTGCCTTTTATATAAAGTCGTTTTCTCACACTATGCCTAGTGCATAGTAGTCAATAAATATTTGCAAAAGAACAGATTTTACAAAAAGTTAGTGAGGAAATGTGCACAAAGCACCTTGAAACTGTTCTATTATTGTGAGAAACTGCTATTAATTAAAGCTTTGTACCTTCTCTCTTTTGCTTGCCAGAATCTTTTCATAGCAACCTTCAAAACATAAATAACAGCTGTAAGTTAATGTCAATACATATTTATAAAAATTTCTGCACAGAACTTATAAAATTATATTTTTAGAGTTAATTATGCTTTTATTATTGTACTGTCTCTGTCTGCCACTAGATTTTAAACTCCTTGAAGACAGTGCCCATGTCTGTCTTATTTCTTGTTATACTACCAGTTCATTTTTACAGTGTCATTATCCTAAGAGCAATGAAATTCTTGAAGTATTTCAAGCGGGGGAATGATAATATCTGACTTGATTAGTTAGAGATCACTCTAGCTCCTAGATGGAGACTAGATTAATGTGGGTCAAAGTATAAGTGTCCAGAGCAGCTGTGAGGCTATTATACTCTTTTGTGCAAAAAAATTGGACCGATTCAGAATTAGTGAATGGTAATGGAGATACAAAGACATAGACAGACCCAAGGCATATTATAGAGGTAGAATTAATGGGGTTGGGGACTTATTAGAAGATGGTAGTAGAGAAATTTATTAGTAGTAGTAAAAATTACAACTAAATTTAGTTAGATTGTTGGTGGTATATATGTGCCAGGAAGGAAGAGATTAATTACTAAAGTAAAAGTGATACAATACCTCTCCCTATAGAGGCATCAGAAATGTGAATCGAATCAGCGCCTGGTTTGTAAATTAGATTTTTGGCAATTTTTACCTCACCCAATATCACTGAGTAGGAAAAAACTTCAAACTGAAAGAACAGGGCATAATTAAGGGCAAAGTCACTTTGCCCCTGCTCCACCTTCCAGCTTTACTGAGGTAAAAATGGTAGATAAAATTGTAAGACATTTAAAGTGGAAAATATGACTTGATATATGTGAAAGTACTGTCTTTAAATTAATTAATACACCAATCACCTCACATATTTACCTCTCTTCCTTTCTGGCAAAAATAGTTCTACTCTTTTAGCACATTTTGATTATACAACCCACTGTTATGAACTATAGTCACCATGTTATAAGTTTGAGCCTCAGAACTTATTCATCTTATAACTGAAAGTCTGTACTTTGTTTTCTGTGGAGCAGGGCGGGGCTGTGAATTGGTCAGTAAACAGTTGTTTCCTACTAAACCGCTTGGATATCTCCGTATTTCTTTCACTGTGCATGGAAAGATGAGACAAGGGATCGGATCCAGTAGATGTACCTGTGGCCTAAACAATTAGGATGACTGACATGACCAGAGTGAAAAATGAGACCAGTGAGGCAATTGACATTGCAGAGACAAGCAGTACTGTGCAAAGAAAATATAACTTGGAACAAAGGAGATGATAAAGAAAAAGAAATAAAGAATCCTTGTGTGAAAGTGAGCTCAATTTAGTCAGCACAGCATAAGAAAAACTAAACTCAGTAAAGGTGATTAGAACAAAATATGAAAGAATGTAAGCTAAGCTCAGCTTGGGGGAAGATGGGAGAAGGGCTAACATGTATGGACCCCCTATTCTATGATGGGTAGGTACTTGGCTACACGTTATGTGAGCCATCGTGTTTATTCTGTTATAATCCTATAAGGTGCCTTTCATTTCTACTTCCATTTTTCAGAAAAAGAAACAGATTCAGCCTAGTTTATCATTTGCTTATGTTCACACGTTTATCAGTGGCAGAGGCTGGATTGGTTCCCAGATTTATCTCACTTCAGAGTTTCTCTCTCTCTCTCTCTCTCTCTCTCTCTCTCTCTCTCTCTCTCTCTCTCTCTCTCTCTCTCTCACTCTTTCTCTCTGTCTCTCAAAACACATTTGCTACAGTTCCCAAGTCAAAATCTTTCAGGCCCAGGCAGGTAATAAAAATGAGCAAAACTGGCTGGGTGTGATCATCAGGAGTGGAGGGCACTTTGGTAATCCGGACAGCGTATCCTCTATTTAAAGGAGGAAGCATCCATTTAGCTCCAAGAAGCACTGCCACAAGGGGATGTGGCCTCAGTGTTGTCAGGTCCTCAAACTTTGTAAGACAAAATGGGAATTTATGTTTTTATGTGAAATCTCTTAATTTGTGGCTGCTAATTAATTCAATATTTCAGAAAGTTTGACTGGTAAAACAAAACTCCTCTGGAGGCTGAATCGCCTGGTAACTGAGGGGTGGTGACCTTTATGTTACACCCTGCTGTTTGGGGCTCACTTGGAAGTTAGCACATGAAAACCTTTGTGACATATGGCTGGAGACTGTCTAAATACATAGGAGTGAAAACATTCTAGTCACCCAGAACCCAAACAGCTAATAAATGGAAAAGGGAGAATAAGACAAAGGTAAACTCTGCCCCTGACACTGGAGGGATTCTGATTAGAACTGGAATGAGGTAGACAGTGAGTGCCCCTAGACCAGTGGTCTGTGGGGCTGGCTCATGCCATCTCACAAGATCAAATGTTAAACATCCAGGAATTGTGTTAGCCAGTGTTAAAGCACATTTAGCTTGAAATTCTCCCAGTTGGGGAGGATTTACACTACAGAATGCTACAAACACAAAAAAATCAGAGTTTTATTTCTCCAGAGAGTTAGCTTGCCAACACATCACTACTTGTAATTTATGAAAATGTTTGATTATTTACTAAATGAAACCACTTAAAATTTATTTATAATATTATTTGGTTAACCTCTAATCATCCATTTGTCTCTAAAGTACTAATTTAATAAATCTATTGAGAAATGAATGTGTTGGAGAGCTCAGTTTATCATTTCATATCCATGTTGGTGACTCTGCAAGGATATGACTGACATCCTGGAAGCAACTATAACAAAAACAGGGAATAATTCATTACACAATTAGTTTTAAATAATATTAGCTGAAATTTAGAGAGCATGGTTCTAAGAGATTTACAAATAACAAACTCAATTTAATCTTCACAACAAACCCATGAGGTAGAAGTTTTAATGTTGTCATTATTTTTTGGTTAGAAATTGAAGCACAGAGAAGCAATACAAACAGCAGATGGGACCGTTGTGATCTGAATCATGTACTGTCGCTCCAGAGCCTGCTATACTTCTGTGTACTATGTATACTGTAAACGATACTATTAAAAATGTTAATGGCTCTGCATATTTTTGATTGAATCAGCCTTTACATAAGTTTATTAACAAGATAGAACAGGAAATAAGGGTAAAGTAAACAAGCACAGTTCCTGCATTACAGTGGGTGATAAATAAATGCAATTTCTTTCCTTTCCTCTCCTGAAGGCTAAAAACGTTTCACAAAATCATTATCTGAACAGAATTGCCAAGTTACATCTCCACAGATGTAATATATCTTAATAAGAAATAAAAATAAAGCAAATTGTCCAAATTTACATAATACAAATATTTAAACATTGGGAAACAACTGGGAAATGAAGTCCCTCTTTTTTTTCAATAAAATATTTTCTTAAATGTTCTAATTGGAAAGATATAACCCTGTACTCTTACAGTGATTTTCCCCATACTTTTCACCTTTCCTATGAAAGAGAAAGTAAATTATGTAAGTTACCTTTCTCCATAAATTAGTATGGTGGGCCACATAATATCAGGTGTTATAAATCACATATATTTTTACACTTACTAATGCAGTTACGTGTGAGACATTGAGATGAGAACACATATCCAATTATTATAGGGATTCTGGGAGGTATAGTTTTGTTTACTTGTACATGTATGTTGTAGACATTTACTTGTAAAGCTTCTCTGTCAAATTGCTATAGATAGATTTTTAATTTCTCAGTGTCCTTGAATATAAACTTCTTTTCTACTGCTGTAGAAAAACTGTTGTAAATTTATAGTACTAATTTTGTACTCACCAAAAAGTTTGAGGCCCAAGGAAAGAAAATTTACTGCCCTAATCTGCCAAATAGCCTAAGGTCTAATTTTCTTTTCTTTTTTTTTTCTTAAAATTTTTATTTCATACTAAATAAGAAATTTGATTTTATTTTCATATCATCTTTGTAATCAAGCTTCCCAGATTTAGTCATATTTAGGGAATTAATCAGTTCTTGCATGAGATGATATGGTACTTGCAAATTATATGGCTGCAATGTAAATGATCTATATCTATTGAATGCTATGAAAAGGAAACAGCAGCATGACTTCTCCTTTCAGTGGGCTTTGGAAATAAGATTGAAAAATAACTGAAAAGCAATCTAGGAAATGATTTATAAGTACTGAGTATTGCGGGGGATATAAATTAAAATTTTTACAGATAAGACACGGACAACTTCGGGCTAGGTGCTAGATATAGCCGTGGCTTCAGTCTTGGAATGAAGAGATAGGTCAGCGCCAAACTTGTTGGGGAGGTATTCTGGAAGAAGTGAGATTGTAAGCGAATCTTGCAAGATGGGTAGGTGCCAAGTATACAGAGAGGAGGACGGGAGCTCTAGAGTGTATAAACTAAGCTACTGTGGTAGGGATTAGCATCTAATGCGTACAGGGCAGTGGAGAGGAGGACTCCTACTAGGTACACAGAGCTCCAACCTC
Source organism: Eonycteris spelaea (assembly GCA_003508835.1). NCBI lineage: Eukaryota > Metazoa > Chordata > Mammalia > Chiroptera > Pteropodidae > Eonycteris > Eonycteris spelaea. Next base: position 5,615,443 of record PUFA01000070.1, read on the forward strand.
TTGGATAGACCAGGTGAGCTATGTTTTCTTTTCCAAGATATAAATGATGATGAGATTATAATCATGTAGACCATCTGAACAAGATTATTTATCTGTCCTTAAAGTTGTATTTTTAAAAGAATAATGGGAAAGCCAAGAGGCAATCTAATGCTTGATTCATTCAACAACATGTATTATCTTAAATGCGTCAGACATCCTTCTACGCATTGAGACATGAAACAGAGCAAACCATATTTTCTGTCCTTAAGAAATTCTCCAAGTGAAATAATAGAGTAGGTAAACAAATAATTAAAATAACTTTGATAAATGTATTATAAGGTGTGCTTTGTTCAAAGGGACATAGACTGGGGGAGTGACTCATTTTGAACAAGATGGATTGGATTTCTTCAAAAAAAGGAAATTGATATTTGAACTGGACAAAGAGTGTTGCTCAGAGAAGAGAGTGCAAAAGATTAGGAGTTCAAAGGCAAGGAGACCCTCTGTTATTAGGAGCACACCACTAAGCCTGGGTCAGGCAGAGGTATAAAATAATACATGTGTGTGTGTGTGTGTGTGTGTGTGTGTGTGTAATTGTGTGTGCTCACGTGCATTTGTGTTAGTCTTACTACAGCGGAGAGGTTGTAGAGAGGATCTTGTGATGGTGTTATGCCGTCTTATGATAACCTACTTGGCCCTGAAGACTCAGGTTAGATAAGAGCTGAACTCATTGTTGGAAGTGAATTGGAGTTTGGGTACTTCTGTTACATGTCTCTAATCATAAAAGCAATTTATTTGTCTCGTATTGGAAAGTGATGCTGTCAGTGGTGTTATTTCCTTCATTGAACATAAGATTGACTTTATTCTGTTCAGTTACAAGCACCATAAACTCTCCTGTGACCTTGTGTTCTAGTTGCATGCAAACCTACTTGGCTGCAGTCTGGATATTATTGACAATACATAATGCATAGCTAAGTCATTGAAAATGTGCCACAAGGCTTTGCTCCAAAGAAGTGTATTACATTGCTCTATAGATGACCTTTCATTGCTCAGACTCCATTTGAAGACTTGAGCTGCCTTATTCTTCCTCCATACCCAGAGGGATAGTGGTTCTGAGACCCTGTGGAGCATTTTTAAGGGATCTTTGAGAAAACAAATATGCATGGATTCTGCTACAGACCTTCAATGCTATGTAGAGAAGCTATACCACATGTGATGCTGACCTGCTCATTCCCACATTTTTTCAACAAGTATTTTTTAAAAGTCTACTGCATACAAGGTGCTTTGCTCAGTATTAGAAAATTAAAGTTGAATAAAGTTGTCTGCCCTCAGGGCTTTAGGGTCAAATGGTATTATATATAGTGAGATATTTGGCATAATGGATCTGCACAAAATGCTCATGGGGATAGAAGTGGGGGCACTTGACTAAGTCAGCCTTCGGGAGTCAGGGAGGACTTCCAAGAGGAGGTGATGCGTAAATTGATACAGAGAAGTCAGATGAGTTTGGGAAACTTGTGCTTGGGGAACTGCTGGGATTGAGACTGAGAGGAATACAGGTATCAGTTACGAAGGGCTTTATATGGTCAGGAGATGGAATTTTGTATTTAAAACAATCATAACATAGAAGGGTTAAAATAGGGAAGAAATATAATCACTTTGCTAGTCCAGGATAATCTCATTTAAAAATCTCTAACTTAATCATACCTGCAATATAAAATAACATATTCACAAGTTCTAGGGATTAGTTAATGCACACCTTAGTCGGGGACATTAGTCATCCCATCACAGCCAGGATCATCAAGAACCATTCCCAGAGATTTTCTCCCAATTCCTGTTGATACATAATGTGGTCCCATAGCTCTTTCTATATTAAAAAAAATGTTCCTTTTCTTCCCACAGCACAGATAGTATTTTCCTGCTTGATCTTATTAGTGATTTTGCCCTCTCTCTCCCCCTAACCCCACCCCAGGACTTTGACCAAGTCTGGAAATGTTTTCATTTGTCACCATTGGGGAGCACTACTGGCATCTAGTGGGTAGGGCCAGTATACTGCTAACCCATGCACAGGGCAGCCCTCCACAACAAAGAATGAATCTGATCTAAAGGTCTCTGTTGAGAGACTGTGGCATAAAACGTGGCATGATTGGGGTGGATCTGAAAGAAGACCAGCAGAATTTTATGAATATCTGCTCAGGTGAGGCCATTTAGGAATCTCCAAGCAGGGAAGGCTGTTATCCTCTAACAAGGAGAAAGAAGCCACTTCTGCTGGCCACAGGATTCACAGTCATCTGTACTCCAATTACATCAAGCTTGTCTCCTCCAACTACCCTCAATTTCCTCACCCCAAGATGCAGGGCCTCATTCCTTTCCTGTCAAGTTTCTGACGTTAGAGTAGACTTGCCAGGGCTATGAATCTAGCTTCTTTCGTAACACAATTCTTACAATCAAATCTTGGGCCTGATTTTCAGCACAATCTTCTGTCAGTGATCTTTTGGCTAAAAACAGCAGCCTACCAACTCTATAATGATTATAACTACAATACTCCCATGTCTTTCAAAGGCTAGAATATTGCATAAGCCTGTGCATCGCCTTTCATTTGTACCCTATCCCAATTTACTGTAGGTAAGGTTCTTAATAATCCCCATCCTATCTCATGTCAGGGATTCCACTGCACAAACCAGCCGTAGAGGCCTTACTGTCAACCAATGAGTGATCTAATTCAGCAATTCCACGTTGAGGGCCTGCTTCCAAGGAGCTACTTTTGCATCACCTGTCTTAGGTTGGATTCTCTCAGAAGCAGGCTCCAAGACAAGGATTTCTGTGCTTTTGTACTTTACTTTGGAAGAAATCTCAGGAAGAATTGGCAGGGGAATGGGACACTGAGACAGGAAATGAAGGAAGCCAAAGAAAGATGTATTAACAGTTTACCTCTGTAGAAAACTAAGGCTCAAAACTAAGGAATGTTGCAAAATTTACAACTTGTTGCAGAGTTACATCAACTCTAAGGATTCGGAAAGCTGGGGGTATTTATCCTCCAATTCATTTATGGCTGTTCCTAGGGGCTAATACTTTCTAAGCAATTCTGACCTCTGCTCTCCAGTTGAGTATGTTCCTGCAGCCAAATAAGGCACCAACAATATCTGTTACACATGCTGCTAAATTCAGGGCTTAGATTATAACACAAGAAAACATATTTGATTCTATTTCTTTGGAACAGTTTCATTCCTAGGCTTTATATGGGGGTTACCCACAGCTTTAGGTTTACATTTTTAGCCTACTCAGTACAGCAGAAGAGAGTACCTGAGAGCTTAAAACTGGTCTCATTGGCTCTGATGGTCAGACAGGTATCATCTCTGAGATATCCAGTGTGAACATGCTGGTGGAATGCATTGTGTGATTTAGCCTAGCCCATACGTTCCATCTCTCAGCTTAGAGAAGGCATTTACTTTACCCTAAAGGCGCAGCATGAGAGCGGGGCAGGGTTGCATCCCATAAGGCAAAATTTCTAAGAAAAGAGGACATGGGAGCTGAGAATTAAAAACATCTGTTCACTACAACCCTGTTAAATCATCTCTTAACAACATCTGTAGCATCTACTCTGATTTGGGCTTACCTAGGAAAAGTTGTCAGTCAGCTACTTATGTTATCTGCTTCAAAATTTTTCTTCCGTGATGCATTTTAGATACCATATTACTACCAGTTATATCACTCATTTAGGCAAAGATCAACTTTGAGTAAGAATGTTTTCTATTATTAGTGAAGGGTAACATACAACATACTTAACATGGATTAAATGATCAGGTGAATTAATCAGAGCAAAGGCCCGTGGGTTGGGATATCTGGGGAATTGAAAGAAAATTAAGTTATTAAGCACCTGCTATTTTCCAGGCTCTTTGCCAGGAATTTTATATACATCATCTCTTTAATCCTTACAACAATCATATGAGGAGGATGTAATGACAGTCATTTACAGATGAGAAAAAGAAGGCTCATGGGGGCTCCTTCAACTAGTATAAGGACACTGATTCCAACTCTGTGGTCTTCCTATGTTAGGCATGTTGTGACATGGACAGGAAGTTGACAGTTGTCTGACACAGCCCACAAACCATAAGTAGAGTAGGCACATTGCTTTTAGTAGGCAGTAGGTGTCTTTAGAGGAAACTCTAAAATGACTGTCTTCATGAGAATGATCTAATAACCTGCAAAATTAAGGAGAGAGTCTTTGGGAGTTATTTCCATTTTTTGGCCAATATGAGAATGTGTATTTAGTGCTCTCCAGTCTCATGTCAGGAGGAGGTTTGATATTTCTTTAAGTTATAAAAAAGTTATAAACTTTTTCTCCCAGATAGCTTCTGCTGATTTAAGAAATACCTTCCCCAAATACTTAGTATATACACATTCACGGACCTTGAAGCATGTAATGCTTATTCTCTGATAACAACACATGAATCATTATTTGCATCACTGGCCTCTATACTACTTTACAAGATAACATGGAAGGATATGGAACATATTTTAACAGTTGTGCTGCATTCTTTGTATTTTCAATGAATATTTGATGAAAACTTAACTTATATTGGAGTCCTTTTTATCTGTTTGTTTGTTTGTTTATTTATTTTGTTACAATTCATTCCCTCTTTACTTTCTCACCCACAGTATTTTGGGATGAGTAAGACCACTGAGATGTAACATCAGAAGAACTGGGTTCTCATCCTGACTAATACAAATAGTAATAATACAGTGGCAAAACACCAACAGCAATAATAAAAATACCGAATTTTTATTAAGGTCTACTATGGGAAAGAGTTTTCATTATTAATTTGACAAATATTTATTAGGCACCCAACATGTAACAGATATCCAGGTAGTTTTCTATTCACTGGGGATATAGGAAAGAACAAAACAGGTACAAAGTTCCTATTGTTACGACTTACAATGTTATCTGTGTATGTACATGCACATGCATATGTGTGTATGTGTATGTGTGTGAGAGGAGAAGAGACAAACAAACTAATTAAAACGTGGAGTATCTCAGATAGTGAAAGGTATTATGGCGGCAAATACAACAGTGTAAAGGCTGGAAGTTCAGGGAGCCATGGGAGTGTTATAATCTAAACTGGGTGCCTAGGCGAGCTGCCAAGATGATGCTTGAGCAGGGAACTCAATAAGGTAAAGAAGCTAGTCAGGAAAATACCTGAGGAGAGAGGCCAACTGTCTAGATGGAGAAGAGACGTGCAAAGGCCTAAAGAAGGCTGCATGCTTTGTGTATTCATTTACAGCGAGGAGGCCAATGTGGAGGAGGCAGATGAGTGAAAATAGTTTCAAATGGACTAAGAGATGGAATAAAGGGCCAGATCAGATGGAAATTCATAGGATGCCAATAGGACTTTGGTTTTGACTTCAAGTGAGACAGATTCCACTGTGGGATTTGAGCTGCAGAATGACCTAATTAAAACTATGTTTTAAAAATATCATTTGATCCATTGTGTGAGAGCGAATAATAAACTGTAGGGGGATCAATTAAGAACCTATTGGAATAATCTGGATGAGAGATAATCATGATTTAGTCAGGTGGTGGTGGTGTGGAAGTAGCGAGAAGTATAATTCTTTGCAAAGTATTTTATAGACAGTCTCTCATTTAACTGGCTTTATGAATTTGCTAAAACAATTTAACAAGTCTGAGTGTAATTTTTCTCATCTTTAAGATGGGAACATAAAATAGGTTCCATTTCTTAATAATTGCTTAAGAATGGACAGTTACAACTCCAAAAAGAAATATAATCAAGTTGAATCTGCTGACTAAACTATGGGGATGTAGCAGCACAGAAAGCACAGGGAAAAGACCAGTTCCTTAGGAAAAGGTATGGCTGAAAGGTAGAGTTTTGTTTAGCGCCTGTGGTGCCTTGTGAAACTGAATGTCCATGTCAAATGAAGAGAAACCATTTTAAAAACTGGATTCAAGATGAGCTTAGAAAACTAAAGAACCGTCAGAATGACAGAATTGCAGGACAACGTAATCTGACTTGTGGCCCCGGAGAAGCATTTTATAACCTTTTGGGATCAGAGTTATGGGAGAAGGAAAACAAAAGGCTCAATATATGCCCCTTGTATGACATTTCTTGCAGAAAAATTGGCAATATGGTTGTTGCAACAAACCAGCATAGTTCATTCCACAACAACAACACAGGAGGGAAAATAATGTTGACACTAGATACTCATATATATATATATATTTTTTTTTTTTTCTTTTTCTGGAAAGTCTGTACTACCTCACTGGTGAGGAAAACTAAGAATTCATAAGAGGGACAAGAAACAGTTCCGCAGACCTCACAGAGGTCATGCCCTCCACTGACCTTGCTCTCTATCTCAGGGAATCTGACTGGAACTACACAGAGGTAGGGACTTTCAATCAGGATCTAGCTGGTAGGGCCAAACTATGGAATAAAGCTGTAGAGGCCAATTTAGCTCTGTCTGTATCCCCATATGGCAGTAAAAACAATTGAAAATAACAAATGGATGATTTGAAAATAAACATTTTACACATAAATGTATAATAATAATTAAATCTATGATCAGAACCAACATCAGGACAAATTGTGAAGACAGAAAAATACTAGTTTCTGGCACCTTCACCTCACACATCATCACTAAATGCCTCCATCTAGCACAACCACAGTTTGGCCAAACCCTTATTCTTTCAACATTTATCTCACCTAATTTCTATTTTCTCCAAGTGCTGATCCTTAACAGATTTAATAATACTTTGCTTTATAAATTCATGCTTTTATTACTTTATTCCATTGTTTTATTTGACAACAAGCACTCTTAATATCACCTATACTTTTGGCCATTACTTTGCCATTTCCTATACACACTCCTGCTTTTCTGTTTCTCATATCATGGTCCTGGTATATTATATTTTTTTTATTACTTACATATTTAGTTTTAAATAGCTATAAGAAATCTGCAAGACAATATCAAATATATGGGCCAATGGGCCCCAGACTCAGGATGAACTGAAGAAGCACATCTAAGAATCATAAGAGAATGGATAGTAAGTAAAGCCATGGGAGTAGAATGCATCACCATACAGAGTAGCCTTGGAAGAGAAATGTGTCTTGGAGAGACCCCTGGGGAAGCCCAACATTTAAGTTCTAGTAGAGGAGACTCAGCAACAAAGGAGACTGAAAAGGAATAGCCTTGGCTATTACAAAGGGAGGTACCAACATAGAAGGCAAGTTATGAGAATGACCTGTCACAAGAGGCAAAGAGAGGAAAGGAAAAAGAAGTAGGGGATGATCACCAAACCAGTGTTGATAAGAAGTCAATTGAAAGCATCTGTGGGATTTTTAATAACATCGATGTCTTAGGGGACATTATCTTGACACTTTTAATGGAGTTGGTGTAGTGGCAGAAGCTAGATGAGGTGTGAGGACTGAAGGGAGGTAATGAACTAGAGTATAAAAAACTGAAAGTTTGTGAGGAGCAGGAGGCTAACAGAACAGTAGTTAATGGAAAATGTGGAAGCGAAAGAGGTGCAAATTTAGAAATGTATTTAAATGCTGATGGAGTTTTGTTGATAGAAATTGTTCATACATGTTTACCTCTGCTCCTACAGAAAGTCAACTAAAATGAGATAAAAGGGATTAAGAGAAATATGTATCCACAATAGTGATAATGAGAAAGCAACACACTTTTTGAAAACCGGAAAGCAGAGAAATGATAATTATGTAGCATATAAACTTAGAAACTAGGCTACTACAGAGGGAGATACTAACATGGTTACATTTTAGGTACCCTAAAAGGACTTAAGACCTTTCATAGAGCTTCAGATCTTAGTGACAGCATGTAGCACGGAAAGTAATCTGCAGGCATAGGAAGAGCAGAGAGGGATTTTGAAATCCTGTGAGTGGAGCAAATGGGGTTGCTGATCCATTGCCAGAGTCAGCATACCCAGGACCACCATCTTCCCACATGGCAATCCAAGGACTTCTTCTCTGAAGAAGTTAAACCAAAAAGCTCAGGACACCTGACACAACAGGAGGTGTGTGCGTGGTGGTGGTGTGTGCGTGCATGTGTGTGTGTGTGTGTGTTTGGTGTGTAGGTGGTGAAGTACAGGACTAAAAACAAAGGAACAGAGTGAAAGTTTACATGCTGACAAGTGGGCATTCCAGCTGGTATTCCTCATCCCGCTCCTTCAATGGCAGGAGCTGGAAACAAACTCCGGAGGGCATTGAGAGGTATTGTCTTAGTTTCCTAGGGCTGCCGTAACAAAATACCGCAAACCGGGTGGTTAAACAACAGTTTTGTTCTCTCACAGTTCTGGAGGCTGGAAGTCTAAGGTGTCAGCCAAGTTGGTTCCTCTGAGGCCTTGAGGGAGAATCTGTTCCATGCCTCCCTCCTCGCTTTTGGTTGTTTGCTTGCCATCTTTGGCTTCCTTGACTTTTATTGCATGACTCCAATCTCTGCCTTAACCTTCACACGATGTTCTCCCTGTGTGTGTGTCGCTGTGTCCAAAATTGCCCCTTTTATAAGAAAAAAGTCATATTTGATCAGGAGCCCACCCTACCTCAGTCTGACTTTAACTTAATTATATCTGCAACAATTAAGTTCATGTTCTGAAGTACTGAGGGTCAGAACTCCAACATATGAATTTGGGGGGGACAATTCAACCCATAACTTATGTCGAACTTGTACCTACCTAGAAATATTTTAGAATCCCCAAATAGAAAGCTCAGATCTCACTCCTTACGGCATTAGTACATAATGGAAAGCTCTTCCCACACATACAGTGATCCATCAAGCCATTAGTGCTTTAAGAATATATCTATAGCAAAAGAGCAAACAACATACTTTAGAAACCTCAATCATGAAAGATAGATCAAAATTATCAGAGAGATGAAAGGTTCATGGATGACACAGATAAAATGAAACAAAGTAATCTTCAAAATATAATGAATGTCCTTTGAGAGATAGGCAAAGTTTTCTTAAGCCTTAAAAAAGGAAACAGTAAAACTGAGAAAGAAATATCAGGACCAAGAAATACCTCTGTGTTGTTAAAAATACAATAGAAAATAAATAACAAAATGTTTGGAATATAAACACAGTAAATGCCTCAAAATTTAGAACATGAGGGTTTAGATACAGAAGAGAGAGTATACTAACCCGCGTAAGATTTCTGAGAAGATGGGAGGCAGGGAATGAAAACCCAGAGATAAACAGAAGGATTATTCTAACTGATGGGAGGGAAGAAAGGCAAAAAGGATGGGGCATATACCCACATTTAGATTTGTTGGTGGGACATTGAGGGAATTTCTATAAAATGGTATTTATATTTTTCATGTGAAGTAATATGAATGAATAGATTCTATAGTACCAGAACTGCCTAGATTTTAATCTAGGCTCTGCCTCTTATTAGCTGTGTAACCTTGAGAAGGTGCTTTTCCTTTTGTCTGTAAAATAGATCAACATGGCAAAGAAGTTAAGTGTATGGATGAGTGATGGAAGTGAAAGATCATGCATTTAAACTGAACAGAGAGGGAAGTGAGCATGCAACAGGGTGCTTTTGGATAGGGAGAAGGCTGAGGTGCTAATGGTCTAGAGAATTAATTGAGATTAATGAATAGGTAGAGAAATCAGTTGAAAATCAAATTGGAAAACATAAGTTTGTGGTCAGAAGGGGGATGTTGGCCCTAGTGAGGCTGGAGGTAGAGCTATTTGGGATGCTGCCTAGGTCCATGTGACAGAGGAAAAGTGATGAAGAAAGTATCCTGACATGAAGAATTACCTCAGTTAAAACTTTCCATGCAAATCAAGCAAAAGTATAAAGAAAATTTATTGGATTATATAGAGATAGTTCATGGAACAAACCCAAGGGCAGCATGGCACTGAGCCATGCTATAAAAGTAAGTATAAAGCATTAATAACTCAAGTGACATTATGTATCTTTTTGGTTCTACTCTATGTATCTGCTTCAGTATTCTCTCTCTGCATACCAGACTTCACTGCTTGGCATGTAGAGAAACAAAGGAAGCCACTTCACAATCTGGAGTTTAAACATTTTCTCTGTTCAGTTGACCAGCCTGATTCTAATTTTTGGGAGAAAGAACCTAATTGGCACATGTCTGGTCAAGTATCTTTCCTAATATAATCAACTTTGTCCCTGGAATGTGTTAGTACTGCTAACATGACTTCCCAGAGTCATATCCCTGCACAGAAGAGTCAGTTATCAGAGAAAGGGAATCAGGAGAAGATGTCTTTAGAGAAATATATTGAAGGCCTTCCCCTGAACATGTTAGATGGGGCATCCCACTTCCCCCATGATGATGGCAGGTTGTAAAGGAGAGAGAGACTATGAGCTAGGTGACCCAATTTGTCATGAAATTAGTGATGTTCTCCAGGATAATACTGTGTAGGTTAACATAACATGAACTTGTTTAGTCATTCAGTCACATAGTTTTATCAGTAAGTATCTATTCAGTACCCAGCAAGAGTGAAAAAATAGCCCAAGTCTTTGAAGAGAGAGGACCAGCATTGCAAATAGTGAAACGGAGGGCTTTGGAGGTAGATTTAGGTTCAAATCACTGCTTCACTATTTACTAGCTATAGGGCCTTGAACAATTTTTTTTTTTTTTTTTTTTTTTTTTTTTTTTTCTAAGATTGCTTTCCCTTTTGAGAAAATAGACAAAACAATTCCTATTTCTGACTTCCAAGAATTAAATGCTACAACAGAGGTCTGGGTACTTAGCATAGAAGCAGACATAAAAAGAGCTCCTAAAATGGCAACAAGCTAATAAATCAATGAGTCAAAGTGCTTGAGGGTAATGGACCGGTAAGTGAACAGTGAAAAGATACTATAGATTTGTGTGCAGTAGATTGTTGGGGCAGAGGTGACAGAGACTTAAGGATAGGGAAAACTTTAGGAGATTCTGTGTTTGAGTAGAGTTTTGAAAGATGTGCTGGATGGAATTAGCTTTTTACACAGAGAGAAAGAACATTCAAAGGTACAGAAATATGGAACCAAATGCCTCATTCACAGAACTCTAATTGGTGGAGTATGGCTGTAGTGTGTATATGTGTGTATTATATATATATATTATATATATTAATGTATATATATTATATATATTATATATATATAATACACGCACATACGCATACATTTGTTTTGCTGTTATTGTTGGAGAGGCAGGAGAGGAGGCTGGGCTAGAGAGATAGGTACATATTGTGGTTAGCCTTGTGGCGCAAGCTGGTATTTAAAGTCATCATGACAAATTAGGACCACCTGAGGGTCTTTGGCATAGGGACAATAGAAGCCTAATTATTAGAAGAATGGACAGGGTGGGCATATAATGAGTTGGCCTTGTTACCATATCTAGTGCACAAGATCACAATGAACTAGGTAGCAAAGTACTCTGCTTCTGTACTTGTGAGAGCTCAAACTTTTTCTAGGGCTAGTGATGGAATCCAGTGTGGGTCAAGTCGCCTGATAATCTTAATGGGAGGGCAAGATAAGGAGCTTAGGCCAGCGATGAACGGAAATAAAATGTAAACATGCCCATTCCCCTGCGGCCATTCATTTAATAGGGAGGGTGTGCCTGTGTGTGTGGCAGGAAGTACTCTGCAGGCAGGGCTACCTCAGCATTAGGGAGCAAAGTTAGATGCGTTGATGGTGTCGAGTTGCATAGCATGGCTTCATAAATGAAGCAGACTTAAACCTTGAAAGCAGAGAGCCTGGAGCAATTGCTACTCCATGAACTTTTGCGAATGAAGATAATATTTCATTCAAGTTTTTCAGGAATAATTCAAGGGGAAGTATATAAAAAACTTTAAAGAGTTTTCTTTTCTCCTTCATAAAAATAAGTTTTTCATTGACTAAACTTCAGACACTTTAGAGGCTTTATGATGGAAACCAGAAGCAGGTGAAATTTACTTTAAGTAAAAATGTGATTGGAGAAATATGTATAGAAATACATTTTAGTACAGTTAGAGTGCACTATAAACTAATTACTTACAGGAGACCTCATGACTCCCCTTATTGTTACTTTTCTTAAAACAAACCATTCCTTAATTCATTTGTTTTTCTAGCTCGAGGCAACATTTGCAGCTACAAAGACTGTAGATACAGTAAAATATATTGTCTTAAAAGCTTTGAGAGATACAGATTGCTGTTTTTTTTTTTCTCTCCCTTTTCTGGGGTCTTCCTTTTCCTCAGTACTTCTGAAATCTGGTCTTAATTCAGAATCAGGTCTTTTCTTTTATGTTCTTTACCTGATTGTACTCAGTAAGGTCACATACTACATAAACCTTTAAAGAGAAGAAAGTGCCATTTTCTGATTGGGGGCACTTAGAATTTAATCTAAAAAGTACCGATTACCAGTTCTTCGATTTCTCTCTGAGACCATTAAAAGACCTAAACAGAGAGAGAGAGAGAGAGAGAGAGAGACAGAGACAGAGAGGAGAGACAGAGAGAGACAAGAAAGACAGAGAAAGACAGAGAGAGAGACAGAGAGAGAGAGAGAGAGAGAGAGACAGAGAGAGAGAGACAGAGAGAGAAAGAGAGAGAGAGACAGAGAGAGAGAGACAGAGAGAGAAAGAGATTTGGAGTTATTTTTTGGAGCTTTTTAAAGTGTATTAGAATTTGAAATGATAATTAGTGACTTTTAAATTATTTTTCTCCTAAGTCCTAAATTCTTATTTATAAAGCCCAGTTTTGTTTTGTTCTCAAAGAATTGTGATTAGGGCAAAATCCTTTCTCATTCTCTCATATGCCAAAGCTATTTTAAAAGAAGGAGTCTAAAATGTTTATTTTCTTTTTCTTTTCATTTTTGATTCATGCTTCCTGGTCACATCTTCTTCCTTTCCCCTTTTCCTCCCCTTTGTGGCCTCTGGCTCTCCCCAAATCATATCTGGAACAAGAGTATTATATTGAGTGATCTCTTTGTATAAGGTTTTCTTGTCAGGGGCTTCAGTGGAAGTCAGGAGTGCAGAGCAGTGATTGACTACCACTCAGCACTGAGTGACTCAATGTAGTCACATGTCTCGAAGAGCCAGGCTATTGGGTGAATGGAAAAATGTCAGGGAATGAGCATGGTGAGTCCCCTCACTGACCACTGGTGGTGTGAGAAGCTGGCTGTGGAGGTTAATGAATGGAGCTTGCTTAGTCGGATGAACAGTTTTGAAAATTCAGGTAGGATCTCATTATACCTGCTACTGTGTGAGAGCACTGTTTAAAATACTATACCTGTACAGAGAAGACTAACTCACTGTTCTTAATGTAAGAGCTCCATGTACAGAAATGACAACAAAAAAATGTTAAGTGAAGAGTAATGAGAAGCTGACTCAGCTCTTCAAGAATCCTGAAGTGGCGAAGCAAAAAACAAAAAAGCAGAAAATATGGATTTGAATACAAAAACATATATCCTAATACTCAAATGTTTGTTTTATTTTTCCTGAAAACTCATTCACCAAGCTTAAATAATAGTTAACCTTTATCAATTAAATATTCTTGGTCCTAGGACCATCACTTATGGTTTTGTCTTAGACCTGAGGTGACAGCAGAACATGGTCTTTCATGTCAGTGACATTTGGCTGTTTGTGGAAAACTCACATTTGGCCCTAGAAAATGAGCACATTCTTTGCTGAGGAGATTGTGGTCCACTCCAGAAAACTTGTTTTTTTTGTTTGTTTGTTTTTGTTTTTTTGTAGTATATTTGAGTCAGAACTTGACTCCTTTTTTTGTGGTGGTGCCAGGATGCCCCTTTGTATCCTTGAGTAACTGTCTCAGTTTTCTCCTACCAGTCTCTCAGTGTGTAGTCAGTCTGCATATCATTGCATCAGTCACTGTGAGTACTGTGGAATATATATTTCTGAGTACTACTCTAGAGCTATATGTTAGAATTACTGGAAAGTAAAGTGTAGGAACCATATTGTTATAGGTTCTAGCACCTAGATTTTTATTATAGGTTCTAGCACCCTAGGAGATTTTTTATGTATACTGAAGTTTTGAATTACTTTTGTAGAAAGAAGAGGAAAAAAAGCATACATTTGATGAGCACCTATGTTCTTGCCACTCTTCCATGTGCTTTTTGTATATTGGTGTTTTAGTCCTTACATATGGCATAAATCAGTCCTTATTATTTCAAAAGTAAAGATCTGGTTCAGCTCTCTTTCCAAAGATCACAAAGCCAGGAAGCAAACGCCTAAGTGCAAAACCAGGTTTATCTAATTTAGTTTCAAAGCTTGAATTCTTTCCAAGCACTGATCTTTTCATCATCAAAGGTGAGCTATGTCCCTGAAACTTTCCCAGGTTGCATTGCTATCCAGCTCTCTGTGATGAAGACTAAATAGACACTCATCATGGTGGTAACTACTCCTAAGTCATAGCATCTCCTTTAAGGGCATTGCCAGGTGTCTCTTCCAGCTCTTTGATAGATAGTTCAAAATAAAAACAAACTCAGGATGGTTCTACAATAGCCATTCACTGGTACATTGCTTTGCCAATCCATCTGTGTGATTGCTTAGTGCCATTATAGCAAATAATGCAATAGCACATTGACCTATTAACCCCCAATGAATTTCAGTTCATAAAATTTGCTTCTCTAGTTTCAGGTTTCAGAGTTAAACCTGTGATGACCAGTGTTACTCTTAAGGTCCCTTCTGGTTTACATACTCAAGCTGTCTCTTGACAAAATGGCTGTATCCATATAGCATTCACACGTCAAGTTACAGTCGATTAAATGTGAAATCGAGGTCTGGTTTCTAAAACATTGGATTTCAACTTCTTGGTCAGAACACAGTTCCATTTTATGAAAATATTTGGAAAATTAGACTTAAATGATATTATTTTGACATATATAGTGTGTTCTGATGACTACTGTCATTCTGAAATTTTATTAGCAAGAAGGTGGAAGGATTGAGGGAAGACACTCATTAGGCTGCTGAATGGTATATCACTAAGTCATGTTGCCAAGTCCTGAACCTCTAACCCAGCCTTTCAAATCCCTTTCTCCTTTTTCTGTATCTTTCCCTTATTGACGTCACTGAATTCTGGGAGACCACCAAAACTTGGTTTTAAAAAAGGGCTTCTAATTTGTAATCCATCCTCTCCTCTCTAACCCCACAATCTTAGTACAGACTTTCAAATTTTATTCTTATACTTTTGCCGTACTTTTTAAACTGGTCTTCCTTTGGGCTTGACAGCTTCAATTTACCATGCATGTTTCTAAAACAACAATCTGAACTTCCAATTCCCTGTTTAAAATCCTTTAATAATTTCCAGTGCCTGTGCACCCCATCCCCTCTCTCACTCTACCACTGTTGTCTTCAACTACTTAAATAGGCTCCTAACTGAGACCATCATCAGCTCTGGCTTCATTCCAGGCCTTATGTCATGTTGAGACTAGTACATTACTTTGTAATGCGATCACGTCAATGCTTACTTAAAACATATTAATGCTCTTAAGATCAAGACACAGTTCCTTCGTATGGCCTCTGGGTCTGGCGCCTGCCCCAGTATCTACACTCATCTCATGCCATGAAACCTCTAGTCCTTTGCTCTCCCACAATGCTAACCTTCTTTCAATGATTCCTTCCCACCATGCTCTCTTTCATCACAATTGCTTTTGCACATGCCGTTTCCTTGGTCTAAAAAGTTTTTCTCTCCCTACTAGGTACCTTGTACTCCTCTTGAAAATATTTTATCATTACTGGCTGATCAGGGGTTCCTCTGACTAGGACTTAGCTCTGAGTGGCAGCTGAAATGTCTCAGTAGCCTTAGCAGTAGCAGAGTTAGTCCTGTGTCAGAAGTCTTGGGAGTTCAGGACTGAAAATCCTGGCTTCTGAGCCAGCCCCAAGATTTGGGTGTAGCGAAAGAGCTCACATGGGTGTCCCATTCATATCTGCTCTTTAGATGTTAAGGGGTGCTCATCCTTATTCATTCTCACTTTTTTTTTTTTTTTTTTTGGAGAAAGGCTGCATAAAAGTGTGAGTCGACACTATCTTATTATGAAATAGTAAATATATATGCATGAATATTGAAACAGCTGAGGAAGTGACTACATACCCCCCACCCACAGTATTTCACAGTTTTGAGAAGGCTGAGGACCCATCCCTCTGTGTCCATTAAACAGCTGCATCAACAGAAAATACATCAATTCTTCACTAATTCCCCCCTTCTCTGATTCTTCTGCTAATTATCTCTTATGCACTAAGCAATGTGATAAATGCTTCACATACATCATCTTATAGAACAATATTCTGATTAGCCCTGCTTTACAGGAGATATTGAACAGCTTTAGGGTTAAATAACGCACCCAAGTTCTCACAGTTGTTAAGCTGCAGAGCCGGATACAAACCCAGGTTATTTAAGTCAAGAGCCCCTGCTTTAACCACCAGACTCTGGCTCTTCAAACTGTGGTACCTGTATCAGAAGCAGCAGCATCAACTGGGAATTTGTCAGAAATACAGAATGTCCGTCCTACTCCAGAATTACTGAGATAGAACCTCGAATTTAACTAGATCTGCAGTAACTCACATGTACTTTAAAGTCTGAGAAGTACTACAACATGCTATGTAACTTCTTAATTTTACATGGAGATCAACCTCCTATTTTTACTTTAGTTTCTGAAGAATGTTGTCTTGCTTCGATAGTCACATATTTGTTTCCTTTCCTTCATTGTCAGAAAGTGTATGGAAAATTGGTCTATTAAGCTCTCTTTGGACAATTAGAAGGTTGTACTTTTAGTTATTGCTTATGTTATTTTAAATGTCTAATAGATCATAATCCAATGTACCTAAATACATACATAATCTGCTCTTACAGAACTTCCTAGAAGATAAATATTCAGGATATGTTTGGGGAGTAGGAATATGGGAAAATCAATGACAGTAAATTGCTTTTCAACTAAGATGTTTGATATAAAAATCAGATTAAGCCGTAAGAATCCTTGTTCCGGCATGAAGTGGTCCTTTAATGAAATAAAAAGTTACTTTTGTTTGTTATTATGATTGGATCTGGAGGGTCTTTTTATAAAGATGAGTAAATAGGAAGCTGAGGCACGGGCTTGAGTATAAGGCGAGTAGGAAGCACTGGTGTCCTCCAGAAAATTGTGGTATTCTCCGGCCAAGGAAATACTTGCCAGCTTGGCATCATAAGGGTGGATTTAAAAGGGAATGGCATTCTTTATAGTTTGGGGTGCATCTGGATAGGCCCAATCTTGACTTCATTTATCCCTTTGGATTTTAAGCTGCATCACCCAGGGCCTTTGCTTGCCTCTGTGTTTGTTTTTGCCCCAAATCAGGTACCTTTATGATGGTAATTCCCTTGGCAAATAAATAAGGTTAATCTGAGCTGTGGTTTGGGGCTACAACCTTTCAGGCTAGGAAGTTTCAGCAGGGCTTGAATTTTAGTTCTGCTATGCACTGATGTGTCAGCTTGGTCTATTTAGTTAACCTCTATGAACCTCAATTTCTATATAGTAACACAGAGATAACAACAAATATCTCTCAAGGTTGCTGTAAGGATAAATGGGGACACACACAAAGTGCTTAGCATGATGTCTGTCATATAGCTAGTGTTCATAAGTCAAATTACCACAAGAACTCTGTCTCCTATTTTATTTTTAATACAATTTTTTCATATATATAAATTATACTGAAAGCATTTTTTACACAAATACACACACAGAGGTATATGTATTTATAGTGACAGCCTACAGAATGCCTGGTTCATTACACTGGAGAACCCCCACTCTGGGGCAGCTCTCTTTTAAGATGGACCATATTCTTCTGGAGAGGAGGCAGTATGGGCCCATATAAAAGTATGGATTTTCAGGTGAACGCAGCAGCTCCTTTATTTTGACCTTGATAAAGTTATGGACTGTGCAGTCCTGGGCAGGGGACAAGAAAGTGTTCATTCTGGAGATAGAGGACTTCTTTGAGACTATTGCTAGATGGTATAAAAGGCTGAATTAAGAACATGTTTAAAAATTTAGCCCTCTCTGATAGTAACGGTGTTGACATTTGAAAATCAGGGTGAGTGGTCTAAGTGAATATGGACCTCACAGTAGTTGGGCCACAGCCCACACAAGCACATCTGTGGCTTATTTGTTAAGCTGTTAGGTTCTCAGAGAGCAGTTTCCTATGCACACAACCACAGATTAGGAACTCCTCTTGGAACAGAGATTCCACACTAAACAATCACATGTCTCCCTAAAATACATGAAGCAGATCTTTGTGAATTTGAAGTCTAAAATGACAAAAACACCTTTATACACAATTCCTATTCACTCTCACTATCCCTTCCCCTGAAGGCAGCTTAACAAAACTGAGCTAAGTTTAAGAAGTCTTCGAATTGTATCTTGTGCTGATTGGTGTTAACCATCTACAATCCTGCCTACCCTCACCCTAGACACCAAGACAGCCACATGAGTGAGTTTTGATATAAATAAAGTTGTCCTGCTCTCTATCTGACTCCAGAAATGAAAGTGGGAAGAACCTAATAACTGCCAAACACCTTGCTGGAAGACTAGTTGTACTTAGCATGAATGTGTTTAAAATTGCTTTGCATAAGATGACGCTGAACCCTGCAGGCTCACTGGAAGGCCAGCTGCTTGCTCTCCCTGCTTTTCCTTCTCTCTACCTTGCCTCTTTCCTTTGCTCTCTCTCTTCACCCTCTCTCGTAGCATTTCTTTTACTGCAACTATTCAAAATGAAATTTTCGTTTCATTTTAAACATATTAGACAGCATTTTAGCTGGTATTTTATATAATTATACTTACTTCCTAATGAAATACCACAAAGCATATATATATTGAAAATGTATATTTATTGCCATTTGTTAAGTCATCACTATGTGCCAGGCACTACATACTTTCTATGTCTTTTCTCATTTAATTCAATAAAGTACCATCATTCCCATTTTATTTGAGGAAACTGAGTACAAAGAGGTTAACAGATTTACTATGCAAATGGGATCCAATGATGAAAAGGCAAATTTAGTTTGATTCTTGCCCTAGTAAATGATTTAATGGGAGAAATAGGCAACTTAAAAGGCAATAGGCAAAGATTCAATATGACATGATCAGTTCTTTGCTGAATCAGATACAAAGAAGGGGAACCCAAGCAAGACTTGGGAGAGGGTGGGTGGGTCTTTCAAAAGTAAGTGATGTGTAAGATGAAACCTGGCATAGAAGTTAGCTGGCAAGGACAAAGCCTGGACAAGATTAGAGGTCAAAGAGAGTACTGCTTTGTAGGAAGTTCAATAGACTGGTGTATCAGTTTCAAGGGGAAAATGGTTAGCAAGGGTCCTGTGAGCCAGTAAAGTAATTGAATTATATACCAAAGTAATGAAGAAGCATTGCAAAGTTTTAACCATGGAGAATGGTATGATTAAATTTGTCTTTTAAAAGATTGGTCTGACAGTACTGGAGAGAATAGTAGAGGGGGAAGATTGGAGATAAGAAGACTAATTAGGAGGCCATTTCAGGAATAGAGGTGAGAGAGGACGGTGGCTGAACTTGATTAATATTAATGATCTAAAGAAATGGGGAGACTTAAGAGCTATTTTTTTTAAAATGGAACTGCAGAACTGAAGTCCTAATCTGAAAGAGAGTATAGTATATTTATTAAAGAGTATATGATTTAGGGACAGAGTTTTAGGAATAGAAATTTACCTACACCACTTATCATCTTTGTGGTCTTAGCAGAATCACTAAACTGTTGTATACCTCAGTTCTTTTATTCGTAAAATGTGTGTGTGTGGCAAGGGTCTCCTAAGCTAATACACACAAAGCACTAGGAATAGTATGTGACAATAGTGAGACCTTAAAACACATTAGCTATCACTTTTTGAACTTCAATCTAGCCCTCCGATGTAAAAGCTCATTCATTCACCAAGTTTGTATTCAGTGCCTAATATGTCCCAGTAGGTCACTCATTCTTTGGACTTCAATTTTGTCACCTATAAAATGATTGCCTTGGAGAAGTGCTCTGGGTTACTTCCAGCTGATATTTGGTTGGACTAATGTTCATTAGCATGGAGGCTATCATGCTGATTAAGGTGCAGTTAAGGGAAAACTGACTCATTTCTCTAACCAGGCCTTTGTGTGTCATTTGTCACTTCTTTTCTGTAAAGAGAAGAAGGAAGGGGGAACATAATTGATTCCACAGCTCTGAGTGACTCTCTATTAAGCTGCAGAGGAGGAGGATTTACTCTAAGGCATTTAATGACTCAGCAAGATGGTGCCAGAGGAAAACGAAGTTTACCTGGGTCGACGTAAGTTTACTTTCTAAGATGCTATTAGTACTCTAAACAAAGTGTTGAAAGTGAAGGACAGAATGTGAGAAATATAATCAGTCACTATGTTGATGCCAGAGCCTTACAGGAGGAATAAAAGGCAGGTCTCTCCTACTGCTGGGGATCGTTAGTGCAGGTAGACAGGTAGGGCTGGGAAACTTTTAAGTGTTGAAGGTGTTAAATGAATTTCCTGCCAAGTTGAATAATGCCAGCCACAGCTTTAGTGCATTAAACATAGTGTCCTTTGCACTCCAAAGGTTGGGAAAAGCATGATTAAAAAGTAAAAACTTTACAACAAGATGTGATATTAGCTTTCATGTGTTGAGCAGTTATGACATATCTCATTTTGTTGCTTCACATTTATGTTTACTCATAGCCCTTATACTGGAT
Source organism: Eonycteris spelaea (assembly GCA_003508835.1). Lineage (NCBI taxonomy): Eukaryota > Metazoa > Chordata > Mammalia > Chiroptera > Pteropodidae > Eonycteris > Eonycteris spelaea. Next base: position 5,636,105 of record PUFA01000070.1, read on the forward strand.
CCTTCAGGTTAAAAGTATCATATCTCATGTTCATATGAGTAAACCAAGGTGCAGAGAGCTTATGTAATTTACCAAGACCAGACAGTACTTTGTGGTGGAACACAAGATTTACAACAAGATGATATGCCTCCACTATTTTGCATTTTTAAAAAACCATCAATTACTTTATTTATTTTCACTGATGTGAGCAATCTATAATTCTTTAAAAAATACATAAAAATATCTATGAAAAACAAATCTCTGATCAGCCCAACACTTGATTTAATTACCGATAATGTGTAATATGTTGAGGCATTTCTTCCTAGGTCACATGTTGTCTTTCTTAAAAAAAAAATGTTTTGACCTATGAATGACTTGTAGAAGGTTGTACATATTTAATGCCTGAAACTCCATGACTTTGGGGATAAGTATATACCTATAAAACAGTCACCACTATTAATACCACAAACATATTCATCGCCTCCAAAAATTTCCACCCACTCCTTTTAGTATTCTATTCTTATTTATTTATTGTGGTAAAAACACTTAACATAGATCTATCCTCTTAACAAATTTTAAATATATAATACAGTTAGTTATAGACAGTATGCTAAAGAGTGGATATCCAGAACTATTTATCTTACGTAACAAAAATTTTGTACCTTTTGATAATTACTTGCTCTCTGCCTCTATGAGTCTGATTATTTTAGATTCCACATAAAAATGAGATAACACAGTATTTGTCTTTTTGTGTCTGGCTCATTACACTTAGCATAATGTCCTCCATATCCATCTATGTTGTAGAAATTCTTTATGTACAGATATATAAATGTTATTATTCCATTATATTTAAGGATAGAAATTTTCTCTTAAAAGAAAATTTTAAAAGTATCTATTTTCTTTTATATATTTTCTACAGATTTCCTAAATTACTCTCTTTGTTTAAAGGGGGAATTAGAAAATATCAGAATGAATTGGACAGGTGGTATTTTTCTTAACAGAGTGATGCTCAGGGGTTATTTCTTTCTGCCTCAATAAATGGAGAATGCAAGAGTCTAGAAATTGGTACCTGGCAGGAAGCCAACAGTAAAGAGTGACTAAGAAGATGTGATGGTGAGGATGAGGTCCTAACGGTAGAGGAACTTGTGGCCACCTGAGGAGCCTAGGAAAAGAAGACAGGGTCCGTAAGCTTACTGATCCCAGGGCCAGGTTAGAATTTCCCTTGTCTTGGGAATGTGACTAGGGACATCACTTGTTAGGGACAGCACTGGTAAATCTGAGATTGCACCTAAAGAAAACTCAGTCCTGGAAAATAGGACAAGAGCTTAATAAGGACGAGAGATACTGAACCAACTGCAAATGAATACAAGATAACAAAAAGAAGACTAGTTATCCTAAGGAGACACAGAGATGTATCTTTCTCTCTGTTACATGAATACACACACATGCTAATGTAGAGGCCCAAATAGGCAGAGGTTAGGAATAACCATTACAGAATACTAACAGGGCTTTAAGTAGAAATCTTCATTCATTACAATCAAGGACTTTTGAGGACTACCAGCATAATTTTTGAGGTTATTTTCATCAGCAGCAAACATGGTCAGTCCAAATTAGGCAGCTGGTCTTTGAGATGAGGGCACTGCTAAAAAGGACTGGAATCAAAAGTGTTACTTGGTTGCTGATAAGAATGTAAAATTATATAGCTGCTGTGGAAAACAGCATAACAATTACTAAAAAATTAAATATAAAATTATCATATGATCCAGAAATTTCCCTTGTGTGTATGTACCCAAAATAAGTGAAAGCAGAAACTCAAACAGATAATTGTACACCAATGTTCACAGCGGCATTATTTGCAATATCCAAAAGGTGGAAGCAAACCACGTGTTCATCGACAGATTAATGGATAAACAAAATGTGATACATACACACAATGAAAGGTTAGCCTTAAAAAGGAAATTCTGACACATGCATGACATAGATGAAACTCGAGGATATTAGCTGAGTGCAGTCAGTCAGTCATCAGAAGAGGAATACTGTATGATTAAACTTATGTGAAGTACCTGGGGTAGTAAATTCCATAGTGTCAGAAAGAAGGACGGCCATTGCCAGGGGCCGGGAGGAAGGGGAGATGGGGAAATTGGCGTTTTACAGACGCAGAGTATCAGTTTGGGAAATGAAAAAGTTCTAGAGAAGGATGGAGGTGATGGCTGCACAAAAATGCAAACATATTCAATGCCACAGAACTGCACACTTAAAAAACGGCTACGATGGTGAATTTGTTTTGTTTTCCCACAGTTAAAAGGCAGATAAACATATTAAACTCAGAACTTTCACCATAGAAATACAGTATGCATCATATATACATTAAAATAACTGTTTTAGTAAAATAATACAACTTGTTAAATAATGAAAAATTTGAAATTATTGGTTTGATAGTTTTATACTTTTTGGTTAAAAATTTTATAAATTTATAATATTTATATATCAAATTTATGACTAATTATAGGCTTTTATTAAAAATAATTTAAAAAGTATAATTTGGCACTTGTAAGAAAAATTGTTTGGAGCTTAAAATTGGTTAAACTAGAATCACTATTTTATTATCACTTCCATGTAATACTTATTTATATCCTTGTTAATTATTTTTAAGACAATTTTTACATAAAATTAGGTTTACAACAAAATCAGGATTTTTGTTACCTATTTGCTGTTTTATTAATTTATATTGTTAACAACTGAAGATGTGAGGCTATAAAAATAATTTAAAAGTTTATTTGAGGGCCTTAAAGGATTCAAAACCAGGAGACACGGATTCATGTGGCAACCCAAACTATGCTCTGAAGAGAACAAGGAATGGCGGAGTTTATAAAGGCAAAAGACACAAAGTATAATTCTTCTATGCAAATGAAGAACTGCTGGTTAGACTGATAGGGTTTGGTTAGTCCCAGAATGCAAACGAGGGGTGGTGGTGAAAGCAAGGAAGGAAGTGAAGTCCATACATGTTCATTTAGCAGTTGTTCCAAGATGTATACGGCTTGGCCTTGAGCTGAGTTGAGCAACAAGCTTAGCAACTCAATAGCAGCTCTGAGAGTTGAGGCACACAGTGTGCATAGGCCCCATAGCACTAATAGTCTCCTGGCTCTTTTAAGTGACTCTCTCAACAATGCTTATTACATGTTTTTTTTCCATTAGCAACATATACTTCATCGATTATGATGTTTGAGTCATCTTAACTCTATCCTTTATCTTCTAAATTATATTTAGGGATTTTAGTTGAAATGCCTAATATTTTAGACAATAGTCCTCTGATTATGTTTGCCTGGGAAAGTACTAAACTTAACTGAACCAGCCAGGTCCCCACTGATGATGAGTAGGCCCTAGTTACCCTAATGGTTCTTCATCAAAAGTTGTCCTACCCATGGTGAACCCATCTTGCAAAATGTCCCCTGCACAGTGCTTGTGACTGATTTGGCTACCACAAATTGGTTGTTATACAAGTTCTCTGTAAGCTGCTCCTAGAATTCTAACTGAGGTAAAGCATATTTGCTACCCTAATTATTTTCACTCCACAAAGTGTAAGATAAACTTATCCAAGTGTGTGGGTCACTGTGAGCACTACCAGTTTTAGCAAACCCTGCTGCTAACTAAGAAGAAGTGATTGAAGCTATTATTTAGAAGTGATTTTTTTTTAGGTAGGTTAGTGTTGCACTTTTCTTTAATGGTTTTATTTTTACTGATGACATCGAGTAACTCCTACAGTCCAGAAATTACCCCAAAAATGTAGTAAAAAACATAAGTCTAAGACACTTACTTGTCACTGATTTTCAATCAAGATGATGAAAGTGACAATTTTAATCAGAAAACTAAGTATTGGCTCTTAAATAAGTTAATAGATAGTAATAACAATTCAAATGTGTGCTATTCTTCATCACAATACTTATCCTTACATAATACATAATACAATGTGTCTGTTCAAGTCAACCTGTATTTTGGGAGAGTTTGTTATACTGTGATTAATTGCTATAGCCATTTAGTTTCAAAATCAAATAAATATTAGTCCTCTACTTTTCAAGAATTGAATTATAAGATCAGGTTTCTCATGAGTCCATTCAAGTGAATAGTAGGCTTAACATTGCCAATTCAAAATAAAGTCAGTCTAAATCCTTATTATATCTTTGAATGCTTAAAGTCAAAAGTGTATTTCTTCTAGTTACTTCTGCAGCTGTTTGAAACTAGACCTCTGTGCTTTGTTTCTTCAGCAGAGTGTTTTTTCATACTGTGCGGGAGGTTGTAGGTCACACAAGACATAGTCCAGTGTGTTTTTAAAGTATGAGACAACTTGAGAGTATTCTGTCTCGGTACCCATCAATGGTTTGGTCTGTTATGTTGGTAATATCTCACAGCTGAAGACCTAGACGGTGGTATCAGGCACATTCTGATCCATTGTAGAGAAGGAAGACAGCAAGCAGTTTGTTTTTCTCAGAGCTGAATTCTCTAGGCTATGGACTAAGTACAAGCAGTTCATTTTATACTTGTTTTCGCCAATTCTAATGTAAATGACTATTAAGAGAGAGTGTGTTATCTCCCGTAGGTGAGGGATAAAGAAAACAGGAATCTTTTCCATTGCATGAATCACTCAGCATAAGTAAACGTATTAGCGCTTTATTATCTACAATGAGCTTACCTTCATTAAACCACGAAACCCAGAGTGATAATGTATGATACATTTTCAACTTAATGCATTCCCTCTTTTCCTCTCTTTTCTTTCTTTCTTACTTTCTCCTTTCTCCTTCTTTTATGAGAGCAGATTCATCTTTTTAAACTATATTGACGCTTTGGCCAAGACACTAGTACTCTACGTAATACCATATATTGTTGCTCAAATTGGGACCAATGGCAGAATGGAACAGTATGAAAAGCAACAGCTTAGCAGTTAGAGGACATGAGCTTCCACCATACCAGCAAGACCTTGATAATGTGACCTACTCTTTCTGAGCCTACATTTTATCACCTATAAAATATTTGTCAGTATTAATAGAAGCACCTACAAGAATTTCCAAAGATATAGTAAATGGGAACCATTTAACAAATATTTACCATATGCCCTGCATTTTTCTGGGTACTTTGCATACATTAACTCATTTAACTTTCACAACACCCTTTCCATTTAAGTCCCTTAAAAGGATTAAAGCAGAAGTTTTTCCAAGATCCTGTCTATCTCTAAGTAATATATGGTTAACACTGCCAGATAAATACATTATGCCTAGTTAAATTCTAATTTCAGATAAACGATGAATGCTTTTTGGAATAGGTATGTCTCAAATATTGCAAGCAACATACTCATACTAAAAAATTTATGCTGAAAAATATTTTTTATCTGAACTTGAAATTCTTGGGTATCCTATATTTTTATTTGCTGAATCTGGAAACCCCCTATGTGGTGACGAAACATTTTTCAGGCAATCTGGACTAGAAGAAGGGTATTTAGTCTCAAACAACAATTTCAGTTTAATAAGATTGAGGTTACAAGTCTACTGATGAGAGAGAGATTAAATATAGTAGAGAGTAGGGGAGACATTACCAAGAGGAAGCAGGCTCAAGAATAGGGTAAAGGCCTCATTCCAAAGCTCTTCCATTTTCAATCATCACCTCAGTCTTGAGGGAGTTATTTTTCCTGCTTTACATATGAATAAAACAAAAAAACTATTAAAGATCATACAGCTAATAAGTGAATAAACTTGGAATTGAATCCAAGCTCTTTGATCCTTAAACCTGGGAATTTTTTTTTTAATTGCCACGAGGTTTTTTCCTTTCAAAGGTAGATGGAAAGGAGTGATTCTTCTTTCTCTGTCAGGAGAAGGGTGACAGAGTGACTGAGATTTGAGAAGATTTGAGGTGAAAAGGCAGCAAGATGAGGTAGTTCATATCTGAACTCTTTTATGAAATTATAAGGTAGTATCATTACAGAAAGTGAAGATGGTAGAGCTGGGAATTAGGGCTTAAAGAAAAATAGAAAATGTTTGGAAATAGCCATGTTGAAACTAGTAGACATCAACTGAGATATTTCATGATGAACTGGTTTTGTGAAAAAGCTCACTGGAAGACAGTTATTAACTTTCCAGTAATGGTGGATGTACTAGTGATTCTGTTAGGATGATATAAAGCTCAGAAGAGGAGCAGCTGTGGTCTATGAGAAGGAAGAAATGAATGGGTTTTAGACTTGTGCCCACAAGGTCATCTATGAGGAGATGCCAGGGGTCCTCAAGTCCTGGGCCATGGTCTGTTAGGAACAAAGCTGCATAGCAGGAGGTGAGCATCAGTTTCATCCGTATTTACAGCCGCTCCCCAGCACTAGCATCATTGCCTCAGCTGCACCTCAGACCATCACTCATTAGATTCTCATAGGAGCATCAGTCCCTGGTGCCAAAAAAGTTGGGGACCGCTGCCTTACAAGATCTCAAAATGTTAGAGAGCTTTAGAAACACTAAGGAAGTCATAGGTTTGTTATCATTGAGCTAAAGGTTGAGAATCCAAGGGAGACTGGGAAAAGGAGATACAAAACTTCCTATTGTCCTTTTAGAGAACCAACGTTCTAGTAGTTACATACACGAGGACTAGGCTAGATCACTACCATAGACATAATACCTGAGGATCCTTCTGGTTCTTGGACATATGCTCAATTATCTACTTCATCTTATTGTGTTTCCATCTGGAATAATGTGTGTGTGTGTGTGTGTGTGTGTGTGTGTGTGTGGTGGCGGGGGCAGGAATTATAATACAGACAAGCTGTGGCAAATTGTATGAGCAATTTCCAATCAACAAGAGGGTGAGCTCTGTAGGGACATATTGCTTGCTGTGGGATCTCTGGAAATTTAGTAAATCTTTCCATTCTCATTCCACTCACTCGTATATGAGAGAATTAGTTGTCTCTGTTTATAGCCAAGGACACTTATAGCTCTAAGAGGACCCAGCTTTAGATTTTTGGCAGTATTTCCTGCACAAAAACCCATCTTAAAAGCTGGACCTAAAAAAGATAGGGATGGAATTGCACAATCAGTAAGTATATGTCTCTTTCTCCCACTCCACTCTATTTTGGAGAGTTGCAAGAAGTACTATAATAAAAAGAAAATATATTTAACATTACCTAACTAGGTGTTTCCCAAATTTATTTGGCCCATGAATCTTTTTCTTTCCTATTTAGAATAACTCCTGTCAAATTATAAGGAGTTGGCTTTCCACAGATCTCAATTTGGGATCTCCATTAATAGGAAAAGATAGAACATCTATTATGTGGCAGCCTCCTTAGAGTAGTTGAGAACACTAAAATGAAAGTAATTACCCCTGCCCTCTTCAAACTCATAATTACCAGCAGAACACTGACATCATAAATTACATTTATCAAAATTAGATTTTGATAAAACTCTAATGCAATAAGCTTTCTCTTACTACATATGTGCAGAAATATATATATGGGCGTGTTTGAATCAATATGGGTGTATGTATTTATGTACAATCTGTTTTAATTCTCAGTATCACTAGATTTGATTATCTCTGTTCACCGCTCATTGCAGGGGGTCTTCTTAGGCTCAGCTAAACATTCAGACTTACAAGACTATCACAGGTCATATCTGACACTAGAATGCTCAGAAGGATATACCAAACAGGAACATGGAATGCCAGCAGGGAAGCCCTATACATTTTTCTCCTATAGGAAACCATGCAGCAGTCCAGCCAACAGCTCAGGTATCAGGAGATGAAACTCATCAGGAGGATGAAAAATGGGTCTGGCCTAGAAGCATCATGCTCCATAGAAGCCAAGAGCCTTTGAACAACCACAAGCATAGCTTCCAGCATTCTTGTGAGGAAGACCCTAGTTGCAAGAGTCTTTATATTTAGGGTAGTCCATACCCATGGCTTTCTCATAAGGTATTCACAGTATGTTTATAGTTCCACCCTGTCCAGATGTAATTTACCATGCAGGAGTCATCTGGCTAAAGTTAACCAATGGCCAAATTTCCCTGCCACAGGGGAAAAAAAGTTTTGCAAACTCTTTACCGATAGCTGCAAAGTGATTGCACAATTTCTTTATGGTCACACTTCTGGGAATTAGCAAGCAGTGAGGTATGAAGGTCTGAACCCAGGTCTGTTTATTCCTGAAAGTCCATCACTTTCAACTTTTTATAGTATCTTCCATTAGAAAAAGACTTTTTTTTTTTTTTTTTTTTTGCAAAAGACAGCCATAAAAAAAAAAGACTAGGGATAATTTCTTTTCTGAAACAGAAGGGAAGGAGGAGATGAGAGGTTAATATTTATTTAATTAAGAATTGATAAAGTTATTTTCAAGATTTATGAGTTTTAGAGTGACAAGTTTCAAAACATCCTAGCATCGGTTTTACTGATAGGTAAAATAATCTATCAATGTAATGAATTTATTTCTAATTAACTTTAGTGAAACTTAGTTTCCCCATTAGAGGAATAAGTGGCACTAACTTAAAATTAGAAGTTATAAACCTCATTATATAAGCAGTAATTCAATAGTTCCAATTTTCTAGTTTCCTTCCTATATGAATGGATACATAATTCCTTCACATTACCAGTGGAAAATATTGGTAATAAACATTCTTTAGATGTTCCATGTGATTTATAAGGTCACTGGGCAAAATAAATATTTGAGTTAACACAATTAATTTGGTTTAGAGCCAAGGAGGCATATGTAAACAAAATATTCATTTAAAAAGTGTTAATCGTATGGAGTCACCTTAGGCTGGTGTAGTGGAGTCTGTTTAAGAGAGTAAGAATCTATTTTGTCAGATTTGGTACTCTTCTGGTTACTGAGATGGAACATACTACATGAGTACCGTTAGGGCTGTCAGTGGATTGTCCTAAGTGCTCGTGCTCTTTTCTGTATAAGGTTATTTCAGTGGAGAGTCAACTGAGGAAATTAAATGTATGTACTGGTTTAATGGGAAACAGAGGTGTTTAAAAATGCTGAAATGCATGTATTCAAACATGGCTTGCTTTAAAATGAAACTGCAGCAGTTTTCAAAATGGGATTCTTACTCTATTAAAATGCAAATAAACATGGTCTTTTTTTCCCTGCCATCTTCCCAGACATCCCAGCCTAGTTATAAAGTATCTTTGAAATACATTAGGTCTTGTCATTGTCAAGACAAGATTTTTTTTTTACTGAAATTTATTAACAAATTATAAAAATATCACTTTCGTTTTTTGTTTGTGGAAGGAAACTGGTCAGATAATGTTTAAAGAATGATGTTCTAAAGTTATAAATAAATAGGGATTCCTGGAAGAAACAGGAACTCCTGGTTAGTGAGAAAGAAGTGAAGCCTCCAAATTCTAAAAAAATGGCTTTCTCTGAGAATTGATAGCAGTCTACTGGATTAGGCTTTCAGGTGATTCTTTTCTATAGTTTACTGTATCTCAACTTCTCCAAATTAAGTGGGAAAGCGAAACTCCTTTTGCTAATTGTATAACTGCATAGGTCTAAAGAACTAAAATTAATTTCCATTCCTCCGCTAATTTTTTTTTTCTCCATATCCTGTTTGTATCTAGATGGTGGTGTTAAGTTTATTGCAGGTGTTTTCATTCTCGTTTCCAGATGCTAGAAGCACTGAGCTAGGTGTTAGAAAACTGCACTTGAGGGTGTATAACTTCCGAGGCTGAAGCACGCTCACCTTCCCTTCATTCCTCCTGCTGCCCTCTGTTTGAGTCTAAATCTATGTGGCGATAGCAGCCCTACTGCCAGCTGTGGCCACTCCGTTTCTCTGTGGGGTCCCCACCCATGTCAACATTCTCATTTCGACAACTTCGCTAACAGATTTTAAAACTGTGAATTACTGGAATTATTTGCAAAATGGTTATTCAACAGTGAACTAGAGAAACCTTCCAAAATAATACCCATACTGTTTCCATAACCACCACAAGAATCATAAGTAGATGAGTCCAGAGCACAGCGCGAAACTTTCCCGATCTCATCTATTGGTCCACACAGCATTCACCTCAGATGGGCATTTTGGAGTCTCTTCTCTGCCTTCTCTCCTCCCCTCCTCAGTACGTTCCTTTTTGTAATTTCCGCCACTATGCCCTCCTTCTAAAATCCAGACTATATTTCAGGAATAGGTAAGGTTCTTCTGTTTCTCAGTGTTATTGATGCAGAAGAGGAAGCAGATCATTCAGTCTTTACACTGAGCGTGAAGGGGTAAATTTAGATATTTCATATTTTCCAGAGGGAAATAACTACAAAACAACACTTTATCTTGCTACTTTTGACTACCTCTCTTAGCTATTTTGTATCTACTACAAAGCAAACTGGGTTTCTTATTTATCTCATCAAAGCCTTGTTCCTCGGAAGAAGTGGGGAGTAAAAAACCCTGCCTGACTTTTATCAAAATTATCTACTGTATCTGTTATCTATTACTGTGTAACAAACTACCTCAAAACTTAAAGGTACAAAACAACCACCGTTTGTTTTCTTATGCTCCCAGGTTCTGTGAATCAGAAGTTTAGAAAGGGCACAGTGTGGGTAGTTTGTTACTACAATGTTCAGGCCACAGCTAGGAAGACCCAGAGGGCTGTAAGTAACTTGAATGACTGGGGGTTGAAATTACATGGAAACATCTTTGCTAATATCTCTGGATGATTCTCCTGGTGGCTTTGGGTAGCATGAAGGTTGGAAGGTAGTCAGGTATGGAGCTTGGAGCTCCAAAAGTGAGTGCTCCAATAAAACAAAGCAGAATCTGCATGATTTTATACGAATTATCCTGAGAAGTCATATGGCATTATGCACATTGTTCTCTATGGTTCTATCAGTCACCACTCCACCCAGATTTAAGAGAAGGCGATAAGAAGTGTTGAAGAATTTGATGGGTAAGGAGTGTTGCAGAATTTCTGTCCTTGTTTTAAAATTATTACACTCTTATTTTTAAAGTCATATTTATTTATTTTGGTTTGTACTTTTTTGTTCAGATCAGCTGGGCTCTCCCTAGTAACCAAGGCATGAATATAACCTCTATTTAATTATGTTCAGACTCATCTATTCTCTCAACTTCCACTCAAATTTCTTGGGCCATATTTGAGTATCTTGACTTCATTTCCCTCTATACTGCTTGAAATATTAAAAGGAGGATATCAATAAGGAGCAGCATGGAAACTCTTGCCTGGGAGTGGCTGTCTACCCACTTCTTTAGTCAGAACATCCCTCCTAAGTATCCAGACAGACAAGACTAAATAGACAAGACCACATCATTTAGGGTCTTGCTCTAGCACGTTTGCCTCCTTTAAATGGGAAACTATAAAGTTAATCTTCACAAACATTAAAAAATGTGAAATTATTTATAAAAGGAAATATTACAACCTAAGTTATTACGGATAGCTACATGCATTTGCATGCTGTGTCCATATTTGATGAGGAAAAATCCCTCAGCCTACTTTTTTAGACTGAGCAGTGATTGATATTTCATACGTAACTAACATTCATTTAATTTGCGACAAAAGAACATGGCAAACACTGTGTTTCTTTCATTGTTTAACACAATGTTCAAAGAAAATTGCTCATGGATTTTGAAAACTTGGCATTTCCATATTATTTCCATATGGAATTGTATTATAAAGCAGCAAGAGGAAATTTATAGAGTACGGCAGATAATATCATACATATGGACTATCAATAATATATAAAGTAGCTCAATTGTTCAAAATAACCAGGATATATGTGATAACAATGAAATATACTATTTAATACTGGGATTGGGCTGGAAAATTTGGGTTGTATGGTCTTTTGAACCATATTTAGTTTCAATATATCTTCAGGCATAATTCAGGCTAAGCTAAATTTAATGTGTAGCTCTACTGATCCTGAGCATAGCTAGTGATTAATAATCATATTTAACCATATTCAGCAGCTTCCTTATGAGGGTTCAAAATTATTCCAGCACAATGTCCATGGAGTGACATGAATTGGATTGATTGGCACTTATTTCACAGAGTTGCTGATTTATTTCTTAGGCTCAAATTGCCAGACATAAGGCAAAGTTATCTGAGAGTTAAGAAAAAGAAGAAAATGCTTAAAACACGATGCTATTAACAGGGTGACTTCCCCCATATTCATTCAGTTCCAAGATTTGCAAATTACAGAATGGCATACACTCCATGAAGTAATCTCATGAGAATAAAAGTATAGTCTTCAGAGACTTGCCCATTGCTTTGTGTAATAATTTCAAGGAAAGCAAAGGAAGAAGTTGTTGCATATGGAGTAGTTAAATATTTTCTTGAATTAGGATTTGGAATTGTTTTTGCATAACCCTGGGGAGAGGCTGCTTGTGGATTTTTTTCCCACAGTTCTAAGAATTCAACTGAAGCTGGAGTGTGTCTGCGTGTGTGTGTGTGTGTGTGTGTGTGTGTGTGTGTGTGTGTGTAGGATATAAGTTGTCTTCATGTGGAGAGTCTACTTTGTAAAGTGGAAAAGATAAATTCAGGAAAAAAATCCAAGCATTTTTCTAAGATTTAAAAATTGTTTTACAATTTGATTTGGTATATTTTAAAGAGGGTCCTATGTACAAATGTTTTATAGAAACAAATCATAAATTTCATGTATGAATGATCATATATTCAAATTAGTTGCAAAATTAATATTATATGGATAAAACATTCAGATTATAGGTATATTTCTTTATTTTTCAATTATAGCTTTGCCCTGAATTAACTGACTAATGCAGGCTACGATGTTTGAATTAAACTCCTTCCCACCCCTTTGGCACCTTCTCTTATTGTAAGATCAATACCATTTAAGACGTTAAAATAACTAAGAGTTTTTTAAATAATATTTTTTGCATTGGTATGTAATGGTAATAATAGTGTATGATTTTGATATGACTGTAAGAAAAAGAAACAAGATATAAAAAGAGTAATAGAAAAAAATAAATCAGTTATAAGAAAAGATGTTTATTAAGCAGCCACCCTGAAGACCTAGAACAAGGATATTTGATGAATTGTCACCATCTCTTTTTATATCTGTAATCAATACTCTATTAACTAGTGCTACCTTTTATATATTAAATTTAAGTCAATCAACTTTGTTTTGCATTTCATTTTCACCTTCACTAGCCAGAAAATAATGTTATTTGCTTTTTGTAGATGAAGTTTTTCATGTACAGTCTACATAAAATCCTCATTAATCACAAAATTCATTTCATGTTATAAAAACTCATCAACGTAATAAATGGAATAATTGGAGCCTTTTCAATCCAACAGAATGGGCAAAAGAGCCCAGAGCACTATACCCTGCATTTTTCATTTGCGTCAAGTAATAGCCTCTACAAAAGAACTTTAGACTCTTGTCTTTCCATTAACATTCTCTACAATTTCAATCTTTATCAGGGACTGACTGTGTTTTTGAATAGGCAGCATCTGACACGTGCACTCATCATTCAGCCAGGCAACAAGGGCACATTTCTGTCTTACATCTTGTGTATGATTTAAGAAAAGAAAATAATGGGTAATCAGTATTTAAGTTTCTGATATTTTAATGAATATTTTTGCCTAAGATAATTTACTTTTGTACATGATGACATAATCTTATCTATCATTCCTCTCCAAGTCAAAGCCTAATACACAGTTGGAGGTGTGAGTTATGTTGGTTGGTGGAGAGACACTTTTGTGAGATTGGTAAATTTACAAAGTCTCATCACATTTTGCTTAAAAAATACATAGATATACAAAATACATAGATATGTAATATATGTATGCATTTATAAATAGAGTTAATTTTTAAAAATCATGATCAGTGGTCTAATTTTAATGTGTGCCAAGCAAAACAAATTCTAAAAATACAATGTAGGAATTAAAATTCTAGGAACTAAAATCTTTTTGCACATCAAAACAGCTATCACCCTGGCTGTCTCAACTTGAGTGTTTAACAGAACATCTGGAGTTTACTTAAGTCTAAGAACTGAATATAGGTTTTTATCTAGTAAGATACATTTTATTAATTCTGCTTAATCCAGAGAAATTTGAAGAGGATTGATAATTACAGGATCTGATCTTACAAGATGTAGGAAGGAGGAGAAATGTTTCACTCCTTAGTTTTTCTTATATGCTTAAATCATTCACTGTGTACTTTGATATTAATACTGTTTGAAATATTTGGATCAGCTATAACATGTCGCGGACAGACACAGTGTTTCAAAAGAGGTGTTCTGCTCCAGATGCTGCTGTCACCCTGCATGTTTAGTAGGTTTGACGGTACAATACTGAAATGGTTAGTTTTCCAGTAGAAACTTTTCTGAAGTAGGGATTATGCTACCATCATGGCTCCACTGAAATAATGTTTTAGTGATAGGCGTAGCTTTAAACTCCATAGTGATATTTAGGGAGACATGAAATAAAATATTTCCATTCAATTAGAATTTTACTTAATTAAAAAACAGAATAGATGAATAGCTAAGCTAGGAAATATTAATTAGCATTGTTGAAACCACATTTTACAAAAGAAATACACCTACTCCCAATTTAATGTCTTTGTTTTCACTCAAATGAAGTATGAGGTGAAAAAGACATTTTCTGAAATAACTCTTACCATAAAGCGCATTCTGTTTAAAAATACAGTGCTGCTTGTACCAAATTCAAACATAAAAGTAAACTGTCTCTCACCATGCCATGCACACACACACACAAAATGGGTGCTCTCTGCTGCTACCGTACCTCACTTTTTCATTCTGTTCTGCTGAGCTTTTCTGATCATTTTCAAGGGGGGGGGTTCCATGCTCTTTCAGAAGTACTATATCCCTTTTTAAATCTCTTTTTGGAACCATTTTGTGGAAGATGGCAAAAACATTTGATATATAGCACCTCATATATAGACACCTCATATATGTTTACATGCTTAAGCACAAAGTGGAGAAGGCAATGCTTGCTGGTTGATGCTGAATGCTAGTGCTACTGGAAATTTTTCTGCAGAGAGCCAGTGCTGGCTAGGCAGAATACTGTGTGGATGGATTCAGAACTAAGGTTTAATTTTGGCTTTGCTATTGAGAAAAATTTTTAAATGGGCACAGGGTACAATTCAGAAGTGCTATTTCCAAATATCAATGCTTGTTAAGAAAGGGACATTTATAGAGATAAATGCCTAGGTACAATTTAAACATTTTTTTCCCCCCACTAATAATTGCTTTTCATTGTCTTATATTGTCACTTCGACTTCTGGTTAAAGATGGTAAATTTAACACTCACATTTACCTTTATTCCCTGTAAAATTGCATTAAAAATAGAAAAGATTTTTGTACCAAGATATAAAACCACTTCTGTCAAGAACATTGGACCTGGAAATAGTGAAATGGTTGCTAACTTATCAGGTCAGAACTTATGACTCTCAAGGCAGTGACACAGAAATCATGGAACTAACCTAAATTGAGAAATTAGTTTAAGAGAAGTTAGACACCCAGATCTTCTCCCTACTTTAGCTCATTCCTTCCAGACTGAGCACTGGAGGAATGGAGGAAGCATGGGGCAGAGTGGTGGACGGAAATACCTTATAGAAAGGTTTAAATCCCTGGCCATCTTCTCTTTTCGGGCAGAGTACTCTTCAGGCAAGGGACTTGATGATGACATCCAGGATTCCCCAACTAAATGGCCTAAGTAAAGTGTGCAAATGAAAAGACCCTTGACATGTATAGAGTTTCCAGTCATCTTTTCAGTACTCTCAAGTAGTTGATCTGACCATGTAGTTGCCGATCACAACATAGTTAAAGAAATGATCTATGAATGGCAAAGTCTAAAACTAACATGGAAAAACAAATAATCAGCTTCTCGTTTAACATAACACATATAGGGCTCACACTATGTCAAGCATTGTGATAAGCACTTTATGTGTATTAGTCTATAATATTCAGAACAACTCTATCATATAGTTTTTATACATAAAGAAACGGAGGCACTGAAAGGTATATTTTCCCAAGATTGCGTAACTAATAATTAGTAGGGCCAGGACTTGGATGGGGGCACTTAGTCACTAGAGTCCATGCCAATAACCACTATATCATATGGCCTCTCAATTTAGAATGAATAGAGACTTTTAAGGAAGAAGAAAACATTTAAAACATCATTTTTAAGGGCAATAAGAAAATACACCCATGAAATAAGAAAGATGTGCTATTAAAAAGAACATTTAGTTATAAAAGTGAGCGCTTGGATTTTGAAAATATACAAATGAAAAACTTAAAAAAGAGTGAGAAGGTTAGGAAATCTCCAGAAAATAGGTAAAAAGAAAAGGATATTAACAGCAAGAGAGAAATAATGAGATTAAAGGACCAGTCCAAATTGTCCAACATAAGAACAATATGAGTGCCAGAAAGAGAAAATATTGAGTATAGAAAATCATCAAAGAAACAACTCAAGAACAATATGTAGACATGAACATCAGTTCCAAGATCAAAAGTACCCCCACCTGGGATACACTGGAAGAAACAGACCCACTGGGATGCCCACCACTCTAAAATTTCCAAATAATACAAACAAAAATATCCAACATTTCAACAATTGGATTGACATTAGATAATCTCTGTAGACACATTGGAATTTAGAAGGTAATAGAGCAATGGCTTAATAATGCTGATGGAAAATTATTTCCTATCCTATCTAGAATTTTTATTTCCAACTAGGCAAGATTTGGAATAAAAAATGCAGTTCTCCAAAACACATGAGAAGCAAAGGAAATGCCCAAGAGATCAGTAGAGAGGTTTCCAACAAAGCAACAATGCATCAGGTTCAGAGGACAACCAAGCTAATGCAGGACAAATGGTTCTGGAAAGATTTCTTAAAAAAAAAAAATGAAAGTAATGCAATAATTAATTGTTTCACTGCACTGAGGAGAGACTCACAATCTGGGTATGATTTAGGGCATTTAAATCAATGATAAGTACATAGAAGCTAAGCAAATGAGGGAAAAAATTAACTACAGGGAAAATAAAATATTGTTCAGGAAAGCAAAAATAATCATGGTAGAGAAAGTGGTTCAGCTATGACTATCATGAATCTAGTAAAGTAAAATAGAATATTTATTATAACCAAATACAGAGGTTGGAGGTTTGGGAGTTATGTGTGTGTGTGTGTGTGTGTGTGTGTGAGCAAGTGTGTGTGTGTGCATTTTGGGAGACATTTCTACTTACTTTATAGTACCTAAAAATGGAGATGAAACTCTTCAAGTGTCACTATAAGCAATTATTTAGGGATAAGGAAGTAAATATGAAAAGATTTAGCTAAAAATTAATTCTCTGGAGAGGGAAAATGGTGTACAAAAAGGTTACTTAAAAAAAATCTTTGTAGAATTATGTGTCTCCTTACATTATCATATATTTATCTTTAATAAAAATATAAGCCAAGTTAATAAAAAAAGATTTCATTCTCATGTGGTAGTGCCTAAAAGGTGAGAAACAGTTGAGTATTTTCATCACCAGTTCATAAAAATGAGAAATCCCTAGACATATCTGAAGTTCAGTGATTTGTTTATTTTTCTTGAAATTAATGTAGCTATTATTGCAATTTATTATCAAAATTCTTAGTTTAACAATGTCTGTGAACATCAGAAGTTTTACAGTTCCTTGCAGCTGGGTCCATAGGTACTTTAGCTTAAGAAGAACTTGTGACTAATTTCTTTGACATATGGGTGATCTAATAATTTCAAACATGCTCCAGCTCCCTTGTCTTCATGACTTTATTTTGCCTTTCTATAGTTAAGTGAGCAGAGAGAAATGTTTATTTCAGGGCAGTTTGGGTTTCCTTAAATGGGAAGAAATCTCACCTTCTCTTCTAGTTCAAAAATTTTTCCCCTCTCTGTAGATTAAAATTTTAACAGGGTTTAGTGTGAACTAAAATTTTAATTAATTTATTTCCATAGCAAACACAATTTTTATAATTTTCTTGACAGTTGTGAGAATGACAAATGGTCTATCCTACCAGAACCAATCTCTGAATGTATTACATAATTACTGTCACAGTATAAATTGCTTTCATTTATTTTTATTTTTATTCTTTTTCCATTTACACCACAAACTTTGTCTCTGTCTCTACATGGTCTTCAAAATTATGACTTTAATACCTGAATATTTCTTTCATGTTCTTTATGTATTACTCAAAAAACATAGACAGTATGTATATATGTATGTGTTTGTGGTTATTATTTGACAATCTGTGATAAGCTTCTTTCTATTTATGGATATTTTTTCAACCATTCAATTATCTTTATAAATTTTCAGAGGTGACATTCCTGGAACCACATGAACATTTTTTTTTTGTACTTGTTACATGTCAGTATATTGCTTGCCTAAAAAGTTTTGCCAAATCAAATTCAACAAGCACTATATTAGTATATTTGTTTACTCATAAAAAGCTTAGTGGAACTCCCCTCCCCACAACTCAGTATAGTTGAGATGGTATTTTAATTAATTTCATATGCATTTCTAAGTCTAGCAGTGAGAATGAACCATTTTCACCTTTACAGTATTTGTATTTACTTGGTTGCTAATGATCTATTCATAATTCTTGCCTTCATATCTCTTGGGTGTCTTGATATTTTTCTCATAAATCTGAATGTAATCTATACATAATACATTCATTAATTCGTTGTCATGCATAATCACCTACATTTATGAGTCTTTTGCTTTCCTGTATGACTCCGTTTTGCTGGTTTTCATTGTAAAGGTGCTTCTATAATTTTGAAACTGCCAATCTTTTATGACTTTTTAATTTTTTCCAAAGCTGAGAGAATTATCACTGGTCTTCAAGTATAAAAAAAAATATTTTACTGTATTTTTCTGCCAACTTTTTATAATTTGTATTTGTATTTATTTCAACATTTTAACACACTGATGACTACTTTTGGAATATAACCAGTGAGAACCTGGAGTACTGGGTCCCCTATTGCTTGTAAGTGAGAGAGTGGGCACTATCAGGGTACTGTTGAAAAAGAGAGTATCACTATAGCTGTTTTTTGGGGGGTCAGGATATTTGCCATCTTGGCTGCAGGTAAAAAGTGCGTTGTAATACGCATCAACTGACACAAATGTTTATTCAGATGTGGAGAGTACTTCTCAAACTACTCTCAGGAAAAATATCTAACCTACCCAATCATTAGGGGATGGCTTTGGCCCTAATGAGAGATCAGGAAGAAGCCTTGGCTCCTATGGGCAAAAATGCTGAACAGAAAGTTGATAACTTGAGATAATGAGAGACATTGAGTATTAAGTAGGGAAGACAGAGAAAAAATGAAACAGACCTAACTCAAGTCCTCCAGCAAGGGAGATTCAAGGAGACAAAATTTCTATATCAAACAGCATGCATAACCCGTGCATTTGCAAAACCTGATGGTTACTCGTATTTCCTTGGTATTTAAAAAATTATATTTCTTATTTGAAGAACATACCTCATCATATACAAGACTCTTTCATGGAATTGGGTAATTTCTCAGGCTTTCCATTTTCTAGTATAAACAAATTAAAATGAATGCAGAAATATCAAGGTTTTAAAAATATTTAAAGTGGTTTCACCCCAGATTATTTTTCGAAATATGAAAATTCTCTGCAATGGTTCACTCTTAAATTACATACTGTTTGCCATCACAGGTTGTGCAAGTTACCAATTTATAAACTCTCAGCTCAAAACCCAGCCCTTTCTTCCCTGCTTTGTGATACAGAAGCTGGACTTTTGTCAGCAGTGCCTCTCGGTTTCCAGCGAGCACAATGTTCACTGTATTGGCATAGAGGGTGCTGGAAGAACCATGCTTGAGGCAAGAGCTTCTCTTCCTCCATGTTTCTCGTTTCCTTCTTGGACAAATGGCATGGCTGCCTGGACCACAGCTGCCAGTTTGGTTTTTCTCTGCTGAATGATAGACAGGCTAAGTGGTACACACAGTCCAGAGGTTTGGTACCCCAGCCCGCTGTTTTCTGCCCTCCAGCCCCAGCCTACAGCCTTCAGCAGACTTCTCTGACATCCAGTAGACCACAGCCCCAACTCTTCAAAGAGGTCTGGATCTCAGCCTGGTGAAGTGGGGCTCCCACAGACTTTTTCCTTCCCTGTGAGCTCCTTTTAAGCCTGGAGTTAGGGGTGCCTCCCTATCCCTCTTTTCCTGTAGTTCTTCAGAGTTTTCCGAATCCCTTATTAATGTCCTATTTTTAGTTAACAATTCTTTATGTTAAACTTCCATGTTCAAATAACTGTTTATTAACTTGGTTACAGGTTATTTAAATTTTGTGTCTTGGTTTCTCTATTTGTAGGTGGAAAATAATGGCAATTTCATAGCATTATTTTGAAAATTACATGGAAAATGCATCTAAAACACTGTGCAGTTCTTTGGCATATATTCAGTAAACTTTAATTACTGTTTTGCTATTATTGTTGTTATTATTATTATTGATGATGATAAGTACCTCAAGAATGCTTCAGTTAAGACCTTTAGAGTGTCAATACATTCTGTTGCATTTCTTTTTTTCCTTCCTCACTTTCTCCTTCCCAACCTCATTTATAGAACATAAGTTCTATTATTTGCTCCTAATTTTAATCTTAGTTGTTCATGAACTCTTCTGTGAACCAGGTCTTGGAGAGTTAAAAGGACTCTCTCTCAGCAAAGAGAAGGACACCATCTTTTTCTTGCAGCCATCCTAATTATGAATGGCTTCTTCAGATCTTCAATGATCGCAGTTAAGATAAAAACTTCCACTTTCTGTGATTTCAAATTGTTTTCTCTTTTCCAATGATTGTTCCTTCTCTATCATTGTGAAGGCTAAAGTTGAATACCATCATCAATTCTTTAATTTACAAACTATGCCTCTAAAATTGATTTAAAACTTTTTATCTTTTTTATCTTTTTTTTTTTAACTGGATGGTAATACATGGCAATAGTTTCCCTCTTTACTACTGTGATAGAACGTCAAAAACATTTTTTAATTGACCAAATATTTTTGAGCTTTGAGGTGCCACAAACCTGGTAGAAAAGCTGCCTTTGAAATGTTTATAGCTTACTGACAGATTAATCAATCATCTGTGGTCCTTCAAGGAGAGGAATCATTGACAAAAGTCTGCAGGAATCAGTCTTTCCAATGGAAACAACCAGGTGACCAGATGCTATGTCTGGAAGAGTTTTAGAGTCAATCCACTAAATTGACCCATACCTCATTTTCTCAGCATCTCTTTCTGTCTCACAGTTTATGTTTCTTCGTTTACTTCCTTTTTAAAAAATCATTTCTTGTAGGTTTATTTTATGCTTTTCTGTTCAGAATTTTGCAAGTTGCTGCAGTAGTTTATTCCTTTTATGCTGAATTTTGCATTTTAGAACTGCCCTATGTGCAAATATAAAAGAGTCTGTCCCAGGGAGAGAAAAATTAATTATTAATGATACACAAAGGAAAAGATATTTAGGACAGTTTTATAAGTGTAGAGATCTGGCTCTGCTTCAATTGCCAGCATCATGGTCCCAGACCTAAGAACATTAAACCAGTTTGCCACTTAATAAACAGAATAAGTGTAAGCATCTTAACTTGAAGTACTTGAAATGTAAAACTGAAATAACTTGCAATGAAAATTTAATGACTAGGTCCATTTATGAAGTGGAACGCTTTCTTTCTCTTTCCTTTCTCTTTTCCTGCCTATCTCGCCTTTCATTTCTTATTCCCTTTTCTCTTGCCGTATGTATGTTACAAATACTATCTCATATGAGAAAGAAAAGAACTATATAAAGTCATTAACTGAGATCAACTTGCATATTTCCAGAAAACTGATGTTTCCTTTAGATTATAGTTATTACTGCTTATTAGTTAAAAAGAAAGAAAAGAAAGAAAGAAAGAAAGAAAGAAAGAAAGAAAGAAAGAAAGAAAGAAAGAAAGAAACTAAACTGTACACTCTCCTATTTCTTAACTAAGGCCTATCTTTAGTTTTAACTTTATGAAATGACAGTATTAGGGACATGTGGAGTCAAAATAAACAAGGTTTATTCAGATTTTTAGGGAATAATACATAAATAATCTTTATATGTTGGTATTTAACACATGTCTGTACCCACTCTAAATTTCATTTCATAGTATATTGGTTATACACTTTGGGGGATTTGAGTGATCACTGCATAATTTACCTTGATTTTAATGACCTGCTCTCATTAATTTTTACTTTTTCCTTTGTTTTCTATTATAGTTCCTTTGACTCACTGTTCTGTGCTGTGGATTCTTATTCTCTTTTCCCCTTTGTACATAAGAGTTCGTTTACTTTCCCACATTTCTCTCCTCTTGTTTCTACTCTCTTTCCCCTTGGGATTTTTCAGTGGATGAGTGTGTATCATATCCCTATAATATTTAATTGCAAATTTAAGCATGTCTATCTCTGAGGTATGAGACAAAAAAACCGAAATCCTGACAGACTTGTCCATGTGGAATTGGTCTCAACGTAGTATTTCCATATCAGATCTTTTTTAATTAAAGGAATCAATAGCTCCTGTTTTTGGTGTGGTTAGTAGAGATGAAGTGATGGGAATTCTGATTTTAATCAGTTCTCCTTCATTTCTACTTTAGATGATAGACATTCTTTATTTGACTTCAAGGTTATTTTCTCTTTGACTGAAAGAATTGTGAGACTACTTTGCCTTTCTTACTGTTTCCAGAAGAGATTAAAAAGAAAATAAAAGGAAAAGGAAGAAAATAATAAGAAAGGCTACAACTGATTTCTTTTCTGGAGATGTGATACATAATGTGAGAAGGCTATATAGTTAATTTTCTTACAATATTAGGATATTATACATAATGTGAAAACAAAAGGAACAGAGTTTTTTTTTGTCTCCATGTCATATATTTTCTTTAGTTCTATTTCATGCTGATTTAGAAGAGAAGAATAATCCTGCCATTGATTCCACACCTCCTTTTCTGAAAGTAAGTATTGCCAGTTACAGAGTATCCTAAAGTCTTTAGAAGCTTAACATGGAATGTGTGGCCTATAACTTTCATAAGACATCCCAAGACAG
This sequence comes from Eonycteris spelaea, assembly GCA_003508835.1. Classification (NCBI taxonomy): domain Eukaryota; kingdom Metazoa; phylum Chordata; class Mammalia; order Chiroptera; family Pteropodidae; genus Eonycteris; species Eonycteris spelaea. Next base: position 5,659,095 of record PUFA01000070.1, read on the forward strand.
AAGAGGGTAGTCTGGACAAATGCAATTAGATAAATGTTAACAAAAATATTCCTAATCTCTGTGCTTGACTTCTCATTAAAACTTTGTCCTCTCTTTGTTACTCTGGGTTTCATATTTGCCCCTTCTCATATTTGTTGCTATAGTTAGGTATAATTTGAATTAATATAGGTCTTAGATTTCATTCCAAACTATAGACTTGAGCATGCCAGCTCTATTTACTCAAACATCTGAGATATATCAGATTGCTTTTATGTCTACTACTCCAGTGTGGACTCAGAAAATTGTGAGGGAACCCAATCAAATACCTGGTAAAAAACAGGAAGGGATATGTTGTTCAATTCAGAAAAAAAATTCCCTCTGTGTAAACCTATGGGAAACATGGTTTATGTAAGGCAGCTCTGCTGTCCAAATAGTATACATTTTTAATAATATAGTTCTTAAAAAAATACCTTTTTTCCATTCTAGCATCTTCTCTCATTTAGTAAATATTTAATAAGTTTCTAGTAAATACCATGCACTGTGCAAAGTAATACATACACAGTGGTGAACTAAACAGCTAAAATTTTTACTTCATTAGTGCTTTTGTTTTCTTCTTATGAGCTCTTCTTTCTATCCTAATTGATGATAGCTAGAGAATTATTGGATATATAGAATTTTGTTCTAACAGCACTGGCCATAAATTATAATTAAATAATTCATTGCATAATTAGGAGTTTTGCATTTCTATCTCCTGGTAAAATGCTGAGTTTGTGTAGATAAGACATCAGTCTTTACTTCCTCTGAATCCTCACTTGTTAGCCCATTGCCTTGAAAACAGTAGTTTTCAACAAATTCATGGTGAATGACTAGATGAATCCTTCACCCTATCATTAATGAGGCTTGAACTCATGATCAGCATAAAAACCTGCTAAAGCAATGCTGTTATCTAATCCACTGTACAGAAATGGCACTTGGATATTCTTCAAAGCAATGTCTAGTCAGTATAAGCTTTAATCTGATGACCAAATGGTAAAATCTTGGCCAATATTCCATTATTAAAATTGTTAAAACTGAGTTCCAAAGAGAGCAGTAAAAACAGGCTTTATTGCTTTTAACCCAGTAAGCCTTATCACATGTAAAACAGATTCGACAGATGCACCTCCTGAGAAAGATAACACCCCTAATTTAAAGGAAGCTAAAGGTTTTCATCACTCATTGTACCATCAAGGTGCTGTATTTTCTGGGAGACAGAGAATACAACAAGAGGATGTTGAATCTTGTTTAAACTCTCTGTAGGACCCTGAAAAGCTGGTTTTGCCTTGTCTAATCAGAGAAATTTTATTAGCACTGCAGTAGAGATAATAATGGTCCCCCCAAAATTCTAAGTTCTAATCTCTAGAACCTTTTAATATGTTGAGTTACACTGTGAAGGGGAGTTAAGGTGTCAGATGGAATTAAGGTTGCTAATCAACTGAATTGGAGATGGAGAGATTTTTCTGGATTGTCAGGTGGGCTCAATGTCATCATAAGGACTCTCATTACTGAAAGAAAGATGCAAAGGAAAGAGAATCAGAGATGGAAGTGTGACAAGGACTCAGCTCACTGTTGCTAATTTTGAAAATGAAGGAATGGGGCCATGAGCTAAAGAATAGGGGTAATCTCTAGAGGCTAGAAAAGGTAAGGAAACGTATTCTCACCTAGAACCACCAGAATAAACATAGAATATGACTAAACCAACCCTCCAGCCTCTGTTCTTCTAATGGTATTTCCTGAATATGTTTAATATAGCACTTTTCATAATTTTTTTCCAATGTTTGTCTCCCTGATTAGACTGTGAGCAACTTGAAAGAAGGCATCATTTATTACTGCTTCCCTGGCACCTAGTACAGTGCTTGACATGATGTACGTACCAATCACTGTTTGCTAAATAATGCCAAACTGCGCGGTACAGATCATATTGGTGCTTCAGAGAATGGGAAGATTGATATGAGTTAGAGTGCTAACAGAAAGCTTCATGAAGAGGAGCTTGAGGAGGCTCTTGAAGGAAGTAGGTGAACATGTCTGCCACCAAACTATGTAAATAAAGGAAATGAGGTGGCATGAGCTAGGCTATTGCAGGGAAGACATGAAGGACAAAAGTATAAGAGAGTTAATGCTGAGAATATAAGGGTTTGCTACAGAGAGCACAAAGGTACTTAATATCGATACTATTTGAATTACTTAGTATTTCTTGTGCCAAAAAGACTATTTTGCTTGCCCTTCTGACTCTTCTGAAGTCTTCCTTTTTTACTTTTCTGCAAGCTCTGCATTATTAAATATTTGAGTACATGCTCAAATTATGTATATCAATTCTATTTCAGCTTATCTCATTTGGAAGAAAATATTCCTCATTGAAAACTAATTCAGTGATTCAATTACGGCTATATTCCTTTAGTTCTTTTTAGGTGAATTCTTAAAAATTTGGGTAAAACATAATGCTGTTTCAGTATTTTTAAATGCTTTGAGAATTAAAAAAATAAAAAATAGAGAAAATTATAACCAAAGATGTTTTGAGGTTCACATAATTGCAGTTAAAACTTTTAGTATGTTAAGAATTAAGATATAGCTACAGTTGTGTCTATTTTGTTGATAGGCATTTCATTAATACTGAATACCAACACTTTTAACATTTGCAAGTATTATGTGTATAGTGGGGGTATTAGATTTTTTTTTTTTTTTACCATTTCCAGGGTTAAAAAATAACAAAATACAGCAAACTTAAATACACTTCTTTCTTTGTCTTGTGCTTATCAATGTCTGAACCTACCACACTCTTTCTCACACTGAGGCATCTGCCAGAACTTTCTCCCTCCTTTCTGTACACTAACTCCTACCCCTCCTTTGATTCTCAGCTTAAACATCACTTTCCCTCAGAAGCCATTCCTCAAACACTATATTCCCTCTCTCATTAAAAGCTTGAATAGCCAAGGAGCCTGTCATGCATTCTGAGCTTATGACTAAAATAGCAAATATTACATTGTATGTTGTAATTGCTGGTTTCCTTGTACGTACACTCAAGTAATATTCATTTTTATGCCCTCAGCATCCAGTACCTTTCCAGGATCTAGTATAACTAATGAATAAGAATTGGTTGAGCATATTTTGCTACACAGAAAGATGAAATTCAGACTAATTTATTGGTTTAGGACATAATACTATGCCCGTTATATCACATTTGTATTCTTTTCTTCTAGATTTTAAAAATATTTTTATATTATATACATTTATCGTGAAAATTATCTCAAATATAAAGGTATTTAAAAATGCTTATTATATGTAACACTATAACTCAATAAGCTATAAAATGAGAAATGTACTATATTCTATCTAGAAATGTCCCCAAAAGAGTTAACAAAAATTGTAATTTGCTTCCATTCCACGTTCTTTTCCCTCATATATATATTGAAAAAATTATTAGCATGCGGGAAGTTAGAATAAAGAATAAGACTAAAAAGTAAAGAACTTAGAATAAAGTACTATTTATGAATTGTAAAGACATGGGATACATTTTGGATTAAGAACTATCTCAAGCCACTGTAGCATGTTTCTAGCCACTGAAGCATGTTTGGTAGTTTCCTGAATTATTCAGGCTCAAACTTAAATAGTGTAACTAGTTAAGGTACAACTACGTTTGTACAACTAAGTTTGAATCAGATAGCTTATTTCATATTTTCAAAACTCATTCTTGAATAAAAACATGCAGAACTGAGAGGAAGAAAATGAAAAGTTTGCTGATGTTCTGAAAGAATACTTAAATAAATAAAAATATATACTTCTTTTTTTGGAAATAACTATTGAGTAAAGTATGAATTTATAGTAAAGCCAAAATTTTATCTAAACAAATTTGTCAATTAAATGTAATTATAATCAAATGTCCACTAGACTTTTTAGGAATTTAACAAAATGTTTACATAGCAAAATTCATGTGATAGTATTTTTAAAAATTATAATAAAGAGTAATGATAGAGTTTTTCAATTATATTATAGGTTCTTTTTATAAAGCTACAGAAATTAAAGCAGTGTGGTAGCAGTACACATGAAGATGGATCAATTATGGGAATTAATAAGATAAAGATAACATTTCAAATCAATGGACGAAAAGATGTGTCATTCAATAAATGGTGCTCCAACAACTAATTAATCTTTGGGAAAATAAACTAAAGTTTTATTCCAACCTCAATTCTTATACCAAAATAAGTATCAGGTAGAAAAATGGTATGATTATTTTTATTAAATTTTATATTTAAGGTTTTATTTTAATTCTTATATCAAATTGCACTTGAATTTTGTATTCAAATTCTCATCTTTATCTGCAGAATTACCAGTATTAATGGCCTGATCCATATACTATTTCCTCCTGCTTATTTAAATATACACAAATATACAGACCCACACAAATGATACTCTTATTTTTGCAATTGTTTGTTTCTATTAAAATAAGACCATTCAGTACACATTATATTGCAACTTCTTTTTCCTTTTAACAGTATATGTTGGGCATTCTTTCACCTGAATTATACTGACTAGACATACTTTTTAATAACTTCATTACTTCATTGAATAAAAGCAACACCATTGATACAATCATTTACCTATTGTTGTCCATTTTGGTTGTTTTTTGTATTAATTTTTCCTATTCATGTGTGTGTGTGTGTTGTGTGTGTGTGTGTATTCTTATATATTAATTTTTTATTTCTGTGGAATGCGCTCCAAACAGTAGATTCAAGTTTCATTCATTTTTAATAGATATTACCAGACTAGTCTCCAAACATTTGTAGCAATTTACGCTTTGACTTACAATAAATTAGGATATACATTTATCCATGTTCTTAGTAGCACTGGATGTTGTATATTAAATTTCTGCCAACATAACAGTTTAAAAATAGCACGTTATTGTTCCTTTTATTTGCATTTGCCCAGGCTATGAATAAACTTGGGAATTCATACATTCATTGAATATTTGGATTTCTACTTCTATAACATTCTTACTCATATCATTGTTGATTTTTCTTTAGGTTGTATTTTTCCTCTCAATCTATAGCCATTTGCTGGTGATAGGAGTGTTGACTTTTATCTGTCTCATATTTTGCCAATATTTTTCTCAATTTATCACGTCTTTGAATTTTGTTCATAATCTATTCATCATACCTTTTTTATTTCTTTGAATGTAATCAAATATGTCTATATTTTGTCTTTATATAGCTCAGTTTGTTATTTTTGCAGGAAGAGTTGTATCATTCCAAATTTATACTAATAATCTAACTTTTCTTCTAATATAAGAGACCTCAGTGAAACCAATAATTATGTCAATGATTAAATAATTGCCTCATTCCTTCAATTAGAAGAAAAACAAATGAACTAAGAAGTCTTTTAATTAGAAGTTAATTCAATTTATATTAATTTTATTTTTAATACATTTGCATGCTATAAAACACCCTTATTAATGATATTGTAACCTGAGCACAATAGTATTCTGATAAATGTTCATAACAATAATTCCTCAAGATAGCATCTTATTCTTTAATCCTATGGAAATAATTTTTTCAATAACATTCAGACTTTCTACCATTTTATTAATTGTTGAGTTGATCAATTCTCAAAGGCTAATACATAAACATTGACAATTAATTTGTAGGGAGATAAACAGAGAGATGCAAATAAATACTCTAGAAAAGGCTGTAGGAATTTAAGAGAGCAAGCTTTGAATTTCTGCCACTTACTGCTTTGTGTATAAAAAAGGGTTCTTTAATTTTATACTGCGGATATTTAAACATAGTTTCTCTGAGATCAGCCATTCAAGAGTTTCACAGGATTCATTTTAAATGAGAGCACCCTTGTTTTAGCTCTTCTAGATCTAGGCCACAGCTGTCAACTCAGTTACAATTTGGCACTTTTTTACTTTTCATGTTGTGCTTCTCTTAATTCTTAAAATATTATCTGTTTTAAACTAACATAGGCAGTGCTAGGCATAAAGTATTTAACGAATAGCTTCTACCCTACTTCTAAAGACTATGGAGAATGTTATTTTCTGCAAAATTAAAAAAAAAATTAGTATATCAGGATGTTCATAGCTCAATAAAAGGTGGTTGACATAGCAGAAAATTAGTGGCTGTGGGTTCTATTTGCACTGATAAGATGCTCCTATTTGGTTTGCTGAGGCAGAGACTGGAGTTTCAGGATGTGATGAATTGAGAGCTAGAGGTTTAGAATGAAGTAGGCAGGGCTGAGTGAATGCATTTCTAAGTCTTGAAGTTCAGCGAGGTTCAGAGACATGACAGAGAAGTCATCCACAAGAAAGTCGAGAAAGCATTAGGTTGTAAATCTCCCAAATACTGCAAAATCTTAAAATACAAGTGCCCAGAGAAGAGTAGAAATCTAATCTACTTAATAGAATTCTTAAAACAAACAAAAACAAAACAAAACAAACCCCCTGGTATTCAGGGACACACTGCTGATGAAGGAGATCATAAATAGGGCCACCAGGCAAAATAAAAGGCAAATACTTAGAACAGAATTTGCCCAAAGGTATATGAACGCTCTTCCATGGTGGAGAGCTGACCAAAAAAAAAATGACCTTGCTCAACGGTAACTAATCTGTTTTGCTTCAACTTAGGAGACAGTCATGGGAATTTATATAATTTTTGGTGAGGCAGAATCCAGTTTACAAATGTGGCCTGGTGCTTAGAGCCAGAGGTAAGAAAGTAGCAGTAACTCAGTGGAGGGAAGAATAAATATATAAGAACAGCTTGCTATTCATCAATTAATTCTGATAGTAGTTCCTTAGAAAGTTATTGCACCTATAATAAAAGTACATTCAATTGTTCTTCCTTTAATGGGAACATTTCCAAAGAATATCTGATTTAAAGATGATGAGGTAAAGTTGGCATTTCTTACTATCTTTCCTAAGGATTATCCAAAAGCAACAAGAAATCCCAAACAAAATTAACAGACTGATTTTTGTGAAACCAGGAGACAACTGAATCCACAAAATAGGAACTAGATAGGAGGGCTGACAAAGCCTGGGAGGATTGAGCAGGAGAGCATGTGGGCGGAAGAGGAAAAAGGATACCACCTCTGTAGGCCTCCAGAAGAACTGGTGCACGTGGTTCTGGAATCTTTTGTTCACAACAGCATGAGCAAGTTGCTTGCTTGCTCTTGTAGTTGAAATTCCCCAGAACTAAGTTAAATTTCTAAAAGCAGATGAGAAAGGTTTTTTTGCAAAACACAAGCCCTATCCGTAGGATTCCATCTACCTCTTTCGCAATGGGGAGAAGAGTTTCGGTATTGAGCATAGCTTCACAGTGGAGGCTACACACACACACACACACACACACACACACACACCCCTCTCTGTCATGAGGAAAAGTCCAGCGAGCTAAGAACATCACCTTAATCCATGCCCAAATATTTAGCTGGGGCTCATTATGTGCTTCCTATTTAAAAATAACCCAAAATAAGAGTTCACAATATTTTACAGACGTAGTCACGATTGTGAACAAGTCAAAGAACAAAATATCTAAAATTACTATAATTGTACCTTTTAATCTGGTATTTGTTAAAATATAGATAAAGCTTCAGGTCAAAATGTTTTATTATTTCAGTGAATGTAAATGTTCATACAATATTATTGAATATAATAGATTTTACCATAATAAAAAAAATTATGGTTGTGTGTATACATACACATTTTTTGATAATTTCTACATATTTAAAAATTCAAGCAAATGAGACCTTAAAAAGTACCTGTGATTTATAGAATAAAAACAAATGAAATGGGAGAAACAGGAGAAATACTTCCTTTTGTCACTCAAGTTTCCATGATCATGTCTCCATTCATAGCTGTGTAAGTGCCTATTCTATACACGTTGAAGGACATAGAAGAATATGATAACATCCTTGGCTTCAAGTAGCTCACAACTTGAGAAATTAAGGTGTTTTAACACATATACATGGTTAAGAGCATGGTATGTAAATATTAATATAAGATCTCCCACACAGTGGTATAAGGAAAGGGATCAGGATCTATTCATGTCTTTAACCCACGTCCTCTTCACTCCAGGCAGCTTAGTCTACTTATTCTCTTTTTGAAAAATGTGATTTTAGTAAAGGGAATTAGAATCAGCATGTTTCATCGAAGCTAAAATGCCATTTGGTTGTTGCAAAAGGCACCACAATGTCAGAGACAGTAAAATGTGGGGGGGAAATGTGGAGCTAGAAACACAGCATTGAGCCTCTTGGGCACCTGGAATATGTTGGCAGTGTCCAGCTCAAAGTGAGTTCTCAGAGAATCTTTTGACTAAAGACATTATCTGTTTTCTAATCTGATTCTATTCACCCATAACTACACCTTCAAATGTTCCAGGTACTGCTAACATTTTACATTAGTCATTCGGATTGTATGAGATAGAGGACTGACTAAAACCTACAGTTTTGCTGCCACAGTGATTAAACAGAGACCAGATTGTTTCTGAATAAGAAGTAGCTTGTTATATACACATGGTTTTCCTTTAAATAGACAGGTTTATTTGCAGAATGTGTTTTTAAAAGATGCATAATTATAAAACAGCCAAACTTATATTTCATAAGTAAATTTTTGATAGCATATGCAATTTCTGTGGTTTTCCATTGTTTTGAAGTATTATATAATTTAATACTTTCTATGAAGTATGTGGTCCGGGTAAATATAAATTATATATATTATTAGGAACTAATGCAAAAAGAAGAAAAATATTTAAGGCTTATTTTTTAAAAGGTCAAACAAGTGGGAAAAATTATACTAGTTCTAAAACATTTTTTAGTTGTATTTAAAAACTCTAGTAGATATTATTTTACCCAAAGGTTAAATTGTTCAATAGTACTATTTATTTATTTAAACTGACAGCCTAGTAATATCTTCCTGAAACAGCTTAAAACTTTGGATAACTAACAATGCATTATAATCAAGTTGCTTTTTAACTTGTATATGCACCTGATTAATATAAAAATAGTTAAATATTTTTAAAAAATGAAATGGGTTGAACTTTGCTACAAAATCAGTTTCTCCATGTGATTATACTTCTATAGTTTTATTTTTCTACTCCAGATAAAATGGCTAATTTCTAACAAAGAAATATTCGTAATGGTTTGCTGGAGTACACCATACCTAATCATAGGACTGTGACTAAATTAAATAACTTGGTTCTCTTCCACTTCATGATGAGTGTGTGGACATTCAAACAAAAATGTCAATTGTTAGTGACCTTGGGTTTTAATATGTGATGTCAGGTGTTTATACTTTAAAATTCTGCTGCAGGACTAAATGGAACAAGTGAGAAAGACAAGCAATTTTTTTTAAAGAAACCTAAAAAATGATATTGGTTGCGATTTTATTTCAAAATATTTATTTGTAACAAATAGCTGAAGTCAATCTCCATAATAGTACATTGAGAAGAATCAACTCGTTCTAGTTGCTACTTATTGCTCTGTAACATAGAGGATCAGAGATAAACTGAATTTAAGCAATCTGATTATTACTACAGAGGACTGAAAAATTGTGAAAGGTAAAGTTATTCTTTAGCAGGTGTTTATATATGAGAAGTGATACAAATAACAAATGACATTTTCTATAGCATACATTATCAGTTTTGACCTGAATACTTCAGTGAATAAATTTGGAAGGGCAGAAATTAATATCCTAATTCTATCACCAGAAAAATTGAGATTAAGAGTTCTCATTAGCATAAGGTCAAGGTATTAGATGTTATTTTTTAAAACTAAACGCATAACATTTATATCAGAATAAATTTAAATAATGACAGAGGAAGCCTAAATAATAATATCCTAATCCTTGAATTTTATTCTGAAATTTATGATGTTAGATGTCAGAAATAAACAGAAGGCAATTTGAGGAAATTCTAGAAGTGAAGTAGAGTTGATATCTGTCCCCATCGTTAGAAACAAATGAGAGCCAGGTGCAATGGTAAGAGAGATGGATATCACAATATCACTTCCGTGGCTGATACCTTAAACTTGACTTGGCCTTCCAAATGAATCCAGAATCCAAGCACTCTCAAACCTCTTCTGCTACCACTCTAGTCCCAGCCATCAGTATCTCCGGACTGTGTTTTTGTAGTAGACTAACCGCTCTCCCTGCTTCTCCTTTTTTTCCCTTGCTGAGCAGAACGGTATTAGCAAAGGCAAGGCTTTTAAAATGTGGCTTCCTTTCCCACTTAGAGTGAAAGCACAATATCCTTATGATGTCCTATTACCTTTCTATTTCCAGTCACCTTAATGTTACTGTTTCTAGATCATACTAGGTATATTTTTGCCTCAGGGTATTTGTATTTGCTGTTGTCATTGCCTGGAACACCCCAGCTCCATGTCACTTGATCCTGTACCAATCTGGGATCTTTACTCAACTGTCACTGTTTAAGTGAAGCCTTCCCTGTCATCCTATCTAACTCTGTAGCCCTGCTTCCTCCTATTTCCATTAGTGCTATCTAATTTAATTGCATTAATTTATCTTGCTCATTATAATTCTGCTGCCTAACTGAAATTCCATAAGGACAGAAAGTGTCTGTCTTATTTAGTGCTGTATCCTCAGAGCCTAGAACAACAGCTGCCATATAGAAGCTGATCGATAAATATTAGTTGAAAAAAAAAAGATTTTAATGGGGAGCCATTAAATGCTAGAATGCATGGAGGAAGAATGAGATGGAAGCTGTGAAACAACTGGGTGTTCCAGCACAGTACTTTTGGAGAATAGTATACTGGTTTCTCATCATCATTTAACAAAATTCTCAATGTCATGTGACACTTCTTATAGTCAGCCAACTCTCCCAAATCCCAATCTTACTTACTAAACCTTCACCATGTTACTGACTTCTTTAGCCAACTGGTAATTGTCTCAGTTTTTTTCCTAAAGAAAATAATGGCTTGTAACATGAATTTAGCATTTATACAATATATTAATCACCTGATACATATTATCTCAATTAACTCCATATATCTCATTTTTCCAAAAAAGGAAACAGGCTTAAAAAAAGTAACTTTCCCAAACAGTGTGACTGGTATTTGAACCCATAATGTCTTTCTTCAGAGCCCTGGCTTGTAACAGTATTATTCTTCTGCCTCATGATAGAGGCCAAATGGCATGAATTCCCAAGCGACTCTATAATCTTTCCTTTCCTTCCTGCCTGCTTTCTTAACAAACACATTATTCCTTCTTCTATTCCAGGCTGATAACAGCACCCATGTTGCAGAAACCCACTCTCCTAATTATTTTTTATATTATCATGAACCTTTAACCCCGCTCCACACACTGACTCTTTTTAAGTGAAATACAGACCTAAGTGTCTCCCATCTAAAAATAAAATGAGAAAACAGAAGTAAACAAAAACCTGCTTCACCCTGCACCTGTGCACTCCTCAATTCTCTGTGGTTACAGGCTTTATTTTCTACTTCCTTCCACAGTGAGTATGAACTATATGTCTAGATCATGTCTGAATGATATATCTCCCCTTGTTGGCATTTCCTTACCTATTCACTCTTAGTTAGCCCTGCTTTTTTGTATCCAACATGCTATTCACACTGCCTAATCATAAATGAATGTCCTTCTTTTACATACTTTTTCTGTACCATTGCTCTCTCTCTTTTGAGATCTTATCTTCCCTTATATCCTATGATCTCAATCTCTCCAGTCCCTTTTCTCCCTTTCTGACAGTTTATTCTTCATTCTTCCAGGGCTACTCTGCCACCACTTGCCCCATTCATGTAGGGGTAACCATGGTTCAATCCTCAGCTTAAAACAGATCTCATCCTGACTAAGCCTCTTTGGCATTCTCTTTGCCAGCCCGTAGTTTTAAGTTCAAATTTTATGACTCCTATTTATGACTTGAAATTTTATGACTCAGATTTATGTCTCCAATATCCCTCACTCAGACCTTTCCCCTCAGGCCCACATCTATATTTCTCATATCTTATTGGACATCATAAACTAGTGGCAACAGACACCTCGAAATCAACATGTCCAACACAAACACATGATCTATCCTGTCACCCTTCTTCCGATCAAAAAATCCACTCTATCTCTTTTTTTCCTGAATCTGAGAATGTCTACATTTCCCATTCGGTTGCACAATGCAGAAATAAAAGATTCACCAGAGTCCTTCCTTTTATTTACACTCACATTCATTTGACCCCTAAATATAATTCTGCCTCTCAAATATTTCTTTCATTTGCCATTTCCTCTTTCTTCTTCATTTTTTCATTGTGCAAAATACACAGAACATAAAATGTACCATCCTAAGTGTACAATTCAGTGCTATTAAATACATTGACATTCTTTTGCAACCATTACCACAATTCATCCCCATAACTCTTCATCTTGTTCTCATTTTCTCTTAATGTTATTGGTAATGCTTAATTGAAACATGGGTTTTCTCTCGATTAAATTATTGCAACATCCAAGACCTTCTTACTGGTTGTCTTAATTTCACTCAGATCCCCACCCGATTCATTTATCCTTCATTCAGGTATCAGAGTAAATTTTACAGAAACCAACATTGTTGTTCTATACTGACTCTTGGCTGTCCTCTATGTAAGCTCTAGGATAAAGTTCAAATTCTGTAATTGGCCATGTAAAGCCAACATGTCACTTCCCTACTTATCTCTGTAGCTTCATATTTCATGGCCTCCCTACTACCCAATCCACATAGCACAATTGCACACAAGAACATGTGTGCACACACATCTACACATTTCATATTCCAGCCATACTTAAATGAAACACAGATAGTTATTCATCAGATTCTGTCTCTTGGCTGCATATATTTCTATTAGGCCTGTAATATTTGTTAGGCCTGTTTCAAATCCTGAACCAACAAATACACGGCACAATCTAAAGATAGAAATTTGCTGTTATAAATTCCTAGGTTACAGTATCACTCTGCTATTTGTCCTAGAAAGAGTGATCATTTATATTCATGGTAGCCTCATTTTCAGCACAACTTGATGTTGGGAATGTGCCTCAGAAAACTGTAACAGAGCTGTACTGTTTCTATAATTCCTTTGCTTTTAGAAAATCTTAATATATAGTTTTCTATCATCTCCTTTAGAATGTCAACTAATTATGCAATGGATACTCCAATTCTAGGCTTTTCTAGCTATCAGTCACTGAATTCACCATCCCATTTTTTTTTTGTTAAGTGGGAAGAAAAAGAGGACTTATTATTCAGTAAGTGAAGCAAAGACATTTTGCATGACTGTCTTCTATTTCTGTAGAAACCATGATACCACTTCAGATAAACAAACAGCAGGAGACATTAGGATCAGAAACAATAGATGACTCGTGTTACTTCTGTCAAATCCCAAAAAGGATAATTTAACTCACTTGATGTTTAGAAGTTGAGATAAGTCAAATATGAATTCTTGCTGTGGTCCACACACAGATGCACCCCCTCTCTCCAGATCCACTTGAATAGACTGCTTTCCATAAGGGCTCAGGTTCTGTACCATGATCACTCCCAGAGATCCTTCTCTGACTTTCTAATATGAATTAGAAGACATCTTTCTGTGATGCTATTGTGCATATCTATCATAATATTTAGCATACTGTACCACAACTTTTCATCAACTTTTTCTCTCTACTAGGATATGAAAAAGAGAAAAATTTTATTCAACTTGTGATCCCAGTGTCAAGCAGTATACCTGAGCACAGTGTATAATTGTTAATTATATAGTCAATAATGTCAGGAAGTGGGAAGGTTAAAAGAAGGAGAGAGAGGAAGAACAGAAAAAAAAGTGCAAGGAAAAGAAGTTAGGTAAATGGATTTAATTCATTGAGGGTACAGTAACCAGCACATTTAAACTTACAAACCATGTTGACTGGTAAATTCATTTCTGTCATGACACCTTGATGTTATAATGTTGAAAATTAGTCCACAGAACAAGAGTGAGCTGTTAATTGTGCTCTACAGTTGAAAATTTGTAGTAGTAATTACCTACTTTTCTGTGACGAGTACAATGAACTAATAATCATAGTTTTAAAAAGTCTTTAACTAGATTTAAATGACATACCATAACTCTACTGAAGCAACTTTATGGTCAATTAGGTGAGTAATTATTGCTTTAAAAAGTCATTAAATAATTTTAATGATGGACATTAATAGCTCCTTTGGAGCTATTAGATGGATCAATAATTCATATTTTAAAAACATTCAAAGTACATATTTTAACATTAGATTATTATGGTTTCCTCAGTCAATATCTTCTAAGAAATCAATTTACATAGCTGGCAATTTTCTAAGTCATTCAAATTTTTTAATGTCAATCAAATAGACTATGATAATTAAAATTAAACAACTCCCTCCCACCAAAACTCCTGGACATTGTAAAAATAACAAATATGTAGAAACTGAAAAAGCTGAAAATTCTTGTATTTTATAAATATTTTTAATATTTAAGTACATTTAAACAATCACAATAATTCATAATACTGCTGGGTTTTAGCCAAATATTTCTTGAAAGAGACCTTTTAACCATTTAACAGAGGTTGTAAAATCCTTTGCCTAATTTTAATTCCCATTGGTTTGCATATTTTATTTTGGGTTGTTTCTAAGAATTGTGATCTTTTTGGATTCAGCAAACATTTATTTCTTGCTTACTATGTGGAAGACATTTTGCAAATATTTTTTTTCCTTCAAAAATTATATACTTAACCAGTCTAAAAACCCAGAATGTTCAATAACGTTATCTTTTAAAATTTCCTACTGAAAAAATTTCAGATCAGATGGTTGACTTTAAAAGTGACTCTCTCACTTTCACCTAGAAGGTGATACCAGAGCCTGGATTTAAATCTTCTGACCTGAGGCTGAGTGTTTTCTCATTGATCCAGAGCTGCCCATAATTACTCTTCAACACACACGAAGCTCTGATGAAACACCTGAATCACTGCCGAGCAGGTGAAGGACCTGGGACTCAGCATTACCCTGTTCCCTTTTTTTTTTCTATTTGAACAATAGCATTAATGATAAATTTTACTAAAGATTTTTCAGATGTCTCTATTGCACATCTTAACACAGACCGCTTAAAAGCTCTTCTTTATTCTCCCTTTCAAATGTCCTCATCACCTATCACTTGTGCCAATCCTATTTTTTTTAATACCTTCCCTTATTTTCTTAAATCCACATGAGTACTAACTTGTGTTCTCTCTCTCCCCCACTTTATTCTGTCTTCTCCTTTGTTCTCTTTTGCTCTTTCACTTTTTCTTTTGCTATTTGTTCTTACTTTTCTCCTCTGCTCTCCAGATCTCACGCTCTGTGAGGATCTCATAATTCCTTAGTCATTTATATATGGAGCAATCAACCTAGCTTTATCTATTTTTTATTTATTTAAATTAGTTCAAGTATACAGTACATTGTTTAGACGTCTATCTAGTTCATAAAACGATCCCTCCAGTTGCTCCCTCCCTCCCCTGGCCCTCCACCTAGCCATCATATTAATGCTAACTGCATTCCCTCTGTTGTCTAGCTTTATTTTTATTCCCAAAATGTTAATGCTCAAACTCATAAAGGTAAGTAAAACACATTTAAAAGTACCCTTCATTTAAAAGCACCAGACCCTTAAGAAACAAATAGTTTAGTGGCAGTCTTCTAATGGTGAAATAATCCTGAGGTAGCTAAGCACTAAAGAAACAAGAGAGAAAGAGACAGAGAGAGACAGAGAGAGAGAGACAGACAGACAGGGGCAGGGAAAGGGGAGTGAGAAGGGTGTGATAGGGAGGAGAGGAAGGAACAGATTTTACCAAGGAAGATAGTAATGTTGGTGAAAAAAATATTGTGTCACTGAAAACTGGGATATTTCTTAAGGTAACCATCTGTATGTAAGTTTTTAAAAATTATGTATACTTTGGCCCTACAAATTTGTTTTTAGTCCTATGGCTTAAGAAAATTACTAGACAACTCATACAAGTGCATTGTCTAGAAAATATTGGAGCACTGTTTACAAAAAGTTTTTACATTGTTTACAAAAAATTGGAAAACAACCTGTTGATAGGTAAAAGGTTAAATAAATTAAGGCACAATCTAATAGAATATGCTATTTTGTTAAAATAAAAAAGTATATTTATATTCTTGATATGAAATATCTATATAGTCACATGTCATATAATGGCATTTCCGTCAAAGACACACCAACATATACCACAGTAGTCCCATAAGATGCTAATGGAACTGAAAAATTCCTATCATAACTATCATAATGTCATAGTGCAATGCATTAATCACGTGTTTCTGGTGATACCGGTGTAAACACACCTACTGTACTTCCAGCTGTATAACAGTATAGCACATACACTTATGTATAGTAGTAGATGATACTTGACAATGATAATAAATGACTGTATTACTGGTTTATGTATTTAATATATTATATTTTCTATTGTTATTTTAGATTGTACTCTTTCTAACTTATAAAAAAGTTTGCTGTAAAGCAGTATGCCAGTATGTAGGCAGCAGCCTCGTACATCTTGTGCTTACCATGTCTCTTGATTGCATTTCTCTTGTGCTTGCTGTAATCTCATGTTGTTCTGTACAGTAAAATGTTGAATAGATTGTAGCTCAGGAGCAGTAGGCTACACCATCTAGTTTAGGTATACTGTAGGCTATACCATCTAGGTTTGTGTGAGTACATTTGTGATGTTCACAAAACAATGAAATCGCCTACAGATGCATTCTCAGAATATACCTTCATCATTAAGCACTGTATGACTGTACTGGGAATCTATTTCTATAAATTTTTTTTAAAAATCATATTCCAAAAGAGTAGTGAGAGCATGGTCCATTTCCTTTTTTGGAAATGGACACTCACATTATGCATAAAAATGTCTCAAATAAATGTTAACTGGAGCTATCGTAACAGTATTATAAATGTACTATATTTTCTCTTTTGTGTATCTCTTAATTGCATGAACATGTCCACAGAGTTGGTATTACTCTTCATAATCAGTGAAGAGCTGCAAATGCTCAAATAACATTATAATTGCTTAATTAATAGCGAAGTATAAAGGTAAGAACTCTTTTTAGTGCAACTTAATGAAAGAAGACCTATTATACAGAGATAAATCTAACTATGTTTTAGACAGAAGCCCCTAAGACCATAGCTTGTGATAAAAGCTTACTTTCATAATGTTTATTTGAAAAGAGAGCATGGGGAGTAAAGCGTGAGGGACTATGGTACTGAGCAGAAGAGAGTGAACACAAGGATGTTTTATTAGTTGTCCATCATGACTGGTGCTCAATCCCAAATCACCTTCTTAAGAGCTATAGAAAATATGTCTTAGAACTGTCTACCAAGAGGATGAAAGGACAAATATTCACTCATCTGTCTTCAACTCTTATAAACAAAGATGGCCCTGCAGGCATTAACCCTTTTACACTATGAATTTTGCCTGTGTGAATGCTGACTGGGTGACCCTGGCTATTCTGTGCTTGCACATCAGAGAAGGCCTGTAACAACAGGTATAGAGCACAAGCCTGAGGTGAGGCATTGAATGTCATACTGACCCAGCCAGACAAATTCTGCACAAAACTGGTAATCCCAGAGTTGTTTAGCAAGAGGTTAGCCTGATAGAATCTGTGGTGTTTACATCCTTTACTAAATCCTAAATATCACTGAGTCCTCTTTAACTTGGTGCCAACTATAACCTCTACAAAGACTTAATATGAGAGGTTTATTGGAAAAACAATTCTTGCTGCTGCAGTTGGTCCAGAAGCTATAAATAATATAATTCATCTCCCATCTCCATTAGTCATTTTAGATATCCTTCACCACGGACTGCCATGTCGTCTGCTTTAAGTGTTTGCCTAGTGGGATAACCTCAAAAAATCTAAAAGAAAATGTTACGTGGATACTAAGCCAACAGAGAAGGCATTCTATAAGTTCTGGTGCTGCTGGCAAAAGATCTGTAGGCAGGGAAAGTAAATACACATCCATTGTATGTGTCAGTTTTAGTAAAGATATATCATTGCCTCTTCCAGGGCTGAAGGGGTTCATCCAATAAACTTGCTCCCAAGAGGTTGAGTAGTCTCCTTAAGAATGATAGCATATTGAAGGCTCATTGCAAGCCTTTACTATGGGGAGTCTGCAATTTCATTAGTGGCAGTAGCTAGATCAGCCTTGATGAAACAGAGCCAATGCTGCCAGTTTTATGCATAGTTTCTTTCTCTGCCACGAATGTCATTCCACTCATCGGCCAGTTGTGCCAGTACTAGAGTGATTGAGGAAAGAAGATGACTGTGTCACTTTGCCCACTGGGTTTCGCGATGCCTCCTCTGTGTTGTTTGCTCTCTGGTGATACTGGCACAATACACAAAGATCCTACTACTTGCGCCTTCCTTCAAGTGTCTTATTATATGCTTCTCCCCCAAATTTTCTTATATCTAATCTTGCTCCTTTAGGCCTCTTAACCAGCCAGTCCTTTTGCTACTACCCAGGGAATATATATCATATTTCAGGCCACTTCTTCCAAATGAACTGAATGCTCAGATGTGCCTCCCTCAGTTTTTCCCACTGTGTGTGTGTGGCGGGGGGCGGGGGGTGGATTGAGGGGTGGGAGATTTCCCTTCACCACTGACATAGGTCCACTTCTGATAGGGTTCTAGTATGGCAGCCATCCCTGAATTAATATAATGCCAAACATTGTACTGATCTATCTTGGAATCAGGCAGGCATTCTCTAAGTTCTGGTACTCTTGGTAGAAGAACTGTGGGAAGAGAAAGTAAATATATATATAAAATAGGTGTCAGTTTTGATCAAGATTTTTTTTCTCCCCTCTATCAGTTGGATATTAGAAATCCCTCATAAGGCCAAATGACTAGGCTGAAAAAAGATGTCAGTGCAGCAGAGATGGGTGAAATAGAAATCTAGGCTACTTGTTCATGTGATTTATTCATAATTTCTATACTTACTTGGACCAAATTCTAAGTGTACAGTTTCCACGGTACAAGGAATTGCTGCTGACCCCCCGCCAGCCATTATGATTTAGAACCATATGGTTTGCTACAATAATACCTAGTTCCTAATTTTTTTGGTCACATGATCACTTGTCTCATCACCAGACACTCCATCTTTACCAGAGATGAATAGCATAACTGGAACAGTTTTTAAATGGCAAGCAGTTCTCTAAAAGAGAAAGCATGGCCTTCCTCAAAAATCTCAGGGATACGTTATAAAATTTTCCTGTTCGGGCTTGTTGAAAATTCCACAGCATTCCACCTACCATGGCTGCCTTTATCACTATGAAATCTGCTGGCCACATGGCCACAGGCAGCAGGCAGCACAGACTGATACTGCACTAGGGCCTTCTCTTCTGTAGGCCTTAGTCAAAATTGGCAGTCTTCAGGTCACCTGAAAAATGGGATAGAGCACTATTCCAAAGCATGATATGTACTGCCTCCAAAATTCAAGATCTACCACATGCCTTATTTCTTAGTGGCCAGGTTGTCCAAGTTGTAAGACTTTGTATCCTTGTATGCTCCAGATTATTGCACCCTTAATATTTCACCAATCTGGTAGTCCCTGAGCATATTTGAGATTTATCTCCTACCCTCTAGTATGCATATGTCGTCTTAGGGCCTCTAGAGGTAATTCCATATCTGCTCAGCAAGTTCTGTTCCCATGATGTCATTGATTTAGAAACAACATGATATTCTATATAATATCAAGATAATTAAGGGCTATACTATGACAAAACAGGAGAATGAATATGGTCATAGAGCAAATGGAGCATATGTGCTTTCCTATGCAAAACACAACATCACTGCTTTGATCCTCCTTATTAATGAAGATTAGGAAGAATGCACTGACCAGAGCAATAACTGCACACCTGGTACTGTGTGTTTCATTATTCTGTTCAGTGAAAATACTTCATTTGGCATGACAGCTGTGACTGGAACTACCACTTGAAAAAAATTTATGGAGGTCAAAATTATCTGCCATTATTCATGTAGTTTTTGTAGAGTCCAACAAATCTATTAATAGTGGATGTAATGGGATTACCATCCTTAAATATTTTAAATATTTAATAGTGGCATTAACCCCTATTCTTCATTTTCAGATGTATTGTTGCTTCTGATTTACTATGTTAATGGGTAAGGGAAGTTTCAGGGACTTCATAAAAGTAGCTTCATACTCTTTTCATGTCAGAGTTGCTGCATTCACAGTTACAATGGAAAAAGAATATCGAGAAGCACCCAGGTGGATCACTTATGTTTGACTTTTTCCTTCCTGTCTCCATTGTGCTAAAACAATACTGTGTCTTCTTGGTGATTAGGATAAATTCTCCCCACAAAATCACCTCACCTTTTGCCTGTTGGTTCCTATATACAAGGAGTACAAAGTATCCTGGTGGCCACCATAGCTTATAATTCAACAAAACCTTCATTGTGTCCCCTGGCAAAACTTCACCTCTTCTGGATGCCAGGATCTCTAACCCTGCAGAGCTGTGGGATGGTAAATATCAAGTTCCTCGGTAGGTAACTGAAGATAGTGGCCCACTTCTGCTTCTATCTTTCTGTTCCTGGATCCATGGTTTCTTCCTTTTGGGGAAATAGGATATATAATGGTCTATGATTTAATGCATATATCATATCCTGAGGGATAACATATCATCCTTTTAGAATGTGTTTTTGAATTGGCACTTCAGCTGTGTTTCTGGAAAAACATTACTGGGTCCTATGAGACTAGCTTCTTATGAATGATGCAGTATGTATTATAATCACTTGATCCCATGATAATGAGCTCACTCCCATACATTCTTTGCTGTGAAGTACATCCCCTGACTGGGTGCTGTGTTGCTAGGATTACATATTTGTGGATTAGATATTACATAAGCCCACAGACAGTGGTGTTGGCTGAGTCTCTGAGGCAGAAAAGGCAAGCATATACCTGGAATAGGTAGTTATCTCTATGAGGATGAACTTCTGGCCCTTCCACAATTAATCTACCTGCAACTAAACCAAAAGCTCAAGAATAGTTATTGTTCTTGACAGGTTGGATATTTAAAGCAGGAGCATTAGTTAGACAGACCTTGGTACATTGCAGTCCCTGATGTTGGGCCCAAAATAGCCTCCTCATTTGCTACCAAGGGTACTCTATTCATCTACCCATTATGCCAGTTCTGGGGTGCTTATGATGAAAGATGACTAATAATTTTGTCTATTTGGTTGCTTAGTGCCTCTTGCATGATGGCTGCTTTCCAGTTATACAGAAATCTTCACATGCTTTGCCAACTCCTATTTGTCCATCCCTATTCTTTACCTAGGCTTCCTTATCTCTGGTGTCCAATCTTTTCCTTTCAGGCACCTGCTCAGATGACCAAATCACTGGCCAGTCTCAGGATGATGTATATTCTCAATTCAGATTTCATTCCTTTCACACAAAATGTCCATTCACATGTGTGAATGCCAAGAGGTTTCTTGTGGATATCCTGCAGTGAAACATTCTAGAGATTCAGGGAAGCAAATGAGAAGAACATGGTGCAGAGCTGAGGAAAGGCTCTTTTAGAATTCAGCTGATCAAAGCTTGCTCAAGTTAATAGAACTTGTAACTGCTCCAGTGGCTGGAATAAAAGGTGGAACTGAGAAATGAAGTAGTACAAAATAAGTGTCCTGATATATCGCATGGAACAATCAACATCCAAAATTAAACTGAAGCCCTATAATGCAAACGCCTTTCTGAAAGATTAAACATTTTTGCCATTTAGTTAGTTAAACTTAAGTTAAAATTAACCATTGGCATGTCTAGATTAGTTTGCTGAGAACAAGGTTCTTAATTAAATCTAGGAAAGGTACATGGGCAGAGAATGAGAACAGTATGGATAAAAAGGAAATATGCTGGGGACAAAAAAGTAATGTTTTTCATCAATATTAGGATCGTTTCGCCAGATTTATCTGTCACTAATGTTACCACCCTTAAAAAAATTTTTTTAATTAAGTTATTGGAGTGACATTGGTTAATACAATTATATAATTTTCAGGTGTACATTATAATTTGACATCTATATATTCTATTGTGTGATTATCACCTAAAGTCCAGTTTCTTTCAGCTACAATATATTTGTTCCCTTAACCCACTTATCCTCTCCCTATCCCCCTATATTTGACTACTTTTACCCCGTCTACCTCTCCCCTCCCCCTACCCACTACCCTCTGGTAACCACAGTCCTTTGTCCACGTCCATGAGTCTCTGTTTATTTGTCTTGTTCATTTGTTGCTTTTAGGTTTATATCCCACATATAAGTGATATTGCGTGATTTTCAACTCTTTCTGTTTGGCTTATTTCGCTTAGTATAATTATCTTGAGTTCCATCCATGTTGTCGCAAATGGCAGTATTTCACCTCTTCTTATGGCTAAGTAATATTTCATTGTATATATGTACCACAGCTTCTTTAGCCAATCATCTATTGTAGGACACTTCGGTTGCTTCCATGCTCTGGCCACTGTGAATAACGCTGCTATAACATCAGTGTGCAAAAATCTTTATGGATATGAGTTTTCAAGTCTTTGCAGTAAATACCCAGTAGAGGATCGCTGAATCACATGGTAATCAATTATTAGTCTTTTTGAGGAAACTCCATACTGTTTTCCATAGTGGCTGACCAATTTGCAGTCCCATTAGCAGTGTGTGAGGGTTCCTTTTTCTCTGCATCCTCTCCAACATTGTATTACTTGTCCTGTTGATTATAGCTATTCTAACAGGTGTGAGATGGTATCTCATTGTGGTTTTGATTTGCATTTCCCTAATTAGCGATGGTGAGCATCTTTCATACATTTGTTGGCCATTTGTATGTCCTCTAGAGAGAAGTGTCTATTCAAGTCCTTCTGCTCATTTTTTGATTGGATTGTTTGTTTTTTGTTGTTATTGAGTCATATGAGTTCTTTGCATATTTTGGATATTAGGCCCTTATCAGAGGCGTTGCTTGCAAATTATTTTCCCATTTGGATGGTTGTCTCTTTACCTTGTTGATATCTTTTGCTAAGCAGAAGCTTTTTTGTTTGATTAGTCCCATTCATTTATTTTAGCTTTTACTTCCCTTCCTTTGAGGTCAAATTCATAAAATCCTCTTTAAGTCCAAGGTCCTTGAGTTTAGTTCCTATGTTTTCTTCTTGCATTTTATTGTTTCAGGTCTTATATATTCAGGTTCTTAATCCATTTTGAGTTAATTTTGGTGTGTGGTGACAAAGAACAGCCTAGTTTCATTCTTTTGCAGGTGGCCTTCCAATTTTCTCAGCACCATTTACTGAAGAGGCTTTCCTTTCTCCATGGTATGTTTTTCGGCTTTGTCAAAAATTATTTGCCCATATAAATATGGGTTTACTTCTGGACTCTGATTCTGTTCCACTGGTGTGTGTTGTTTTGCTGCCAATACCATGCCATTTTGATTACTGTCGCTTTGTAGTATAATTTGAAGTCAGGCAGAGTGATGCCTCAGCCTCATTCTTTTTTCTCAGGATGGCTTTGGCAATTGGGGTCTTTTGTGCTTCCATACAAATCTGATGATTTTTTGTTCTATTTCTTTAAAAAATGCCAATGGATTTTGATGGGGATTGCATTAAATCTGTATAATGCTTTAGGTAATATGGTCATTTTAACTATGTTGATTTTCCAATCCAGAACACAGAATATCTTTCCATTTCTTTTTTGTTCTTCGATTTCTTTTAATAGGGTCTTATAGTTTTCATTATATAGGTCCTTCACATGTTTCGTTAAATTTATTCCTAGGTATTTTATTCTTTTTGTTGCAATTGCAAAAGGAATTATTTTTTCCAATTCTTTTTCTGATGTCATTATTACAGTGTTATCACTCTTTTTTATATCTACATGTTATTTGTGTAACTGAGGTTGGTATGGGGATTTAATAAAATAGATATGAAAGTTTTTGGAAGAGTTCTAATTGCAATTACAGTTTTTATACTTTTTAAAATATAATAATGGAAGACAGATGGGTGAGGTCTATAGGACCTAACCATAAACTAACCCTTGAGTAGCCAAGAGTAGCTTGCATTTCCATCTTGTTCAGATGGTCATAATCAATCAGTATGAGAATGTCAGGGTTTTCAGAAAGTTCGAGGTGATTGGTCTTGACACTAACTCATAGACTTTCCACATCTAATTGCAATTAAAATTTTTATCCATGGAGCATTATATATTATTTTTAATATAACAACTGAAAAGAGAGGGGTGACGCCCACAGGACATAGTTAATTTATAAACTAACCCTCGAATAGCCAAGAGTAGCTTACATTTCTACTTTATCAGATGGTCATATAATCAATATGAAAATGTCAGGATTTTCAGAAAGTTTGAAGTGATTGGTTTTGACATTGACTTACAGACTTAAATTGTAAATGGGATCAAGTAAGTAAAATGACAGTTTTCACTGGGTTTAGAGAGAACCTTTCCACCATTTAGCTCTACTCTGGAATGTCAGAATCACCATATTGTTTAGGTCACACTGCTTCACAGAAACTCAGTTAATTAACTATGATTGGTTGTGATTTGAGCATTCACTAGAATTCATTTATTTTATTTTATTTTTTTATTTTTTGTATTTAGATGATAATATCGGTAATGGTAAATGAGTAGCTTGGGCTTTGTAAAAGAGAAGAAATATCTTAGAGGGACTCGGAATTCCAACTGTTTACCAGCTATACTCTCTATTAATGTTCCTTATCAGGCAAACTCTCCAGTAGAAGTACTGTCAGAGAGTTTTGTTAATGTGTTTGAAAGAAAATAGCTCTCAGGGAAGATGTTAACAAATGTTTCTTTGAGACAAATGGTTCCCTAAGATAGCTGGACAGATTCAGGATTTTGATATCATTTTCTCTTTATATAAGCAGCTTACAGAAGTTTGGCACAACCAGTGAAAGAAAACATAACTGGCCTGACCTCTATGAAGTGACCTGCATAGTGGGTCTAGCTGGTACACTGTGCAACATTACTGATGCTGCATTAAGCCAGCTCACAGACAACTGGGCTGTGTTTCCTTCTTAAAGCTGTGTATGTAGAAACATATTGCTTTGTGGGGGCTCCAAGCAGTGGGGATGTCTTTCTCTTGCTTGTTTGGTCTCTTAGATTTTGTGCCTTAGTGGGAACCTAGATCCTACAGTTTATTCTGTTTATAGTATGAATGAGATAGTCTATTTGAATGCACTTTGCATTTTGTGAGGGATGCTCTATAAATATCCAAGGTTTTATTTGCTGTATTCAACGCTCACTGTTTTCTTCAACACACCATGTAGAGCCAAACAACATAAAAGCATAGTGAGTAGTTATATTAAGTACAAACAAATATTCTATATGTTTTATAGTTTATTTATATACATGTTTATGTGGAATTTCTCTATAAATAAGACAGATACAGTACTTCGGGCCATTACAGATTCCATTCTCCTCTCAAATACTGAGCAAGAAAATAATTCTCTTTTATCAAGTTGGCCAACTAAACAGCATTTGCAAGTAAAACTCTATAGCAAAAAATATTAAAAAAGCAGATGATTTTTTAAAGTATTATTTTATTAATGATATTTTCAAAAGGCATTAAATTCATCTATTGCTTTAAGGATATCTCTAAATATTTTGAATTAATATTTAGGAAAAAAGATGATTTTTAATGAGTTATATTTGTTTAAGTTCTTAAGGGACTTATTAAAAATAAAACTGAATTAATTCTATACAACTTAGTTATATATTAGAAGTATATTTGGTAGATGAGAAAAATGTACTCATTATTAATTGTACTTCTTAATAATGATTGATATTTATGTAATAATGAGTTCACTAAGTACATGCTAAGTTTTATCTTCAAAGTATCCAAGAAATATTAACCATTAAGTCACTGCCACCGATGTCTTTGGAAGGCTACTATGTTCTGGGATTTTTAATTTATTAGAAACAGATCTTGAAAGAGAAATTGCTAGTTATAGATCATTTTGTAATAAACCTATAATAAAAGCAATTATGTAAAACCTTATAACACAATAACCAGTTATTAAAAACACAGAACTCAAACTTTTAGAAGTTTGATGTGAACAGTGTTAGCTATTGGTGAGGTGAGAGCGGTGGGAGAGGGGTGGTTATCAGTTTATTGCTTCTCAGTTCTAAATCTACCCTTCATTGCCTTGCTTGTGATACAGATAATTCTCCCTGGCCAGCTGGCCATGTCAACCTCTACGAGCTGAGGGTGCAGGAGGGACACTGCAGGAGGCAAGGGAATTCTGTTCCTCCTTCTGCTGATCTCTATTGGCTCCTGTGGTGCTGAACTGACATGCAGAGCACCCAGTTGGAAGCAGGACCATTGGGCAGCCTTCTTTTTATTCATTCATTCATTCATTCATTCATTTAATTATTATTTATTATTTGTTTAGTATTATTATTTTTAACATTTTATTTATTTATTTAAACATTTTATTTATTGTAGGTTCCTTGGCACTGCATCTAGTTTTCTAGCCAGTATCTCAGTCCTGATGTTAGCCCCCACAGCTCGCATTTGATCTTAGAATTCCAGCTGAAAAAGAATGGTTTGTTGACTAGGATGCTATTTTTTTACAATACTTAAAAAATCATGCAACCATGCAAACCAAACAAATTTATGGCACTTAAATTATTAAATTATCCAACTGTGTGTGTGCCTCTCTGAACAAATCTAGACGCATATTTCAAATACTTCGAATACATACTCCCTCTCTCATTCACTCTGTCTCTGTCTCTGTCTCTGTCTTTCTCTCTGTCACAGACACACTTACAGACACATTCATATACTTGCAGATACACACACACTGACACATCATCACCGACATGTGCTGCTAAAAAAATGCCTAGAATCATGTCTTCCTCGCTCCCTGCCTGGAAGAGTTGATTTTTGAAGCCAAGAAAGTGGCCACAGTTTTTGGCCCATGAGGATACTGAAGAGATGCCTCAGCAAAAGTCAAAGGACAAGGGTGAACGGTTCTGTATCACTGGTTCTCATCCCTGGCTGCACATTAACACCACCTGGGGAACTTTTAAAAATTAATATCTGGACCCAACTCCAGACCAATTAAATTAGATTCTCTGGAGGCAGGGCCCGGATATTAGCAGTATTTTATTTAAGAGCTCTCCAGGTACTACTAATTTGCAGCCAGGGTTGAAGACCATTGCTCTACTCTCCTATAATTTTAATTGCATTGCCTCCAATTTTTATTCCAGCTAGGCTTAAAGCAGCAGTGATCACTTTCTTTGCTGACTACTTACAGGCAATTTTACCATTGCATTCTCACTTGCTAACAATTATTAGTGAGTACTTACATGTGAGCATCTACATGTTTTGAGCTCTGAGGATACAGAGCCGAATGGAACAAAGATCTTGCCTGGAACAAAGATCTTGCCTTTGAGCAGTGGGAGAAAGTAGACAATAAACAAATATACAAATGCACATATAGTGTATAAGTAGTATTAAGTGATATGAAGAAAAATCAAGCAAGATGAGGGGAAGAAATGAGGGGAGGAGGGAGTAGGTGAACTAGGTTACATAGGATATTGTGGGCCATGTCTTTCATAACATAACATTCAACATAGGTCACAATGAAGTGGCTGTGTGAATCTTGTTGTCATTTTGGGCAAGAGCAAAGAAAAACAGAAATTTGGGCAAGGCAAAGAAAAACAGAAAATTTAAAGACTCCGAAGGAACATACTGTTTTTAAGTGGTAATAAGTGAATAATGTTTAAATGGTATATATACTAAGAATGTAGGTTGTCTTTGTAGAAATGTTGCCAATTGTGTTTTTTAAAATCCTTTTTTAACTTTATTGAGGTATAATTTACATTAACAAAATAAACACATATTAAGTGCATACTCTGATAAATTTTGACACGTGTAAATGACCATTTAATCATTGCCAAAATACAGATTTAGAAAGTTTTCTTGTGTCCCTTTTTTACTCAAATTCCCCACCCCTACCCAGACCAGCATTGTTCTTAGTTCTATAATTTTGTCTGTTTTAAAGCTTCATTGAAATGAAATCATATCACATATACACTTTTGTGTTTCTGATTTCTTTCAGTAAGCATATTTATTTTGAAATTCATCCATGTTAATGCCTGTATAAATACTTATTTCTTTTTATTGCTGATTAGGATTCCATTGAATAAGTATATCACAATTTTTTTTTATCCATTCACATGTTGATGGACATTTGAGTTCTTTTTGTTTTTGGCTATTCTGAATAAAGCTGGTAAGGAAATTTGTGTATACGTTGTTTTGTGGACATACGTTTTTAACTTCTTTTAGATAAATACATAGGAGTGGAATTGCTATGTAGCATGGTAAATACATATTTAACTTGATAAATAAATGTTGAACTTCTGTTCAGAATACTTGCATTAAACTATATTCCCACTAGCAATATGTAAGTATTCCAGTTGCTCCATATCTTTGTTGACAATTGGTATTGTGTTTTTAATTTTAACAATTGTAATGGATATGGAGTTATACATCATTGTGTGAAGACTTTCAGAAAACTTAAGGGGTCTCAAACTTATATTGGCAGCAGAAACAGGTCTCTCTCACCAATACCATAGTACTATAATGGCCTAATTTACATTGATTGCCTTATGATATTATTTCTAATTACCATTGTTACAAGAGTAGAGTATGATCAGAATGAGGGGTAGTAACAGTCATAGCATTTCTGAACACTCAGAAGAGATAAAGAAACATTCAGGCTTTGCTACTTAATTGTTGTTAAGTCCCAGGAAAGTGGCAACTTGAAGATTTTATGTTCATATTTCTTGTAAATGACACACACTTATTGAACAGTTTCTGTGCACTGGGCATTGTACAAAGTTGCCATTCTCAGGACAACTCTTTGGCGTATGGTGTATAATTATCTTTGTTTTCATATGGTAAAACTGATGCTCCAAGTCATTTTGGGTACAAGCGGCAGAAAAGGTCAGAATTAAAACCCAGCAGTCTAAGTCCAAACCTGGGTATGTAACCACTATATTTACTACCTCAACATCTGATCTGATCATTTTACTTAGAGAAAAACTGCCTTTGTTTAGAAAAGTAAAGATTATAGGACCTGACTTAAGGCCAAAAAAACAAAATCTGCAAAGAAAATGTCTGAATCGTCATGCAAAAAAAAAAAAAAAAAGGAGGACTGTTGTTTTACTGTTACACAGAAGGAAATGGGAAGAGAAGAGTCAGAAGAAGGAAGAAGGGATGACTGCAAGTATGAAGTAATTAATTAGAAATTTATTGGGATTCAGTGACTAAAGGACCAACAAAACACCACTGGACAAGATGGCTGAATGACATGTTGAAAGTAATGATGCCTGTTTTCCCATCTGAAGTTAACTGTGTCCTTATTAAATACACAGGTACATGTCCTCATTTATTTTGTGCAATGTAACATGCTAAAAGCTAGACAAGATTCAGAGTAAAGTGTCTTATTAATAAAGCTAACATGACTTTTGTGGCTTGCTAACCGGGTGAACAGTGACCAGATTTACCCTTCCACCTGAAACAGCTAAAAAAAATGAAAAACAATATATGAAACAATATATGGCAGTCTTCCTAAGTTGAGGAGACTGACTTCAGAGGCTAGGAAGGCCAAGGTGGATAGAATTCACATAGCAGAGTACAGTGTTTCACAGAGAACAAGAGAAAAAAAAAGAGAATGGGTTTCACAGATCTTGAGAGAGTCTCCCTTCAGATTCTGAGCACTGATTAGCATTTGCATATGAGGAAATTATCCAAAGCAGGAAAGAAACACTTGAAAGGAGCATAGGGAATAATCTCTATAAACTCAAAGCCGGGCCAGGAATAGTTTGCATTTCCCCTTGCCAGAATATAAATTTTGAAATTTTGAAATGTATATTATGTGGAGTACTCTGAATGGTATCACCTTAATAGTAAAATAAAATTATCACTAGACAAAAACCACTCTGGTTCTACCTAATAAATTTAAAAACAAGCCTAGAAAAGTATGAAACTGTTTCTGTGTAGCATAACCGTATTCTAGAAAACAGCTTGAGAATATTTATAGAAGTATAAAATTCCAGACCCAATAAGTTAAAATTCAATCAAATATTGCTAGGATGAAAAGAAGCAGGTAAATAAAATCCATAATAAGGAAAAAGATTAACCAATGTAAACAAACCCAGAAATGACACTGATCATAGTGTTAGGAGACATAAACTCTAATGCAGTTTTACACTGTTACAAACATTCAAAAGGTAGAGGAAACATCAATTATATAAAGTTGAAACAAGAAATATATTTTTAAAAGGCCAATAATAAATTTCTAGAGACAAAAACTACAATATCTAGTATGAAAATATATTGGAAGAGATTAGTAGCAGATTAGACACTGTAGAAGAAAAGATGGGTACATCTGGAGAATTAGCAATGGAAACTATTAAAAAATAAAATAAAAATTTTTTAAAAAGAGGAAAATTCTATATTTCAAACACTAAGCAATTTACATATAATACGTCATTTAACCTTAAAATACTACAAAGGTACTATTGTGTTCTTAATTTATATACACACTGCAGAGAAAAATTAGCCATACAAATTCACATAGCAACCAAATGCCTGAGCCAGTGTCAGAACACAAACAGCAGGTGGCAGAGATTTGAGCCTCACATCTTGCTGAAGGCAGGATCAGTCAGGGAAGATTAATCTTAAAAATATAAGTTGGAGTTCTGGAAGCATCATTTAAATCGCAAAGATACTGAGCAATATTTAAACTCAGTGTAAGATAATGTTTGTGGGTTTGGCATGGATTTCACTAAGAGCACCTTTCTGAACTGCGTCCTGGGTGATTCTTGAGTATCTGTTCCCATTCACTAATTCTCTTGACTGTGTAAGTATAGTATAAAGTTTTTCTAATTACTTTTTACATCAATAGCTTTATTTTTATTTCTATGATTTTTGATTATCATTTCTATTGTTATTAGTTTATATTTCTGATTGTTTTCTTATTTTTATGAGTATCTTATTTTTATAATTAGCAGTGTTTCTTTATCCCTTTTACCTTTAAATTCCTACAAAATAATCATAACAAAGGCAAGAAAGAATACCACCACCACCACCACCTAAATACTCATTTCTCACTATCACCCTACTGGCTATCATTCACTTTTGGAAAACTAGGCCATATACTGGGCTGATGGATAATTGCCACTATAGCTGTGTACATGCTTGTATATGTCCTAGTGCATACATGCATGAAGTTTCTTTAGGATATATGCCTAAAAGTGGAATTTCTTGACTTATGGTATGTGTATCTTCAACTTTACTAGACAATGCCAAATTGTTTTCCAGTGTTTTTATATCAAGTTATACTCCCCCCTACAGTGTGTAACAATTCCTTTTGATCCACGTCCTCCACAAAACTTAGTATTTTTATGCTTTTTTAACGCTCTTTTCCCCACCCATTTCCTGAGTGTGAAATAGTGTCTGATTATGTTTTTTGTTTGCAGGTTGTCTTTTCTTACCTTTGTATCCTCAGATGCTTAGAACAGTTCCACCAAGATTTCAACAGGCAATCATTGGGTCTTTGTTGAATGGATGAATAAAGTTTATTCGGTAATAGTTGATTAAGAGAATGGTGATGCTGTTCATAGAAATAAAGAGAAAGGGGGAGAAATATAGTGAGATTGTTTCTGTAAGGTAAGATTTAAAAAACTAAATAGGTTGAAAACTAGATTGTCAATTGAAAGACACAGTGGACGTGACAATTGAGAAAAATCAATATGTTACTGCTTTCAGTTCTTTGTATTACTGGCTCTCAAAATTCAGTCCATAAGTAAGAATAAAATTATTTGCTACAACTTATTTTCTTAAGATTGTTTTCTTCATAGCAGATGAAGAAAATCATCTTGTCTCACTTTAATATTTTAAAATTTGGCAATAGAGCACATGTAAGTTGTGTATGTGTGTCTTTTTAGCCATCACAGATATTAAGTCACTGAATTTTTTTTATAATTAAGATTGCATGCTGAGTTAAATGAGTCATTTGTAAAAAACCTGTCCTAATGATGAATCACCCACTATTTCAAAGAGAAGATGTAAGCATTGCTAATGCATACTTCAATGTAAGAACTGTTTTGCTATTAAAAAAGGAAGTGCCATTAGAAAAAAAAATAAAAAAAACCTAAAGTCATAGTAAGCTGACTTAGTTTTTTATGGCTTATAAAGCAGAGTTTTATAATTACCAGTGGATTAATGAATACATATGTAACTGGATGTTTTAACTTACTTATATATTTAAACTGACTATATGATGAAGCTCTATATTTAATGAATAATTGCTCAGACTTTCACTTTAATTTCATTATGCTTGACTGAGCACTCCAGCATTTCAGCATGTCGTTCAGATTGTCATTTTCATACAGACACCTGCTGTCTTATTATGGAAATAATGGTTTAAGAATGATTTGATTATTGCACTTTTCAATGTTGGAAAGAAGGATCTTTAAACATATTGTATTAAGTTTTACACAATCTTGAACCAAAATTGTAATCCATATTTATATTCAGGTAAGAACTAGGACCCTATATATACAGTGAAGTTGTGTTTGTTATAAAAAGTGGCCAACATTTTTTTTCACTGAAAGATAGTTATATTTGAGGGAAAAAATGTGTAAAGTTCTTAAATACTTGTATCTGTCCATTTGTGTACTTGCAGAGTTGGCTTCTTAGAGTTATTAGTGTTCGCAAAGTGAATCAAACTTTTAGAGGATAAGCCATAAGATTGGCAAAATAATGGAAAAAGAAAATAGAGAAAGGAAAATGTAACATTCATACTTTCATTCATTTATTCACATACTTTCTCATTCACTTCTTAATATCTCTCATGAATTTACTAAGTTTCTATTATCTTCAAAGGTCTGTGTTAGGTAATGTTATGGTTGAACTGTGTTTCTCTCCTCCCAACACCATTAATATGTGAAGCCTTAACCTCAGTAACTCAGAATGTGACCTTATTTGGAAATAAAATTATTGCAGATGTAATCAGTTTTAGGATGAGGTAATACTCCAAAAGTAGAGTGGGTCTCTAATGCAATATGACTGGTGTCCTTATAAAATGGGGGAAATTTGAACACAGACACGTACACAGGCAGAAATGAGGAGAAAGGGCTGGAACCGATCCTTCCTAAGCATGACTACTGACACCTTGATGTTAGACTTTTGGCCTCCTGGACTACGAGACAATAGGTTTCTGTTGTTCTAAGCCGCCCAGTTTGTTATATTTTGTTATAGCAGCCCTAGCAAACTAATGCAGGTGGGAGCTGAATTATAAAGAAGCAGTCCTCTCTTTAAGGAGATAAAAATATATAATTGAAAAATATATATCACATAGATAAATTACTACTAGAGTTGTACAGAAGAGGTACAAAAGGATTTCAAAAAAGAGGCAGGCACACATGGAAATTATTTCACCTCCAGAGAACCTTACCTAGGTAGACAGGATGATATTGGAATGGCTATTTATACTTAGGAATAATTTTGCTTCTTATGAGAAATTAATTGTTTTTCTTTCTTTTTTTTCATTTTTATTCTGTTAGAACTCAATTTGTGGTCTACTTATAGCCTATTTATTGGCCTTTTGAGACACATATTTTTGTATTTCTAAATTTCTAGTGTCCCTGTCATTTTTTCTTTCTTTTTTCTCTCTAGCTTCATGTTCATTTTGCCTTGATGATTTTTATATGTCCTTGAGTCTACTCCCAATAGGAGGTCAGATATGGAATAAGTAAAAGTTAGGAATGAAATTAAATTGGGGCAAGATAAGAATGGATACAATTAAGTGCTCTAACCAAAAACAGAGTGGCTGAAATTGGTAAGAAAATAATACTCATACATATGCTTCCTACAAAAGACTCACTTCAGATTAAAAGACACACGCTGACTAAAAGGAAGGGGATGGAAAAAGATATTGCCTTGATGGACCTGAGGTACTGTGCTGAATGAAATAAGTCAGATAGAGAAAGACAACTATCACAAGATTTCATGTACATATAGGAACTAAAGAACAAAATAAACAACAACAACAAAAATGGAAATAAACTCATAGATACAGAGAATATTTTGAGAGCTACTAAATGGGGAATGGTGAATAAAGGACAGGGGATTAAGAAGTACAAATGGGTAGTTAACAAAATAGCATGAAAATATAAAGTATAGCATAAGGAAAATAGTTAACATTGTAATAAATATTAAGGGGAAAGAAGGGTACTAGATTTAGTGGGCTGATCACTTTGTGAGTTTATAGATCTCTAATCACTATGCTGTACAACTGAAACTAATATATTATTGTATGCCAACTATAATTTAAAAAAAAACTTATTGAATTGTACAATGTAAATACAAGCAACTAATTGTCTATTGTATTTCAATAAAACTGTAAAAAAAAAAAAATAGAAAAGAATGGATACAAGAAGTTGTCAAACAGGGTAGGAATGCCCTGTGTGGCGCTATCACAGGGGAACTGACACCAAGTTTCCAGGGAAGTATTAAGTATTCAGGTCAAGAACAACAAAATGTAACACTGTGATCACATTTTTCTCTTCCATGACAGGTAGCTAATCATATTTCCCCCTCTTTCGACATAGAAGTAAGGTCAACCATTGCCCAGAGATCCCAGTTTATACAAGAGATGTGCTGAGATGCAAGAGGAAAGGGCAGAATATGGAGCATCAATGAGTTTAAGTTAAGAAGAGATCAATCTACCTAATAAATTTCAGCAGAATTAATGGGGCGGCGGGGTGGGAGGACAGTTAAATTGGAGAATATATGTATAAATGTCCTAAACACTATTTTAACCTAAAACATCAAATGTAATTTTATCAATTTTTGAAGTCCAGCCTTTTCTTTTCACTAATTAAATTCAATATCATTCTTTTGGCATAAACCACACTCATAAGGCATCATCTAAAATAAGGCATTGTCTAAGATTTCAAGTTTGAACTTAAAATAGAATAAAGAAAGATATATATCACATACTGAGTAAATAATTTTGGATATTTATGACATTTTTTCCTCAGCCAATAGCAATCTTTTAAAATATAAGTCCCATTTATCGAGTCTTTCCATTTTATTCAAATTAGTTTTCACAGAAATAACAATTTTTCCCTTCACATTCATATCATATTGATTTACATAATAATAAATTGCTTAATGTAATGACACTGACAAGTCCACTGGTAGAGAAATAGATTGGGAACCAATGCCATTGATTTACTGGTAGAAGTAAATAAGAATGCTAACAAGTAGTCTAACAGCCGTGAGATTCAGTATTCTCCAGACTTCAGACTTAATAGAGGGAACAAATGACACTGGTTAAACTGGAAAGCTGAATTAGTGGAGATTTATTAAGAACTTCTGCTAGTATTTTTAAAGGGCAGAGGTGTAAGAGAAGAGGAAATTGGTGAGCAGAAATGTTGAACAAAATCTATAGTCCAATTGGTAAGTGAATTAAGTGCATACTATGTTCTATGCATTGAAGTTACAACGGGAAGAAAATAAAAAAGTTCTTATGCTGAAGGAACTGGTATTCTTAATAAACACAGAACTATATAATTAATCAAGTTGTGATGAAGGCTATGAAAAAGATATAAACCAGATAAGGACAGAGAAAATGAGTGTTATTTTAGATGTTTGTTAATGAGAGTGTCTCTGATAAAGTGAGATTTGAGTAGAGACATTAATAAATTAATGGAGTAATCCTTAAGGATATCTGGAGGATAACCTTTCCAGGAAGAGAAAGGAATTACCTGGTATAATCATGGACAAGTAAGGAAACCACTGGGGCAGAAGAAAGTGAGCAAGTTGGAGAATGACAGAAAATTGCAGCAGTGATTGCAGAGGCTGAGAACAAGGCTGAAGAATTCAGATCATGTGAGGCCTTGTAGGTAGATGGGAATTTATTGGAAGAATTTTAATATTCAGAAAAATGCTTTCATTTTATTTCAAAAGAATCCTTCTGTCAGCTGTGTGAAAATAAACCGGGGATTAAAGTTGGCAATAGTGGAATTTGTATTTACAAACGAGACTCTGTTAAAACCAGATTATGCCAGTTTCATCCCATTCAGCTCCGAGGAGCCATCTTTAATGAGGCATCCCCACTCTACCCTCTCTTAGAATCCTCCAAATCTGCTTTAACTCTGACGAATCCTACGTCCCTACATGGCCTTCCCAATCTTTCACGTGTTGATAACATCAACCTAAAATTCATTTCTGACTTTAGCTTCTCATTGCCCACATCCAATCAGCCATGAATTACTATTCCTCTTTTGTTCTTTTCTACTGTTATGAACTGGTCCTAAAACTTACCTCATCTCAGGCGTCTAAGCCACGTCCCAACATTTATTCTTGCCTCACTAAACATTTTCAACCTAACTGCCACATTGAAACTTCAAAAGTGTAAATCAGAGTTCTCTACAATGCATTTCATTCTCCTGCTTGAAAACCTTTCTCTCTTAAAACCTTTTCTACTTTTCTCAATATAAAAATAAAAATTTAAGTTTAAGTGATCCGCAGTACTTTTGTGATCTTGCTCCTGCCTACTTACCTACCTCTGAAGCCTTATAGCCACCCAGTCTTCTCTTCCTGTTAATATGTAGCTACTGTTTGGTCTTCTTTTTTTTGTTAAATATTCTAGATCTTTTCTGAATTAGACCATTCCAATTTAGCATAAAACCATCCAACTCTTTGCTTAAATAGACCTTTCTACTGAGCCTTCCCCACCATGTTATTTAGAATAGCACCTTTCACATATTTTTATATTCTAGCCAGCTCTAGACCTTTTTCTAATAGTCCTTTCTTTCATTTCAGTGGAATTCCTTGGGTACTCTGGGCTCTAACTGACACTCTTCCTATGTCTTCTCTGTACTTCTAAACCCTATTTTTCTCCTACTTTCTTTAATCAGCTTTCTCTTTGGACTCCAGGACCAAGCTATAATTTAACCTATATGTTGAATTCTTTTTCACATATTCAGATCTTTCACTGCTTTGATTGGTGGGGAAGAGCACAGTAGCTCTTCCCACATACTTGCGTTTTTCCTGGCCTCTAGCTAACTCCCTTCTTCTAGTCCCTAAGGCTCACTAATCACTCACTGCATAGAAAGCACATTGACATGGGTGGTCTAAACACCAACTGCCTTGCCTGGTCAGGGCTAAATCCTGACAGATGATAATACACTTACTCTATAGCACCTTTGCTAACCATTCTTGTTGCATCTGTATATTTAGGCTTGAATCTAGTGGTATGTATTACTCACTGGATTATTGTGTAATCCAAAATGAAGGATTGGAGAGGTTAGCTGGAGTTCATCATAAATGCTTACTGGGATATATTATGATGCAATTGTGGAGGTGCCCATCAGTGGAAGTAAGCATCTGGCAGTAAGATGCAAATGAGGTCTCTGAAATAGAAACAAAGGCAAGAGTCACTAGGGCAATCCTACTACAAAGGAATCAACTCTTTAGCTCTGAGTAGCTTGTTGATGGGCCGGATCTGCACTGTTGTATAATTTCGCAAAGACATTATCAATTAATCAGTCATTCCTACTTAGAGTGATCACTTCCTCTTCTAATAGTCATTGCTGACTGGGTTGTTTTCATATTTAATTGTTAATAAAATTCTTATGGAATTATATCTTGCCTGTTCAATTGTCTTTTTTGAAGGTAGGCAAAGCCCCAGCAGCACGTACATTTCACCTTATAGTGCTCAGTAATGTACACTATAATTGCTTTGATACTCTTCTGTGACAATAGTGACTGTAGTGCACATTTGGGGTAGCATTTGAAATATCCAAAGATTCGAACTGAAGCACTATTATAGTTCACATATTTTATTCTCACATTTGTATATATTTGTACATGTCTGCTAAGAAACACTATTCAGGAAATGACACAAGGTCACTTACAAAGCAATTCAGGGCTGGTTGAGGGTAAAATGACTTAATCATTTTAAAGAGACAGAATTTGATGAGCTCAGTAGTTTCTGTAAGCACAATCTATTTTATGGTTTTTAACTTGTAAGTAGAAAAATGATAAAAGCAGGAAAGTTTCATTTTATTGCCATGTCTCTCATCATTTTGGGAAAAAAAATCTAGGTCAAATCTAAATTTGGGGTAATATGTGAGCAGTTAACTTGTCAACATAGTACATTTTGTGACCTCTATGCCAGCCAAGCTAAAAAATATAGAACACGAGCGTTCCAGTTAAAATTAAAGATGTCCTATCTCACTGAGAGGTTGCAGAGTCATTCTGTGAGTGTACAAGTTTTTTAATGAGAGTTTTACCACTCATCCTTCTTGCTTTTCCCTCATTGATACTTTTTAAATGCCAGTAATGGTTTTCAAATTTTGCCAGAAAATGAGTTTCTCTAAAGGACCACAACGCTCCTATGAATATCATATATAATATTTGACTGAGATGGTATCAGTGGCCACAGAAGTATATTTTAATTGGATATATGTGTATTTAATTTTACCATATTGTAATGCTTCTGTGCTTCCAAGTACCTTTCTTTAAGTTTAACATAAGTACCATAAGAGGATCTCATATTGGCTTACAGGACACTTGAATTCTTACCCTAGAAAATGGACATTAATTGATACCAAAAACCTGACCACTCTCATATAGCAAATACCTTAACTTTCTTAAACATGTTTATATTACCCCGCCTCTTCGGGTAATAGTTTTCATCACTGGCCTGCTGTCTTTTCTTCTGTATACTCCTTCCTTTGATCTCATTCTATACATATTGGCTCCAAAACCTTCAATCTACATAAACTTTCTTCAGTACTATAGACACATAGTTATATTTACCTAATATCCCACATTTCTATATTATCTATATTCTTATTTCCTAATTATTATTGACAATCATATTGAAGTGTGCTGTGGATCAAGATGAATGACAATGAGAGAGGAGGTATACTGGAACCAGTCCAATGTAATCAATCTAGACTGAAACATACATTAGAAGTTCTAAAAGATGGCCAGTTTTGATATTGATCTGTGTCAGAAAAAATCCATGTTTCTTCATTTGACCAAGCAGTTGGTAATACAATTCCCCAATAACATCACTCTATTCCTCTCTCATTTTATCTGAACCCACATGTCACCTGTGATTTCACCATCACTTGCTTATATCTAATAAAAGATGACATTTTCAGTAAGGAAAGTCAAGAACTTATCAGGTAAATGTTTTTAGCTAACTAAAACTTCTGGTATAGTACTAAAGAATTAAAGTTCTCTATCACTCCTATGTAGTGCCTCAGAACCAGAGTGCATTGGTCCTAGAATTTGTTTTCCATATAGGTAAAAACATATCCAGCCGTTACTCATAGAACTAGACTTTTTAATAGAAAATACTGTTCAATAGATGTGTTTCAATTATATCCCTTTTAGATCAATAATGGAGAAGGAAGAATATTCACTGTATTTTATTATGATTTCAAATTCAAATCATGATAATTAATTTCCTGTGAATTTTTATGTACCTGCTAGGCACCAGCAAAGTATAATGGAAAGGCATGGTTTACACTCAATAGATCTGGTTTTAAGTCCGAACTCCAAAAGAAATCCTAGGTCCACCAATAACTTAAAGAATTAATTACTTCAGACAAGTCATTTAACTCTGTGAATATAAATTTCTTTATTTTGTAACAAGCGTAATAATGCCTGGCTTATATGTTCATTTTAAGGATCAGAAGTACTCTGTATAAAGTGTCCTTAAAGCAAAAGGTATTTAAATAAGAGTAGCTATGATTTTCTGAGGTCATTGGTATTATTTCCTACCATTTTCCCGATTACTTTTGGTGAATAATTCTTAGTATTCCCCCTGTTATGAGTTTTCATTTATAGCATAAAATATGTTTTCTATTGTTTAACTTCATTTACTCATTCAACCAATATTTACTGGGCACAGATGTGTTCCAGGGAACCATACTAGGCAATGAAAAATGACTCGAATTATTTTCTTTAAAGAACTCCAAGTCTAAGCAGGGAAGCAGAAAAGTAAAATAAACATTTAGACAAACTATGATAAATACTCTAATTGAGGTATCCACAGGGTTACTATACCATTTATAATAAATTTTTTAGCACTAGTGTTTTCTTCCTTCTGATTAATCAGGTCTCCTATTAAAGTTATTTCCAGACTGTAGGAGATGCTTTTAATTCCAAAATATAATCTTTTTCTTCTGGTTCTTAAGAAATGGCCAGAAATGTCAGTTTTGTTTTATCATTAGTGAGTACCATGACACACACACACAAGGTCTAGGGATGAGAGAGATCCATCATCTAGTAAACATTAGAAGCTATGTTCAAACTCAATCATCTGACATTTAAAACATTTTTGAAGTAATTTGACACACAATAGACTCCACATATTTAAAGTGTACAATTTGATAATTTTGAAATATGTATATATCCATGAAACTCTTACTACATGACTTACTACATAACACATTTATCATCTTTAAGTTTCCTTCCGCCCCTTTATAATGCCTCCTACTTGCCCCTCCCTTCTCCCCTCACAGGCAATCAGTGATTTGCTTTCTGTCACTTATATATTCATTTGAATTTTACAGAATAATGGAATGAATAATTACTACTCTTTTTGTAATTATTTTCTCCCAATCTTAATTTTAATGAAGTCCAACTTATTATTCATTGAAGAAGATAAAACCAAAGAGCCCACACCAAGACACAACATAATTAAAATGCCAAAGGTTAAAGACAAAGAGAATCTCAAAAGTAGCAAGAGAAAAGCAGCTCCCATAAGACTATCAGTTTATTTCTCAACAAAATTTTGCAGGCCAGAAGAAAATGGCACAAAATATTCAAAATGATGGAAAGTAAATACCTACAACAAAGATTAATCTATCCATAAAATCTATTGTTTAGAAACAAAGGAGAGATAAAGAGTTTCCTGGGTCCAAAAATATGCTAATGGAGTTTACCATCATTAAACCGTTATTATAAGAAATGTTAAAGGGACTTCGTTAAGCAGAAAAAAATATGAATAAAAAATACAGGAAAGAAAAAATTCTCACTGACAAAGGCAAACATGTAATGATAGTAGTTGATTAACCAATTATAAAGCTAGTACAAAGGTTAAAAGACAAAAGTAGAAAGATAATGTGTAATTACAACAATACATACAAGCGCACATACACACACAAGAAGTAAAAAAATAATGATGAAAACATAAATGTGAAGGGGTGATAAAAACGGTAGTGATTTTAGAATGTGCTCTAACTTAAGTGACTATCAACTCAAATAGACTAGTATAAACATAACTTGGTATATAGAAAGCACATGGTAATTACAAAACAAAAGATGTAGAAGAAATAAAGAGAAAGGAATCCAAACACAACACTATAGAAAGTCTTCAACACACAAGGGAGTACTAGAATAGGAAAAGAACAGAGAAGAACTACAAAAACAATCAGAAAACAATAATAAGGCAATCATACATACCCATCAATAATTACTTTAAATGTAAATGGACTAAATGCTCTAATCAAAGGATATAGGGTGGCTGAATGGATTAAAAAAAAGAACAAGACCCATATATATGTTGCCTATAAGAGACCCACTTCAGATCCAAAGACAGACTGAAAGATGAAAAAAATATATATTTCATGCCATTGGAAAAGAAAAAAAAGCTGGAATAGCAACAATCATATCAGACAAAATAGACATTAAAACAAAGGCTGTAGTAAGAGACGAGAAGGGCATTTCATAATGATAAAGGAATCAATTCGACAAGAAGATGAAACTCTTGTAACGACATCCAATGTAGAAACACCTAACTATATAAAGCAAATATTGATGGACATAAAGGGAGAGATCAAGAATAGTATGGAACCTAATACTCCATTGATCATCCAGACACAAAACTGGGAAACAACAGCATTCAATGACACATTAGACCAAGTGAACTTAATATTTTTAGAGCATTCTACCCAAAAGCAGCAGAATATACATTTTGCTCAAGTGCACATAAAACATTTTCAAGACAGACCACATGTTAGATCACAGTAAATTTAAGAAGACTGAAATCTTATCAAGCATCTTCTCCAATCACAACTGTATGAAATTAGAAATCAATTACAAGGAAAAAAACTGAAAAACTCACAAATACGTGGAGGCTAGAAAACATGCTACTAAACAATAAATGGGTTAACAATGAGGTCAAGGGAGAAATCAAAAAATACTTTGAGAAAATGAAAATGGAACCACAACGACCCCAAATCCTTGGGACATAGCCAAAGTGGTTCATAGAGGAAAATTTATAGCAATATAGGCTTACCTTAAGAAATAAGAAAAATGTCAAATAAACAATCTAACCTTACAACTAAAGAAACTAGAAAAAGAGAAACAAATAAAGCCCAGAGTGTGTACAAGGAAGGAAATGATAAAGATCAGAGTGAAATAAACAAAGTAGTATCTTCAAAAAAATAGAAAAAAAAATCAATGAAACCAAGAGCTGGTTCTTTGAAAGGATAAACACAACTGATAAATATTTTACCAGATCAAGATAATAAGAGAGAGGGCCCAAATAAATAAAATCAGAAATGAAAGGGATGTGACAACCAACACCACAGAAATATAAAAGTTTATATAAAAACTAAAAATAATCATATGCCAACAAAATAGACAATCTGGAAGAAATGGATAAATTCCTGGAAAAATATAATCTTTCAAGATTAAATTAGAAAAAAACCCAGAAAATTTGAACAGACTGATAACTACTAATAAAATTGAATCAGTATCCAAAGCTCCCAACAAAGTCCTGTACCAGATGGCTTCACAGGTAAATTCTACCAAACAATAAAAGAATTAATACCTATCCTCAAATTATTACAAAAAATTTAAGAGGAAGGACGGCTCTCAAACTTGTTTTGTGAGGCTGGCATTACCTTGATACCAAAACCAGACAAAAATAATACAAAAAATAGAAAATGATAGGCCAATATTCCTGATGAACATAGATGCAAAAATCCTCAACAAAACATAGGAAACCAAATTCAGCAATACATTACAAAAATCACATTCCATGATCAAGTGGGGTTTATATCAGGGATGCAAAGGATGTAAGGTTGGTTCATTATCTATAAATCAATTAATGTGATATACCACACAAACAAAATTAAGGACAAAAGTCATATGATCATATCAATAGATGGAGAAAAAGCATTTAACAAAATCCAACATCCATTTATAATAAAAACACTCAGCAAAGTACAAGTAGAGGGAACATACATCAACATAAGAAAGGTCATATATGACAAACCCATAGCATCATTAGACTCAATGGTAAAAAACTAAAATCTTTAATATCAAGAACAAGACAAGGATGCCTATTTTCACTACTTTTATTAAAAATAGCATTGGAAGTTCTAGCCACGGCAATCAGGCAAGGAAAAGAAATCAAATGCATTCAAATTGGAAAAGAAGAAGTAAAAGTATCATTATTTGCAGATGAAATGATATTATATAGAGAGAACCCTAAAGAGTTTATCAAAAAACTAATAGAATTAATAAACAAATTCAGTAAGGTAGCGAAATAAAAAATTAATATTCAGAAATCAGTTGCATTTTTATACACCAACAACTATCAGAAAGAGAAAATAAGAGAACAATACCATTTACAATTATCAAAAAGAATAAAATATCTAGGAATAAATTTAACCAAAGAGTTAAAGACCATACCCAGTAAATTATAAAACATCAATGAAAGAAACCAAAGAAGATAAAAATAAATGCAAGTCTATACTGTGCTCATGGACAAGAAGAATTAACATTGTTAAAATATTCATACTACCCGAAGCAATCTAAACATTAAATAAAATCCATACCAAAATACTAATGGCAGTTTTTACAGAATTAGAACAAGCAATCCAAAAAAGTTTATATGGAACCACAAAAGACCCTGAACAGCCAAAGCAATCTTGAGAAGGAGGAACAAAGTTAGAGGTATCACGCTACCTGATATTGATCTATATTACAAGGCTATAGTAATCAAAACAGTATGGAAACTGGAATAAAGACATATGTACATATTTAAGGAACAGAATAGAGTTCAGAAATAAACTCTTAACCTACATGGTCAATTTATCATGATAAAGGAGTGAGAATAGACATCACTCTTAGCAATTTTTTTTGGATATGTCTCCTCAGGCAAAAGAGACAAAATTAAAAATAAACAAATGGAACAACATCAAACAAAGATTTTGCATAGTGAAGGAAATAATCAATAAAACATAAAGACAATCTATTGAATGGGAGATGGTATTTGCCAATAAAACATTTGATAAGGGATGATATCAAAAATATATAAGGAACTTATAAAATTTAACTCCAAAAAAAATATCCAAATAAAAACTAAGTAGAGAACCTGAATCGACATTTCTCCAAAGAGAACATACAGATGGTCAATGGACATGAAAAAATGCTCAACATCACTAATCATCAGAGAAATGCAAATTAAAACCACATTGAGATATTACTTCACACCTGTCAGAACAGCTGTCATTTATAAATCAGCAAACAACAAGTGTTGGTGAGGAAGTAGGGAAAAAGTTACCCTTGTGCCTTTTTGTTGGGTTTGTAAATTGGTGTA
Source organism: Eonycteris spelaea (assembly GCA_003508835.1). Lineage (NCBI taxonomy): Eukaryota > Metazoa > Chordata > Mammalia > Chiroptera > Pteropodidae > Eonycteris > Eonycteris spelaea. The sequence continues at coordinate 5,703,783 of PUFA01000070.1, forward strand.
GCCACTATGGAAAGCAAAACTGAGGTTTCTCAAAAAATTGAAAATAGACCTATCATCCACACAATCCAATTTTACTTTTGTGTATTTATCCAAAGAAATCCAAAACACTGATTTGAAAAGATATGCACACCCCTGTGTTCATTGCAGCATTATTTACAATAGTCATGATGTGGAAGTAACTTAAGTGTGCATCGACATATTAATGGATAAAGAAGATGTGATGCAAATATACAATAAGATATTACTCAGCCATAAAAAAATAAAATAAAATTTTGCCATTTTCAACAACATGGATGGACCTAGAGCATATTATGCTAATTGAAGTAAGTCAAATAAAGACAAATACATATATGACTTATATGTGAAATCTAAAAACAAAATAACAAAACACAAAGAAACTCATATATACAGAGAAGTTGTTGATCATCTCCAGATGTGAGGAGGTTTGGGAGGATGGGTAAAAAATGTAAAGGGATTAAGAAGTACAAATTCCTAGTTATAAAAATAGTCATAGAGATGTAAAGTACAGCATGGGAAATATAGTCAACAATATTGTAATAACTATGTATGGTGTCAGATAGGTACTTATCGGGGTGGTTGCTTCATAAGGTATATAAATGTCTAATCACTATGATATATACATGAAACTAATATAATACTGTATATTAACTGTAATTTTAAAATAAAATTCTAAAAAACTAAAGAAAATCAAAATTTCTTAATTTTGATGAAATTCAACTTACCTTTTTTTTTTTTCTTTTTTGTATTTAAAAAACTATTACCTAACCCAAGGTCACCAGGATTTTCTCCTATATTTTCTTTTAGAAGTTTTAGTGGTTTACATTTTAAATTTAAGTCTATGGTTCATTTTAATTTTTGTGTGTGATGTATGATATTAGCCAGAACTCATAATACTATGCTCTAGCCACTGTACTTTATGTCATAAAGTGATGAACAAATTGGGAAATATGGGATAATGAGAAGGTAAGAAAAAGATATGACAGAATCATCATAGAAAAAAACTGAATATGCTTGTCTGATGACTTGCGAGGTTGGATCTAATGAATTAAGTGCTTAAATTCAGGTTGGGTAAAACATAGCTTCATAGCAGAAACAAGTATAAACAAAATAGATTAGTAATTTAGTCATCTTAATAGCAGTAATAATAAAACATTTCAAGTAATAGATATGTTATTTTGTAACAGTATTTGCATACTACACTGGATCATTCACGGTCTGTTCTCATCTTCTTTTCGAGCCTTGTTTATCCTCCATGAACATTATTTGATAAGAACTCTAAATTTCATTCACCCACCGGGGAGTCATAGTTTTTCCCCATCATGCTGTACTTTTTCATCAAACTCCATACGTTGAAAGATATGGACCAACATCATTCACTTTCTACTCAGAAATTCCTAATTTTCCAAGTTCAAATCTTACTGTTGTGAAGACTTCTGTCCCAACAGAAGTCATTTTCTAGGCAGAATGAGTTGATACTTATCTATCTTCAGCACTTTGAGCACACTTCTGTTAAGTACTATATGAACTTAACTGTTTAGCTTCTCTATACCACACTAGGTTGTGAACACTGTTCAAGTGGAGAGGCCAAATACAGAGCTCCATTCTTTGAAAGGGAACATGACAGACTAGAACTCATCAAGGAAGGATGAGGATAGTGAGAAGATTAAAAAACACAGCCTATGAACAACTGAACAGGCTGAGGGACTTTGTAGAACATTTAGCGGGTGTGCTAGGTTATCTGAAGGACTGTATATGGAAATGGAGTCAGATACCACAGAATTGGACATTAGTACTGGAGACACTAGATAGATATATTTCAGTTGCATATAGTGAGGCGTTTGCTTTTATACAGTTGAAGTTGGCTGAAGTAATGATCTATTTTGAGAGCTTATTCCTGTCAGCAGAGTTTATTATATGTTCTATAACTATTTGGCAGGAATGTTGCAGATGAAATTAAAACATTTGATGCATCTAGATGAAAGTCCATTGGTAAAATTCTGTAATTATTTAAATTTGGAGGCCTGAACTCTTTATTCAGACCTTGTCCAAGACTTGCAGATGTTTCATAAATGTCTCTTACTTTCATTTCCTTGTCTTTATCCCTTTCCCTTTCCTCATTTTATTTTTCCCCCTTGCTTCCCATCCCTGCTATTATCAGGCCCCAGCTCCTTAACAGGCATTTTTACATCCAATTCGTGTCCTTTCTAATTTAGTAGTTACACCAGAGAGATGTCTTAAAAACTTTTGCAACATTATCCCCTGCTCAAACACCTTCAATGATCATCCTTTATGTATAGAATCATGGTCAATAACTGAAAGTTACTGATCATGTGCTAATTGCTTCCACCATCCTCTGTCTCCGTCATTGCATTTAATCTTCACAACAATCCTATGAGGTATTAGTAATATCCTTATTTCACACCCAGGGAAATTTGGCCAAGGTCATTTAACTAGTAACTGATAAAGATAGGAATTGTGGTCTGATTCCAAAATCAAACTGGTAAACATTCTTTTCATTCTCTACAAACACCTTATTCTGGCTCTCAAAAACTTTATTTTGTTCAAACTATTTATCCACCCCATTTTCCATTGGTTATTGTCCTATATTAACTAATTTCAGATGAGATAAGCTGTTTCTCATATATTCTTTATATAATAAGGTACCTTTCTTAGTTCTTCTAAACTTTAGTGTCCTCCTCTGTAAATCAAATATAATAATACTGCTTACTTAAGGCTCTTGTGAGGATTATAGGGGAAAAAAAGCTTATATGAAATCCTTGTAGAGGCCAAGTTTTCAGAAAGATTAACCGTTACCATACTTATAGTACTGTTACACATCTCAGTAACAATTTACAAATGAGGAATATTTATAAATTGTTTTAGAAATATATAATAAAAAAGCAGCATGCAAATTCACATTTGATCCTGGCAGGTGTTCATAAGCACATTGTAAGCCCACTGTAAAGGGGATCCCTACAGTTACTGCTAGATCCACTGAGTTGCTGCTAGTCCATCTTGCATAGGTGCCTTCTACAAAAAATCCTTCAAAATGTTTTTTTAAAAATTAGCCTACATTCAAAGACTGTTCTATTATATTTACTGCTTAATGTAGTATTAGCTTAACTTGTAATAGATTCACAACATTGTATGCTGAATTTTAACAAAAACTCAATTTTGAGATAATTTGGTATTTCTTTATTTAGTTGTAAGGCATATTAAAACAAAATCAATGAATCTTGATATGAAAACAAATGGCAAAAGTATCTGGAAATTTTTAAAAAATGTTTAGTAAACATATTCTGAATTGAAGAATATAAAGGAGTTAGTTATCGTCTTTATTTTAAATTTTGTTTTATTAAAAGAAATGTAGCCTTTGGGATAAAATGAAAGAGAAAAACAGAAACTTTAGTATAAGCTTTATATTCTTAGATCTTTTATATTTTCCCCATTATGAAGGTTGAAACATGAAACATTAAGTTCAAATAATAGAAAATATAAAGATATAGCAAGTAGTAACAAAATTCAATGAATTAGAATGCTTGATACAGTCACTTAGGTCATTGAAGCTTTTTAATTTTTTTTTTTCATTTTCCTCTCTGTGCTTCATTTTGGATAGTTTTTATTGCATTATCTTTAAGTTCACTGATCTTTCTTTTTTTCTGTAGTATTTAGTCTGCTAGTAATACCTTGCACTGATTCGTTCATTTTAGTCATGAATTTTCTCATTTCTAGAAGTTCTATTTCATTGATTTTTTAATTTCTCTTCATTATGTCCATATTTTCCTTTGTATAATTCCACATATTAATAATAACTATTTTATAATTTCAGTCTGTACTTCAGTAAAATGGCAGCATAGGAATTTCTACCATTTCTCCTCCCCAACCCCCAAACTGTGAAGAAAATCCTTCACAAGAGCCAAGGATTCCAGGTGAAAGATTACAGAAACCAAGTGAGGTACAGGATTACAAAATGACACATTGAAGAGGGTAGGAAAAAGATTCACAATACCCCCAGTACCCCTACCCACATCCAGGCAGCCCAGCATGAGGAGAGACACCTTCCTCATGAGAGAAGGAGAGTAAAGTAAGCAAGCACCTGATGTTACCATGGATGTCAGAGCCTGTCTATTCCAACGCCAGGTGGACTCCCACAGCTCTAAGTGGCTCCCCGCAGGCTCCAATGAATGCAGGCCTTCCCCACCCCAGAGCCTATCCAGTGACTCAGGCAAAAGCAAGGCCTCAGGCAGCTTCTAGTGCAGGGCTCCCTGGAAAACCAGGCCCTGGCTCACCATGGCACCTGTTGGCTCCAGCGACCCTAGGGGGTTCCCATGATACCAGACTCCTGTGCCTCCAGTACCCTCACTTGGTACCTACTGATTCCAGTGGCTCCAGGTGGCATCCTCTGCAGGCCCCTGGCAGACTCCTCGAATCCAGGCCCCCAGCACACTCTGACACCAACTAGCCCTCGCCACTCTTACGCAGCTCCCACGCACTATATTGGGGGTGGGCTCCGGCCAAACCAAGCTCCCAGCTCGCGCTGATGCCTAAGGGCTACTGTGGCCTCACGCATCTCATGTGGATCAAGGTACTTTCCATAACACCGGGCTTTCCCAAGTGACTGCAATTCTATGGCCTGGTCTCATCTGGTGCCTGCCTGCTCCAGTAGCCCAGTAGCCCAGGTGCCTGCTCCAGTAGCACCAGGTTCCCAATTTGCTCTGGTGCTGCAGGCTCCAGAGGCCCAGGCAACTCACATGGCTCTAGGCGGCTACACAGACTCCAGGTTCTCAGAGTGCCACTGTGAACGCAGGCTCCAGGCCCACTAGGTGCTGGCCAACTCTCCTGCCCCAGGTGGCAACGTGGTCAGAGGTGACTCTCATGGTTCCATAGATCTTCCTAGGCCCCAGACTCATAAAATTAAGCCCCTAATTCACTTCAGCACCTGCCTGCTATCCATGGCCTCAGGTGGCTCTAGTAGCCAGGCTACCAGCTCACCCTTGAGCCACACTCCTGAGGCACCAGGATCTTGGCAGATTCCCATGATCCATGCTCCCAGCTCACCCCTGCACCTGGCTGACTCCTGTGGCCCTAGGCAGGTTCTAGTAAAGGTAGGCAGGCTCCTGTCAGTCCCAGCACTGGCTGGTCCCCATGGCCCTGGGTGATTCTTATAGATGCAGGATCTCAATCGATGCCCAGGAATCCAGGCTCCAGGGAGGAAGCTGTGAACCCAGTGTCTCAGTGGGGCCTAGCACCAGGCTGAATACCACCATCTCAAACTTTTGACCCATCCTAGGACAAGGCTGCCCAACGGCTCCAATAGCAAGCCCACCTGCAGACACCACCATTTTACCCATCCAGAATCTCTGGGTGGTCTAACTGATAAAGGGCTTTGCCAGCTAAAGCCGGTTTTTAAGGATTACACAGGGTACCTACTCCCTCATATGCACAGAAACTAACATAAAGCCACAGGGTAACGAATAACCAAGGAAACATGACACCAACAAAGAAACTAAAAAATTCCAAACGATTGATCCCAAGATATAAAGATCTATGAACATCTGACAAAAAATTCATATTAATCCTCTTAAAAAATTCAGTGAATTATAAGAAAACATAGGTATAAACTAAATGAAATTAGGAAAAAAAATGCATGAACATGTAAGTTCACCAAAGAAATAGAATCCATTAAAAAAAAAAATCAAGCAGAAATCCTGGAGTTGAAGAATTGTAGAATGTAGAATGATTGAACTGAAGAATCAGAAAGCTTCAACAGCATTTGACAAAATTCAGCACCCTTTCATAACAAAAAACTCTCAACAAATAGGCATAAAAGGAATATAGCTCAACATAAGAAAGTCACATGTGGCAAATCCACAGAAAACACCATACTCAATGCTGGAGATTGAAAGCTTCCCTGCTAACATTAGGAACAAGACAAGGGTGCCCACTTTTACCAACTCTTATTCAATATACATAGTACCAAAGTCTGAATCAGAGCAATGAGCAAGAAAAAAAGAAATAAAAGACTCTAAATCAGAAAAGTTGAAGTAAACTACCTCTGATTACAGATGATATGATCTTATATATAGAAAATCCTAAAGATTCCATCAAAAAACTATTAGAGTAAAAGAATTCAGTAAAGTTGCAGGATACAAAATCAACATAAAAATTGGTGTTTCTGTACACAAACAACAAACTATCTGAAAAAAGTAATTTTTAAAAATCCCATTTACAATAATATTGAAAACAATAAAGTAGGAATAAATTTAACCTAGGAGTGAAAGATCTATATACTTAGAATTACAAAACAGCGATGAAAGATATTGAAGACACAAATAAATGGAAAAATATCCCACGTTTATGGATTGGAAGAATTGATATTTTTTAAAATGTCCATATACTCAATGCAATTCCTTTAAAAATTCTAATGGTATTTTTTATATTCATAGAAAAAAAAATCCTAAAATTTCTATGGAACTACAAAAGACTCCACTGTATAAAGCAATCCTGAGAAAGAAGAACAAAGCTGGAGAATCACATTTCATGATTCCAAACTTTATTACAAGCTATAGTACTCAAAAACGATATTCAATTGGCATAAAGAGTCACATTGATCAATGGAACATAACTGAGCACACAGAAATAAACCCACTCATATATGGCCAACTAACATTGACAAAAAAACCAAGAAGATGCAATGAGAAATGATAGTCTTTCAATAAATGGTGTGGAAAACTCGATAACCGCATGCAGAATAATAAAATTGGACAGCTATCTTATACCATTCACAAAAAATTAACTCAAACTGGATTAGACTTAATATAAGACCTGAAATCATAAAACTATTAGAAGAAAACATAGGGGAAAAGCTCCTTGACATTGGTTCTGACAACGAGTTTTTGAATATGACACCAGAGTAAACAACAAGAGCAAAAATAAACAAGTGGGACAAAATCAAACTAAAAACCTTCAGCATGAAAAAAAGAAACAATTAGCAAAATAAAAAGGAATGAGATAACATATCTGCAAGCCATCTACTCAAGAAGGAGTTAATATCCAAAAGGTAAAAGACACTTGTACATCTTCATAGCAAAAACAAAAAACAAAAAAAAGACAAAACAAAACTCCTCAAATAATCCAATTAAAAAATGGACAGAGAAACTGAATAGACATTTTAACAAAGAAGACACACAAATGGTCAACGGGTACAAAAAAATGTGCAAATCATTACTAATTATCAGGGAAAGGCAAATCAAAACCACAATGAGATATCGCCTCATACCTGTTAGGATGGTTATCAGAAAAAAACAAGAAATAAGTGTCGGCGAGGAGGAGGAAGAAAGGGAACTCTTGTGCTCTCATGGGGGAATGTATATTGGTGCAGCCATTATGGAAAACTATTCAGGTTCCTCAAAAATTTTAAAACAGAACTGTCATATGATCTATCAATCTCACTTATAGGTGTGTGTATGTATATACATACGTATATATATGCGTGTATATGTATACACACATATATACACACACACATATATACGTATGTATACATGCATACATGTATATGTATACATATACATGTATACACACATATACATATATATGCATATGCATATATACATATACATATATGCGTATATATACACACATGTACATATATGTATTAATACACACACGTGTATATGTATATACATGTGTGTATATATGTGTGTATGTATATATGTGTGTGTGTGTGTATGTATATATAAATATATACATACATATCTCCAAAGAAAATGAAAACTATTTCAATGAGATGTCTGTGCCCCCATGTTCATTGCAGCATCATTAACAATAGATAAGACATGAAAACCATGTGAAAGTCCCTCAGAGAATGAATGGATGAAGAACATAGTGTATACTAATGCATAAACAATGGAATATTATCAGCCATAAAAAAAAGAAGGAAACCTTGCCATTTGTGATGACATGGATGGATATGAGTTCATTATGCTAAGTGAAATAAGTCAGACAGAGAAAGACAAATACTATATGATCTTATCATATGTGAAATCTAAAGAAGCTGAACTCAGTGAAACAGACTAAAATGGTTGGTGGTTGACAGGGCCTGGGGGTGGGGGAAATAGAGAGATTTTGGTCAAAGGGTACAAACTGCCAGCTATAATATCAATAAGATCTGGGGATGTAATGTAAAACATGGTGACTATAATTAATATTGTATATACTTGAAGTTGTTAAGAAAATAGATATTAAATGTTATAACCACATATACACAATTGTAATTACGTGAGGGAATGGAGGTGTTAACTAAACTTATTGTGGTAATCATTTTACAATATATACGTGTATCCAATCATCACATTATACATCTTACATTTATTTATTTAGGTGACATTGGTTAATAAAATTATATAGGTTTCAAGTGTATAATTCAATAATACATCATCCGTATATTGCATTGTATGTTCACCAACCAAAGTCAAATTTCCTTCCATCACCATATATTTGACTCTCTTTACCCTTATCTACCTCCTCCCACCCCTTTTCCCTTTGGTAATCACTAAACTGTTGTCTGTGTCCATGAGTTTTTGTTTTTTGTCTTGTTTGTTGCTTTCAGTTTCATATCCCACATATGAGTGAAATCATATGATTCTCAACTTTTTCTTTCTTACTTATTTCGCTTAACATGATAATCTTCAGATCCATTCATGTTGTCGCAAATGGCAGTATTTCATCTTTTCTGATAGCTGAGTAACATTCCATTGTATATATGTACCACATCTTCTTCAACTAATCATCTATCAAAGGGTACTTTAGTTGTTTCCTTGGCCACTGTGACTAATTCTGTAAGAACATCAAGGTGCATGTATCTTTACAGATAAATGTTTTCAAGTTTTTGGGGTAGATATCCAGAAGAGGGATTGCTGGATCATAACAGTAGTTCTGTTCTTAATTCTTTGAGGAACCTCCATACTGTTCTCCATAGTGGCCGTACCAGTTTACATTCCCGCCCAGTGTATGAGGGTTCATTTTTCCCCACAACCTCACCAACACTTGTTATTTCTAGTCTTCTTGATTACAATCATTCTACCAGGTGTGAGATGGTATCTCATTGTGGTTCTGATTTGCATTTCCCTAACAGCTAGTGAAGTTGAGCATCTTTTCATATGTCTGTTGGCTGTTTGTATGTCTTCTTGGGAGAAGTGTCTGTTCAGGTCTGTCCAGTTCTTAATTGGATTGTTTTTGTTGTTGTTGCTGAGGTCTATGAGTACTTTCTATATTTAGACCTTTTTCAGAGGCATTGTTTGCAAATATCTTCTCCTATTCAGTTGTTTGCCTCTATGTTTTGTTGATGGTTTCCTTTGCTGTGCAGAAGCTTTTGCTTTGATGTAGTCCCATTCATTTATTTTTGCTTTTACTTTCCTTGCCTTTGAGGTCAAATTCATAAAATCCTTTTTAAATTCAGGTCCATGAGTCCTTTTTGTTTTCTATGCAATTTATTGTTTCAAGCCTTATACTTATGTCTTTGGTCCACACTGAGTTAATTTTGGTATATGGTGACAGAGAGTCTAGTTCATTCTTTTGCATGTGGCTTTTCTGATTTTTCCAGCACATTTATTGAAGAGGCTTTCTTTTCTCCATGCACACTTTAAAATTACATATGTCATATGTCAATATCTCAATAAAGCTAGAAAAATAATAGTTCTCTGTTAATTTTAACATTTCTGTTATTTCTGTGTCTATGTGTGTAAACTGTTATTTGTCCTATTTGAGGTCATTTTTTTCACACATTTTATGAGTTTTTTATTTGATTCTGGGTATGTAAATTTTATATTGTAGAATACCAGATTTTGCTATTCTTTAAAGATAACTGGATTTTTTTTTTTTTTTTTTTTTTTTTTGCTAGGCGATTGTTATTTGCAGATGAAATCAATTGATTTGAAGCTTGTTGTAAAACTGTTAGGACAGTTTTAGAGTAGCCGTTTTAAAAAAACAGCTGTCCATAGAACATGCAGCACCTAAAAAGTATTTTTTGTGGTCACTGTCTAGATAAACAAGTAGGTTTAAAAATATGCTACAAAATTAATGGGTCCATATTAGATGTAGTATTAATCAATGGATATTTAGAATAACAGAGGAGAAATTCTTACGTATTTCAGTTTTGTAATCAGGGCATGTAAAGGTCTTTTACTGGTACGCAGACCATGTCTTTCTTTTCTGGCCCACACATCATTTCTTCATTTTCTTTATTTTCAACTGTGCCACTGCTAACTAATTTCCTATCTCCCATCATGAGTAAAAGGTGAGAAAATGGTGTTACAATGTCACAAGTCTTTGGCATCTGTTTACACTGAAAAAAAACATAAATCTCCTTGTCTCTCCAGTTCCCTCATAACATTTAATACAAAATTATTTAATACATGACAAATTATGAGTCATAAATTATGCTGCATCATCTAATATAACACCTATGCATTTGTGGCTTAGCATTCAACAGCAGATTCAAGATTTCTTGAGCTCTTTCCTTGTACAGTTTCCTTCTGTGAATTTGTTCTGCAGATTTCACCACCACCCCTGACCAAATGCTCATCTCTATCTCTTCATTTGTCAGAATTCCATGAATGTATTAGGATATTTCTTCTTGCCAAAGCTGTCTCTAGACAGAAAAGCAGGGCAATATCAGGGCACACCTCATTCTTTCCTGGGTCACAATGCCACCTTCTCTGCAGACCAATGTCTGAAAAGAGTTGTTCCACATGCTTTGTCCATATGGAAGGTATGTCAGGAAGGTAAATTCAGTTCCAGTTATTTCATAATCACTAGAAGAATTCCCACACTGCCTCTTCTTCTTAAGATAAACTTCAACAAGTTTTTTATTTTTTCCATATTTATTTCTTTACTCTCACCCCAATCCACTTTAATCTGTTTTCCACTTTCCCACTCTGCTGAATGATTCTGTGTAAAAATTATTAAATAACCTCCATATCCCCAAAGCCATATAGCATTTTTTAACTTCCCAATTTATCTGACCTCTCAGAAAGATTAGGCATTTTTGATTACCACCTCTCAGAAAAACAAAAACAAAATTTAACAATAGCAAACTTTCTTTCCATTGTCTTCATGACATTCAGTATTCTGGATTTCCTGATACTCTGTTAACCATAACTTTGCAATTTTATTCTTTGTCCAGCTATTAGAACCCTCAAAGCTTGGACCTAGACCTCTCACTAGGCTCTAGACCAGTATATTCATTTGTTAATGACATTTCCATTATGAAATCTGGAAGGAATACCAAATGTGATATCTCAAAGACAAAGCACTTTAAGTTCACTTGCTCCAAACATGATGTCCTTCCTGAGTTCTTTACCTCCACAAGTGATGTCATCATTCCTTAACTGTGCCCAAAAAGATATCCTTGACAACTTATTCACCTCCACTCCCATGCCATCCATCACTAAGCCCTGTCAGTCAAATGAATCTCCTAAATATCCTATACATTTATCAACTTCTCTCATTTCCAACCATTTATTAAATCAGCTTCATATTCTAGTCTATTGCAATACCTTACTAAGTGATTTTTCTTTATTTGCCCTGGCTTCTATATAAACTCTCCTCCACCTGCCACTAGAGTGATCTCAAAATGCAATCTAGTTATGACAACTCTTGCTGAAGTGGGTTGCTTGGTATTCAATTACTTTTTGAATAAAGACTAAAATCTTTAATATGGCTTATAAAAACCTGCTAAAACTCCCTGTCCATCATTTCTGCACTCTACTCATACTGTACCTTGAACTGAGTATTTGCAATATCCCTTTCTCTCCTCCTTTCTTCTTCTTTTTCCTCTCTCTCTCCACTCTCAAAAACAGACTGCACACTTTCCAAGGCTCATCACTCTTCTTTAAATTTTTTCCTTGTTGTTCATGAATCTTTATTTTTCTTGTTTTCTCATCATGATACAACATATGTATGTTGTGTGCTGTGTGCATATGTTTGTGTGTATGTGTGTGTAAAGAATGACATATGTGTGTGTATATATATATATATATACACACACACACATACATATGTGGATATGTGTGTGTGTGTGTGTGTGTGTGTGTGTGTGTGTGGAGAGAGAGAGAGAGAGAGAGAGAGAGAGAGAGAGAGAGAGTGAGTTATTAAGCCTGATAAGTTAGATAAGTTATCTAACTTTTACCTCCAAATCCTAAAATAAAAATTCTCTTAAAAGTTCCCAGTAACCACCCAAATGTCATAACCTTTTCTCAGACTTCACTCTTCTGAAATTTATAGTGGTACTATGGGCAACCTCTCCTTTATGAAAATATCTGTCTGTGTTTCTGTGACTCTATGCTCACCTAGCATCATCCTTTATTTCACAAGATTTCATTCCTCTTTATTGGATCTCATTACCCAGGGATTTCTTTGACTTCTCTTTTCTCCTCTACAGGCAACCAGTAAGTCCTGATGAATTGAATTCCATAGTGTTGTTTATATATGCCACTCACATTCCCAAATACATTGCTTAGACTCATTATCTCTTGTGTAGACTGATATTTATATACAAGTAGCCTTCTAATTGATTTCTTACTCTTACTTTCTCTATTTTAATTCATACTAGGTTACAAATTAAATCATTCTTTCTAAAATATAGCTTCAATATGCCATTTTCACTGATCAAAATGAAAAAAAAAAAAAGGACATTCATGAACAATTTCCCCTTGTCACTGAAGAAAATATACTTTTCATCTTGGTGTATAAAGCTCCCAGATAATGTGACTTCCTTATTTATCCTCATCCCATTATGCATGCCCTTTGCTTTCAATTACTCCCAGATCTATGGACACACTCTATCTCATACCTTATCTTTATCAATCTTAGACTTTAAAGTCCTGCTGAGGAAGTGTCAGTAAATTCATTTTATCACAGAACTACAAAACCTGCAGGGCAAAAAAATAACTCCCCCTTTATTATTCTGGATCCTTTCTTTGTAGCACCACTTGTAATACTGTATTGAGTTATTGTATAATTACCTATCTTCCTAACTAAACTGTAAAGTTTTGAAGGTTGAGACTAATATTTATTCATCTTTATAATTCAATTACTTTCCAGCTCAATAACTGTCACAAAGACGGCATTAAAATTTTTTTAAATGAACTTAGTTAAAACCATTGAGTACAGTATTTTAGCCTCCAGTCTCTAGCGCTTATAATTGGGTAGCTAAGAATTTGAACTGATACCTTTGGCTGGTGTGTACTTAAGAAGATACTTCTAAAAGATCTGATGAGGATTCTACCAGCAGATTCTTTTTAAAATGATCATTGTTTAGCTAAAGTCTTACTGGTCTTAGTACTTTAAGCATAAAGTTAAAAGTCACTCATTTAATCTTAACAACAACTAATGAAAGTAGCATTATTATCTCTATCATAAATTAGAAACCTGAGGTACAGAGAAATTAAAGAACATATACATGGTCACAGAGTTAATAAGTAATGAATTCAAGATTCAAACTCATTTTAATATTAATGCATTTACCTAAATCAATATAACTTTTTCTTAACTTAGAATAAATAACATTTTCACTTGAAATATAGATCCACCCACAGAACTACTTTCTTACCATTGAAATGTTGATATTAGATTAATTCCTGAAAATATTTCACCAGAACATCTGGGTCAATGGCTCCAGTGGAGTAACACCCTCTCTTTATTGTATCCTTTTTTGGTTCATCAAGTCAAAGTTAAAACTACATAATTAACACACATTTTAAGAGTGCTAATTATATAACAAATACAGTATTCTTATGTTGGTGATTTGATACTAGCCATTTAATGTCATCACTATAATATTCACTTTTCCTATTGATATTTAAATTATTCACATAAAGATTACATTCATTTTGTTTGCTTTAAATACTCTTACATATTTGTGTTGAGAACATACTAAATTATTGTGTATTCTATGGTTAATTACCAATAGTTTGATATTCCTTTCCCTTGAACATTTGCAAACTAACAAGAGTAATAAAATCAGTATTAATTTAAAACCAGTAATAGCATAAATTTCAATTCCACAATATATTTAAATATAAAAGAAATAAATAATTACTTCACTATATGAATTCAACTCTTTAAAAACATACATACACACAATGATGTTACATTGCATATTTCAGATACTTTATGACTCCATAAAGATGGACTAATGACTAATTATAGTAATTTTTGTGGAAGTTTGGTATCATCTTGAGGCATCTGGCTCTACTTTATAGATAGTCATAGAAGCCATGTTGTCCATAGTTTTAGCCTGGTCCTCAAATTTCTATTGGTAGAGTACTGGCACTTAAAATATTATACCCTGGTTCTTCACATCTGTGATGTTCTCTTTTGTCACACTAAGCTAAACTGTATGATTTGGGAAATGTTTCCAGGTTTTAACTCTTCATCTAGAAAACCCAGATAATTAGTATAAATTACAGGGAGTTCTTGCTTAGCACAGTTTCATGATAACTGAAATCAATGTGAGAACATGGTTCCAACATGTATGGTCTTAGTAGTTTGAATGGTGGCTCCCAAAAAGAATGTCCATGTCCTAATCTCTGGGACCTGTGACTATTAGGAAAAAGGGCCTTTACCACTGTAAATTAAAGATCTTGAGATGAAATCACCTGGATTATCCAAGTGGGCCCTAAATCCTGTGAAAAATGTCCTTATACGAGAACGATGGAATTAAATTTGAGCCAGACATTACAGGAGACAGAGAGAAGAGGAGGGGGCGTGTGTTAATGGAGGTAGAGATTGGGGTAATGTACCTGTAATTCAAGGAAGGCTGGTAGCCATCAGAAGCTGGAAGAGGGCAAAAAAGAGATTCTGCCCTAGAATCAAAGGAAACAGCCCTGCTGAGTTTGATTTTGGACTTTGTTCTGCAGAACTATGAAAGAATAAATTTCTATTATTTAAGCTACCAAGTTTATAATAATTTCTTGTGGTAGACACAGGAAACTAATGCAATGAGTGCCATCTACATGCAAAACTGAGGACTGCCTATATTTGTTATTATGTAATTCTGTCTTGTTTAAATCTGGACTTTTGCATTACATTAATATATTCTTTCATATAATGTTGAATTTGTAATACTTGTGTAGATTATATCAGTCTATGTGAAAGAAATTCCACAACTCACTAAATAGGTATGTTGGCATTGGAAGATTCTTAAAAAAAATTTTTTTCGAGGCAAGCACTATATTTTGTTTGCTTGTAGATGGAAGACAGGAGGAGAACTAGTCACCATATCTGAGCATTAAATCATCTCTCACTGCCAGCTTATCGCCTCTAGGCTAAATGCTCCCAATTACTTTAAGTCTTTCTAATTGGCAATATTTTCCAAATATTTACTCATTATTCTGCTTTTCTTTTGCCAACTGACTGCTCTTTTGAGAGACCACTCTCAAATCCATATTCATAGACGTATAAGCATTTCAGAAACCATTCTAATTGCTATTTTTCATATGCCCTCAGCTAATCTTAGCTTGTTATACTGTATAAATTTATGATACACCATCTAAAATATATCATTTACTGTATATATAGATTGACCACATATGCCTGTCTCTTAGTTTTCTCAGTGTTCACTAAAATATATCCATGAAAAAAGAAATCCATAAAGATAAAAATGGGAGACTTGTAGGTAAGAGACTTTATAAACTTTTGTGCAAATAAACACATATATACAGAGAAGGAATAGAACAGAATATTCTCACATTGATACAAATGAGAAGAAAGCTGATTAGACTCACTGAATCACAGAGATGTTCCAATCTCAAAGATGCCGCTTAAAAAAGATAGTATGATTGGTGGGTTGTATGAAAAAGGTAAAAATTGGCAGTTACAAAATAGTCATGGAGATGTAAAGTACCGTGCAGACAATATAGACAATAAATATTTTAATAATTATGTATAGTGCCAGCTGGGTATTAGACTAATGAGGGATCACTTCACAAATTATAAAAATGTCTACCACTATGTTGTACACCTGAAACTAATATAAAATATTACTGACTGTCAACTGTAATTGAAAAATTTAAAAACAGAGTTTGCATAGGAACAATTCAAATAATTTAACACGTAGATTGGTTGGAAGTCAATATTTGGAGGAATCAATGTTTTCTCTCCCTTAACCCTCCTTACAGAGTTACAAGAGTCAAATATCTACAGCCTCACTCTGGTAACTTGACGCCAAGTACAGCCTGAAGGCAGAATTGAACATATGGAGTGAAAATAAAGAATGAAGTGGAAAGTCTCCATAACAGTAGTTAACTTCTAAGATCCACATCCTCAGCCCTCAAATAAAAGACCAGCATCCTGGTAGCTACTCTTCAGAGTTTCTGGAAAAACTGGCAGCTGAAATTTCCCCAGTGAAAAAGCAAGCTCTTTTCACAAACACACTTGATACAGATCTACCTTCCTTTCACAGAAGTTACATTAAATAATACAAATAACAAATAAAACAAACAAGTACATAAAATAATATAAATATTTTAAAACTATTTCATTATTAAATGTAATGGATGAATCAATAATTAGCAGACATTTGAGTAAACCCTTAAAAATGAGCAATGGATAGAGTAAAATAAACACTAGTAAAATGCAAACTGGGACAAAATATTGTTCTCTCACAGAACAAAAGAAAACTTCCATTTTTTCTACCCTACAAATGTTTAAGAAAATCCAATTCTCATACACCTTTGAGGTATATGAAATAATTGCATACATAGAAAACAATACAATACTATTTAAATTACAAGAAAGAGATCTTGTAAGTTTAAAATCTGATCACTAAAATGAAAAATAAATCCAACAGGAAAATTAGATGAAAATCAAAGAAATCTAGAAAATAGAATACGAAGCAACTATGAGAGAGAAAAATGATAAAAAATAAAAGAGTATAAGACCCTATGAGGTACAATATCAGAAGAACAAAAAAAAAAAATAGAACAAAAGTAGTTAACAAATATAACAGAAAAGTTCTCAAAACTGAAGCATGTCAGTCATCTAAATGAGTAGACCCATTAAGAGTTCAGTAAAATGAATGAAATACACTCGCCATTAAGCATATTTTGTAAAACTTCAAGGCAAAAATTTTGGAGGGGGAAACCTGCATAAATGAAAAAGTACAAGCATACCATTTTGTTCAGATAGTTTAAAGGCTGTTTAATAATTTTAATAAAATGAATGACATAACAATAATAAAAGGATGGGGGGATATGGAGTTGCATGTAGGCTATATAATCATCTATAACAATGGAAGATTAAGATATGTCTAAACTTATAAATCAATAAATATTGTAAGTATATTTTGTAGAACTAGAGAAGAAAGTACCAGAAAAATAAGCAAAAAAAAGTAGAACGAGATTTCATCTGAGTAGCTGCATAGCTACTCTGTACAATTAGCATAAGTTACTTTGTAACACAGTACAGAGAACTGCTATCTTTGCATTATACGTATTTCTGTGCTTTTTGATTAATATGTATATCATTTTAAATAAAATTTTAATTTAAATAATATGGGGAAAGAAAAGCATGAGAAAATAGGTTATATGAAGAAAATACAAGCATTCAAGATTATAAGTACTTTCTGAATAACCACATATTTTTAGATTTCTTATTTCGACATTGCTTCCCCAATTTCTCATTTACTCAGACCTAAAACTTGAATATGTTAGATAGTAATGCATTTAGTAGCAAATTCCAGAAAAACAGTCAAGGGTCTTTAATCAAATAATGACTTTTTTCCTCATATAAAAGTACTTCTAGAAAGAGGTAATACAGATATGGTACAGAAACTCAATTCTCTTAGGGAACCAAGCTTTTTCCCCCTTTCTCTCCATCCCACCCTCTTCAGCATAGTAGCTGTTGCCCGGTGACAGTAAGATGGCTCTTTATCTCCAGGCACCACATCCATGTTTAATATACCAATATTAAAAGGATAGGGAGGGATATGGAGTTGAATGTAGGCTCCATTATTTCCAATGGAAAGTTAGATATGTCTAAACTTTATAAATCAATAAATATTGTAAGCATATTTTGTAGAACTAGAGAAGAAAGTACCAGAAAAATAAGCAAAAAAAAAAAAAAAAAAGTAAAAGGGATTTCTAGGCACCACATCCATGTTTCAAACAGGCAGAAGAAAGAAAGGGAAGAGGTGTAAGCAGACTTCTACATGTATTTCATTGGCCAGAACTGTGTTACATGGCTACTCCTAGTTACCTGAGAAGTTAGAAAGTTGAGCTTTTGCTTTCCTAGTCTCTAACAAAAGTCAGACACAAGGGAAGGAGGTTGGAAATAGAGGTTTCAGCTAACTATTTCTGTCACATATTTTATGGTTTTATGACTTTAAGGTGGAGGATAAAGATGACAATGAATATTTTTTAAAAGTTATTATACTATTGAGGTTAGACAACTGTAATGATGGTTACCCACTGGAATTTAAAAATAAACCTGTTTTAGAAAGGGGAAATGTAAATCCCTTACAGAGATGAAAAAATTAGGGCCAAATATATTAAATAATGCATTAAAAGTCACACAGTAAGTGATAAAGTCAGTAAGGGAAAACAAAACTGTCTTCCTCCAATAGCTGAGCCTTTACAACTACAGTAAGCAAACAGCTCACATTCCAAGAATTATAGGGAGAATTTTCCTTATGGGTATACAGACTTCCATTTTTCATTCTATAAAATGTAAACATAGTGCTTGGTGACTCAATGGTGAAGAGCGTGTTGTACATGGCAATTCAGGGTTGCTTGTTCTTTTAAGGATACATCTAAAAAGTAGTTGGAGAGTGTCACACAAAACATCAAAACCTCCAACTCCTAACCATTCTTCTGACATCTGATGGATGAACACTGATCATCAAAGAAATTGTAAATATATTTTCAGTAAATTTAAAAGCCTGAGTATAAACTGAAGAATTTGAAGTTGAAGGTGATATTTTCAACTTTTCTAGCTAAAGTTCATAATTTGAAGTAGAAGATAGTTCATAAGGTAAGGAACTGGTTGTAACTATATAAATAATGAAAATATTATTTAGTGGCTACTTACTATGATTCGAGCAGTGTTCATTTATTCTTCTCAATTATTATTATTTTGTGGTAATACAATTATCTTTATATTATAGTCTGGAAATTCTTAAAAGATAAATTATTTGCTAAAGTGGTAAGATTTGACCTTAAGATTCTACTGTCAGAGCCAATGCCTTTAACCACTTTGCTATTCTTATGTCAAAAACTTTCACTTTGCTAAACCACAGTGGAAATGAAGTTTGGTAATTTACTGCCAGGATATAAAGGAATGTCCAATAATTAATATGGGTGAGAATGAAGAATAGAGAGCAAAACTAACAGTCTCTGCATGTTTTCTTTGAAATCATGCAACATTTTTTGTCACTTCAGAAGAATAGAGTCTGAAAACCTTAGAAGACTTGTTAATTTTAGATAAGTATCTCTTTAATGGGATCAAAATACAATGTGATGAATAGGGCTAAAGCCAAGGAATTTTCCGCCTGCTGATAGAAAACGCTAGTAGGTGTGCTCAATGTAGGTAGGGAAACAGAAGCAAATCTCATGGATAGGAAGCAAGGGCTGACTGAGATGTCATTGTCTGCAAAACACAATGGGGAAAAAAAACACCTTGTAAGTATCATTGGGGTTATAAGTATTTAAATCCCTCTGCTTGGGGGATGGGAAGAAGCAGAGGTAGCTAAATGGTCAGGATCTGGGTCACTGGAGGTGTTAGGCAGAGAAAATTTCAGAATTGCTATACAACAAAGGATGAACACTGCAGAGAAAAACAAAGAAATAAACTCATACCTCAAATCAACCTATGAAGTCATATTTTGATATCCATGAAGAATATTAATATTCAGAATGACACCAACATTAAAAGTATAGAGGATCTGATTGGTTAAATTAAAAAATAAAAATAAAGAGCAAACTTAAAAGTGACTTTTAAAAATAAATTTGTCAAGCACTGTCCAGGAGAAAATATTTTAAAATGAAAGAAAAATGTTCAGTTATAGAATAAAAAGAAAATATATAGAAGAACGTACTACAACATTGGAAACAAAATAAAAAGTTATTTAAATGAAGGGATAAAATCTGAATACATAGAAGACAATTTAAATCTATCATCACCATAGTAAAAAAAAATTGATTCACATTTTTGCATGTTTTGGTTTTTTAGCACTATAAACTGCATTTTGTTAATAAAACAAAATTAGCAGCCACAACCAAGGCCATCATTTATACAGAATAAAGATAACTAAAATTTTAACCCTAAAATTGTTGCCTCTTTTCAATTCTTTATTAAAGAAGAAGGTTAATGACTTGGCTTAGTGGTACTCATAACTGTATGGGTAATTGACCGTCAAGATTTCTTTTTCTCCATTAGAAACACTACTTTTTATGAGATGTCATGGAAAAAATGTTTTGCTACATTAAAAATAACCCATTCCTCATGTCTAGATATTATTGTTTTCTCTATTCCAAAATATTTGCTGGCTTTTATGAAGAGAGGATCTCTTAGTTAGAAATTCAAAAACTGACATGAAAGAGAGGAAGGTCTTTTGATAATGGTTATATTGTAGTTATTTTTCCACCTTTTCTTTCTTGCATTGTGAGTTGCCTAAACAGTAAACTGTAGTGAATTTGTCAATATGTATCTTGGAAAATTTGAAACTGTTATTATCTATCCCTGAATTAAATGTTTTGTTTACAATGTAAAACATTTTAATTACAATACAAATTATATGGTACAACCATGTAGCAGTAAACAAAGAACTAATTTGTGTTCTTTCTGTACTTATCATTTGTTGACTAATTAGTTTCTCTGTGAGACAGCAAGTGACTCTTATAAATACAAACCTCCTGAGGATATTAAGGTTAATTCTGAAGTGATTACAAATATCCTAGTAACATAATAATTAATAGTTACATTTGTGATGCAGAAGTCTTCGAAAGCTTCAGTGAGTAACCTTTGTAAATTAGTACAGACAGTTAGCATCATTTAGATGCCTTTGCATTATTCCTTTCAGTCAATTGAGTTTTGGTGTAAAGCAGGATCAAATAATAAAACCATCATTATTCTAAAACCCTGACCCTTTATATACATCCATGTGTGCTATAAATTCATACTGTCAGCCTAAACCTGAGCTATGATGGACATATTTTAGAATAATTCACTAAGTCATGAGACAGAGGTTTATATGAAGGACACAGATGACTCTTAGGAGAGAATTTAACCTATGGAATAAGAGGGTCACATAGCCTCTTTCACAAAACGTTAATGAAAGAATGATTCTGAGAACAAATATGTCTATTGCTATTTAGTTATGATTCTGATCCCAGCTTCCATGCATTTATAAATAGGTCTTAGAAAGTAAAGGGTCTATGATTAAGGTTAAAACTGAAGTATTTTTTTTCCCTACTAAAATTTCTGAAAAAGCCTGCAATTTTAAAGTAACGTTGATTGAATTCGCTTTATCCTTTTCAGTTCTTGTGGTAACTGCAGTGCTTTTCCAATAATGGGTAAAGTACTGAAATTTGTTAATTTGTCTTCACTATTTCAAACTATATTCACAGTCATCAATTTTACACATCAATACACTCTCTTGAGTGGGAGAGGAGTGAACAAACAATAGTCATCACAAATGTGGTTAATCTGTACCCTATCTTATTACTACCATAGTTCATATTAAGGTATCATTAACACAGGCGATGATTGTATAATATGGTTGATCTTTTCACGTGTGATGCTACGGTGCTTCTCTTTCCTTCTAAGTTTTATCAGCAGGTAAATTGTAAACGAGAGAAAGCAAAGATTGATTATCAACACATATTTAATGAAACTCTCCTGAGATGTCCAACTGTCATCTCAAATAACAAATCCAAGCTGAGCTGACAATCTCCACCAAGCCTGCTTCTCTACAACCTTGCCTTAGTTGTCAGTTCCATTCTTCTAGATGTTCAGGTCAGAAACCTGCAATAAGTTGGGCTTTCTTTTTATTTCAACCCCATTTCTAATAGGTCACATAATGCTCTCGGCTCTAACTTGAAAATGTATCCAAGAATCCAACCACTACAGCATTCCTGATCAAGTTCCATCACTCTTACCTAGATTAATGGCAATAACCTCCTGACAGTGCTTCCAACTTGTATCTTTTCCCTCCTCCAATCTACACTCAATCCAGCAGCTTACACAATTAAATTAAATGATTAAAATTAAAATATAAATTCGATTCTATTTCTTGCTTCAAAATCTTCCCAATCTTTCAAATTCATTTACAAATAAAACCCAAAGCACTTCACTTTGACCTACAAGGTACTACATGATCTTGCTCATTACTTCTTCGAACTCTTCTACTTCTCTCTCTCGTCTACTCTAAACACTCTAAATTCCTTGCCATGCTACTGTCTGAAGTTACTTTTTTCAAGCGACCACCATATTTAAAATCGCCTTCCCTTCTTTCAACCCAAGAATTCAATTCACCATCTCAGCTTTAATTCTTTTCCCCTTAGCACTTATTCTAAACCCGTCTCCTCCCATAAAACACAAGATCTATGAGGGTAGGGACTTTTGTTCGTGTTCTTTCACTATAAACAGTGCTTAGCACAGAGTAAGTATTCAATAAATATTTTTGAACGAAAAATAATGTCTACACATAGGTAAGAATGATGTTAAATTAATTGCCTTAAATAGACAATGTTACATTGACTAACTCAAAGCCATCAAATACACAATACAGGTGAAAGCTGCAATGATATTATTTGTTATGACTTAAAAAACCAATCAATTCTACATATTGTAATTTTGCTAATAAGGCATTTTTTAACATTTATCCTTAAATCATCCACCCCTAGTCAGTTCACTGGTATTATACATGGTCTTGAAAACAGTAAAACTTACTAAAATAAAATGTAATATAAATCACACTTATTTTTATTCACAGAATATCGTTTTTTGATTTAGTTGTCTTCACTTTTATTTTTAAGTTTGTAAAATTAATTTATAAGTAAAGGCCAAGTGGGTCATATTTTGCCTACTTTCCCACTATGAGTGACTCCTTCTTTGATCCAAATGTGGATATGTCCATGAGAGTACCTCATGTATTTAAAATAATCTGTAATTAATCTGTAAAATAATCAGTAATTTGTGTTTCATGGAAAAGTGTACACAGTGCTCCCATCCCCACAATTTGAAAACAGATAATTATGCCACTGTCATCTCAAGCACAGAGAAAGAATGGGCAGTATTCTTCTCTGCAAAGTCCAGCCACTTTGACCTCTCTAAACTCTAACCTTTGTCTGCTCAACTCAGCAAGATCATTGGGTTCTGTATGGACTCCCCCTCCTGGTTTCCACACAATTAACAAATATGTTGTAGCCTTTATTTAGGTTGTTGCCTTTCTCTTAGTGTGGCACTACTATTGTTCAATATCCAAAAACTGTTGTTCCTTATGATGTTTCTTATTGTTTATGGTCAAAGAGGTTAAATCCCTATTATTACTTCTTGGTTGGGGGTGAAAGTCAGTCATTAAGTTATTAAAATATAAGTGACTGTTATCTGCATATAGACACAGTAGACCTGTGACTCAATAAACATTAGATTCACCAGAAAAACAAGGGCTAATTGATTCATTTTAGTGCTGGAAAAATCCAGATTTTTTTCAAAGAGACAAATGCTAGAATTATGTATAGGTTTTCCAAGCATCAATGTTCATGTCCTTCCTATTGTCATATGCATCTCTTGATTTCCCTTTAATTAATTGTCTTTTCTCTTCTGCACAATAGGGAATAAATATTAGGCTATTCTATGTATGGAAATATAATTAAGTGTCCCTTCAACACTATCTATATAATGTGAAAGTTACTTGCTTTCTTTCTTTTTCGGTTTTACCTTTCTTATGTATAGAATGGAGTCCTACTCTTTTCCTTACTCTCTTTTACTATTAGCCTGAACACAGTTGTAGCAAGGCTTAAGCAACATGTTGATAACACTTTAAAAATCATGAAATCATATGTAAATGCAATGGATCATTTCTGGATTAATTGGAGCTTTAGTGTTCCTTCCAAGCAAGGCAACTGTGGGAACTGTGATTCTTGCATTAGAATGATTCTTATATATTTTAGACAATCCAAACCCTTATTCTGAAGTATGCCCTTCCTCTTTAGTCCCTCCCCCTCCCCCCGCCCCCCAAAAAGCAATCCCGGTTGTCAGAAACCCCTGTGAATCTGATGATCTGTGTAAAGGAAAGGATTTTCTGTGATTGTTTAGCTTTAGAATTCCATCACAGGAAAGCAGAGAATCGGCAGAAGTGTCTGCGGGTTGCAGCCCTTTTATCAGCAGCAGTCACGTGTAGTTTTTGTGATAACTTCGATATTTAATTCTGTTGTCATAATTTTGCTAACAAGGCAACTTGATTGTGTTTTCTGAAGAGTATTATCCAATGAAAAGGAGGAAAACGGGGAAAAGAAGAATAGAAAGGTTTTATTTTATGAGAATAGATTAGAATTATATTTCTCTTTCTACTTACAGACCACATAGAAATAGTGATTATCTCCATCATGATACACAACAACTCAGAAGTGAGGTTAATCCTAAATGCAAGGAGGCATAGGACTGTTGAACATAAAATACTGGTGAAACTGAAAGTGAAAATATCACTTTTTCTCAAAGTGACTGCCAGGCGGACATTTACTAATAGGACACAGTAAACTATACAGTACAATTCTTTGTACTAGAACACTTTTCTTGTAGTTCTTAGGTTTCAAGTTATTTTCTTTTATTAAAAACACATCGAGAATCTTACAAAATTCTACAGACTGTGGTATCTCAGAGAAGTAGGTTTAGCAGACAGAGCATGTCCACCACAGAGGGGAGCAAATCTCTACCATTTCATTATTGCTCATTTGGTGTTGGCTGGTTGTTTTGTGCATTTGTTTTGGTGACCAATCAGAGGAGATATCACTAAAGCCATAGAAATCATATTAACATAATCTATAATTTAATGCCTAAAATTGAACTAGTATAACTAACTTGTATGTAAAAAAGAAGTCAAGCCTATATTTAAAAACTACATTTTGATAGCTTACAACAACTATAGTTATAACAGTTCTCTCCCAGTAGTATATTTTTGTCTCTAGACTCAAAAGAAATAATGGGTGTGAAATCAGCTCCCTAATTCCTCCTCTTGCTGGACTTATGGTTGGCAGAATTCTAAGATGACTCCAAGGATACCTGCCCCCTGATGTGCATGCCTGTGTAACCTCTCCCCTTGAAAGTGGGTAAGATTTGTGAATAGGACAGAATAGTTACTCCCATGATTAGGTTGTTATATGGCAAAGGTGAGGGGATTTTTGCAGAGGTAATTAAAGTCCCAAATTAGTTAATTTTGAAAAAATTTTTCTGAGTGGACCTGACCTAATCAGATAAGCCATTTAAGAAATTCTAGAAGTCAGATTTTCCTGCTGGCCTACAAGCCTCCATGAGTTCTAGAGCTGCAGGAACCTGAATTTTGGCAAGAACAATGTGAGCTCAGAAGGAGATTCCAAGTTTCATGAGAGACCCCATACCTGGCCAAACTTTGATCACCTTATAAGACCTGAGCAGAGAACTCACTGAAGCTGCGCTTAGATTTCTGACCTACAGAAACTGTGGAATAATTAATGGATATTGTTTAAGCTTCTAATTTTGTAGTAATTTGTTATACAGCAATGGAAAACATGTATACCCCCCTTCATTCATAGCACCTTAAAAATGAAAAGCCATGCCTTTTTAAAAATTAATTTTTATTGTTCAATTACATTGATATCAGATTACTTTATATTAGTTTCAGGTGTATAGCATTGTGGTTAGAAATTTATATAATTCACAAAGTGATACCCCTGATAAGTCTAGTACCCACCTGGGTCATGCCTTCTTAATTTTCCACTTCTCACCAAACTCCTTTTCAGGTATCTTCACGAAAAATATTTTCCTTCTTTTTTTTGGATCCAAATTAATACATTAATGCTCAGCAACAATGATTAAGCATCTATTTGTTTTAAGAGATCTCAAGAACCTCCCCTTTCCCCATGTACATCTGACTTCAACTCATACACATGTGTGTGCCCATATGCATGTATGCGCGCGTGCGCACACACACACACACACACACACACACAATCCCAAGGTGAACTCAGCCTGGTTCAATCTGCATATATAGAAATGGAAGCTGGGACTACTTTAATACAACTAAGTAACAAGTCTTATGTACACTGTTGTCAACTGCTATAAAATGCAGTTGTTATCATAAATACAATATGATATAAGAGAATGAGGACCCTATTTAATATTGAGAGAGAGAGATCCCTAGTTATTGTGAAAAAGGGGTGCGAAATGCATATCAGTTGTATTGCCGCTTGCCATTCCTGTACCTTATACCAGACATTGGTAATTAGTCCGCCATTTTCCCCCCAGTAAGCCTCTAGACAGACTCAGAATCTTTCTCAGCATATCAATCCAATTATTTTCTACTAATTTATTAGAAAAGTAGCAATAAAATTTATATTAAAGAGAGGGATTTTACATGTATACTAGTAAAGAAAGATTGGTCATTAATGCTATACATTTATTTACCCTCTCCCAAATACTTACTGAACACCTACTATGTGATAATAACATACTAGGCACTGAGAATACTATGATAAATAAGATCTCCTAAACAATTCTGTCCTGGGAGATGCACGTTATTTTATTTGGCTCAATTTTGCATTATTTAGTACTCAAGTATATTTTATTTCACAGAATATGAATAATTTCCAACTAACATTTTGCATGTGAATTAACAGCAGTCCTTGGGGAATTATGCCCAAATTCATAGGATGACTATACACTTCCTGATAAACCAATTGAAAGGGAAACTTACGCTGTTTGAAATCAATGGAGCCTAAAATTCAGTGCTCTGAGCAGTTACATCAGGTATCAAACTTTGAGGATATATGTCTTTGGGCTAAGTCTCTGGTTTCTGGTCTCTAAAATAAATGGAGGCTATTGAAATATTATTAAGGTAATATTGATTTCAAATTAATAAATCGAAAAGAGGTTAGGTAACCATACTAATTTCAAACAGCCTGGTCACAGATAAAGCTGGGATATCTCCACGTTCTGGGCTCTATAGTGCCGGAGCCAGCTGGCTAAAGTCGAACAGCACCTAAAAGAGGGTGGATGAAGCCTAAGGAAAAAAATAAGACAGAAAAGAGGTCAGGAGGGCATACAGTCAATGCTGCAGCTCCAGTTTATTTAGCATAGCCCTTATATTTCTTTTTGAACACAATAGCAAGGCACAGAGTACATTACCATAGGAAGTGCTGACATTTACATAAGTTCCTATACATCCTTCCCTCAGGGTACAAACATCCTTGCTTTTTGTAAAACATTCCACTATCTTAAAAGGATTTCTTTAGGAGGCAAACCTCCCCTCCAGGGTCAGTAATGTTTAACTCAACACCCTGCTTCCTTGAACCATTGTTTAAGCAGTCTCATCAACTGCTTTATGGCTATAAGCTACTTGACTTCTTCGGGTGTCTCAATAATGGCTCCCGACACTATAGGAGAGAGAAAATGAAATAAGTCATCTCATTTAGTAAATCGAAAAAGAACAACTTTAAAAAAAATTATCATAAGTAGCACTAATCAAGTCTCATGGGCACAATGGTAATAAGCTTAAGATGCAAAAAAGTGAGAGAAGGGGGGGGGGGCACAACTAAGAGCTTGAGAGAGAAAGTAGCACCAGTCAATGGAAAGAAATGTAGGTGCACAGAACAAGAGAGACTATAATTCAGAATATCTTATCCTCTGGACTACCGACATTTTGGGCCCCATAATTCTTGGTTGTGGGCAGCTGCCTATACATTGAGGTTGTTTATTTAGCAACATCACTGTACTCTATACCAGATACCAATCATTCCCCACCCTATATTGTGACAACTGTAAACATCTCCAGACATTGCCAAGTGTCCCAGCAGTTGGGGTGTTAGGGGAGGGGAAGGATCATGTTTATTGAGAATACAACTATAGGTGTATTATGTAGTTAACTAAGGTGAAAGTCAATGTTGTGGGAGATAACATTTATGTATAAGACATTTTGTAATTAATTATTTTTGGAAATGCATCCATTGCTTTATCCAACAAATATTTGCGAAATGCTTACTATGTGATAAAAGCTGTTGTAAGTAACTTGGACTCATCATTCAACAAAATTGACAAAAATTCCTATTCTCACTAGACATGATAAAGTAAATCTTATGTATATTAGATGAGAAGTACTAAGAAAAAATAAAGCATCGTAATGTTGGAAAGGTGAGGGAGGGAGTTTGCAGTTTTAAATATGGAAATGAATGGGCTATAAGACTGTTAGACTTTTTAAAAACTTGAAGGAAAGAACGATCTTATTTTTGTATCCTTTATCAAGCTAGTAGAGTGGATGATACATAGTATTATAGTAAGGACACAATATATTTACTTATTCATTAAGCAGTTATTTATTGATTGCAGTTGATTTTTCAGACACTGAAGTAAATGATGAAGATATGATGATGAACAAAATAGACATGGCTTCTTCTTTATGACACAGTCACCTCACAAAATAGATATAAAACAATATAAGCCCACATATATATTGAAAACCTCTACAAAGAAAAAGCATATGGAATTATGAGACATATATCAGTTGAATCTGACATAGTAAGTTAGGAAGGGTATGTGTAAGTAAAGGTTTCCATGAAGAAGTGATATTTTAGTTAACTTTAAATAGAGAAACACAAGTTGTAAGCAAAAAGAAAAGCATATGCTAAAGTCAGTAGTAACTAGAGCCCAGAGAGTAAGAGAGGTATCATGGAATAATATGATGGTATAGAGCATATTGTTAATTTACTTCTTTATATTAAGAGTAATAAAAAGCCAATGGCATTTTTTAAGTGGGGATAGTGTCAGGAGCCATTTTGAGACACTGAAGAAGTCATGTAGCTTATAGCCACAAAGCAGTTATGAGACTGCTTAAACAATGGTTCAAGGAAGCAGGGATTTGAGTTAAACATTACTGACCCTGGAAGGAGAGATATGCCTCCTAAAGTAATCCTTTTAAGATAGTGGAAGTTTTACAAATAGCTAGGATGTTTGTACCCTGAAGGAAGGATGTATAGGAACTTATGTAAATGTCAGCACTCCTATGGTAATGTACTCGTGCCTTGCTATTGTGTTCAAAAAGAAATATAAGGGCTATGCTAAATAAACTTCGAGGCCTGCAGCATTGACTGTATGCCCTCCGGAAGCTCTTTCTGTCTTCTTATTTTTTTCCTTAGGCTTCACCCCTCTCTTTTAGGTGCTGTTCGACTTTAGCCGTCGGGCTCCGGCAGGATAGGGAAGTGATATGATTAGAGTATTGAAAAAAGAAAATTTAGCTGTTGGTAAATAGTTTAAGGGGGGGACAAGATGAGATGAAGTGTGAATAAAAAAGGCATTTTAGCAGCACAAAAATTAGAACTGTTTGGGTTAGCAAGTTGGTAATCATGCTCAAGAGAAAACTGGGTGCTTCAGATGTTCAGAATGCAAAATTGGTAGGACTAGGTGATTAACTGGATATTATACTAAGGGGAATAAAAATGACTCTTAGTCATGAGCTACATGTATTTTGGTGATTTCAATGTAAAGTACCAGACTTGGAGAAGTTTATGAGTTGAGTTTGAGACTATCTGATCTTAGGGTATAAAACATCTAAAAGAAATGTTTAGAAAATACTGTGTATTATATATGAAACTGAAATTCAAAGTATTGGTATAACTTGGCAATATATATTTTTGAATTGTATTTTAAAAATGACCGATAAAAGTAGGTGTGAGAAAAATAGTAATATTCATTCAATAATCTTATTTAAGAGATAATAAAATGGTCCTTTTAGGAAGCTGGCCAAGTATTTATCTCCCTTCACCTGGGAAAATATTTATCTCGACACAAACTAGACCTAACTGGCCCATGGCATTATCAGTGCCAACGGCATTTCGCTCTGCTTATATGTAGCCTGCAGTGGCTTTTGATAAAGCCAATGGTAGAGAAGAACCCAGAAGGTACAGTCTGAACCCACAATCAAACTTTGTTGCTGGCACTTCCTTAGATCGTGAGGGCAGAACCAGTCCTTTTTCCTCAAGCCACACACACACACACACACACACACACACACACACACACACACACAAATGAATTAACTGACTTTTATCATACTTAAAAAACAATTGAAAAACAAATATGTAGATATGTTTAGTTTTGAACCCTTAACTAGAGCTTCATATAATACACATTCCATGAATATCACTATTATTCATTGCACTGTATGTAGCTTACACCTGCTACAGTTTCATTGTTTTTATTTTATTTTTATTCAATTGTTAAATATCCATTTAGTGCTGCCCTTTGTCCAGAATGTGAAACATTGCTGGAATTTGATAAGCTTCTCAAAAGTAATGGAAATCGGGCCAATTGATAGGGAAATTGCTTCACATTTGGGGACACTAAGGATAGAAATCATTTTTAAATAGTTCCCAAAAGGTGGTGAGAAAGGAGAATTTTATGAATATACATGTAATCAACTCATTAAAAAAAAAAAGATTAGCAATAACATTACAGAGTCACTTTTGTGATTTTAAAAATAATCCTTGTAAAGACATGATGACCTCAAGGTGATCTGAAGGGAAAAATTTAAGTCTGGCATAACATGCCAGAGCCTAATACGGCAACAAACGCTGAAACATCCACACTTCCTTACAGTGAAGTATGTGAAAAGCTATGAGTCAAGGAACCAAGTTGATTATTACATCACTGATAAATCTGACCTCTACACCTGTCTACATATGCAATAACTTTTTATAATTTTTTAATGCAGTCATTTTTTTTAAATCAACTCTACATGCTTGTTCTAAATACAGTCTTGCAATCCACTTAGCTACTTTGTAATCATAAAAGATAATCAAAGTACAACAAAAGGAAATTGTCTCATGACAGGCATACTTTAACATTTTATGCTTGACTCTTTTCTTCTCAATGTTGAACGTTTTCTAACAATAACTTATAAAGTGTTTTATAATTTGAAAAAAGTACTTATGTATATATTATCTATTTACTTCCTGAAGACTATTTTTATACAAAATATATTTTTCCAAAAATTTTATAAATTCAAACCAATCTTATTAAATGGATATTACAAATTTGATTTAAAAGTTCCTCTAGACATAAGAATGCTGAAAAGGTAAAACAGTGAGAAGACTTTGCTTTGCCACAAAATTAACTGTTATTTAAAATTAGTTTCTCATACAAACTAAACTCAAGGACCTTGGACTTAAAGAGAATTTTATGAATTTGACCTCAAAGGCAAGGGAAGTAAAAGCAAAAATAAATGAATGGGACTACAACAAACTAAAAAGCTTCTGCTCAGCAAAAGCAATCATGAACAAGGTAAAGAGACAACCATCTGAATGGGAAAATATATTTGCAGGCAACACCTCCAATAAGAGTCTAATATGTAAAATATACAAAAACTCATACAACTCGATAACAACAAAAAACAAATGATCCAATAAAAAAATGGGCAGAGATCCGGGACACTCTCCCAAGAAGACATAAAAATGGCCAACAAATATATAAAAAGATGCTCCACAATGACATACCATCTCACACCTGTTAGAATAGCTATTATCAATTGGACAAGTAATAACAAATGTTGGAAAAGATACAGAGAAAAAGGAACCCTCATACACTGCTGGTGAAGCTGCAAAGTGATTCAGCCACTATGGAAAAAAGTATGGAGATTCTTCAAAAAACTAAGAATTGATCTACCATATGGTCTAGCAATCCCTCCACTCATATCTGAAAAGATATTTATACACCAATTTATAGCAGCATTATTCACAGTGGCCAGGACATGGAAGCAGCTGAAATGTCCTACAATAGATGGCTGGATAAAGAAGCTGTAGTTCTTATATACAATGGAATATCACTCAGCCATAAGAAGAGATGAAATATTGCCATTTGTGACAACATGGATGGACCTTGAGAAAATCATGCTAAGCGTACTAGGCCACATAGAAAAAGCAGAAAATCACATGATATCACTTATATGTGGGATATAAACTTAAAAGCAACAAATGAACAGGACAAACAAACAGATTCATGGACATGGACAATAGACTAGTGGTTACCAGAGGGTAGAAGGGAGGGTAGAGAGGAGAGATAGATGGGTAAAAGTGGTCAAATATGTGGTGGTAGAAAGAAATCTAACTATGGGAGGTGAATGCACAATACAAATATATATATTTCTTACCGTTATAGTGTACAGCTGAAACTTACTGGATTTCATGAACCAATATTACCATTAAAATAATGAATTAATTAATTAATTAAGAATAAAGTTAATTTCTTTGTTATGTCTCTTTAATTCTATCTTACTCTTTTCACACATAATTTAGAAATATTTGACAAATGATGTGAGACTAGAAAAATGAAGGTCAGTGGTATGGAAGAGAGGGTCGAGAATAACAGGTGTACATATGTAGAGAGAGAGTATGAAAATATTGGCATTTAAAAATCTTCAGAAAAATAATATACTATTGTATAGATAAATGATGTTGGAATAATTGGCTACTTTTAAAAAATGAAATTCTGCCTTAAACCAAATGGAATAAATTGGAAGCTGACTGGAAATCTAAATGTAATATCATAAAAAAAAAATTATCTCTGCTAGTACATCTCACAGAACTGATAAATGTGTTTTCCTCTAGGGAAGGGAACTGCAGAGTTATGGTCTGGGTGTCAAGGAACTTAATTGTTACTTTATAGCTTTTTGCATGCTTATATTATTTACCATTTTTGTAGTGTTGAAATAATAAAATAAACAGATATGTTTAGCAAGGCTGTTTGGGGAATTAATCCTATAGAAATAAGACAAACATAAATAATATAAACCTGCACAAGTACTAGAAGAAATTTAAGTGTGGAAATGAATAGACTTCTAATACTGTTAATCTCAGAAATGATAAAATAATAGGCAGATCTGTTTTAATAAAACAAATCAAAAAAATTTTTACTTGAAAAGCATCATAAGCAAGGTTAAATGTAAAGCAACTACTTAAGAGAACTTAAGTAGATCTCCTTTGCCTTATTATTTATTTGGGTGCATTGAAGAGTCTAGGGAATTGTTCAATACACATGCTTTGGAGAGGCCAGTTACCAGGATACCTCTCACACCCAGCATCAGGCATTTTCTCCTAAGGTGTTGATAACATGGTACTTGGTCCTACCTGCTTCTGGGCACCATGTTTCTTCACTCAAATTTCAGATTTCCATGAGAGAGAATGTGATTGGCTCAGCTTCAAGTTATCTCTCTCTCTCTATCAGTGTGGCCCATGAGAACTTCTTGTGATGATCCAAGATGGTAATCACTAGCCCCACATGAGTATTGAGCATGTGAAATATGGCAAGCATAACTGAGGAACAGAATTGTAAATTTTATGTAATTTCATTATTTTAAATTTAAATAGCCACATGTGATTAGTGGTTACCCCTGTGAATGGTGCAACTCTATAGGCAGGAGAGTAGTGGCGCAGAATTTTAAAAATAGAGAAGGCCACTGAGGAAATTCTCAAAAAGGAAAATTACTATGAGTTTAGCTACTGCATAGAAATTGATTTTTACTTATATGAGGAAATAGTAATAATACTAACCACTTATTGACTGGCACTCAAACAAATGTTTTATGTAGATTAACTTAGATAATTCTCAAAACACCTAAGAGGTATGAAGTGTTATAACAGTCTTAATTATAAAACAGGCTTTGAGAATCTAGTGACACTCAAGGTAAAACAGCTACCAGTCCTGAAGTCATTATTTCAATCCAGGCAATATAACTGTAGAATTAAAGCCCTCTCTCTCCCTGTTCAGAGCTGCAGGTACTGGTCAGCAGCTCTGCTGCAAAGCCCTCATTTTGAGATAGGATTTTTCTACTCTTCGTATTTCTCAGATCATTGTAGCTATCATTCATATTTAAAAGTAAGACATAAAGAAGCTGATTGGAACATCAGCCTTGTCTTTTTATTTTTTTTGGATTATCTGGTCCTGCATCTTTACTGTTATTTTGTCTTTCTTTATTCTTTTATTTTAAGGAGCATATCTTTAAAAAAAATCCTTAGAAGGTTGAAAATATCACATTAATAAATAAATGACACATCAAATGTGGTTATGGAGTACTAAATTTAAATTACTATTCTAATTGTGTATCTTTAAGGAGACACTACCATTACAATGCTCTGGAATCTCCCCAGTGCTAAGAAAGGTACAATTTAAAAAAATAAATAAATAAAAATAAATAAAGCCTTTATTATAAAGTGCTAAAATACTGTATGTTTAAGCACAGTAATGAAGTACTTGATTTTCTTTGTTATCACCTTACCCTGTAAAAAACTGTAAACTTTAAAAAGAAACTTTTTAAAAAATGTAAACAAAAATTAAAAATTAACAAGCTAAACACATAACTCAAGGAAGGGAGAAAAAAGCAAATAAATCTTAAGAAAAGAAAAGGGTGGAAATAAAACATGGCAAAAATTAATAACTGAACAACAAAGGAGACAGTATCACTAATAAAATGAAATTGTTTTTTTAGAGGGTAATAATTTAGATAAAATTCTGGGAACACTGATCAAGAGAAAAAAGAAAATATATAATTAAAAAAATCACAGTGATAAATAAAGCAAAATTTCAGATAGAATAAATTTAAAAATACATAAGAGGTACTATGAACAATTTCAGATTAATACATTTGAAATATTAGATATGGATTTTGAATAGAAAATGGATATGGTGGCTGACCACTTTGCTATAGCAATTTCTGAATAAGTCACTCACTGTTTCTTGTTGTCATTTGGGTTGTCTTCATTTATTTCCACAGATATTGAAGTTTAATTTTTAGTAGTTTCCATTTAATTATTCATTTTGTGTACCCAGAGGTTATTTTAGAATGTTATTTGGTTTTCACACATAGTGATTTTTTTGTTCATTAAAAATGAATATGTAATTTAATTTTATAATATTGAAATTGTGCAGGTTTTTTTGAGAGCTTCCATTTTGTGGCTTAGAATATGATCTCTTTTTTGTAAATGTTCCCATGTGCTTGAAAAGAATGTGCATTCTCTCTGATTGTTAGGTGTAGCATTCTATAAATACTTAAGAGCTTAAACTTAATATTTGACTGTTTATATCAGAGATTGGCAAACTTTCTGTAAAGAGTCAGACAATAAATATTTTTGGCTTTGTGGTTCAAATGGTTGTCACACTTATTCATCTGTCAGTGTAGTGCTAAAATATCCATAGATAACATGCAGATTCACAAGTGGCTATGTCCCATAAAGCTTTATTAAAAAATATGTGGCAGGAAGAATTTGGCTCATAGTACACAGTATGACAAACTGTGGTCCAGATTTATTAAAATCTATTCACCATACCAGCTTTTGCTTGATATATTTTGAGGCTGAATTTTTAGGTGCTTATTTGACTATGGTGGTTATATCTTTCTGCTCTATTGTTATTTATAAAAGCACATGATGTTTGTCTTTGTCTTTATGAGGCTTTTTTTTTTCAGATACTCAGATTTCTTCTGGTGTCATTTTAGTTCATTTTTGCCTTTTTTTTCATCCTTTTATTTTCAATCCTACTATCATTCTTTATATGTATGTCTCTGAATGTAGCATGTGGTTCGATATTATTTTATCTTTAATTTTATCTGGGAGCCTCTAGATTGCAATAGGCAAGTTTGATAAATAGATAATTATTCTTATATTAGAACTTATTTCTGTCTTTTTTTTTGTAAATTTTCTACTTACCACACTTTTTTATATAATGAGACCAATCTCCTGAAACCATGAATGCACAAAAATAATTTTATTAACTCTGAGTTTCAAATAATAACTTGGCTGAACATAAAGGTATAGGTTCAAAGTTCTTTAAAAATTATACTTTATGATGATCTTGCATCTAAAATTGCTGTTGAGAATCATAATGTCAAACATTATGATTACTTGTCCTTTCCAATGAGTCTTCTAAAATTTTATTGGAATTAATAACTGCCTCATTTTTAATATGTCTTGCTCTAATTATCTGGTAATAATTTCCCCACATCTCTTTGCCAGAGATGTAAAACTCTTCTCCCTATGGATAAAATGTATCAGACAATCCAATATGTTCATATTTTTTTCTCTTAGAGACATCTTTCCAGGAGTTTTGCATCCTTTTCCTATCTGGACTGGTTCATCAATAAGCCTAAAAAAATATTCTCTTCCTTCCATTTCTCTTTACCCTTTACCTGGTAATTTTCTTAATGTTACACCTGTGTTGAATTTCTATATCCTAGATGTTTTCTCTTTTGTTTCACTCACTCATTTTGAGTACATTCTCCCCATAATAGTTTTTATCCTGAAAAAGAACATAAAATTAGTAAGTCTGTTTCTTTACCCTCGCTTCTCTATAAAACCATGATTTCATACTGATACTTCTAGCGTACAACTAACATCACATTCTAGCCTTCCCCATTTCCTTATTTATAACTCTTTTCTACAATAGTGAGAAACCTAGCTCTCACTATGCACATTTTTCATATTTGCTCAAACCTAGAATATGCATAAAATAGCTTCAAAACTGCTAACCCATGTTTCTTAAACAAACTTACCAACCAGAGGACAATACTTGAATATAGTTCTTTATGTTTAGCCTTAGTTATTATAGTCAAATATTGTTTTCTAAGGTTATTTTTATTCTTTTGTGCCATGAGTTATATTATTCATTTACAGTATAGCCAACTAATTTGTTTCTGCTTTTATTCCATTTCAGGCTCCAACCCCATTTCTACTGATTGTATTTATTTATTTTAATTTCTAAACATTAATATGGTTATAAGATTTAGAAGTTTTTAAAAAGATACTGAGTAGTTTTTACCTCTCCAATGATTCCATCTAATCTGTTTTATTCTCCCATTCTTTCCACCCAGTTTCTATGCATAAACTGTTAAACCCTTATGAATCCCTTGCCATGTGAACTTTCATTAGTGTCTTATTTATCCCTCCCACGTTTCCATTTAAAGAAATGAGCAGATGTATGTATTTTATTTCCCCTTATATCTTGCATTAAACTCTTTTTCTTTTGCTTTCTTCATGTAATAACAGCACCTGAAATCAACCCCTATCCTTTCATAGTGATTGTCTTCTTTTTAAAAACATTTTTTTAACATTTTTTCGGTTCTCTATAATGTATAGTTACTATATTATTTTCAACACCTCTCCTACGTATGGGCATTGAGGTGGCTGTGCCATTGCTGCAATGGATGTACTTTGCATATGTATTTTGGGGTAAATTACTAAGTGTGGGATTGCTGAATTAACAGGTAAGTGAATATGTAATTTTGATACATTTTGCTAAATTGTACTCCAAAATTTTTCACCAGTTTGCACTCCCACAAGCAATATACAGGAGTGCTTGTTTTCCCCACCTCCCAAAAATCTAGACAGTAGATTTGTTTTGTTAGGCTTTTATTGGTTTTATCTATTTTTGAGATAAGAAACAGATTCTCAGTATAGTTTTACTTCTAATTATAAGAATGATTAAAAACATTTTCTTTTTCAAGTTTAAGGGATATTTTATCTGTTTTGTGAATTATCTCTAGGTGTCTTTTTCTATTGGATTTTTGTCCATTTTCCTCCTCAATTTTTATTAATTTTTTATATGTTAATGATATTAGCCCTTTATTTATATGATGCAAATATTTGTTCTCAATTTGTCAATTGTCTTATCACTTCATTCATGCTGCTCTTTTGCACAGCAAAAGAAATCATCAACAAAACAAGGCAACCAACTGAATGGGAGAAGATGCTTACAAACAATAACTCAGATAAGGGGTTAATAGCCAAATATATACATAATTCACACAAGGCAACAAAAACTCCCAAGCAATACATTTAAAAAATGGGCAGAGGACCTGGATAGATATTATTCCAAGGAAAACATAGAGATGGCCAACACATTATGTAAACAGATGCTCAACATCACTAGTTATAAGGAAAATGCAAATCAACCCACAATGAGATACCCCCTCACACCTGTTTGATTGGTTATTATCAATAAGACAATAAACAATCAGTGTTGGAGAGGATGTGGAAAGAGGGAACTCTCACATGCTGCCAGTGGGAATATAAATTGGTGCAGCCACTATGGAAAAGAGAATGGAGGTTTCTCAAAAAACTAGGAGCTACTATATGACCCAACAATCCCCTTCTGTGAATCTATTTGAAACATTTGAAAATGCTTATTTGTAAAGATATATGTACCCTTATGTTCAGTGCAGCATTATTCACAATAGCCAAGACATGGAAAAAATTTGTGTTCTTCTACTTATGATTGGCTAAAAAAAAATATGTTACAGATATACAATTACCATTTTTTGTATATACAGTGTGCAAATTACTAATTTGTATATACAATATGCAAATGCTACTCAGCCATAAAAAAAGATGAAATATTGCCATTTGCAAAAACATAGATGGATCCTGAGTGTATCATGCTGAGTGAAATAAGTCAGATAGAAAAGGACAACAATCATGTGATTTCACTCATATGTGGAATATAAAACAGAGCCACATTTTTTATTTATGTAATTGAATTATTACCTTTTTCATTTTTTCTTTGGATTTTGATTTATTGTTGTAAAGTCTTTCTCTAAACTGAAACTACATAGAAATCCATCCTCGATTTCTTCTATCATTGCTCTTCAAATAGGGTTTTAGATCCCTGATTCATTTGAAGTTTATTCTTATCTATTGAGTAAGATATAGACTTAATTTTATACTTTTTTTCCAAATGGTCCCAGCACCATTATAATACTCATGTTTGTGCCAGATTTGAATCACCTTTAATGTAATAAATTTACATTACTTTGGTCTGTTTTGAGACTTTCTCTTCTATTCCACTGGCTTATTTATCTACACATATGCCAGTGCTAACCTGGTTTAATTACAGCAAATCTCTAGTATGTTTTAACGTCTAGTAAGACTAATCTCCTTTTTAATTTTCTTGACTATTTCCCTGGCTATTTTTGCTTTTTATATTTTTCTTCCTGCACAGACCTCTAGTATCAGTATATGCCACCATAAATATTTCATTGTTAATTTAATTGGGATTGTACTATGCTTATAAAATTATAGAAGTGGGATATTTATAATATTCAACTATTCTGTCTAAGCAGGGATGTCTGTTCATTTGCTTGAGTCTATTTTTTGTACCTTTCACAAGTGTTGTAAATTTTCTTCACACATGATTTTTTAAAAATATTTTTTGTTAAGCTAATTATTAACCTAAATATTTAATATTTTAATATTACAAAGAGAATTTTCTCTGTCATCATGCCCTATATTTACTGAGAGCTAGAGGTTAACTCTAACTAATAAGGCAGAAAGCTGTTTTTATTGTGAATCTCAAAAATGTCACTGTGTGCACATCTTTTCTTAGGTTGTCTGGTTTTCCCTAAAGTCATTCTTCCATCTCCTGCCAGGAATATATAATATTGTTCACTTATATTGTATATTGGTCTTCCAATAGTATAGTAGTGAAAGAAGCTGAGGATTTCATCAACAAAAGGCAGAGTTATATTTAATCTTTCTCTTTTAAATATAATGTCTTATTCAGACTTTCAACTATACCAAATAAGCACTGCCCCCTCAAAAAACACGCTAGGATTTGTCTCTTTCCTCCTCTATATCCTCTACCCTCTATTCCTTCTCCACTCCACTTCTGTCTTCTTATTATTGTTTGTTAAATTTCCAAGACATCTTTTTCTTATGATTTTTTGAATTACACACCTTTTATTTTGATGTAGTTAATATTTACATATTAGAATTTTATATTTCTATTATATGTGAATTATTGTTTCTTCCATTTTGTTTTCCTCTTTAGTACAACTAGGATTGGATGAAAGGGAAGGAAGAAAGAAGGTAGGTGAAAAGGAAGAAAAAAAGAAAGAAGAAATGAAGGATGGTGGAATAAAGGAAGAAGGAAGGAAGGAAGGAAGGAAGGAAGGAAGGAAGGAAGGAAGGAAGGAAGGAAGGAAGGAAGGGAAAAAGAAAAAAGACAGAAAAAAGAAATGAAAGAGAGGATGGGAAGAGAGGGAGGAAAATAAAAGATTGTATTTTATCTAGCAACCCTAGGTACAAGTCTACTTTATAGACTGGTTCTTTCTTTTTATCTTTATATTAATGATCTTTTAAAAAATTTCTCTTTATGTATTCTGACTTATTTCTAATTATTTTTTAACATCTATGATTTAGTTTTTTGCAGATCTTCTCTTTACTAAAACTAATGCATATTTTAATAATTATCTTAGAGTCCTAGTCACAGCAATCAAATAAAAAACAGAAATAAAACCCATTCGAATCAGTAAGGTAGAACTAAAACTGTCATGCTTTGCAGATGATATGATATTATATACAGAAAACCCTAAAGACTCCACCAAAAAACTATTAGAACAAATGAATGAATAAAGTTACAGGACATAAAATTAGTATACAAAAATCTATGGTTTCCACGCACCAATAACAAATGATCATAAACAAATTAAGAAAACAATCTTATTTATAATTGCATCAAAAAGTACAAAATACATAGGAATAAATTAATCAAGAAGGTGAAAGATCTATACTCTGAAAAGTATAAGACATTGAAGAAAGAAATTGAAGGGGATACAAACAAATGAAGAGCTATACCATGCTCTAGGATTGGAAGCATGAGTATTGTTAAAATGTTCTTACTACCTAAAGCAATGTATGGATTCAATGCAATCCCTATTAAAATACCAATCACATTCTTCTCAGAACTAGAAGAACTAGGCTAAAATTGAAATGGAATGATAAAATTCTAGAATAGCCAAAGAAACTCCAAGAAAGGACAAAGTGTGAGATATCATGTTCCCCGACTTCAAACTATGCTACAGAGCTACAATTATCAAAACAGTATGGTACTGGCATAAACATGAATACATAGATCAATGTTGTAGAATAGAATCCAGAAATAAATCCCCCTTATGTGGTAAATTATACTATGACAAAGAAGGCAAGGATATTCAACTAGGTAAAAACAGTCTCTTTAATAAGTGTTGCTGGGAAACTGGACAGAAACATGCAAAAAAATTACATCAAATCACTTTCTTAAACCAAAAACAAAAATAACTCAAAAATGGATTAAAAATTTAAATGTAAGACTTGAAACCATAAATCTTCTAGAAGGAAAAATAGGCAGTAAACTCTTTGACAGTGGTCTTAGCAGTATCTTTTTGGATATGCCTCCATGGGAAAGAGTAACAAAAGTAAAAATAAACAGATTGGTCTACATAAAATTTAAACATCTTTGTACAGTGAAGGAAACCATCAACAAAAGTAGAAGACAAATGAATGGGAAAGATATTTGCAAATGTTAATATCCAAGATATATAAGAAACAATACAGGTTAACATAAAAAAAAATCCAATTTAAAAATGTTCAGAGGATCTTAATATATATTTCTCCAAAGAAGACAAACAAATGGCCAACAGTCATAGATGCTCAACATCACATATCAACAGGGGATGCAAAACATCAAAATCACCATGAGATACCATGTCACACTGGTCAGAATGGTTATCATTAGAAAATATCAACAAATAACAATTGCTGGCAAGAACGTGTATAAATGGGTACCCCTGTATACTGTTGGGTTAAATCGTAAGTGGTGAAGCCACTATGAAAAATATTATGGGAATTCCTCAAAAAATTAAATATAAAGCTGCCATACATCCTAGTATATGACTTCTGGGTATTTATTCAAAGAAAAGAAAAACAGTAATTTGAAAAGATATGAACCCCAATGTTCATTGCAGCATTGTTTACAATAGCCAAGATATAGAAGCAACCTAGGTGTCCACCAACAGATGAATGGATAAAGATGTGGTATATATACACACTAAAAATTACTCAGCAATAAAAAAACAAAATCTTTCACCGGTGACAACCTGATGGATCTAGAGGATTTTATGCTAATTGAAATAAGACAAAGACAAGTACTTATATGTGGAATCTAAAAAATAAAATAAAAAACAAAAACATAATAAATGAACAAAGAGAACAAAACAGAAATAGACTCGTAGATTAAGAACCAGCTGATAATATGCCAAAGGGTCAGGGTGGGAGATAGGTGAATAGAAAAAATTAACAATAAATTTTAAAAATTAAAAAATTACTTCATTCATTTTATGATTTTTTGTATTTTTTATTTTAAGGGGCAATAGTTTCTCTGTAATTATTTTAGCTTATTCCTTCTGGTTTTATTTAAATTATCTTCTTCATTCTATTACTTCATATTTCTTTTGAATCAAATAGATAATTTGTAAAGTGTTATTTTGTTTCTTCCTATAAAGGTTTGGATATTCCTTTATAAACCCTCTGAGTTTTCAGAGAAATGCTTTCTTTTCCTTGTGCTTCAGGGTAATTTTGTAAATTAATGTTGTTACTCCCCGCCCCCCTTCTCCCCCCGGTTATATATTTATAAGTAAGGGATATTACCTACATATGGTAAATTCATAGGTGAGTACAATATGTGAAATACTGTTGCCCCTCCTAACTGTTCATTTCAGTGAATGCATATTTATTACATGTTCAGAACAAAATTTGGAGGTCAGTACTTCACTCTATTTCTAAGTTTTTAAGTCATTTACCATGAGCAAATTATAATACTTTTTTTAATTTTTAGAATTTCTGATTATGACAGAATTAAAATAGTTTATCATTCTTTGATGATATACTATGCCACTTAAAATCTATGCCACCCACATCCATATCTGAGTGATATTTCTGAATCTTAGGGTTTTAGAAATACAATTATTCTACTATAAATTATAAGAAGGCTTATGTCACCAATTGGCCTACCTGCTCCTGTATTCTGGATATAATTTCAAATAGATATAACATAAAACAACAGAGGTGAAAGGTCGTAAGACCAAATGATCAGTAAAAAAATTATTTGCAAAGCAGTAAACCAGGATCTCATGGTTTTATTTTTCCACATTCATAAAATTTTAAATATCTGAAAAACTATTTCTCTCTATATTTTGTTTAATACCTCAAAATAATTAGAGAAAACTGTTTAATGAACACAAAATTATTTGTTATAAAATATTCTTCTGTAGTTAGATATGAAAGTTAAATTTATAAATGTAATGCAATATATTACCTTGAAAAACTCATATTAATTTTTTCCATCTATCTGGTTAAAAGTGAGCTTTCTAGAATCTATGGTATAGTTGCAATTTGGGAAAAATAGATTCCAACATCTATTTATAGTATATAATATTTTGAATACTTCATTTCCTTTATCTAATATACTTTAAAGGAAAGTAATTTTAAATACTTTGTTATTTTTTGATAGAATATTTTTTCCATTATAAAATTTATGCCAGATA
The DNA here is from genome assembly GCA_003508835.1 of Eonycteris spelaea. Classification (NCBI taxonomy): domain Eukaryota; kingdom Metazoa; phylum Chordata; class Mammalia; order Chiroptera; family Pteropodidae; genus Eonycteris; species Eonycteris spelaea. Next base: position 5,747,392 of record PUFA01000070.1, read on the forward strand.
TAATTTGAACCTATGCCAATAACAGAGATATAGTTATCTAATTACCCATCATAGCTTGGGAACAAGTGGATCCAGGACAGGCAGAAAGAGAGCTGGTTACCTGAAGATATTTGGATGAACTAAAGGGATATACTTATTAAATAGTGACATAGACAAGTTGGAGACACTGAGGGCAATGACTATATACAAAGTGGCCAAATGAGCAAGTATCTGTTTGGTTCATGGGAGATATGATCAAGGAATGCTACGAAGAAAGACGTAACCTACGGAAGAGCGTAGAAGCATTTTTTATTGTCAGTGCTGTGTTGCATTTGGAAGGGATCGTTCCATATTAAATCTTGGTGTAAGGAAGACAATATGGACTTGCTAAGGACATAGCTTAAATAAACATGAACAAAAGGAATTGGCTGATCATCTTATAATAAGAGGCAGGTAAGATGATGACTGTTTTAATCATCAGAAGTTAAGCACGACTCCTCCTCATCAGTAGGTTTCCAGAGTGTTTAAAGAATCACAGCTCAATCTGGTTGGGACTCTTAACTCAGAAAGAATGATTTTATTCAAAGCTTATACAGTTGAAAGGTTCACTTCAAGGTGAATTTTGCTCCAGTAGGCAAATCTGGCCATGGAGAAAACCCTCATATGGTTAGGGAGAGAGTCAAGTCCCAAGGCTTATTTGGTCAAGTATTCTTACATTTTATATCTTATAGTCAAATCTCTGAACACCTGCTGTATATTTAATGGGACCCATCTGACTACAGAACTTCCTTAAAGTAAGGTTTAAAAAATGAATATGCTGCAATAAAGATGAAATTTTTTTCAAGTATTAATAATACCTGAAAGTTTTTTTTTAAGGCTTCTAATTATATCCTTGAGGACCTGTGCTTTGAATTTTTGGAAATATCTTAATGTAATTGTATGAATTTGATTTTATATACTATATATTAACCATAAATGGCTCTACTATAGTAAATACTGTAACTAAGAATATTAGTAGAACTTGTAAGCTATAATTAATAAGTAGATATTTCAATATATTCAGTGACTTCAGCACATAGCACAAATTTATATATGTAAAAGTTATATAATTTCCTTTATTTTTAAAGTCTTTAGAATTGTTAGGACTCATGATTTCCTTAGATATTTACGGAATTATTTTTATAATAGTAGATAAGTGTAGGACAGAGAGTGAAATCAAATGTTTTTTGCAAATTAAGGAAGTTAAGAAGTTTATTTTTTTGCACATCTTTAATTTTAAATAAGGATTAGATACTACATAAGGCTCCTCTAGACCATTAACTATGCAGAGACTTTTTGGTGGTTGATTATTTATTTTCAATTAATAAAAGAAATTCTTATTTATGCTTTGAGAAGTTTCCAATGAATAAACATATTTCTCCTAACAAGTTTATATGGGCAAAAACAAAATTAGCCACAAATCTAATTTTATCCAGAAGTTCCTTCTCTTGACTCCTACCACAGTTCTTAATTAGCTATATTGACTAATGATCTTTTTTATTTTTGTCTTATTTACCCTGACCACACTTTGGCAAAGTTGACAGTACTGAAAAAAGTAGGTATGTACTATAGAAATAAAAAAGGTGTGTTACTGGATACATGATTTAAGCTTATAATAGTGAATCCAAGTTTCATAAGATATACTGAAATAGAACAACTAATAGTTATATAAAATCAAACTTTTAATATATGGAGTTATGTTTAGGAAATGCAATTTGGGTGACAGTGTATCTGACACTGTTAATAAAGATCACTATTAAAATGTGAATGAAATCATGTAACCACTAAATGAAATGTCTAAAAAGGTAACTATTACAATTTAATTTTGAATTTGGTTGAACTTAACTAAAATTATGATGATGATATATATTTGTGAGTTACTGAAAACATTTCAAATCATTTTTAAACAAAAATAAACTGTGAAATTCTAGTAATTAACTTCTAAAAACATTTTACACACTTGTTAATCCTTTCATTAATATACTCCTTTATAGAGAGAATCCTTTACTTGGACCTCCCATTTTTCCCCTTACACAGCATCTCTGGTCTTATACCTCTTACCTGAATCTTCTCTTTTTCTGGCTAAGGTTCTCTTGGCTGCTCCTGAGGCCCCAAGAAACACCTTTTTTCATTCAGTCGCAGGGGTAACTGCTTACCAACAATCCATGTTTTACTATACACAGTCATATGGTTTTGCTTCTTGTTACAAGGGTAGAAATTCATAATAGTATTGTACAAAATTCTGTTTGCAAATTTTGCTTTATTATGAATTTACTTAGGTCGAATTGAACAAAACTGTAATGACATATTTGAGAAATAATTAAAATCAAATTAAATGACATTCCAGTTTGTGTCCAAAGGTTCTCATTCAAAAAGGACAAGTCTACTAAAGGCAAGAAACACTTTATAAGAATTGAGTCATCAACCTGATCTTCTAAAGTAATCACATACTGAGAGCAGAGGACAATAGTTGCTGTTTAAACTCATTATGAGTTATCAAAGTTAAATTATACTTGATATATTCTATTTACTAAAAAAGAATTATGTGCTACATCTAAGATTTTTATCAAATCAGAAAATAAATATTTGGAAAAGAGAATCTTTGGCAACTAAAAAATTCTCTCCTCCAAAACAAAGCATTTGTTCATGACAGACAATGTTGGTGTTTTGATCAAATTCTTCTGTGCATTCTGATGTAAACTACAGAACTTGGGCAATACAAGGCATATCATTTAATGAGGCCCATCAGCTAAAGACAGACCAATTGATACATTATAGATGCTGTTGGGATTAAAATGTATATCAAACTAAAAAGCTTCTGCACAGCAAAAGAAACTACCAACAGATCAAAGACACAACCATCTGGATGGGAGAATATATTTGAAAACAATGCCTCTGATTAGGGCCTAATATCTAATATATACGAAGAATGCATACAACTCAACAACAACAAAAAACAAACAATCCAATTAAAGAATGGGCAGAGGACCTGAACAGACTCTTCTCCCAAGAAGACATACAAATGGCCAGATTACAAGATGCTCAACTTCACTAGCTATTAGGGAAATGCAAATCAAAACCACAATGAGATAACATCTCACAACTGTTAGAATGGCTGTCATCAACAGGACGTTATAATAAGTGTTGAAGAGGTTGTGGGGAGAAAGGAAGCCTCATACACTGCTAGTGGGAATGCAAACTGGTACAACCATTATAGAAAAAGAATAGATGACCCTCAAAAAACTAAGAATTGTATTACCATATGATTCAGTAACTCTCTTCTGGGTATTTACCCCAAACACTGAAAACATTTATCTGCAAAGATATATGCACCCTGATGTTCAGAGCAGCATTATTCGTGGTGGGCAGGGCATGGAAGCAACTGAAGTGTCCTACAATAGATTATTGAATATAAAGAAGCTGTGATACATATACATAATGGAATAATACTCGGCCATAAGAAAAGATGAAATGCTGCTATTTGTGACAACATGGATGGATCCCGAGATAACTTATGCTAAGAGAAATAAGTCAGATATAAAAAGTTGAAAACTAAATATCACTCATATGTGGGATATAAAACTGAAAGCAACAAACAAACATGACAAACAAAGACTTGTGGACACGGAGAGTGGATTAGTGCTTAACAGAGAAAGATGGAAGCGGGTAGGTAGATAGGAGTAAAAGGGGTGAAATATTTAGTGACAGAAGAAAATCTAACTGGCTGGTGAATATACAATGCAATATATATACCACTTATTATTGAATTATCACTTGAAACTTATTAGTTAATTAATGTCACCCCCAATTTTTAATTAAAAAATGTAATAGTCTATTTAGTGCTTCCTGTTTGTAGACTAGCCATAATGCACTCACTTGTGGTCAAGAATAAAAAGTGTGTTTTGGTTAACACATTTAATAGCTTCTTTAGAAAATAAATCATTGGTCAAACCACTCTAGCTTTAAATATCAGATTTTAAAAAAAGAAAGATTCAAGTTTAAAGCTTACTCAGACATATATAGTTAAATAAATATAAAGGAATTTACAAGTTTTTCTTTTTTTTTTTCTTTCTAAATCACCATTCTGGTAGCAGCAACTTAGTTTAATTTAAGAACAATGACAACAAAAAGATTTAAAATAGCTTTTTACTTTGGTGCTTGGATTCTATTGCAGTATCAGCAGATCTGTGGTTAGAACACAAAAGGGTTACTTTGACTTTGGTTTGTGCCCTCCTAAACAGAAATTGTTTTTGTTACTATTAATGATAGTTTTGAAAAATGGTAAAATGAAACAAGTCATTTAATGTTAGAGTGGACTACTTTGGATCATAGTTTTATTGTAATTGAAATAAAAAGATAATAGACATATTACTAAAAACATTTATTCTTAAGGTACAGAATTGTTTTATTAGAGTTGATAGGCAAATTAACTCTCAATTATATATAATGAAAAGAAATAGGTTAGTTAGACCAAGGTACCAAATCAAGTGCCTGAGATTTACAGCATCATTAACAACTACTGCCTCTACTGAAACATGATTAGAAAATTGCAAAACCATTACATTCATTAAGAAAACTAAAAATGAAGGCTCTTCCAATGGTGGAATATTATCATCAGTTTAAACAGAGAGGGTTTGGTTATTTATAGTCAGAAATTCAGAAATTTTTATCTACTCTGTGCTCTTGCAGATCTTTTCAATAGAAATTGTAATAAGCATGAACTGTTTGACTTGGATGCCAATTAATTTCCCTTTCCTAAACTATCCTCTGGGGCAAATTCTAAACAAGCAAAGAAAAGACAATAAATAAGTACAAGAACAGTGGGGGAAAAAAAAAGAGAAATCAAGGGGCCTACATCATTATAAAATACACAACCGTAGGTAATGGAGTATTGAAGATTTTATGTTTCAAGCAGAATAAAGGATAAAAATCTTTTAAATTAAAAACAAAGCATTTACAATAAAAAAAAAAAAACTTTTACAAAGAAAACCTTGAAGAAATATGAGAGCTTGGTCATTGTGGGAGGATTTATTTCAGAAAAGGTTTATAGCAGAAAATAAAAATCATAAAATAAAATGTATATATACTATATATGGCATAAATTTACTGTTATAACTATTATAATGTATTATACAAAATGCATATATTATATAAAATACTATGTATAAATGTATATTTTAAGTGTGTTTGAAAATGAACCAGAACAAGTGAAAATGGACTTGGATTTTGCTTCATGGGGCCACAAATACAGGAAATAACTGGGGAACTGCTATACTAAATGATGGATGCAAAAGAATGAGTTAACAGCAGAACAGTTGTTCTTTAAAACAAATATGATTATGTAAGTCTTCTCCTTCAGACACCTTTAACATGAATCTCAATGACTTAGTGTACAAGTCTCTTTTTGATTTAGTCTAAAATACAAATTTCACAAGGTCAGATATCTCATCTTTTTTTTTTTCAACATATTTTAAGAGCAAAAATTTTTACTTATAAGTTAAAATCATCTGTGGAGATTCAACAAAATATCTAGTGCTCCATCTTTGCCCCACTGAAGCCATCAGAAGTTCTGGGAGTGAGACCAAGGTCTGTCTATTTCACTCCTTTGTATTATAAGATAAAACACAGATACTAAAAACCCCACCAAAATTGTTTATGTTATTATATAGATTATTATATCCTTGCAATCGCCACACAGCCAAAATATACAATTTTGTCAGCCTCACTTCATAAACTTCCATATGACCTCTCAATCACATCACTTTTTATGCTCCAAAAGTAGCCACTTTTTGACTTACACATTAATTTCTTCTTTGTATTTCTTTATAATTTTGTCACCCAAGACTATATTCTGACCACTGTAAGTTAGTCTTGCTCATGTTAAAAGAATTGTTATTTCTTTTACGTCTCCATCCCTTTTTTTCTTTACAATTTATTTGTTAAAAAAAAAAAAAAAAACTTGAGCTACTAGAGACTGAAAAATGGAGATATTCTAATTCAACCAGTGTGCTTGAACTATTATTTGGTTATCCAGTAATACAGTTCATATAGGACAGGCAAAATAAATGCTTGATTCTTTCCCTTTATTTACCAGTTTTCGAGATAATAAATTATTTCCCCATCACCCCACTTAAATTAATTTTATGTGTTCATAGATTCAATCATATTATGTTAGTTTCAATCAATTCCATTTTCTCTAAGAAGGAAATTCAAATTGAGGAGTAGCCTCCTCAGATTGCCTCCTAGATTTTGACTTGAGTTTGATAACTTCTTTGCAATTGATATAAAATGTTCCAGAGTCACGTTGTGCATTTCACGACCTAATCCTAGAAGGAGATAGTTTTCCAAGAGGACCTGGTTTTGCTTATTGCTTAACAGTATTTCAGCACTACAATCTATGTGCTTGAGATGCTCTAAGCTACCTGGTTTGTCATTGCTTCTAGATAAAGACATAAATATGATATGTAACAGAGAATTAAATATCTCATAATCTCATTTGATTCTTCCAATTCAAGTTTTCTATTAGATAATTTACTTAACCTCTTCTATATTATACACATATCTTCTTCTTCCAAACCAAGAATCATCATTCTCAAGGGCATAGGAGAAGCCAATTTAGGATATACCATAACCACTTATTGATCTAATTTGGTAATCACAATAGTCTCAGAACAGCAATATTAATAGTACCACCACCTATCTAATTCATTCTGTGTATATATTAACCACTACACAACATGCTTTCTCCTTTTTAATCTCTTGTAACTGTAGTTCTACAAGTAACTACATGTTTAATGCTCACCACAAATCTGTGCCAATGCCAGTCTAGTTATTTGGCTGTCTAAAGCTTTCTCTCTAGTAAATTCCTCAGAAGAGCTCATGGAAAAATATTCTCTGAGTGTTTACATGTTGGTAACAGTTTATACCTTTTATACTTGAAAATCGGTTTTCATGAACTTAACATTTTTGGATTACATTTCATTTCTTTTAGTGTTTTGAATATTTTGCCCTATTTTCTTCTGGCAAAAACTTAAGTTGAAATGTCTGTTTAAATGCCAAGGGATCAGCAAACAGAAGGAACTTTATTCTTTGTACAGGGATATTAATATAGGGACAAGATACATTTATTTATAAATAAAATTATAATTTATTATTTTAAATGCCTGTAGTGAACTATGTGCTTTATGTGTGATATCTGCACTTTTAAGGTGTCTATATTAAGTCAATATGATAAACAAGAACTATAGGCTTAAATGAACATTTTACCCTAAAACCGGAGAACTGGAATTCAAACACATGTCTACTGAAAAATAAAGCCAAGATCAGTCTATCAGGCTATGCTGTCCTTTTGACTTAGGACTTTGTGTTCTGTTTTCCAGGGAGAGGCCCAGTATATGCCTGCTGTCCTGTAATAATTCCCAATAGGAGCTCCTTTGCTCTAAAATATTCTGTTTTGGCAGATAAATTATATATGTAGACACAATATTTTCTTGACCATTCAGTGACGTATTCAACTTAAAGTTCTTTGATGACAAATAAGAACACTAATTGAAATCATGAACTTCTATATTTTCAGTGCCCACTCTTCATCTCAATTGTGCTGTATTGTGTTCCTTTTGGTATTTACTGTATACATTGCTACCAAAACCTATAGATTTAAATCCTCCGACAAATTAAAGCAAAAAAAAAAAGAAAAAAAAAACATACCCATTTTGTTTACTTTGAATGGGTAAGCCTTTCTTTGTTATATGGTCCACATAATAGCCTTCTGACTCTCCTTTATTGGAGGAAGCTACTCCTTTCAGTGTAGAAATCGTGAGGTTTGCCTTAGTTAAAATGGTGGTGAGGTGCGGGAACCATTTTGCTGGGATAGTAAACACATTATCATTTGTGTCCTCCTTGTGGGCTCTAAATTCCACTGATATTAATGGCGAAATATGGTATGGGTTGAGAGTCTGATGACATGTGGTCAATCAATTTAAATTCCTAAGAAAGAGACAGAAGGTCTATAAGTGCCCTCCAGGGAAGACGGATACTGCATTAATGCACAGAACCAAGAGACAAGGAAAGAAAATGCCACCTGAGCTCCCACCCTCTGGAAGCTAACAGCAATTTCAGAAACTTATACTATGCTGCGGTTTTGTGAAATTGCCATACCAAGTAACTGGGGGAAAAGCCCTGAGGAGTTGTTTGTAAGACTGATAGCATCAGAATTTGTTTGCCAGGGATATTCTGTCAGAAATCTAAATGGAGTTAAAATACACAGTGGATACCAGGCTCCATTTTCTGGACTGTAAGTGCTCACTGGGGATGTGTGGCTTGGGTCTGGATTCCACTTGCATATGGAGATGCCATCATGTTCATTTGGGAGAGTGTGTGCTGATCATTATATGTATTACTTTAGTATTTGCAGAAGGTAAGAGGTTTATAGTCTATCATTATCTAATTATTTTTAACGTTAAAGTGATACACACTCATTTAAATAAAGTCAGAATAGAAAGGAACCTTTAAAAAATGAAACTGTCCCAAATCCATCTCCCTTAGCATGCCAATTAATTATATAGACATAACCACTCTTAATATTTTAAAGTGTATCCTTCCAGAGATTTTCTAAGCACATTTGATATGCTAGCATTTAATTTTAAAATAAACTTTAAAAATATACTATTTTCAGCATTTTTCTGTTTTTTTTTTCCAGTTAAAATTATATCAAAGACAATTTTTCATGTCAGTATAGATACACCTACTTTGGTATTTTTTTAACAGCTGCACACTATTCCATTGTTTGGATATACTCAGATATATGTAACCAAACCCTTAGGTAATTACCTGTTTTTGCTTTGATGAACAGTTCTGTCTTGAACTTCTTTGTGTATATTTCTATGCACATATACGAGGGTGCTTTGGATAGATATTGCCAAATGGCTCTTCAATTTACACTCCCAGTCACAGTGTACGGACTACCTATTTACGAATCTTTACAATTCTGTTAGTTTAAGTTAAGATGCAGTCCCCATTTTTGTTTAGTTTGCATTTTTCATTATGAATAAGGTGAACCTCTTTTCTTATACTTATTGTTCTTAGAGCAGTGTGGAATAATGGTTAAATGTTCAGACTTTGGAGCTAGACTATCTGAATCTCAACTCCACCATAAAATAGCAATGTGACCATGTCCTCATAACTTCTCTGCGCCTCATGTTTCTCCTATGTAAAATGAAATGATGGTGATATTTACCTCTTGCTGTTGTGAGGATTAAACAGGTTAAATGTTAAACTCATGTGAATTATTTATAATAGTTTTAAAGACATAATAAACACATTATAAACATTTGTTATTATTAAACATATTTATGTGAATTACATAATTATGTTCTTTGCTTTTTAATATTTATTATTTCTTTTTATTGGTATGTAAAACCTTGTTTGAAACTAAGGCCGCTAGCTATCTCCCTTGTTTCTTCAAAATTTTAATTTTCTTAAGCAAGAATCATATCTCTAGGGATATTAAATAATTAGTATGTTTAAGTAATTTATAAAATTTCCCATTTATTCATTAATTCAATATTCATTGGACCCAAACTGATTTAAAAATAATTGAATAGCAATGAGAATACAGAAGTTTAAAAAAAAAAAAGAGATGATCCTTGCCAGTGTGGTGGAGAGACAGAGTCAAGTTTGCTATTTTGATACAGTACAATGAATGCTATAATAGAACTAACAGAAGCACCATGATTTAATATCCAAAAATATATTTTAAAAACTCATAAAACTCAATAACAAAAGAACCAACAACCTGATTTAAAAATGGGCAGAGGATCTGAATAGACATTTTCCCAATGAAGACATACAGATAACCAACAGGCATATGAAAAGATGCTCAACATCACAATTATTAGGAAAATGCAAATCAAAACCACAATGAGATATCATCTCACATCTGTTACAATGACTATTAGAAAAAAGACAAGAAATACCAAGTGTTGGAAAGGATGCAGAGCAGAGGGAACCCTCATACACTATAGGTGGGATTGTAAATTGGTGCAACCACTATGGAAAATGTATGAAGCTTTCTTTAAAAAATTAATAATAGAACCAACATATTAATCACAATTCCTCTTCTGGGTATTTATCTGAATAATATTAAAACACTAATTCAAAAAGAAATATGTACCCCTATATTCATTAAAGCATTATTTAGAATAATGAAGATATGAAAACAACCTAAGCATCCAGCAATAGATAAAAGAATAAAGATTTGCTACACACACACACACACATGCACGCATGCACAAAAATAGAATACTACTAAGCCATTAAAAAGAGGGATTATTGCCGTTTGCAAAAACATGAATGGATCTTGAAGGTATTTTGCTAAAAGAAATAAGTCAGAAAAGGACATATACATATGCAATACATATATTACATTCATATGTGCAATAAAAAACAAAAAATGTAACAAAAGAAACCTAAAAAAACAAGATAATCTCATTGATAAGGCAATGGAATGGTGGTTACCAGACAGGAAGGGAAATGGAGGGAGGGTGAATTGGGTAAAAGGGGTCAAATATATGGCAATGGAAGGAAACTAGACTTGGCATGCTGAGCACACCATAGAGTATACAGATATTGTTGTACACCTGACACTTATATAATGTTACTAATCTTACATAAGTAATGAAAAAAATTTTTAATGAATTTATATATACATATGTATAAACACACATATACCAATTTCTACACTGTGCTGTGTGGACTGTTCTTTTGTTGTTTTTGAGAATATTGTCTTCCCTTAGTTATGGAATGATAAATTCACTGCAGATTGCTAAATCTCAAAGGGACCCCTGTAAATTATTCCATTTTATAACATTTCATTAAGTACAATTCATTTGTATGTCATCAAAAGTATATCTCTATTAATGTGTACAGTTAGTCAAAAACTTCTTTCTCACTGCTGTTTTCTTTTAAAATTAGTTTCTTTAGAATGTCTTTTACCTCTTGTCTACTAAGGGGAAGGGAAAGGAAAATTATCTCCATAATTTGTCACAGAAACCAGTAAGCTTATGGTGATATTCTAACATAGAGCTAGCTTTAGCATGTCTCCTTTTGTTAGCTTTTGTTAGCTTTATTTTTGTACACATCATGTCTATTGGCATCTCAATACCTTTTTAATTCCTTTTCTAGGCCCTTATTTCCCTCATGTTAGGATCCCATCCTGAAGGATGCTGTGCCTTGCTTTGAGTTTCATTTGGTTTAGTTTTTTCTGTCTGATGCATGCCATCATACACCAGTTATATCTGGCAGTTTATGTTTTCTATTTGACAACTCAAGGTAGAAGCACCAGAGAACACAAAGCTTCTCAATGTTGCCTATTCTGTCCTCTGTTAAAGTTATATTAATATGTTATAAGCAAACAACAAAATTGCAGAAGTATTGATACTAAATATGTTATGGGCTGTAAAATTATTTGTCTTCCTGACAAGAAAACCGTAGTTGAATTTTGCTTCTACAATTAAACCTTGGCCCTTTAATATATAAAAATGTCAATTTCACATGAATTATAAAGTATAAAACAATATCTCTTTTAGATAAAAATCTAGAAGCTATTTTTATATCATTGTAGACCAACAAGATGGAAAAAGCGATTGTAGTATATTTATACAAAGAAATACCTAAGAGCAATGCAAAATAAGCCAAATACAAAGAGTATATATTTTATAATTCTATTTATATGAAGTTTAAGAATAGGTAAAACTTATCTATGATGATAGAAATCAGAATAGTTACCTTTGGGTGACAGAGACTTGGAAGGACATGAAGGTAGATTCTGGGGTATTGGTGATATATATTCTATTTCTTGATCTGGAGGATGTTGCATGGAACCGTACACTTCATAAAAATTTCCTAGACAGTGTAGACTCATGTTTTGCACACTTTTGTGTTACAAAAAAAAAATCACTAGTAGGTCATTCTTTCATTTTCAGTCTCTTTTCCTTGAGTGTGGAATTACATTTATCTGCAACAGAAATAAAAAGCCTGTTAAAGAAAATGTCTTCTATCTTCAGGCATTCATGTAAGAATGTGTCTGACGTGTGACCTTGAGCTCTATGCAACACATTCCAGACCTGGTGAGAACTATGCATGTTGTGTTTGTAACATAAAACAGTACAATGACCAGGTCCTAGGACAAATTAAAATACTTCTCTTAAATTTTGTCTTTTGAAGCAATGTTTAGGCCTTCCACTTTTATATCTGAGAGTCTCATTTAACTTTCTTTTGAGTGATATGGCACTGCCTTGCCTGATAAGCAATAAATTTGGCTTCCCCTCACTCCTAACTGTAGTGGTCTTAGTATTTTGATTGGGTAATTCACGATTTAGGTTCTAAAAACTTCTTGTTGTTGCTGTACATCAGGGATTTTTCTCAAAACATTTTTAGTCACTAGCATGACATACCCAGGATATTTTTTTTGGGGGGGGGGTTTGCTTTGATTTCATAAGCTTAAGATTCATATATTCATGTGTTGAGCTTGTTTTTGTTCAGGCAGAGTTTAGAGTAAATAAACACCTAAGCAAAAGTTTTAGTATTGGAAAATATCCAATAATACCTGTTTGCAAATTTAGAATGACTTTAATATTGTTAAAATGCTACTTATAGTTGTTTATGATTAATATGTACTAATTTCACTAGCACATATCTTCCACTTACATCACTGCAAAAGTGTTAAAAACACTAAACATTTTTTCTAACTATTGACATCTTTTGCTTATCATGCCAGGGCCACTAACACACACACACACACACACACACACACACACACACACACGCACGTGCGCACAGTATAAGAATAGTAATATTGTTTTTGTCTGCTTTCTTACTAAAAAATGCTAGATATTAAAAAAATTTCAGAATCCTGTTAATAAAAATTCATAAGGAATTAAAGATTTGCTTAAATTTAAAGGTACTTTTTAAATAATTTAGAGTTAAATGACATAAAGGCTTGCTGCTTTTGAAGGGAGTGCCAGAAGCCTGCACTAAGATATAGCAGAGCCCAAGCAAAAGTAACAAAAGGTAAAGAGAAAAAATTGTCACTAGCTGTTTAATTATTAAAAAAACATGAAAAACCTGTAAGTTAATTTACAATTTATAGAACAAACTGATTGTGTAAAACATCAATTGATTGATTACTGATGTGTGTTACACACAATTGACAATATCTTATAGCCAAAAGCTATTTGCTTTAGCTCTTGGTCATCAAGAAGAGCTGAAACTTCAATCACAATGGTTTATCTTCATTAGAATCAGTTAAGACAAACATATGTTAATAATACCTTATTATCACTGTGGCATCATATAACTAAACAATTTGTTATAGTAGTTGAATGTCCCCTAATTTTACTGTTATAAAACAATTGCACATATAGTGCAAATTTTCTAGGTTAAAGAACTGCATATTAATTAATCCAATATCATGATAGTTCATAAAAAAATTTCAAATACAAATAAATAAGTATGTTGTTGGATGTAGAGGCATTTACTTTAGAGACTCAATACTTTCATTTTTCAAAGCAGAGATTACACATTGGAAATATTATTTCATAAAACAAAATATTTTGGCCAAAATAACAGTAATTTCATATAAATTTTCTAATAGATCCTCATAGATATGCTCAAATCAAATTTTAAAATCCCTGCTCTCTTTCACACCAAATAGAACCAATTAACTGTGAACTATTGAGCTTCTTGAGGACATTTATTGGAAAAGACATGCTTTTTGCTTTGTATTGTAGTTAACATTCCAAATCACGAGGTCATCCTAGAAATAAATATTTTCTGTATTATATAAAGAATATTTATGTGAATTCTGGACACATTTCAAGAAAAAAAAGATAAATATATTTAATGTGATCCATCTTAGATAACATTACTCATATTTTATTAATAGAAGTAGAAACTCCTGTTCCATGGAGTCATATAAATCTTTGAGTGTTGAGTGGCAATTGCTATTAGGCTGAGGCTTACAAGCTCACAAGCATATAAGCTAAGTAACTTAGAAGTAATTACGCATGTAAATATTTTTATGTTGCCTTACCAATGCCAAAATGAGAGTTACTCCTGTGCTAAGAACTATGGGAAAAAACTTAATGGTCTTAAGATACTGTGTGAACAGTCAAAAGCAAAGAAAGGGGAAACAAAAATTTGGCAGAGTCAAGGACAGTTTACCTCAAAATTCTACTCATAGCAAGAAGTATACTTTCTTGGTTCTAATTCCTAAACCCAAATACATTTTTATCCTATATTACCTTAAAAATTAAAATGTCATCTTGTAATTATTTGGGGGAAATCCAATTAATCAATAATTTATGTTCAAAGGAATCTTTAGAATGCACATAAATAATCTTATTATCATGAGATTATATTCATCATGTATACATACATTAATAAGAATTTATTCCAGTACGATGATTTTACTTTTAAAGTTGAAATCGAGGCCACTGTGTGTTCTTAATGTGACCACAGGGTCTTTATTACTTTTGCTTTCAGTGCCACATGATTCTATGTTTCTAATACTAAAAACTAGGTGTACAATAATTATTACTCTAGTTAGGTTATATTTTTCAGTTATAAAGGTGAATCAGAACTTGCAGGAAGTATTTCAGTATCTATAACTTAACTTTTTTGAAAGAATAAATATAAGATTACTTTCAGCCTGTTGGAACATAACACATTTTGAAGAAAGGTTACCAATATAAACAAATATTTTATTCAAAACAGTTTTTTGGGCTGTACATATACATAATAAAAACACAAACATTTTCAAAAGAACAATATTTTTGTGGTGATACTGAAGATATTTATCTAATGATATTAACCCTGCCCCACTCGTCTATTTTAAGTGAAAGTTTAAAGGTCCTTAAAGAGAAAATTTAGGTGCTTATGTTTAATATAAATTTGCTTGAAATTATTAAAGAATTGCTAGTGGACATAAAAAATGCTTTCTGATTCTCAATTCTCCATTTCTGGAGAAAGATTACACTTAGTTATTCCTAAATTTAGGTGTGCCCTGTTCTTATTTTCAGTTTATGTGGAAGAGTTTCATTCCAAAAGAACAAAGAGAGCAGCCAAATCCAAGAATTTGTTAGTCCAATTCCTTAAATAACAAAATACTGTATCAATATCAATAAGGAAGCCCTGTGCTTTAAATCTAATGTTCTAACAATAAAATGTATTTGAAATACAATATTAGAATAGTTATATAATGTCATATTTTTAAAATTCTGACTATTTTTTTATCCTTTGAGTTTCCACAGCATCTATTTGATTAAAATAGCAACAAAATATATGGTAATCACAATGGAAAAATCACTGGAATTGAGACTTTCTCATTTGAATCAGAAAGAAACCGTGGGTTAGTCATAAATTAACTGACTGACCATAAATTTATAGCTACTCCAAAACAGAACTAATACCTACCTCACATAATTGTTTGCAGGATAAAACAGAATAAATTGCAAAGCACTATTATACAAATGTAAGGTCTTGTTTTCACTGCTATTATACAGTAATTTCAAGTAGGAAGCAAAAATTATGTGTTAGAAATAAAAATTAAATAACATTGTTAATATAATTGTGTAAATTCAACTGTAATCATATTATTATGTTTTATTTAGTAACACTCCTAATTCTATCTCTTAAATAAATTATGCACAAATTCAGAAAAAATACTTAAGATAATGATGAAAATGTAAAGGCATCTATCATTTTCAGCTTTTATCGGATTTTTTCCTTATATGCAATCATTCTAGTTATAATAGCAGAATTCTGTGTAGATGGGTAGTTATTAAAAACAGTGTTTGTTTTCTTATTGGGATCTCCATACAAAAAATGTCAGCACTCCTAGAAATAAGACTTTTTTTTGCTCCTAATTGCATAGCTGAATAAATTGTTCATGTCAGATTGCAGATAGATGAATAATGTCTTTAGTAATAAGTATTTCTAACATATTCACATGAATATAAGAACTTAGAGTGTATCACTGCACACAATTCTCTTCTGCTGTCTAAAATCATGCCATTTTTTTTCTTTTTGTTGTTCTGAAAGTATTTTTGGTTTATCTTATAGTCTCTTTTTTCTCATGACCCCTCCTTTTCCTTTTCAATCTGTTGATCGAAGGAGTGGGGCAAACATTTTCTTAACAAGGAGAGTTACTTGAATGGTGGGTCATGCACGACAACACTGACTACATATTAACTGCTGCAAGAGCATGGAATCCCGCTGCTGAAAGGTCTTCTCATTCTTGCTGTCACTGAGGAGATAAAAATCTCGCCAGATGCTTGATTTGATTGAAATTCTTACAATCCCTACAAATCCTTAAGCAGTGAAAATGTTATTTAGTTACCAGAAGCTTCTACCATAATAGAAATAATTGCTTTATGACCAAAAAATTGTATGGAAATAAATGAGAAAAACTGAATTATATTAAGAATAGTTTAAGAAATAGAATGTGTATTTTGTATGATTTTCTCTCTCAGACTTTTCTGTTCTGCATTGCCAAATATTTTCTGGAAAATGTTCAAAGTAATAAAGGGTTGATGTTTTTATGTTACACTTCTATTAATATATGAATGTGATTTTTAATATCTCTAGATGTATTCCAGGCTATCTGTGTGTGTTTGTATGTACACACACACAAACACACATATTTATACACACACATATATGTGTGTGTATATATATACATTTACTCAATAAACAAAAACAACTTTTAGTAATTTTGTAGATAGCATGAAATAGTAAACTCGAAACAATATTGATAATGTGCAGGTATCATCAATACCTTGTAAGAAGAAACTAAAGCATAATATTTAGGACAATAGCTACCTTTAATATCAAGACAATCTTTTAAGTTATTCAGCTTGTTGGAAGACATGAACATGATAATCAGTACTGTAATGGAACTGGCTCATTACCTTAATCACAGAATTATTTTCAAAATCAAAGAATTTATATAATCTGTTGAGAATATATTTATTTACTTGTTTTTAGGTGAGGCAGCCTTTGGTTGACCTCACAGATTGCAAAGACCTTGTCAGCTTATAACCTCTTATTTTTTTATTTTTACGTCTACAGCACCTGGTCTTCCTAGGTGGTCTCCCATCCAAATACTAACCAAGCCGGACCCTGCTTAGCTTCCAAGATCAGATGGGATTGGGCTTGTTCAGGGTAGCATGGCCATAGACTCAGAAGATGTTTTAAACCAGTGTCTGAATAGATAGTATCTTGATGATTTTGTTATTGTCTATCATTCTTATTATCACTATGAATATTATAAACTAACTCAGATTCATTTGGTCTATAATATGTCACTGAGACTTATTATATAACAACTCCCCCAGATGACTTAATTATCAACAAGGTTTGGGAACCTCAAGCTATGAAGTTAATGACTTTATCTTATAGTTTCACATTGTGCTACTGTAGGCTAGGAAATTTACTTTTGGATGGAATACATATTTGTATTTATATGATAACAATACCTGAAAGTTATTTATATTTTAATCTTCTAAATATCTGATGTACTAATATTATAAATATTAGAAACAGCTTAGACTTCAATATAGAGCTTGAATGCAAGAAAACATCAAAGTACTCATGTTTTTCATTATGATAGAAGTCTCAATTTTTCCCATGCTGCACTCTATTCAGGAGTTTTATGATATGCATGGTTGTCTGACAATCTCAGGATTTCTGAATTTATGACATGTATTCTGAACACTGTTTTGTTTTGTTTGGATATTCTCCCACCCAATCGTCAGACCCACAACCAAGATTACTCTACCCAGCAAAGCTATCATTTGGAATTGAAGAACAGATAAAGAGCTTCTCAGATAAGAAAAAGCTAAAGGAGTTTATCAACACAAAACCAGTATTATAAGAAATGTTAGACTTTTTTTTAAAAAAAGAAGAAAAGTCAAAAATAGGAATAATAAAATGACAGTAATTACATATATATCAATAATCACTTTAAATGTAAATGCATTAATTGCTCCAATCAAAAGACAGTATGGCTAAATGTATAAGAAAACAAAACCCTTACATATGCTGCCTATAAGAGACTCACTTCAGATCACAAGACACACAGAGTGATAGTAAAAGTATGGAAAAAGATACATTGTTTAAATGGAAACAAACGAAAAGCTAGGGTCGTAATACTTATACCAGACCAAATAGACTAAAACAAAGGCTATAGCAAGAAACAAAGAAGGACCCAATAATTCTACTTCTGGGTATTTACCTCAAGAAACCCAATATACTACTTCAAAGAGATATGTACATCCATATGTTCTCTGAAGCATTATTTACAGTAGCCAAGATATAGAGACAACCTGTGTGTCCATCAGTAGATGAATGGATGAGAAAAGGTGGTGTGTGTGTGTGTGTACACACACACACACACACACACACACATACACACACACATAGTAGAATATTACTCAGGCATATAAAATTTTGCCCTATGCAACAACATGGATGGACCTAGAGGATATTGTGCTGAGTGAAGTAAGTCTGATAAAGACAAATATCATATGATTTTTTTACATATATGTGAAATCTAGAAAACAGCATAAAGAACAATCAAAACAGAAACAAGCTCACAGATACAGAGAACATTTTGAAGGTTGTTAGATGGGGTATTTTGGAGGATGGGTGATGGGGGAGGGGATTAAGAAGTACACATTAGTAGTTACAAAATAGTTATGGGATGTATAGTATGGGGAATATAGTTAGTAGTGTAATAACTATATGTTGTCAGATGGGTACTGGATTTACCGTGGTGATCACTTCATAAGTTATATTACTGTTTTGTATACCTGAAACTAATATGATATTGTATGGCAACTGTAATTAAAAATTTTTTTAAGTATTTTAAAAAATTGTCAATGCCCTAAGATACATCCTAAGCAGTATGGGAAATAAAAGTAAATTTAAATCAAATTAAATAAGAAGAACATAATAAGGTTGGAGAAATTAATGAAAGAGAAAACATATGAACTTTAGAAAACTTAACAAAACCAAACTTTGAGTCTTTGAACAGATTTTCATAACAGTGATAAAACCTGAACTAGATTCATCAAAGTAAATGAGAAGGTACGAAGTACCAGTAACAGGAATGAAAGAAGGGTTATCATTAAAGATGCTCAAAAGATAATAAGGGGATACTATTAACAATTTTATTTCATGAAACTTGATAACTTAGATGAAACGGAAAAATTCCTTAAACTATGCAGCTTACCCAACTGACCCTGTGTGAAAAAATATCCAATAGTCCTTATATCTAATAAAAAATTGAACTTATTAAATACCTTCCTACATAGTTAGCTTTAGATCTAAACTGTTAAATTTGTTAAGTTCTATCAAACTGAAAAGGAAGAAATAACTACAATAATCAATTATTTCAGAAAATAGATGAGACATCACTTCCCAACTCATTTCATTAAACCAGCACACTATTAATACCAATACCTGATACATTACCAAAAGTGAAAATATAGATCTATGTCCCTTGTGAACACTGTCAAAAAATTCTGAGCAAAATATTAGCACACACAAAATTATCAATCGAAAGAGGTCTATATCATGGACAAGTAGGTTTGATCACAGGAGTATAAGATTAGTGTAACATTCAGAAATTGATCAAGAGAACTCATAATAACAAAAGAGTGCAGAAATAAACCCACATGATCATATCAAAGATGTGAAAAAGTATTTGAAAAAATTCACTTCTTTAAGATTAATGTTTACAACAAACTACAAATATGAGACTTCCTCAAGTTGATAAATGGCATGTACAAAAAAACATAAAGTTAACATACTTTATGGGTGAATATTTTTAAAAAGTTTTCTTCCAATCAGAAGAATGACAAGGATGCACAGTCTCACCACATCTATTTAACACTGAATTGGAATCTTAGCCAGTGGAAAAAGACAAGTAAAAGATAAAATAAATAAAGATCTTAAAGAAAGACTGTTCCGATAGAAAATTCTTGAGGTTTGAACACCACAAAACTGGAACTAATAAGAATGAATAATAAATAGATATGTGGCTAATATGTATAGCAGAATGCTAATTGTGTAATCTAAGTGGAAAGCATATGGATGTTCAACTGTAAACTTCTTTCAATTTTTCTGTATGTTTGAATTTTTTATAATAAAATGATGGAGTAGAATACACTGAAGTTTCATGCATTTTAGTGTATGTAATTCTACTTCCCAAAGGGAAAAACACTGTAACAACATAGTGAGCTCTAGATAAAGATATGCATGTTCAAGTATTTATGGAGAAGTGATGTTTTCAACTTACTTTAAAATTAAAAAATAAACAAACATGAAATTAAAAAGAACGGTTTGACGGATCAATAGAAGAATAGGTAGCTGAACAGGTATTTGCTAAGCTTGTGTTGTAAAATTTTAACTGTAGAATCTAGGTAGAGGGTGTATAAATATTCACTATAAATTTCTTTCAGTTTTTCTGTATTTGAATTTTTATGATACAATGTTGGCGGAAAAGGAAGGATTTGGTCTGCTTAAGTGATTTTCAAACTTTTGTTTTTTGAGATCTTTGTCAATAAAATGTTTTGCAGAATTGTGATATGTAAATATTTAAAAGCTTAGCTTGTTTTTGGTCAGAGATAGAAGATAATCAAGAATAATTTCTGCTCCTCGACTACTTTTTTTCCCACATGCTAATATGCAGGCATGTCTGGGACAACCTAAGGCTCTGGAAAATATCATTTGAAAACAATTTTAATGATTCTTGTTGTTTCAATACCTCATTTTTCCCAGTATGCTCTTCTACATTCATGTACCTGAGAGAGACCTGTAAAAACTGAGGTTTTACATTTCCACATTATGTATTTCTGAACATGTAAATTTATTCCTGTTTGGTAAAAATAAAACTGCTTAGTGTGTATATACATTTGTATATTTTTCTTAGATTGGAAACTTGAAATCTGAACTAGTGACATATTACCCACTAAGGATTTCTTAGACTCAGCATTATACTCATCTGTAGACCTCTTTTCAGGGATTGCAGTCCTGGGAGTGTGGGAACAAAATTGGAGAGTCTTTGCATTACATATTTTCAAAAAACAAATAAATATTTTGGCATCATAAGTATTGTGTGCTTTGGGCTTTCAAGGTAGGTCTTCACCAGTGAATACTGTACATAACTGAATGTTTATGGGAAAACCAAAAAAATCTGCACTTCTATATCTTACATATTCTCTTTTCCAATGAGAAAACTTTTTATATTTTTCCTATTGCAATTGTCCTATCATTTTCTATCATGCCCTTGACAGAAAGAAATCAAGAGTTAATAACAACTTTTAGTTAACTATATTTTATATATAATCATAAAAACTAGGGAGCACTTTTCCTAGTTGGAGATTTGTTTTCCTTTGAGATTCTCATACCATACAACAAACAAGAAACTGTAAGAAAATAATATCATGAGTCACAGTAATAAGAACCATTTTCAAATTTAAAATGTGGAAATACGTTATATATGATATTTTACACAACCATTTATCTCTGTTCTTATGGTATCCCTCATTATAGAAGATCTCATTTTAAAAATTATATTTGTCATTCAAGTCTTCTTACTTCATGGTATTTGGTTTACGCAAATTGTTGCCTCTCAAATTTTCTTAAAATACTAAGATTTTGCCTATATCAATTACCTGTCTTTCTTTAGCTTCCTGACTTTTGCCCAATGTTCCTGTTCCCTGATCAACATTTCTGATATTTTCTTGCATTTCTTCTCTGCCTTTCCCCTCTCTTCCAAAACAAATTTAAGGCCTATATATTTTCAGCTCTACGCATTTTCTTTCCCCTAAAAAATTGAAATCACACTCTACCAACAGAATCTCTTCTTCCCTGGTTTTGAAACAAAGAAATCTCTTTGGTTTCTTTATGGCCCTTTTCCATTGAACTCCCACAAGTTCCCTCTATTCACAAATTTATACAGTGAACTCATACAATTTAACACCAAAAATGCAAACAATTCGATTTAAAAAATGTGCAGAAGACCTGAGTAAACATTTCTCCAAAGAGGACATACAAATGGCCAAAAGACATATGAAAACATGCTCAACATCACAAATCATCTGGGAAATAAAAATGAAAACCACAATGAGGTATCACTTCACACCTATTATAATGGCTATCATCAATAAATCAACAAACAACATGGGGAAGGATGTGGAGAAATAGGAACCCTCAATCTCAGTTGGTAGGACTGTAAATTGGTGAAGCCACTATGAAAAACAGTATGGCACAAACTCAAAAAGTTAAAAAAAGAACTACAATATGTCCTAGCAACTCCACTTCTGGGTATTTATCTGAAGAAATCCAAAACACTAATTTAAAAAGGCATCTACATTCATCGCAGCATTATTCACAATAGCCAAGATATGGAAGCAACCTAGGTGTCCAATGAAAGACGAATGGATAAAGAAGTGGTATATATATAAAATGGACCATTGCTCGACTATAAAAAGAAAGAAATTTTGCAATTTGTGACAACATGGATGGGCCTACGGGGTAATATGCTAAGTGAAATAAGTCAGAAAGAGAAAGACAAATACCATGATTTCACTTATATGTGGAATCTACAAATAAACAAACAAACAAACAAACAAACAAATGAAACAGAAATGAACTCATAAATACAAAGAACAAACTGATGGTTGCCAGATGGGTGGAAAGCTGGGGGAATGGGTGATGAAGATGAAGGGATTGAGAAATGCAAATTTTCAGCTATAAAAACAGTCATGGAGATGTAAACTACAGCACAGGGAACATAGTCAACAATATTGTAATAACTCTACTAGACTTATCAGGGTGATACCTTCATAAGTTATATAAATGTCCAACCACTATGTTGTACACCTGAAACTAATATAATGTTTTTTGTCAACTGTATAGAAAAATTAAAAAAATTAAAGACACTTAAAATATTCAAACTGTATAAAAATATATATACATGTATACATATATATGTTATTGGTGATCGTATTTCTTTTATCTTTTTTAATAGTTATCTTTTTATTTCTGTTCATCTTCCACAGAATCCAATTTGCAAATGCTCTTAGATGAAAATACAAAGAATAAAATGCCCATCTACTTTGATTTTACTTGCTGATACTTTCCTTTTACTAAGTAGACAGAATCTTAAAATGATGAGTTGAAAGGCCATTTAAATATTATGTTATTCTTTATGCTTATCTTTTAAAACAGGCATTGAGACATAGGGCAGTTAGACAAATTGCTTAACACTCTAGAATTCAAGTTTTCTGACCTGTAGATCTAAGATCCTTCTAATTTCTAAAAGCAGCAGGACCCAATGTGTCTCATCTAAATTATAATAACTAGAACCTGAAGGAAAAAAAAGGCATCTGGTTTAGCTGAAAGATCTCTTGGTTTTACCATGGATTCAGTGGGTGACCATAGAGAACACAGTTTACTTCTTTTTCAGTTTATTTATCTCTAAAATGGGGATAAACCTGCCTCACCCAAGGTAGTAAATACTAAATAGTATAGTGAATGCAAAAATTCTTCACATGTATGTTTTCTATAATTCAGCCAAAATATTTGAGCATCCTTGAAAATACTAAGATTTCGGTTTTATGCTCTCAATTAAAAGCACATGTAATCAAGAACTAGAAATTAAATTGAGTTTTGGGAAAAAGAAATTTAGGTATGTCTGTGTTATTATTTGCCTAATGGCTGAATTATGAGGATAGTGTGTAAAATATACATCCATTTTTGGTGACAGGTATCCATAATTCTATGAAGAATCAGCAGTGTATACCTACACTAGGGTAGCATTATAAAGTCAAGTTACCTGGAGGCAATAACTGCTACTCTGTGAAAAAAAGTTTTACAGAGATAAGACAAAGCTTTAGAAATCATTGTTGATTTTGCAAATGTCTCTGGACAATTATAAGAGTGAATCTGAAAGGGTAGGTACAGGGTGATAAGCTGAAAGAAGGGATACAGAGCAAATGTTAGAGAAGCTAAGGAGACTGATCTCAAACTCTGTCTCAAGTAACATCTCTGAGAAATAAGTATAAATCAAGCAGAAGTCAAGCATGACATGATAGAACAGACTGACACACTGGCAGAGACCTGACTCCAAAGCCAGGTTAGAGAGAACACTGCTTACTCTGGAAAATATTAAGGCAACTGCTGGAAAAAGTGGAAGCTTCCATCACTCTGGTTTGCTTGTTGTGAAATCAAAACTTTCACAGTATAACACTTCCTGAAAGTAATGTAGAAATTCTAGTAAGCCTGGAAAAAATCAAGAAGCAAAGAGGGGCCAAAGGTGCTTTCCCAGTCTCAGAGAGTCCAGGTGCCCAGATACCAGTGCCTATTTGCAAACATAAGCAGAAGGGTTGGAGGAGAAGCACATAGCAGGAGATTTCAGCCAGGGTGCCAGTTCATGAGGGCTTTGGATTGGGCAAAGACACTTGCTCGCATGTCATCACTCAAATTCCACAAAGCTATTCTCACAAAATGGAGCCTTGGCCCTGACAGCAACGTGTTCCTTGTGTCAGGAGTAGACATGCAAGTAAGAGAGATCCTCTGAGCAATTAGTCACACAATAATGTACCACTTTGCATGAATTTCTATCCTGCAAATAGAGCAGATAACTGGGTCTGCCTCCTAAAAGTAGAAACTCCCACATCAAAATATGTACCCTGGGCACAGACCAAAATATTTACCATTATTATAATTGTAACAGAATATTTTGAAATTTTAATAATAGATTTTTATTTTCAGTCTTTCTTTTAGTGTATAATATTTCACCGAGTTAATGGTCTTTTTTGAGATAATATTTTATTACCACAGGGTAGGTAAGAAGAAATGAAGAAACAAAAATATTTAAAGTATAGCAGATAAAGTAGTCCTGAAGGCCTAGTAAAAATTCTATACAATAAATAGTAAATCTGAAAAAATGGCAAAATGTGTAAAGGATTGTGTTCTTGTCCTAAGAAAGGTAATGTTAAACAGCTAAAAGGAAGAAAATAGGGAAAAAAAAGAACAATAGAGTATCCTAAAAAAATGCTCCCTTCTGCCAGAGTCATTCAAGTGAGATGGTGATAGGAAGTCCTATATTTGAGGGGATCTTAGTATAGAAGAAGAGTCTGTACCTAGCTTCATGGAGTGTAGTGTAGCTCACAGAAATCTCAACAGAGAAACCACATATTCAGCAAAGCATCTAAAACAGTAGATTAGCAATACTTAAAAGTTCCAGAGAATGGTCCTAAAGGATGCCTCACTGCTCAGGTAAAAGGATAATTGCTAAATATCTATGAAACCTCAATTTCAATATGAAAGGACTGCTGTACTTCGAGGAACCTGGGGTCAGGACAAAATCAGAATGTAAGGGGAAAAATCAGAATGTAAGACTGTCACCTCAAGATTTAGGCTACTTCGGCATATGCTAACATAGATGAATGCCATAGAGGTCAAATGCGAACTATGAGGAGGACAATTACATACCACTGGATAGCAGACTAAGAGACACACTCCATCCCAATTTGCGTCTTTGCCCAGCAGGTACCCAGATGTACATAAGACTCCCTTGGAACTCAAATATATTCTGAGGAAAAAGGCAGCTCACTGCATTTGCTGAGATTGAATTTGGAATTGATTTATTTTAAATGTTAATGAAATGTTAAATAACTGTTAATTTCACTTAAAAATAAATATTTAATTGTCCCTATCATAATGGGTATTGAAAAACAGTTTCCATTGAGTTATAGGCAAAAAAAAAAATATATGTTTATATTGTATGCTTGATTTTTTTTTTTTTTTTTTTTTTTTTTTTTTTGGACTGAAGTGCCTGGGAAAGAGACTGGGAACAACTGAAGCAATGATCGATTGGAATATAAAACAACAATTTTGGAAAACAGTTTGGCAGTTTCTTAAAAATGTTAAACCTGCACTTCTCATACGACACAGCTATTCCATTCCTACATATTTACTCAAGAGAAAATATGAATCTACACAAAGACTTTTGGTATATCTGCTGCCGAAGCAAGCACTACACAAAGACTTTTAAACAAATATTTATAGAAGCTTTATTTATAAAAGCCCAAACTGGAAGTATCTAAATATACATAAACAGGTGAATGAATAAACATATTATAGTACTTTCATACAATAGACTAGTATTCAGCAATAAAAAGAAACAAAGTATTGATAGATTCAGCAACATAGGTGAATCTCAAAATAATGAGGCTAAGTGAAAGAAGACAAAAAAATACATACTATATGATTCCATTCATTAAAATTTTAAACACTGCAAACTAATCTCCAGTGACAGAAAATAGATCAGTAATTTCATATAGGTGGGCGTATTTTACCAGGAAGGGTGGTTAGGAGAGGAACAAAGAACATTTTGAAAATGACAGATTTCTTCACTGTCTTAAGTATGGTTATGATTTCAAGTGTACATATCTCAGAACTGATAAAATTCTCTACTTTTTGTGCTCAATTATACCTCAATAAAGCTATTAAAAATATTATACAAAGGAAAAAAGTGAAATGGAAACTTTTTCGAACACATATAACATTATAAAGGGCCTTACAAATTGTTTTAAGCAATTTGAATTTTATCCTTGGAATAGTGGTGGAACCATTTAATTGAGAAAGCTGTTTAAGGTGTCTGAGTAAGAGATAATGTTGGTCTCTATTAGAGTAATGACAGCAAAAATGGAGTAAAGTGAATGCATTTAAGATATTGCTTTCTAATTGTCTTACCTGATTTTATCTTATCATTGCTTTTATAGAATATTATCTTCTAAAATGACTTGGTCTTCACTTACTTAGATGCAGATATTTGTAAGATTATGTGTTTAATTGTCCTGGTTGTTAAATGACGATTAAATATCATTTTTTTCTGGTTGGAAACTGGAACCAAAAATTATCTCGGTGTCCTCTGAATTATTTATTTTGCTATCTTTGACATGTTTCTTTATTATTAATGTCTTTTGATCTCAATGTCAAAATTGATTAGCTTTATTCTAGAGTACTACTATGTTTATGAGTGTCTTTTCTCGCTTATGTTATTTTTATAATAATGTACACTGACATTCAGTCAATAAATTTCATCCCATGAAGTAATAAATCATTAAATTCCACTACTTGACACATCACCATATCTCACTATATTATTATTTATATGTATATTTACACATATATATGTAATTTCCATGATACAAGTTATCAGAAGGGTTTTTCATGAGTACTTATGTCTATTAATATTTGTAACAATAAATTTTTAAATATTATACATATCTTATTCTTCTTCTATGCATTATACTCTGACTAGTATACTCAGTAGACATGTTTTCCTACTTTTTCATTTACTAACAAATTAGGGAGCTGGAAAATATGCCAAGATACTACAGCATTAATTAAGTCATCAAGAAGAAAGAGAAAGTGCTTTCTTAAAGACAACTATGCTATTACACAATACAAGTAATAAGAAGTTGGAACTCCTGAAATTATGATTAAGTGTAAACTTTCCATTCTCACAGTCATAACGAGTTGAGATTAGTGTTTTCCTAAACTTTATTTTCAAATGGAACACCCAGAATTCTAAATTTCCTTGATCTTTTACATGATTATTGTAAAACTCTGCTTCTTTCTTTTTTTGCCTTCTAGTTCCTGTTCTCCACTCTATAACCAGAGAATGCTTTATAAAGTACACTGAGACTCTGTCCTACCTATGTAAATATCTTCGATTCTTCATTTTCACAAAAAATGTCAGTCTCGACATAACTGCTGTCATAGTCTATTCAGCCTCTTTTCTGTCACCTCGCCACTGCCCTCCTCCCCGTCTCTACCACTGGTAGTGGGCGGTGCAGCTGTGCTTTCAGTGCTCAAGTGCTTCCTGCTTCTTTCCCACTGAGCCTTTGTCAAGGTGACTCCTTTGCCATGGAACAGTCTTCTGTTCAGACTTAATTTTGGTAGTTTTCTGGGCCTCTACTGAAAATACACTGCCTTCAGGAAACTTTCTTACCCTTCCCACATGACTGAGTTGGTTACCGCTCTACGCTCCTCCAAAACCCTAGAGAAATACTTATCATGCTGCCTTCAAATTGCCTGTTACCATACGGTCTCCTTCATAGTCTATCAGTTCCTTGAAAACTGAACCTTGTCTCAATAATCCAGTAATCATTTTTGATGTTTATTGAAACACAGCCTATATCATCTGATCTAATTTCATTGTTTTTACAATTATTTATGGTTCATTATTATTAATGCTGCTTTTCTTAAATTCCATTTAATACCATATTATTTTTGCTTTCCCAGTTTCTTTTGATTAGTAATTTGCTTTGCATAGCTTTTGTTACTTTTTATAAAAAATTTCATTATACTTTTGAGTAGCCTTTGTCAGGAATATGTATCTATATTTGTTTCTATTCCCTTGTCCTTGTCCTTTCCTTATCTTGATGAATTTGTAAGGTCCCACATATTCTCCCTTCTATATGATACGTAAATTGTGTACTATAGTTGTGTACAGCTACATTTTTCCTGTATATATTTACAGTGTAATGGTTAAGGGTACAAACCTTCAGATACACAGGATGAATAAATTCTGAAGATCTAATGTAAGTCATGGTGACTATAATTAATAATACTATATTCAATAATGGAAATTTTTTAAGAGAGATCTCAGGTATTCTCATTACAAAAAGAAAAAGAAAAATAGGTAATTATGGGAGGAGACGGATATGTTATTAGCTTGATTGTAGTAATCATTTCACTATGTATATGTATATAAAAACATGTATACTTTAAGTGTATACAATTTTTATTTAAAATTAAGATGAGTATAAATTATTTTATTTTTAAATAAAATTTTATATACAATGGAATATTACTCAGCCATATAATATGAAATACCACCATTTGTGACAAAACGAATAGATCTTGAGATTTTCATGCTAAGGAAAATAAGTCAGACAGAAAAGTTGAGAACCAATGCAACAAATGAACAAGACACACAAAAACTCATAGACACAGACAACAGTTTAGTGGTTACCAGAGGAAAAAGGGGTAAGGGTGAAAAATACAAAGGGGTCAAATATATGATGACAGGAAATCTGACTTTGGGTAGTGAACACACAATGCAATATACATATGACATATTATTGAACTGCATGCTTTAAATCTGTATAATTTTATTAACCTATGTCACTCCAATAAATGTTATAAAAGTCAAATAAAATAAAAATAACATAATTATACTGTAAAAAAACAAACCAAAGCAAGTCTAAAAAATATGTTAATTAATAAAGTATGAAGATATTTAGTATTGCTATTCTCTTCCTAACAAATACAGACCTTGTCTCACTTTAACCAGTGAAAACTTTACATATTATTGTTGTTTAGAGATTTAATTTTATGTTCTACAAATCATATATTTGATTTTTCAACAGTAATAATTAATTTTTCAACATATCTCATATATTATTCCTTACTGAGGGGTTAATTTTTGTCCTGGTAAAATTAATTACTGAGAATTTATCAATTTCAGTGAGTATGTGATGGTGGTAAAGTCTCTTTTTTTTTTTTTGGTCTACGATATGTTTTATATCTTTACTATTAAACAATAATTATTAATTGGTGATTTTATTTAAAAAATAGAGTGAATGTCAAAATGTGAATCTGCAATTATCTTGACTAGAAGTCCTCATAGTCATCAGTTTTATGTCTTTACCTCAACTATACCATGAGCTTCTTGCAAACATGAATTGGAGAAAGGGCATTTTGTGAATCAAATACTCTTAAAAAGTAATATCTGGAATTTTTTTGAATCAAGATAGCAGGTAATTTAAATTGTTCATTAGGATTTTTTTAATATCAGAGTACAAAAAATGCTTTGTGTCTTCTTTTTGAAATCTGCCTTCCTTTTCCTTTACTATATAAGGTATTCCCCCTGCTTCATAACATATTCATCTCAGATTTAAATTATGCTGGAAAATCATCTACCGGTCAAGATAGGGTAGAGGGTATAGGCTTTGCACAACTCTTCTTGTGAACACACCAAAATTGTGACAAACCCATGAAGCAAACAACAAACAGAGTTGCCTGGGGTCTGGATGAACAGAAGCCCGACAACTAGGGAGAGAATGAAGAAATCACATTTAATGGTAGGAGGGGGCTGAGACATAAGGCTTCCTGGTCCCACATGGGCTGAACAAGACAGAGGCTACAATGGCTGCAGCGGCAGGTGCAAACGTGCCTCTTAAAGGGCCCATGACTATGACCGTACTTAGCAGTGATGGACTCACTCACCTTGAGCTCCGGTGCTGGGGTGGCTACTCGGGCAGTCGGGGAGGAAGCCAGGGACATATGAGGGGACACTGAGTTGTAGGGCTTCAGGGCGAGGGCTGAAGGGGCGACTTTCCCCTGGGCAGAAGTGCTGGTGGTAACTATTGATCCTTGGTTGAGTCCTTGCCCATCCCAGCACGCAGACACAGGTGCTGCCATAGCTGAGACATCATCTAACTGGATATCAGAAGTCGCTCTGCTCAAAAGACTCCCTGTCCTCTGCCCCTCTCAACTTGCGGCCCCACCCAAGCCAAATCCAGTGGTGTCCTCGGCATGCCCTGTGCAACTTGCTGAGTAGCTCCCAGCCCTACACTGGTAGCAGCCAGCATTAGTTTTAGGTATGGCCTCTTGAGGCAACTATAAGAACAGTACAGGTGGCAGCCATCTGTGGATTGCTTGCCGATTCTTACCAGGTGGCCCCAGAGGGTACAGGCTGGGACTAAACTTGGCCTGAAACTAGACCCCTCTCAGGACTGTGCCACTGGGCCCCACAAAGCCACATTACTAAAACCGGGAGACTTAGGAGCTTTACATAATACATACAAATAGACATAGAAAGGCAGCAAAAATGGAGCAACAAAGAAGCATGTCCCACATAAAAGAACAGAAAAGAGCTCCAGAAAAATATCTAAACAATATGGATTCAAGCAATCTAAAAGATGCAGAGTTCAAAACACTAGTTATAAGGATGGTCAATGAACTCAGGGGAAGAGTAGATGAACTCAGTGAGAACTTTAACAGAAAGAAAACATAAAAATGGAGATTTAAATTATACTAGGGAACCAGTCAGAAATGAAGAATATAATATCTGAGATGAAGAGCACATTAGAGGGAATCAAGAGAGTGGATGAAGAGGAGGATTGATTCACCAATTATAGAGGATGGAGTAGTGGAGGACACCTGATCAGAACAGCAACCAGAAAAAGAACCCAAAACATGATAATTTAAGGAGACTGTGGGACAACATCAAGAGTAACAATATTTTGCGTCACAAGGGTACCAGAAGGAGAAGAGGAAGAACAAGAAGTTGAGAACTATCTGAAGAAATAATGATGAAAAACTTCCCTAACTTGGTGAAGAAAACAGACATACAACCTTAGGAACCTCAGAGAGTCCCCAAAAATGAACCCAAAAGACACCAAGACACAACATAAATAAAATGTCAATGTTTAGATACAAAGAGAGACTCTTAAAAGCAGCATGAGAAAAACAGTTAGTTACCTATAAGGGAACTCTCATAAGGCTAGCAGCTGATTTCTCAAAAGGAACTTTGCAGGATGGAGGGCTTGGCACAAAAATATTCAAAGTGATGAAAACCCAGGATCTACAACCAAGATTATTTTATCCAGCGAAGCTATCACTGAGAAGTTGAAGGATGGATAAAAGCTTCTCAGGTAAGAAGCTAAATGAATTCCTCAACACCAAGCCAGTACTATAGGAAATGTCGAAGGGACTTCTTTAAGAAGAAAAAATATTATCAAAAATATGAATAAAGAATGGCAATAACTACATATCTATCAAGTTCTTCAAATGAAAAAGAATTAAGTGCCAATCAATACTACGGTGGCTGAACGGATAAGAAAACAAGACTCTTACATATGCTGCCTATGGAA
Organism: Eonycteris spelaea; assembly: GCA_003508835.1. Classification (NCBI taxonomy): domain Eukaryota; kingdom Metazoa; phylum Chordata; class Mammalia; order Chiroptera; family Pteropodidae; genus Eonycteris; species Eonycteris spelaea. The sequence goes on from PUFA01000070.1 coordinate 5,779,431, forward strand.
CTCACTTCAGATTAAAAGACACACATACACTAAAGTAAAGGGATGGGAAATGATATTGCATAATGGACTTAGAGGGTATTGTGCTGAATGGAAAAAGTCAGATAGAAAAGAAAAATGTCATATAATTTGTACATGTGGAATCTAAAGAAATAAACAAAAAAGCAAAACAGAAACAAACTCATGATACAGAGAACATTTTAGGGGTTGACAGGTGTGAGGGGACTTATGGGGTGTTGGTGAAAAAGGGGAGAATTAAGGAGTACAAATGGGTAGTTCTAAATAGTCATGGAGATACAAAGTACAGCACAAGGAATATAGTTAATAATATTGTCATAAATATATATGGGCCGACAGGTATACGATTCATTGGGGTAATCACTTTGTGAGTTATATAGATCTCTAATGACTATGCTGTAGACTTGAAATTAATATAATATTGTACCTCAACCATAAGTCAAAATAAAAAAAAGTTATTAAAAAATTTAAATACATTGGAAAATCCTTTAAAAGTGAAAAAATGTAGTTTCAGTTAATATATAATGGACAAGAATAGAAAAGGGAAAATATAGTATTTTGAAATATTAGGCCTTCAATCATGTGTTAAAATTGATGAGCGTAAGAAATTCTACAATTCCTGAAATGATAAACTGAATTTGATTGATGATCTGAATATTACAATCAAGATCTTTGCTAGCATGATATAAAACAATTTCAGGCAGAAAAACATTGGGATGCTATGATGTGCTCTTAAGGAATAAATAGAGTTGAGCCACATTAAAAAGATTTCAATTGGGCATTACTTCAATAATAATTTTAAATTGGTTTTGTTGCTGGTCTGACCAGTTCTTTTTACACTGTCACTTTTAAACAGAATCAAGTACCAGGGTTAGAGTAACATTAAATGGCTCTTATCTTAGCTTACTACTTAATGATGCTTTAAAAAGCCTAAAGCAGACGATTCAATTAGTCTTTGTGTAGGGGCTATATAAAACATGAACATGTATTTCCATTGCTTAGAGAACAAAAGTAAAGCTAAAACATACTTGGATTGATACATTTGTATTACATTGTACTTAATCAAATTATTTAGATTTTATACTGATAGTTTGAATGTATTTGCTCTTTAATAATTTATTATAGAGAAACTAAAGAAAGTCATACTTAGAGATATTCTCTCCAGATTGTTTTTTCCCCCAAAGTGCTATAAAATCATATAGCATCTTGTAAGCAACCCATCATTTGACAAGTAATATATATAACGTCTCTTACCCAAGCTATTTTATCATATTAATGTCAATTTCTTAATTTTAAATAATGGATATGAAATCAAGTTTGGGAGCAGCATGTGGTATATTAAAATGATTCTTGAAGCTTAGAAATACACAATATATTGTCTAAGGTTAAAAACTCTTTGCCAGAACCAGGACACGAATCCACACCTTTCTGATCCCATGTGCTTAATTTTTACACTCTGGTTTCATAAGCATTATGTGTGTCCATGGTTGTCTCCTACAATATACAGTAATTTTTACATGAATTCAGGGCTGAGTTTTACTTATCTAGTCATCCTTTCTTTATGAACACAGAATGCACATAGCTCAATGCTTACACATACTTGGTGCTTTGTTCTTTCCCATCTGTAGTTCTATATTTACTGACACAAACAAGAACTATTGCTAAGTGTGTTTATATGATAAAATATACCAGGATTGACATCGGTGCAACTATAGAAGTACAAAGGAGAAAATTCTTGACTTTCTACTGCCTGAATGTTTTGTCGAATAACCTACTCTTCACTACCTTTCCATCGCCAACTTATTTCTCTAAAAGGAAAAAAAAACCTGATATACAGATATGAGTAAGCTTAAAGAATAATTATAATTCAGGTTTACACAACACATATATAATTTATAAAATGCATTTAAACTACATTATTTGCTTGATACTCAATATCTAAAGTGTATACAGGGCTAATAATGTTATTCTCATTTTACAAATGTGTAATTCAAATTTCGAGATAATTAAAAACTTATCAAAGGGTGATTGTAGAAGCAGATCCTAGACGAAAACTTTCGGCTTCCATTTCACAATTCTTCTAATTTATTTAATTATTTAGTGGAAATTATAGTTAATTTTTATGATATTAATGTCGAATGTTATATTGGAAAAATTTAAGTTGCCCTAGGTGAAAAGATGTTACTTTTTATGTAAATAATTTTTCTTCTTTCTGAATAGAAACTCGGCTGATACAAAGTTGATTCTACCTCCTCGTCAAAGGTAAATTCTAATTGTGAATTAGCTTTCTTAATTGAGTTATGTTTAAAAGTGGCCCATGATAAAATTTTGGTTAATCATCATTAGAAAATCCTATGGTAGGTGGAGTATTTGGTGAATAATTGACTCACATCTAAAATCAGACACACATGATGAAACAGATTAGAATAATGTGTGTCCAAATATAATGCTTGGAACTTCTGCATCTTGTGAGGATAAGAGGTAATCTGAGCATTTGAAATAAAACAGGTTTTCAATAGTGTCTTCAAGTCTACAAAATCACCAATCCTGTAATAACCTTACCTCAGGTTCTGTATTATGTGAGATAGGAAATTACTACTTACTCAGTTTGTGTCATAATTTCTCTCTAGAAACCTGTAAGCTGATAAAATTAGGTGTTTATTAGATTTTTTTTAAAAAAAGAATGATCCCTATGCACATGGAATAGTTCCTAAAAATAAAGTTTCATTTATTTAAGAATATATACATATGTTCAGGAATATGAATTCTTATTTATTGACTAAACCTTTAGCACTATTATAGTGGTATAAGTTGCCATAAATAACCATATCTTCTCAGGTTGATCATATAATTACTGTACTTAAGTTTGGTCTCTAAAAGTATAAAACTCAGTGGGATCTGGAAATGAGACAGAATTATTATTTATGTGACCAAAACATCCACATGTAGCCCACATTAAACTGAAAATTATTTTCCTTAAAATATAATTATGAAAACTTGAGAGTCTTTCAAAGAGAAAAAGAAGGCACATTTTAAAAATTACTTTTGTTTCAACTCTGGAATTTTGGTTTTAATTTATAGTTTGGTTGTTCAAATTTTAAAGAATTGTTCATAGTGAAGTCTTCCAATGACAAGTTTTATGTTTCCTGACACACTTGGACTAAATTGAGCTCAATTAGATTGCTAGTTAAAATATTTTTCTATTTGTCTCTTAATGTGTGGGGATGCATGGAGAAGAAAAACCTCTATTAAAGGAACTGGCAGGTGAAAAGGAGTGGGTGGAAAGATAAAAGGAGTTCTTCACTATATGTTGAAGTCTGCATCACTCTGATTAGAGGGCATGGCCCTCTAGTTTAGTTTCACATACAGTCTAATACTCAGTAATGTTGCTGGAGATATGCACCCTATTTTCCTATGAAGCTTTATATATTTTAACTATTCTACTTTTTCTGCCCTTTGGATAATTGATAATTTTCATTTCACACTTTATTTAATAACCTAAAACAGATTATTTATAAAGTTGGTGGATATTATATGGTGTTTCCTATTTATAGCCATCTACCAATCTCTTCATTTCATGATATTTTATCAAATTATTGTGTCTCTAGTTATTCATCGTTCAATGTATTATGATCAATTTGCAAAGATCTTTAGGTCATTCATTTCTTGGAATTTTTTAAATTAAAATGTAAAGTTAGTTATTTCTTTTGCTGTTCAGAAGCTCTTTAGTTTGATGTAATGCTACTTGTCTATTTTTGCTTTTGCTTTTGGAGCTTTTATTTTTGGTGTCATATCTTTAAAAAAATCACTACCAAGACTAATGCCAAGAAGCATTTACCCTATGTTTTCTGCTAGGATTTTTATACTTTCAGGTCTTTTACTTAAGTTTTTGATCCACTTCAAGTTATTTATTCTGTGTGGTTTAAGAAAGGGGTCCAATTTCAATTTTATGCATGCAATTATCCAATTTACCTAACACCATTTATTGAATAGATTATTCTTTCCTCATTGAGTATTCTTGGCTTCTTTGTCAATTATTGGTTGACCATATACATGAAGCAACCTGTGGAATGGGAAAAAATATTGGCAAATCATCTATCTGATAAGGAGTTAATACCAAAATATATAAGGAACTCAATAATAAAACGCAAACAATCCATATAAAAAATGGACAGAGGAACTGAACACACATTTGTCAAAGAAGACTTCAAATGGCCGATAAATAAGTACAAGAAAAGATACTCAGTATTACTTGGCATCTAGGAAATGCAAATCAAAGCCACAATAAGGAAACACCTGTTAGAATGGCTATTAGCAAAAAGACAGGAGAAAACAAATGTTGGAGAAGATGTGGAGAAAAGGGAACCTTCGTACAGTGTTTGTAGAAATTGGTGTAAACACTATAGAATACTATATGGAGGTGGAGTTTCCTCAAGAAATTGATCACAATCACACTTCTGGGTGTATACTGGAGGCAATTAAGTCAGTATATCAAAGAGATATCTATATTCTCATATTCAGTGCATCATTATTCGCAATAGCCAAGATATGAAATAACCTATGTGTTCATCAACGGATCAATTGATAGACACCACACACACACACACACACACACACACACACAGGACTATTCAGCCACAAGAAAGAAGAAAATCCTGACATTTGTGAAAACATGGATGGACCCTTCGCATTATGCTAAGTGAAATAAGTTAGAGAAAGACAAATACTTTATGATCTCGCTTATATGTAGAGTCTAAAAAAAACCTAATTTTTAGAAACACAGAGTTAGAATGGTGATTGCCAGGGGCTGGGGTAGGGGTGGTGAGAAATCGTAAAATGTTAGTTAAAGGGTACAAAGTTTCAATTATAAGATGAGTAAGTTCTGGGGATCTAATGTACAGCATGCTGATTATAGTTAATTACACTGTATAACATACTTGAAAGTTGCTAAAAGTAGATCTTAAATGTTTTCACTCCAAAAAGAAAAGGTAATTATATGAAGTGATAGAGGTTTTAATTCTATTTCATTCTATCGTGGTAATCACTTTGTAAATCGCATTAGCACATCGTATACCTTAAATTTACAGAATGTTAGGTGTCACTTTTATCTCAGCAAAGCTGGGGAAAATATGTAGTTATTGTTTATTTATACAAAGCTATATGTTTTGTATATATTATTGTGCAATATTATTAAACTGTTACTATTTATCATAACTTTTTTAGCTGAATCTCTCAGATTGAGTTTTGACATCTGCCAATAATGACAGATAGATCTGCTTTATCTCCAGTGTTAAAACTGCTATAAAGTTCTTTGTCTAATATTACTGGACATAAATTCCAATCTTCTTGTCAGTGGAGATCAGTGCTCCCTTTACTATTCACATCTTTTGATTCACTGCATCCTTGTCACTCTCTCTCTCTCTCTCTCTCTCTCTCTCTCTCTCTCTCTCTCTCTCTCTGTCCTCTGACTAATGTAGCTGACTCTGTCACACAGAACTCTGTTGGTTTCAAATAAAATTAACCAAACTGACTTAAGCGTATATGAGTTTTTGCTCTTGGCAGTTACTATGCTCTACTGTCAATATAACCCTCAGGTTATACTACTTTTCAAAGCTTAAAATAGCTTTAAATGGAACTCAGAGACCAATTCCACCTCTAGTCTTTCCTCACGACAACATAAAGTATATTTGTTGGTCTAGGATCCTCAGAAGTAAATTCTAGCAAAAAGAATGAAACTCAAGAGTTTCAAGCCTAATGTAGTCTTTTCTGCCTTCTAGCTACCAAAAACATCAGTGAAAGTTATACCATTTTGATCTATCAATTTCCATAGCTAGTGTAGAGTTTCTTCTATTTTAAAATTTAGTATGTCATTTTCTTTGGAGGGTGATTCTGGGTTGGGAGTAGAATGGAGAATCACAAATATTATATGTATACTTAGGTTACTGTTTTTACCTAGAAATCTTCCTATGCTTTTTTTGAAAACACTTTTTGGCCATAGAGAGTTGATTTCTTATATTTTGAATGCTTATTAAAATATAGTTTCCCATTTGGTATTAAGCCATTTCATTATCCTTCCTATCAATTGGGAATACACAGGTTTTTAAAAGGTTTATATACTCTTCTGATAGTGGTATAGGTTTAAATTCCATATTCTCAAGCAAATATATGAAAAACACTAACTTTTAAGCATCATTTTCAGAAATTCTCTCACTCAACATTTTGAAATGCTCTCTTAACACAGAGGCCTCTAAACTCTGAAAAGGCTTTTGGGGCATTATTACATCTATACTTTACACATTGACTTTCCTTGTTTCAATTAATTTAAAAAGAGTATATTTAACAAAAAATAACTTCAACCAATTCAATAAAACAATGATATTGTAGCTCCTCCCACTAATTTCTAGTGTCCGGTAGACAAATCTATAGTTTTTCACTTTTCATTTGATTAATATATTAAAAGATGATCTTTATGATTTAAAATAATTTTAATAAAATTGTGGTTTGGCTTTTGTAATAGATCAATTATCACAACAAAATATTATACACCATGCTAATCATCATAAAAGAAACGTAGTCACTGCCTACTACAAAGTTTTAAGACATAATAAAAGTCACAAGGTAATCCAAAAATGTGCTAAGAAATGGTTTGCTTCTCTGAATATGCTTATATTAAGTAAAAACAATGATGGCATTTGTTCTTTTCTCACATCTTGTGTTATAAAATTTTGGAGTTGTAGCATGTGTCTGGTCATCTACAAAAGGTATTCAATTTTGTTCTCTCTTGTTTTTCTGAAGGAGATGAAGGCAAACAAATCACAAATTCTGCCTACAAGGATTTCTAGTAACAAAGAGAATATAAAGCGCATACATATACAAACATAATGCAGATAAATAAATTTTATAATAATGATATAGACACAGACAGATATATTTGAAATTTGGAAATGGAAAGATATCCAGTTGAAGAGAGAGGATGTGCTAAAGTCCAAAGGTAGGAAATGAGGTTTATATTTAAGTCACCAAAGAATTTGGGTTCGCTAGGACAAGAAGAGAGTGAAGTACAAATGTTTGAAAAAGGGTTAAAAAGATAGCTCAAGCCCAAAGTGTGAAAGGCCTTGGAAAACCTATATCTCCCCTTTATGTTTGGTTGGTTTGTTTGCTTTCATTTTTACTTTCAGTATCACAGACATCTGTCACTCCATTAGTAACATTTAAACATAAATACCTGCTGGTTCTGATCCATAGTGATACTCTCTAGATTTTATCTTACTCTAGGCATTTATGGAAGAATAAATTGGAATTAATAAATGAAAATTCTCCTACGCAATAAAGTTATAGCATTGCATATACACAAGGAAGAAGCTTGATAGAATTGCTACTCTGAATTCTAGGGCTTATTTCATGGGCTAGAGTCCTTCTGGTTTATTTCTCTGTTAAATTCAGATGTTTAAAAGTTTTCTTTACTGCCAAGTCAAGGTGGAATTTTTCATAAATTTTGAGGGAGAACTTGAGAAAGAAATCAGTATATTTCTAGGTTTCTAAGGCAAAATATCTTGGTTTTCTGACAGCCATACTTCCGACTGTGAAGTCTGGTCTGCTTAGGTGTTTGCCTGTGTTGTTCCTAAGCCTATTGAGAACCTGCCTTTCCTGATTAAGCATGTTAAGTTTATAGGAAGTGTTCCCAGGAGTCCTTTCATTTGTAGTTATCATTATATTTCATTTGCTTCTTTAGTTTGGCAGCATAGTTCATCTCAGTTCAAATAAACTTTTGAATGAGATTAATAATAATTTTTAAAATTAAGGTTTAAAGATATTGGCAAGAGAAACTGGGATCAATGCATTGCCTTAAAGCAGCTTGCTGTTTATCAAATATATAAATAAAGCCCCTGGTTATGGGAAACTCTTCCATGTTCAGTGTTCAGGGGCTTAACTGAGAACTGGCTTCTTATATTATAAGGCCTATATCAGGGCCTTTAGTGCATTCAAATATCAGAGGTGCTATCACAGTTCTCTTCTATAACCTTTAGGTTATAAATATCAAGGCTAATGCTGTTGCTCGCACTAACAACTGTTGAGGAAAATAATAATAATAAAAATCTTCTTCCGACCCAGAATCTTCTCCACAAAGGCAGCAGAGAGAGAAAACACTTTTATTACTAAATATGCGTTAAAGGAGAATGTGGTGATGCCATCACGGGCAATCTGCCAAGAGATGCAAAGACAAAAAAAAAAAAAAAAATCTCACCCGTTTATATATCCAAGGAGACATAACCTATTACATATATGCTTTCAAAATAAATAGTAACTAATTGTCAACTAAGAGGAACTGACAGCACCATTTGTCCCACATACTTTATCCTAAATTTACCTGGTAATTGTGTGACCATCTGTGTTAGCTAGCTAGCTAATTGGCTTAATCCACAGGAGAAACACACTACTTATATCTTTATGACAGGGGGTAGTTTGCAAGTTGGAGTAAGTTGCCATGAAAGTTAGGCTCCTACCCTCTCACAGAAACCCAGAGTCAAAGTTATTCTCTCTCTTAATATTTACATTGCAAAGAAATGATGCCAGGTCCTTGAGAAAGTCATCTGATTATGAAGTTGACAAAATGCCAGCTGACATAGGCCCATTTAGTCTTCAAAAAGATTTATATACACCTCAAAGAAAAAGTACTTACAATTATAGTACAAGTTTTTAAAGTAAAAGCTATGAGAAAATGGAGGGAAAATAAATCTCTTCCCTCATTTTCAGAAGGACGATTAATCAGCATTTTAAATTTATATTTGTCCTTAAAGTATTTACTCGTTCACCCATTTATATATACATTCTAATAAGTAAAATAATATTTATTTTTAAATAATTAAAAATTTTTAATTAAATGAAAATTAAAAATAAATTATGAACATACTTTATTCTTGGCATTCTTTCAAGCCCAGAAAATAAACTGTGAATCTGTTTTGCATAAAGTTAGCAGAGCAGCAATGATTAAAATAAAAACAAGACCTTAACCTAACATTGGCTTTTCTGATAATGCTTTTTATGATTTTTAGTTTCCCTTTGATTCAGTCAGGTTCAACCAAAACAATGAAATGAAATGACATGAAATGAATCATACTAAAGTTAAAAAAAAAATAAAAGGAATATAAATATACCAGGAAACAATGATTTGTGAAACTGGAACTGGGCACTTCTAGAAATTAAAAACTAAATGAAGAAAAATTTAACAAACTCAAAAGTAGCAATTGCTATAGCTCTATGAAGCTAAGCTAGCAGTGATATGTAGAACATGACTATCTAACTAACACTACATCAGCAGGTGCCTTTCTTTAACCGTGCAATTATATTTTGCTGAACATACTAAACCTTACTACTGAGACTCCTCTGTACAGGTTGAATTATCTTGAAATCTATTACCACATTGTATTTGTAATGCCATTGTTGGATGTATCTCAATACCCACATGATTAGATATCATAAAATCAATGGCATTTCTCAGGAAAAAGAATCCAGCATAACATTTATAAAGCATTGGTGTGCAAATATATTGTAAGCATGTATAGTATCTATCTGTATCATGTGTGCTTTTGTGTATTGAACAGTTAACAGATCTTACTATTTTGTTCAAAACATATTGACCACTAACATAAAAATACATAGTAATAGGTAAGTCTTTTGAAATGTTCCTTTAAGAGACTGAGTTTAGAGGGGGTCGAGATGGTAGTCTAGGTAAAAGTGGAGTTCGCATTCTCCCAGGAGAGCACTAAAATTAAAATGAAATTATAAAACAATCAATGTAGAGAACTGCCTGAAATCTAGCTGATCATAACATATATCTGAGACTACAGAGAAAAAGCCATATCGAGACCAGTAAAAGAGGAGGAGTCACAAAATGGGCTAGTCCTGAACCTATGCATGGAGAATGAGCCATGGAGGTAGAGCACCGCTGCAGAGGACCCCTTGAATGAAGGAGGGGCCGTAGCCCTAAACAGGGGCTTCCCAGTCCAGGGTTCCAGTCCTGGGAAGAAGAATTCTCACAAACTCTGACTAAAAATCAGTAGGGATTCTGGCCATCTGGGTGAGACAGAAGAAATCCGAAAACTCAGATGTCCCCATTAAAGAACCCCGCGCGCAGACTCACTGGCTCGCAGACATTCACCTTGGGTGCCAAGAGAGCACAGCAGCTCAGGAAGTGCAAAAGACAAATGGGGAAAGATTCAGTTGTATAGCACCAGGGTGAATGGTGGAAGGACAGATGCCATTGTTCCCTTGCTGAGACCCTCTCTGGGGCAGTCTATAGATGGCGCCATCTTGCCTATATTAAATCCTCTCCCCTGCATGACCAATTCTGAAGCTACATTGGCCTGGTAAGATCAGTCTCTCCTACTCCATGTTTCCCTGAGACCCACCCCACCCAACCCACAAATTGCCCTAGGTGGGCCTTTTGCCAGACAGCTGGCCATACCCTTCCCAATACTGGGCCACACTTTGGTTTCAGGCAATGGTCCTCAACTCATATGGCCCATGCATGGCCCACACATTTTACAAGAGACATTTGGTGGTGGGCCACTGGCACCAGCACAAGCTGCAGTGTGTCTTGGGTGGATCACAGGTGTCTGCAGGTCCAACACAGATGTCATCTGGTCTCGCTGTGGTCTGTGACTTTTGCGGTAGCCCACAGGCTCAGCACTGGCAATAATTCTGATTCTGCATTGGCCTGACAAGAATGGCTCACTCCACCCCATATCTTCCTGAGAACCCCACACCACCCAACCCACAAATTACCCATAGCAAAACTGTTACCAAGCAGCCAGCTCCACCCAATGCTTTTCCTGGGCCACAAATTAGACAGCAAACAACAGCCTCAGCTTGTATGGCCTATGTGCAACCCATGCATCCTGTAAGAGACTTTCAGTGGCAAGCCATAAACTCTTACCTGAGCTATGGTATTTCTTGAACAGATCTGCAGGCCTGAGGTAGACAGCAGCTGACCTTGATAAAATCTGCAGCTTTAACAGGAAGTCACGTATTTAGCACTGGTACAAAAACTGACTCTGCATTGGCCAGGGGTAGATCTGCTTCCTTTACCCTGGTGACTCTCTGGATCCTTGCGCCACCCAACTCACATACAATCCAAAACTCTTCCAGCTGCAGAGTCTTATGGGCAGCTGGCAGGCAGCCTCAAGCCTTGAGATATACTGGTCCTTTTGTTGAGATGCCCTAGGATTGATAATAGTGGTAACTGGATTTCAGCTAGCAGCGTTGTCTCTCCCACTTGCCTCTAGATCCAGCAATAGGTAGCAACCACCTGCGGGTCGCTTTGTATCTCCCATCAGGTAACCCTGACCAATCAAAGGCAGTGGCTGACATTGGCCTTCTCAAGAGCCCCACCAAGGGGCCACAGAACCAACACACTGGAGGCTAGTGTCATACCACAAGAGAGAAGCACCTGTAACCCCATAAATGGCACACACAAAGGGTTGTCTCAACAGGTAAACAAACCTGCTGGTGCAAATCGCACCCTGAGGGATTAGCCCCACAGAAACTCATGCCCAGTGGGCGTGGCCAGTCTCCACAACCAGTCAGCCTGAAAGTCATCCTATCCACTGACATGCTAACAGCAATCAACACTTAACTACAATAGAAAATGCACAACCCACATAAGGAAGATGCCCAGAGCCCCTAGCAGAGTTGATTAGGGAGACTGCACCACTGGGCCACACACTTACTTCATAAGGCCATCTGGCCAAGGCCAGGAGATGTAACAAATCATCCTAATACATAGAAACGAACACAGAGAGGCAACTAAAATGAGAAAACAAAGAAGCATGCCACAAATAAAACAATGGGAGAAAACTCCAGAAAAAAAACTAAACAAAATGGAGGCAGGAAACCTACCAGAGACAGAGTTCAATGAACTCTGCTCAATGCTCAATGAACTTAAGGGAAGAAGAGATGATCTCAGTGAGGACTTCAACTGAGATATAATAAGTATAAAAAAGGACACAGAAATCATAAAAAAGCCAGAAATGAAGACCATAATGACTGAAATGAACATACTAAAAGGAATCAATAATAAATTAGATGAAGCAGAGGATGAAATCAGTGAATTGGAAGACAAGGTAGCAGAAAACAACCGATCATAACAGTAAAAAGAAAAAAGAATTGAAAAAATGAGAAAAGTTTAGGAGTACCAGAAGGACAAGAAAAGGAGCAAAGGATTGAGAACCTATTTCAAGAAATAACAACAGAAAACTTCTCTAATCTGGCAAAAGAAATAGATATACAAGTCCAGGAAGCACAAAGAGTTTCAAACAAGAGGAGCCCAAACAGACCCACACCAAGACACATCATAATTAAAATGCCAGAGTTTAAAGTCAAAGAGAGAAGCTTACAAACAGCAAGAGAAAAGCAGCTAGTTGCTTACAAGGGTACTTCCATAAGAACACCAGCTGATTTTTCAACAGAAACCTCAGGCTAGAAGAGACTGGCAAGAAATATTCAAAGTGATGATAGATAAGAGCCTACAACCAAGACTACTCTACGCAGCAAGGCTTTCAATTAAAATTTAAAGTGAGATAAAGAGCTTCGCAGACAGAAAAAAGTTAAAAGAATTCATAACCAACAAGCTGGTTTTACAAGAAATGTTAAGAAAACGTCTGTGAAAAGTGAGGAAAAAAGAAACCCATAAATATAAGTAATAAAACGGCAATAACTACATACCTAACAATACTTTAAATGTAAATGGATTAAATGCTTCAATTAAAAGACATAGGGTAGCTGAATGGATAAGAAAACAAGATCCATATATATGCAGTCTACAAATGACACACACAAACTGAAAGTGAAGGAATGGAAAAAGATATTTCATGTAAATGGAATTTTTTTTAAAAAGCTAGGGTAACAATACTTATACCAGACAAAATAGATTTTAAAATAAAGGCTATAATAACAGACAGAGAAGGGAATTACATAATGATAAAGGAATCAATCCAACAAGAGGACATAACTCTAGTAAACATATATGCACCCAAAATAGGAGCACATACATAAATAAAGCAATTATTGACTGACATAAAATGAGAGATCAACAATAATACACTCATAGCAGGAGACTCTAACACCCCATTGACACCAATGGACAGATCTTCCAGATAGAATCAACAAGGAAACAACAGCCTTAAATAACACACTAGACCAGATGGATTTAATTGATATTTTTAGAAACTTTCACCTCAAAGAAGCAGAATATACATTCTTCTCAAGTACATATGGATCATTTCCAAGATAGACCAAATGTTAGGCCACAAAACAAATCTCAATAAATTTAAAAAGATTAAAATCATATCAAGCATCTTCTCTAACCACAATAGCATGAAATGACATCAACTACAAGAAAAAAAAAAACTGGAAAATAGACAAACACATGGAGCATGCTTCTAAACAATGAATGGGTTAACAAGGAGATCAAAAAAAAAAAAAAAAAAGAGAGCGAGAGAAAGAAATCAAGATACCTAGAGACAAATGAAAAGGAAAACTCGAAATTTTTTGGTCACACAGAGAGAGAGCAGCCCTAAGAGGGAAATTCATAGCAATACAGGCCTACCTCAAGAAACAAAAAAAAAATCTCAAATAATCAATCCAACTTTACACTTAAAAGAATTAGAAAAAGAACAGCAAACAAAACCCAAAGTGAGTAAAGGGAAGGAAATAATAAAGATCAGAGCAGAAATAAACAAAAGAGTCTAGTAAAACAATACAAAAGATCAATGATATCAAGAGCTAGTTCTTTGAAAGGATAAACAAAATTGATAAACCTTTAACCGACTCATCAAGAAAAAAAGAGAGAAAAACCATATAAACAAAATCAGAAATGAAAGGGAAGTAACCACTGACCCCACAGAAAATCAAAGAATAATAAGAAAAAACTGAGAGTAATTATATGCTAAAAAATTGGACAATCTGGAAGAAATAGACACATTCCTAGAAACGTAATCTCCTAAGAGTGAGTCAAAAAGAAATAGAAAATCTGAATCAAAGATTACCACCAACAAAATTGAATCAGTAATAAAAAAAACTTCCAAAAAACAAAAGTCCTAGACCGATGACTTCATAGGTGAATTTTACCAAGCATTCAAAGAATTAACACCTATTCTTCTCAAACTATTCCAAAAAAATTCAAGATGAGGCAAGTCTCTCTTTTTATGAGGCCACCATTTCCCTATTTCCAAAACCAGACAAAACATTACGAAAAAGAAAACTATAGACCAATAATCCTGATGAACATTGATGTAAAAATCCTCAACAAAGTATTAGCAAACTAAATTCAGTAATATATTAAAAATATCAAATACCATGATTAGGTTGGATTTATTCCTGAGATGCAAGGTTGGCACAATATCTACAAATCAATTAAAGTGATACACCACATTAACAAATTGAAAGATAAAAATTATATGATCTTAGCAATAGATGCAGAAAATTTGACAAAATCCAGCACCCATTTATGATAAAAACTCTCAGCAAAGTGAGAATAGAAGGAACATACATACACATAAGAAAGGCCATATATGATAAACCTCAGCTAACATTATACTCAAATGGGAAAGGCTAAAAGCGTTTTCCTTAATATCAGGAACAAGACAAGGATGCTCACTTTCACCACTTCTGTTCAATATAGTACTGGAAGTCCTAACTATAAAAATCAGACAAGAATGAGAAATAAAATACATCCAAATTGGAAAGGAAGAAGTAAAACTGTCATTATTTTCAGATGACAGGATACTATATAGAGAGAACCCTGAAGATTTCACCAAAAAAAAACCCTGTTAGAACTAATAAATAAATTCAGTGCAGGACCAGGATACAAAATGAATATTCAGAAGTTGTTTGCACTTGCAAATACCAATAAGCTATCAGAAAGAGAATTTAAGAAAACAATCCCATTTACAATTGCATCAAAAACAATAAAATACCTAGGATTAAATTAACCAAGAAGGTAAAAGACTTGTTCTCAGAAAATTATGTCATTGAATAAAGAAATTGAAGAAGGTACAAATACCATGCTTATAGGTAGAAAGTATCAACATTGTTAAATGTCCTTACTCCCCAAAGCAATCTATAGATTCAATGCAATCCCTAACAAAATACCAATGGCCTTTTTCAGAGAAGTAGAACAAATCATCCAAAAATTATATGGAACCATAAAAGATCCCTAATAGCCACAACAGTCTTGAGAAAAAAAGAACAAAGTTGGAGGCACCACACTACCTGATATCAAACTATACTATAGTAATCAAAACAGCATGGTACTGGCATAAAAACAGATACATTGATCAATGTAACAGAATAGAGAGCCCAGAAATAAATCAACATCTATATGCTCATTTAATATATGACAAAGGAGGCAAGAATATACAATGGGGTATAAAGATAGTCTCTTCAACAAATGGTGTTGAGGAAACTAGATGGTTACACGCCAAAAAAATGAAACTGGACCACCTTCTTACACCATATACAAGAACAGACTCAAAATGGACTAAGACTTAAATATAAGACCTGAAACCATAAAACTTTTGAAGAAAACCTAGGCAGTAAACTCTGTGATATTACTATTAGCAATTTTTTTTTCTGATAATCTCCTCGGGCAAGGGAAACAAAATAAAAAATAAACAAATGGGACTATGTCAAACTAAAAAGTTTTTGTACAACAAAGGAAACCATCAACAAAAGGAAACAACAGCCTATATAATGGGAGAAGATATTTGCCTAAGATAACACCTGATAAGGGTTATTATCTAAAAATTTATAGAGAACTCATATACTCAACAACAACAACAAAATGAAAAATCCAATTAAAAAATGGCAAAAGACCTCAATAGGTATTTCTCCAAAGAGGAAGTACATGCGGCCAACAGACATTTGAAAAGATGCTCAAGATAACTAATCACCAGAGAAATAAAAATTCAAACTACAATGAGATATCACCTCATATCTGTCAGAATGGCTGTCATCAATAAATCAAAAAACAAGTGTTGGTAAGAATGTGAAGAAAAGGGAACCTTGTGCACTATTAGTGGGATTGCAAAATGGTACAGCCACTGTGGAAAATAGTTTGGAGGTTCATCAAAAAAATTGACTCAGCAACTGCACATCTGGGCATTTATTCAAAGAAAAACAAAACACTAATTTGTAAAGATCTATGCACCCCTATGTTCACAGTAGTGCTATTCACAATAGCCAATATATGGAAGCAACCTAAGTGTCCATCAACAGACAATTAGGTAAAGAAGTTAGAGTACTTATATAAATGGAATATTACTCAGCCATAAAAAACAAAATCCTTCTATTTGCAACTACATGGATGGACCTAGATGGTATTACGCTGAATGAAATAAGTCAAACAGAGAAAGATAAATACCACATGATTTCACTTATATATAGAATCTAAGGAACAAAAGGAACTAACTAAAAAATAGACTCAGAGATACAGAGGCCAATCTGGTGACTGCCAGAGGGGACGGGAATTGGGGTGCTGGCTGGAAAAGGTGAAGGGATGAAGAAGTACAAATTAGTAGCTACAAAATAGTTGCAGGGATGGACAGTACAGCTTAGAGAATATAGGCAACGGTATTATAAAGTCTAAATGTAGAGCCAGATGAGTAATAGAGTAATTGGTGGGGATCACTTCATCCACTATATAAATGTCTGGCCAATGTACTGTATACCTGAAGCTAACATAAAATAAAAATTTATCAAAAGAGAGTCTGAGTTTATGCTATTGGAACGAGTTTAAAAGTATACTGAAAAAAGATTGGAAACACAAAAAACATCTCATGCCAGAAATCATTCATAAATTAAATTCCCTTGATAACAAGAACAATGTTATTTATTTCAGTGTGATCTCCCAGAACCAAGAACAGTGCCTTGAACTAACACACTCTCAATAAATATTAAGTAAATCAAAATAAATAAAATACCGAAGTGTGAAATAGATTATTTTAAGGAAATCCATGAAATGGTTAGTGTTTTATTAAGGAAAAGATGACAGTTATAAATTTACTCATCACAAGATTAAGCTTAGTTTATATGCTAAAATACACAAAATATAAATATGAAAAATAAATCATCTGAGAGCAACATTAATTTTAATATAAGATGTCGATAATATTGTATATTTCAAAAAATACATTATTTTTCAATATAATTTCTTCAATGTTAGTCTAATTCTTTAATATTTTACTCACAATAAAATTGTATTATTTTACAAAGGCCAATTCTGATACTAGATGTTTGAGTTTGAGCTAAAAGACAGATAACATCAGAAATTCTTTTGATCAGGGGTATAGCCTCAAATGTTTGAAATCCTAGGAGCTCAGTGGATAAGCTCAGTAAATTTATGAAATCTATACAAAATGGTATGCAATATTTTGAGTGTACAGTTTCTCTCTAACCATGGGGGATATGATCCAAGACCCCCAGTTGATGCTTGAAATCTTAGATATTATTGAACCCTATTTATGCTGTTTTTTTAATACATACTTATGATAAAGTTTTCCCATCTTCACTAAGCATTTACCTCACACTGTGACCATAACTTTTGCAGTTTGAGGTGCAACAGTAAAACTAACGTAAATTTCATTTCCCTTCTTCACAATTTCACAAATAGAAGATTCATTCTTACCATAGATCTTAGCAACCTCAGCATACAATTTTTTCTTTCTTTACTAAGCTGAGAGCTTTCACCTTTTCACTTAAAGAAAGCACTTTACAGCATCTCTTTGGCATATCTGAATTGTCAGCATCACCACTCTTGTGCTTTGGGCCTATTATTAAGTAAAATAAGGATTTCTTGAACATAAGCATTATGATACTATAACAGTCAATCTAATAACCAAGCCAGCTTACTAAGTAACAAATGGACAGGAAGTGTCTATAGCATGGAAATGATGTACAAGGAAATGACTCACGTCCCAGGTGAATGGGATGAGTCACGTGAGATTTCATCATGCTACTCAGAATAGTACACTATTTAAAACTTATGAACTACTTATTTCTGGAATTTTCCCTTTAATATATTCATATTGTAGTCGACTAGTGGGTATCTGAAATCACAGAAAGTAAAACTATAGATAAGGCAGGACTACCGTATATACATTTTGGGGGAGCTAGGGAATGTCAATAGAATTCATTTTTTTTTAATGTTCTATTACTTTTCAAAAGTTTAAGCATTATTGTTCTGCGGTCTTCAAAATGTGGTAACCAGACCCGCAGCATAAGCACACCTGGAAACATCTTAGAAAGGTGACTTGTTGGGCCCCATCTGAGACCTAGTGAATAAAAAGCCTCTTTGTGTAGGATCCAGCAAAGTATTTCTTAATAGCCTGCCTTCCAGATGACACTGCTGAATACTAATGTTTTGAGACCCTCTGGTTGGTGTTTAGAACAATAATTCATAGTCCTGGATTCACATTTCAATCACCTGGAGAGTTAAAACGGAAATACCAAATCCCAGAACACAAGCTGAACTGCTAAGATTAGAATTCATAGTGACAAGGGAGGTAAGGCCCAGACCATGATATTTTTGTAAATCTCCCCAATAGAGTTAATATGCAGTAAATGCTGAGAACCACTGGTCTAGTAAAATGGCTTTTTTGTTTGTTTGTTTTAACAGCTAATATTTAAAATACTACTTTCAAGTTAGCAAAATGATTTCAACCAACACCTTCACCTACCCACAAACTTCAGCAGACTTAGGTTAAGGCTATACATATTCAAATGTTGAAGTATCAAAATGTTACAAATCATCTGCTAAAATATATTTTATATATTTCTCCTTGACAAATAAACCTCCACCAAAATATATAAATAAACCTATTCTAAAAAATTTTATTGACATTTATTGAGTACCTACTTTCTGGCAAGAGCCTACAGATATTATCATAATTACTGCTTACAATAATTCTGAAGAGTAGATAACAGCTCCATTTAACTTTTAAGGAAGCTGACACTCGGAAAAGTTAGGGAATTATTCAAAGTGAAATAGCTAATCAAGCCCTAATTGACATGATTCACCTTAACTGTCCACCTTACCTTCTAACCCTTAATATTAATACAATTAAAAACAGCTAAAGTTTATTAAGAGCCTATCGTATGGCAAGTACCATGTTATTTTTTACATATATTGAATTATCATAATATAATAATAATAATAGTAATAATAATAATAAGGTTATCCCCATTTTACATTAGAACACTGAGGCACAGACAAGTAAATTACTTTCCCAAGGTCACACAACTAGTTTTTTTTGGCACCAAATTTTAATCCAGGCAATCTTAACCCTGAACCTGGGAAAAAAATTACTGGAGATTTGTGACTATAGAAGGTAAAGATGCTTTTAAAAAACAGACCAGCCTCAAACACTCCAGTGTTGCCAGGGCATTTCTGTCCTCTTCTCGTGCCTGCACCCTTCCACAGGCAACAGCCAGGTCACATCCTTTGATCCTGGCTGTATGTTTGGCTACTTGTTTGGTTGGTTCAGGATTTTTTTTTTTTTTTTTTTTTTTTAGAATAACAAAAGATATATCAGATTGCTTCACTAGGCAATTACAGTCCCACAATCTTCTGGGCTAATTCTCTCCTGATGTGGTTTAGACCTGACCTTTATGACTACTTTGTCAATGTTGAATACAAAATTGAATTGAAACTATCTACTATTTTAGTGTCAGCAGAGTCAAACAGTGGATGTTTCTGGAGACCTGGATGGCATTTTAATTAGGTTTGTCTTTTGCACTATAGAAGGGCAATAGTTACTATCTCCCAGTTTTTATATTGTGATCTTAGTAATTTTTAATAACATCCTTTTGAAAGCAGTTTCTCTTCTTACAATAAAAAAATGATTCAGACTTTAAATATTGATGTCAGCTCTAGGGTGTTGCTTTGAGGTTGCTCTGAGGAACTTAATTTGTCCATCTACTATTTATCAATGCTTCAGGGAATGAGGTAGAGGTAAATGGCGTGGAATCCCTACCATCAGAACTCACAGTTTGGTGGGCTGAGGATCAAGACATGGGTGGCAAAGATGCAATACCAGAAGTTAGGCCAGAGAGTCCTAGAAATACAGAGCTCAACTCCATTTCACGGATTTATACTTAGCTTTGGCATTTGTTTTCCTCTTTCCTCCCATACAAATTTGCTAGATTTTTTTTTTTTTTTTTTGGTTTTAGGACTAGTTTCTCCATCCATTGCCCTACCCCATCAAGTACACGTTAACTACTAGTAAGAGGGAGATTTGGGCAGGTGGTGAGCTGAGTGGAGAAAAGAAAGACTTACAGAAATGAAACATCTGCTTCAACACAGTCAGCTCTAAGTTTCTACCCCTCTGCTTCCTCTTCTGTAAGAGATTATACCTACTTACATATCAACTCCCTTCTCATTCACTTTTGTGTGTATTCTATAGCTTTTTAAAAATTTGCTTACTGTAGGGCTTACATTTAGCATCCTAAAGTTATAACACTCTAATTTGTATTTATACAGCTTAACATCAATATCATAAAAAATGCTCTGCCTTTATACAGTTCTATTCTCACCCCTTTCAGTTATTGATACCACATTATATCTTATAATTTGTTTCCAAACAGTATTTTTTATGCATTGTCTCTTAAATCAAAAACCAAAAGTGGAGTTATAAATCGGTTACAGTATAATTAGCTTTTATAATTATCTATGTATTTACCTTTATCAGAGATAATTTGTTCATACAACTTTAAGTTACTATTTAGAATCCTTTTGACCTGAAGGATTCCCTTTAGAATTTTTTTCAGGAAGGTTTAATAGTAACAAACTCCCTCAGTTTTGTTTATCTGTGTATGTCTTAATTTCTCCCTCATTTTTGAAAGATGCTTTTGCCATATATATGATTTTCAATTGACAATATTCTTCCTTTAGCATTTTGAATTTGTCAATTCACTGCCTTCTGGCCTCCAAGTCTTCTGATGAGAAATCTGTTCATGATTCTATTGGGATCTTAAATATGGCAAGTCGCTTGTCTTTTCTTGTTTTCAAGATTGTTGTTCAACAGTGTGATTATAACGTGCCTTGGAGTGAGTCTCTTTAAGTTTATCCTGTTTGGAGTTTGTTAAACATCTTGGATGTTTATATTTGTGTTTTCATCAAAGTTGGGCCATTTGCAGCCATTATTTCTTCAAATAACCTCTCTTCCCCAATCTCTCTCTTCTCCTTCTGGGTGTCCCACAATGTATATGCTGGTCTACTTAACGGTGAACCATTGGTCCCTCTGTTTCTTTTCTTCAACCCTTTTTCTTTCTGTTCCTTACACAATAGTATCCATTGTTTATCTTTAAGTTTTCTGGTCCTTTCTTTTTTTTGCTGTTTTAAATCTAATTGAATCTCTCTACTGGATTTTTTTTCCATTTTATTTATTATATTTTTCAGCTCCAGAATTTCTTCTTGTTTTTTTTTTCTTTTTTGCTTTGAGCATCTTTAAGACAGTTGACCTAGAGTTGTCCTAGTAAGTCCACCAGCTGACATTTCTCAAGGACTGTTTCTGTTATTTTTTCTTTTGAATGGGCCATATTTTACTATTTCTTTGTACATCTTATATTTTTTTTCCCCAGAAAACAGGGCATTTTAATCTTATAATGTAGCAACTCTGGAGATCTAATTATTCCCCTTCCTTAGGGTTTGCTGTTTTTTTGTTTTTGTATTTTTGGTTGTTATATGATGTCTCTGTACAAAGATCAGCCTGAGCTATAAACTTAAAATCTTCTCAGGAGTTTTTCCTGAGCCTGTGACTTTTTCTGGGCATAAACATTCTACTTTTTGTTCCTGATTTTCTAAATTCTCCCACATATCTGGTTGCTTTTCAATATCCTAGTCCTTAAACATCTAGCTCTTAAGAGGGAGAATAGAAAAATGAAAGAAACAACAAAGGTGCAACCCTTTAAATTTTCTGGAAGTTGCTTCAGCTAGAGGGGAAGAATTGTGCAAAAATGATGGTGAAGGATGCAACGTGGTTGCCCAGATCTGTCTGCATCTCTGCAATCAGAAGCTACAATCTGATCAGAGCACATATTTGACATTTGAAAAACTGCCCGCCCTGGCTTCCATAAATTGTGTACAAGCTGCTCCAGAAACCTTGAAGGACTGACATCCTAGAACTAGGGGATAGGCAACTGCTACTGTGCCAAGAGCTGAAACAGACAAAAATTAACACAATTTACCTTCCAATACTTCCCCCTGGAAATTCCAAGCCTTCAATAGTCTCTGGAGTTCCAAAATAGTTACACCAGACATATTATACCTATGTGATCTCCAGAACTTTTTATCTTGAAAATTAAAACTTTAAAACCAATGAACAAGTTCTCTTTTCTCACCCTCAATTTCCTAGCAATAAACATTCTACTTTTTGTTTCTGTTTTGTGTTTGGCTACTTTAGATATCTCATATTAGTGGAATCTTGCAGCATCTTTTTGTGACTGGCTTATTTCACTTAGAATAATGTCCTCAAGTTTCTTTCATATTTGAATATATCTCAGAATTTCATTCTTTTTAAAGGATGAATATTATTCCATTGTATGTATACACATTTTCCTTATCCATTCTTTTGGTGATGGACATATGGGTTACTTCCACCCTCTTGGCTATTTGAATAATGTTGTAACAAACGTGTGTAATATTTCTTTGAAATTCTGTTTTCAATTCTTTTGGATATATACCTAGAAGTGAGATTGCTGGATCATATGGTAAGTCTATTTTTAATTTTTTAATTTTTTTGGGGGGGAGGATCTTCATAAGATATTTTATAATAGTTGTACAATTTTGCATTCCCACCAACTGCAAAAATGTTTTTAATAGTAGCTATCCTAATAAGTATGAGGTGAATCTTATTTCTATTTTGACTTGTAATTCCCTAATGATTAGTGACAATGAGCATCTATTAATATGCCTACTGGATATTTGTTTATATACTCTGGAGAAAAGTCTATTCAAGTCTATTGAAGATATACCTGCTCCAAAGGTATCCTTGGTTAACTGGGCTCAAATTGACAAAGAGTCTAGTAGTCATTGCTGAACAGAGGCCTCTCATGCTCTCTGTGCTTCAGGAAAAATTGCACTGAGCTATCTCCTGCACTATGTTCCTGCCATGAGCTGACCTTTATAAAGGAGTTCCTAGGTTCTTAAATAGATCAATAGCATTGAGATATTCCCTTTCCAATAGAGTTGCACTGCTATAGTCTCATTTGCTTCTTTACTGACCAGAGCTGCTCCATTCTGACCAATTAGGACAGTACTTTTTAGGACCAAACTGTGAATATTTGGAGTCTTCATTTGCAAAAAAAAAAAAAAAAAAGGGCCAATCAAGGATGAGGAGTGGACCTTCTCTTTAAGTCAGCTTTTCCTCTCTCTCAGTAGAGCACACTTTCAGTTTCCAGCGAAGACTATGTATCCACCATGGTCAGAGTTATAAAGTGGAGGTGTCTGGCTGGAATGGAGCAGACTGAAGCAAAGCTGTCTCACTGGTGCTGCGCTGTGACCTTGGAGCTGCCTCACCCAGGCAGGCCTCCTTGCCTGAGCTTTTTAACAGCCATGTTGTTCTACAGCTGCGCTGTATCAAATTGAGCTGTTCCACAGCTTGGCTGATTCATAATTGAGTTGTTTACACTGAATAAAGTCTCTCTCTACCATCAAACCCCAAACTGGGGACTCCTAAATTGGCAATGATGATCTTTGGTTGACAAGTCCTTTGCCCATTTTTTAATTATTGAGTTATAGGAATTGTTTATGTATTCTGGGCATTAATCTTTTATCAGATAGTTTGAAAATATTTTCTCCCATTCCACTTGCTTTTCACTTTGTTGACTGTTTGTTTGCTGTTTGATGTTGTTCCAGTTGTTTATTTTGGCTTTGTTGCCTATGCTTTTGGTGTCAAATCAAATTTGCCAAATCGAATTAATGCCAAATCCAATATCATAAAAATTTTCCCCATGTTTTCTTCTAGGAGTTTTATACTTTCAAATCTTACATTAATGTCTTTAACTTTGAGTTAATTTTTGTAGATGATGTAAGGTAAGAATCCAATTTAATTCCTTTCCATGTGGATATTCTCTTTTCTTATAAGTTACAGAATCTGTGCCAAAGAAGTTGACTTACAATTATCAGTTCTATACCAAACACCTTGCCAAATGGTTTACATATGTTATCTAACTTAATATTCAGAGGTAGTATTTTGGACAAATAATGTTTCGTTATTCAGGTAGTGGTATATATACATTCTTCTGTGAAATAAGCATTCATAACATGTGGTCAATTGAAAAGTGTTATCTCACTGCAAAACTCCATCAGCCTGGATACTAGGACCGGCTGAGAAAGAGGGATGCAGGGAACCTGATCCAAAACTGAACAAATATGAGATTTTTGAACTTGAGATCAGAGAAGGATACTCTCAATTTCCTGCTAGGGGCTGACACCATGGAATGTAATCAAGGGTATTGTGTAATGGAAGAAACAAATGCTCAGTAGCAGAGAATCAAGCGAATACATAACATAGTAAAAGATGGGACATTGCCAGCCTTTTGTTCTTAAATTCCTTTCAATAAGCCTTCAAATGACCTCCTTACTTGGGATAACCTTATTCTATCTGGGTTGCTATCTTTGCAGCAACAAACAAACAAACAAACAAAAACCCTCTAAATAATAATCATAGTAATTGCTAACAATTTTATCATTTATATTTCACAGTAAAAAGTAGTAAATCCAATACTTAAATTAAACACAGATAAGGCAAATTATAAAGTCTGTTTTTCAACTATACTTTATAAGATAGAAGACATTGAAAAGATCCTGATAATGTGAATAATATATCCATCACAGTGCATAGATATTTCATAACCAATAATTGATGATTTTACTAATTATCATTATCACCATCACCTTAATTATTATTGCTATTTTGATGAAAACAACTAATAGATTGTTTTGGGAAAAAAATTATTAAAATATTTAACCCTGTAATCAGTGTTATATTGCTTTTAAAAGGAAGTATTGGAAAAAGGCTGACTTTTTTTTTTGCATATTTTTTCTAATCAAATCTCATTAATACATAGCTAAAGCTGCCAAGTGATAATTTACCAAGGGAAATAAACCCTAGAAGAAAAAATCTGTTAAAAGTGGGATGAAACATTTACTATTACAAAGTATAATAGCCTAAAGACTTTGAAAGAAGCAGAACAATGGACATTGTTCACTTTCCTTTTGAATATTTACAAAACAAAGCACATAAAGTCAACAGAGAGTATCATGATGTGCTTGTTAGATGGAATTTTGTTGGAAAAATGGACAAATTTCTCTTATAGATAGTGTGAGGTCAGAAGGAAAGTTCATACAGAGTGTTAAATTTATGTAATTGTACAAACGATTATCTTAACTTTTTAGAAGTAAAGATGTTTTTACATTGATGAAAGTTAAAAGGACACTAAATAAATAATTTTGGCATTAGTTATTTGACTCTGTAAAGAAGGCATTATGGCAAAATAACTAAAGGTTAATAATTACCAACAATGGACACGTGCATGCGAGGTGAGCCCTGAACCTATATAAAACTCTTAATTTCCACAACTCTATGGCACAATTACTATTACTGTTCCTATTCTACAGGTGAAAAACTATACAAAGGGAGTGTAAAAACTTGCTAGCAACTGATGGAGCTGAGATATAATCCAGAGTGTAGCTTAAGATCCCTTGCTCCTAGCCTCTATACTGTATTATATAGCACTATTAAAGAAACTAAGAATATTAAGTTCAGCTTAAATAACAATTAGATGTTTGCCATAACCATACCCATGGTGTTGTCTGAAAAGGGTGATGTACTGTCGATTATTTGAATAAGTCATTCACATAAATTGTCAGAATATGCACCAGTAATTTCATATTTCAAAAATTAGTGTAAAAATACTTTCTCTGTCAGATTTTATCTATGTCACACTCTTCTTAATGTATCAAGTGCATGAATTAAAGACAAGGTGTATAACTGAAGAAGTTATTAACACCAAGGAAACTATTAACCCATCTCTCAACAGAGTTTGTTCTTGATATCCATTTAGGACTTAAAGATAATGAAGTAGCCTTTGAGCTTTTAAATCGCACAATGCTTTCAGTTTCAGAACAATTTAGAAAATCTTAGCTACTACTATTTGATATTCTTATACTTAAGAAAATGTTTACTGAAGCTAAATTTGCCCTTTCTAATGAGTATATGATAGGCGCAAAAATCTTAGACATGTGCTTAGAATTTCACAGCATCACACTATCTGAACATAAAATCTGCTCTTAGTTTCACTCTCTTTCTTTGCCCCTAGTTCATGATTACCTGTGTTTGTAAATCACTCCATTTAAAAAATAAAAAATTCCAATAGTAGTTTCTGGATTCTGCTATCATTTCTATTACAGAATCTTGTTCTACTTCACTGTTTCTTTACCAGCAATAGCTTCTTTGAGATAATCACCCAACAGATTTTCTTATTGAGAGAAAATCCGAAAACCAAATGTTAGTGCTGTAATCAAAATTATGCTCTATAAAATTGGCCTTCTCTGATTTTAGCACACAAGGACATGCAATGATCACAATAAAGTAGTTACCAGCAAAAGAAAAAAACAAAATCTGTCGATTTCCTGTCTAAAAAGACATAGATACACTGACCTAAGAAAAATAAAAATTTGTAACACATTTGGTAAGTTTTATGATTTATAAGTTATTTTTCTCTACAGTATTATTAAATGGCATCGTGAAATCACTCAACATTGTGAGGGTTTGTTTATTAGATTCTTCTTTCAGTTTTGTCGGCTTTTTGAGCAGTTAAAGATCCCCTGGAGGGTTAATCAAGAATATCTTAACACATGTAATGGATTTTACATGGCTAGGCAATTTCTAGGATATAAAAGATTATCAGCAAAATACCCTTTTAGAATTAAACTTTTCTTCGAGATAGAATCATTTTTCCTGAGCACAGGTGTAACATTTTAGGAAGTTCAAACTCAGTTACTTAGCTACATGAAAGTTAAGTGTAACTAAGTATGTCTTTACTATATTCAAGGCAATTTATACTACAATATTACCTTGAGACCTGGTGTACATTTGAACTTTCTCATAATTGTGGAGCTTAGTAATTCTGATCAATGTGCCACTTAAATCCAGATCAAGATAAAGATAAAAACATTTTGCTTTGGGGGAGAATGAGTAAGAACTGCTAACAAATCCTACATTAATTTCTTCATCAAAGAAGTTATTAATCCTGAGCACCTCCTATGAGCCAGTCATGGTACTAAAGCATTTTTTAGGTATTCGCAAAACTACTTCTCAAATTCATGAGGCCCATTTTCCAGATGAATAACCTGAGCCTCGAATCCCATAACTGATAAGTAACAGAAAGGCATATACTGTTTGACTCTATAGGCTAAGCTCTTTCTACTCCAATTCTACAAATACAATGTTTATTCTGCTATCATTTTTATTAGATAGTTTTGATTGCCTACTCCATCTCTTCTAGAACTTTCAATCCCTTCTGATAGGCTTTCTCTCTCTCTCCTGCCTTTTCTCTCAAAGGAAGAAATTTCTTTCTTCATTTTCTTTCTAGACTTCTGTAAGTTATTTATATCCTTCTGCATTCTTAATATTAACTACTCCACTTATTCAAATTTTCCTCCTTCCTGTAAGAAGTACCTTTTTCTCTTTTTCTTTACTTCAGTAACTCTGTAACTTTCCTTAACCTTTTGTTCTTGTTTCTTTTCTGTTAAAACAATAATAGATAAGCATATTATATTATTCCATCAAAGTAAAAATATCTGAATATAAGATCTATGAAAATCATGGCACATGAAAACTCAATATATAATATAATAAAACTCAATGTATAATAATTCAAGGCCCATGTAGGCCATGGTTTTTCTAGAACCTTGAATTTGTGGGAAGCTTTTTTTTTTTTAAAATCTATAGAAGTTTTAGCTGTAATTGACCCTGAAAGGATATTGCTAATAAAAGTAGTAGTCGTACCCCTTAGTCAACTTAACCATTTAAAGCATACCTACCTAATTTATCTATCATCTATCACTATTATTTATTGTTCTATCAATCTAACATTGTATCATCTGAATACCTCGAGTCTCAATATATCCATACTACTACTTATAAAATAATTTGAAAATTTGGAAATACTTTTGTTCTTAACATAAGTAGCATAGCTGGGACTTAATAAATGTGATCCGAGGATGCCAGAATGCCTGCAAGATATGTTATACTTATTTTTTAACTCATGTTTCAAAATGTCAGATATCAGAAACAGTATTAACATTTTTTGTTAATACTTAAAATATTTACTTTTTTCACAAATAGTACTGTTATATGTTTTTAAAATAAAACATAAATATTAAATATTTTATAAGAAATTATACTGATAAAGTATGTAAAGGTTTACTATATTTTAAAAATTTAAGCAAAATGTTGAAACCCAGAATTCATCACTAGACTGTTCATAAAACTTCTTGTAAAAAATACATATTATTACTTCTTACAGAAAGTACATATTTCTGAAAAGTGTTGTAATCCATACAGTATTAGGAAAAAAAAAACTTTCTTTCCATAATTATTAGAACTTCTCTAATTAAAAGGAATCAAATAAAACATAATGAAAGAAGACAACAATCACTGAATGCTTTTCAGTAAGGGTTATTAGTAAAATTAAATATAATCCTTGAATGATAAATTATTTCATAAACTACAGTGGTAATAGAGAAGAGTTTAAATAACTCATCCCACAATAAGAGTTTTACCCCCAAATTGCTTAAAACCATTTTGTTTGCTATCCAGCATTTGGTGACACATTAAAATATAAATCAATAAAATTTAAACATCGAGGTTGAAAATTGCAAAATATCACATATTTTATTTAAATATATTTAAAAATGTAAATGATATACAAAAAAACAGATAAATCCATTTGAAATAAAGAGAAATGTGAGACTAATAAACTTATTTACACATTTAAAAAAAAGACTTTCTTGCTGAGAATGTTATTTTGTAACATTGGAAGAGTTTGGGTGAAAAATTTACTCAGTCTATCTATAAGGAATAGAAATCGTAGGAAAATGTAGCCATATTAAAAGGCACCTAAGTATTTGTTAATTTAAAGAAAATACAGTATGCCTCAAGAAAGAAAATATCATGAAATGGGTTAAAATTTAACCATTTCTCAGACTCACCCTTCAGCATCAGGTATGTCATAGTACCGGGCTCATATCTGATTACATAAAAGGGAGACATAGACCCTTGTGTTCATAGCCTGTGGCTTGAAAACTGAGTATTTGATTTCAGTCACCTGGCTGACATAATTGTCTTCAGGTGAGAGAAGTAAAAGTGCATCCTTCTTGCTCCCATTTATCTTTACTAACTAACGCAATGTTTGCTTCCATGTTAACACTACTTAAATTGTATTTGAAAATGATGACAACATGATTTGGGTTAGTTGGGGAATACAAAAGTCCATTTGATAAACTTTCTCCTCACTTTTTCATTAAAATATGTCTCAGAGCAAATGAAAAGAATTTTTTTCACATGTGCAAATCAGCTTATACGGAAGATACTTTTCTTCCCTCTCACAGTCACAGTCCTTTCACAGTTCTATGAAATGTTTTTTAAGATCATCTTATATGCCAAGGGGCTTTGTGTTGTCCTTTTTGTCCTTCATAACCCTCAAGTAAAATAGAAACTTTCTATGTTCATGACTTCCTTTTCAATGTTGAGCTCATGGGGTCATGCTACCAATATGTTTTAAGCTTCACACAATTACTCTCAACCCAGTAAAGCATAGAGCAACTGTTCCAAAGAAAACCCCTGTGTTAGGCAGCCCCACGGGAGACCAAATATTATGCAGTGCTTATAAAAAATGTGAAGGGACAATGTAGGGAGAACATATTTAAACATCCATTACTGCACCTTCGATATCAGTTCTTCCAGTCTGGATTTTCTGCTTTGAAGTTAAGCTGTGTGATTCCCCTGCAGGTTGCTAAAGTGGAAATTATTTCTCTATTTGTCTACCACCTATTATTTTCCAAACAAAATCATCATCCTACATTATACAAAACTGAGGAAGGGTGGTTATTAACTTTAACACATGGATCCAAGGACACTTCACAATATATTGCCACTCTGTTCTATTAAATCATGCCATTTACCTTGTCCTGAAGTAAACACAATCACATATTATGGCATAGTTTTAAAAGGAAATTTTTAGTTTTCAAACCATTTTTCTGTGCTTTATTAAGATTAAGCTTCAATCTTTTTGACTTAAAAAATAAAATGAACACAACAAAACTGATAGTTAACTGACATAATAAAAATGTTTGAATTATGATTCTTGAAAACTATTTCTGGGAAAATTCAATTACTTCTCTAGGATAGTAGAGCAACTGTGGTCTCAGGCAGGATAAAAAATACGAACTATACTTTCTACTCTCCCATTTGTCAGATGTGTTTTCTCAGCTAAGCTGTTATATTAACTCTACTCCTTTCACAGGTACACCTGGCTAGTATCTGTCTCTGTTAATATGTATGTATATCATTTATGCAAACAACTAGTCTAGTGTGATGCATCAGATGGCTTTTTCAGAGTCTCTGAAGCTTAAAGCTTACCTTGAAGTCTCCTAGAAGTTAAATATTTTTTCTAAAAACTAAGATGACACTGGATCTCTGACTTACACTTTTGGATCAGTGTCAGTTGAGGCTTGATTAAATATGCACATGGAGCATCTGGTCAGGAGGACTTTCCACATTTCCCCTCAATACTTACAAATATCCCTCACAAATTAGAGTAATTCAAAAGCCTGACAGGAAGTCAGCAGAAAGGCCCTGGAGTATGGAATTGTGAGAATACATATAAGAGGGTAGACACGACAATACATAGTTGGAATTTAGGATGTTTTCAAACATTTTACTGTTATCAGAATGAAAAAATTGTTCCTGATAGAATTTAATCACACTTAAATATCACTTTAAAAGAGATGATAATTCCTGATTTTCAGTGTTATATGAATTGAGGATTAAATGTAACATGGATGATTTCTATAAAATTGATATAAAGCTTTTGAACTAAAATATAAATATATATACATATATGTGTCCTGGAGAGTACTATTTAGAATGTACGACAATATTTTTCTTTTAGGTTTTAAATGTCATTTGAATTTGGTCATAAATAGACAATTCGATATTTTACACTAAATAGAAGGATGCACACTATGGCAAAACTAAGGTTTTCCTTTAAATAATTGTTTTATTGTGGTAACAATAAAACTAACAAAAATAAAACCCATACAGACATACACTATTTCTCTTTCTCTATCTTTTAAAAATAATTTGGAAACAGATTTAAAAGAGGCAATATCTTTATATAAAGGTATGCCATCACTTGAAAATTGAAATTTACCCTAATTACAAAATAATAAATATTTATTCTAAACACTTCTGAAAATATGAAATAAGAAATTGTCACCCATAATGCCAAACTCAAATATATCCATCACTAATATGTTATCTTTATTCTCAATTTTCTATTCAAATGTACACATAGAACAAATTTTAGGAAAAGGGGATCATAGCTTACAAATGGTCAAAACTTCAGTTTTCCATGTATATTGTAAGTACATTTTTGGGCTAAATGTAGAAGCAGAATAGCTAAATCAAGATATTTGCCTTCCGGACAGATTATGCCAGTGAAGAATGAAATTACTTCTATGTGTAATCACAAAAAATGGCTCACATATGTGCACAAGTGTGTGTATGTATGTGCATGCATGGGCAAGGGCTACATATACATATATCTGCTAATTTCAAAAGGGAAAAAGTTTTAGTGCACATTTCCTTGATTGAACTTTTGATCGCTTATGAATTTTCTCATTTCATTATAGGTTATTAGTCATTTATAATTCTTTTTGATGGTCTTATGACAACTTTTTTCCATTTTCTTTTAGGGCTGTCCATTTTAAAAACTGACTTGTATTAGAGTATATTATTAAGGGCATCAGCCTTTCATCTACAATGCTTCAATTATTTGACACATTTTCTTTTTGTTTTGCTTTTACACTTGTTTTAAAGATAAACATTCTAAATATTAGGTAATAATGTTACTTTTTAATTAATGAAATTCTTCTTTTGCATATGTATTATGAAGGGCTTTCTCTAGGCCAATAGAAGGTAAATATTCAGAAATTTTGGACTCAAATAATTATGCTATTGTTGTTATATTTATAGAGCTATCTAAAAAAAGATGTCATTGTAAGTTCATGATTCAAATTATTCCCTTTGTCCCCAAATGCATACCTCTGGCAAAGACTAAATTAATTAAAATATGGTTTGCATTTAATTATTAATATAGGCATATAATTTAGCGTTGTATAGTATTATTTCTCCCAATGGTCAATAGAGTTATAGAATAATCCATATTTCCCCACTGATTTTAAAATACTATTTTTATTGCATATATTGGCTCTGTTTTTGAAGTTTGCTAATGTTCAAGTTTATACTGTCACATGATTTTGATTACTAAACCTTTATAATAGAATCATTATTTTGTAATGTGTGTTCCTCCACATTTTTATATGAGGTGGAAAAATCAACCTCATATAAAATAATGCAGATAGTAAGTTGAAAAATTTAATTTTTCTTAATTTGAGTAAATTTCAATTTTCAAATGCTGACATTGTTATGTAAAGATGTTTCCCATTTAATTTTGATTCCAAATTATAAAAAAAGTAGTGAGAGAAAGAGGTTAAAAGTAATAGTGGCAATTACAGTTAAAGTGTGAATTAAATTCTCTAAAAAAAATTTGGAAGTTAGGCTAGTAATTGCTGAGGAGTTTTATGATGTTTCTATCTTTAGTCTGGTTAAGGCATTTAAAGGTAGTGATCCTTGGCTTAAGAGACTGCAGCTGGCATATTTGATCGTATGCCAATCTTATAGTCTTAATAATAACTATGTGAAGTTTAATGATATGAGTTTGTTCTAAAATCAGAGGTAGAGAGACGAACGCCATGGTATCCAGACACAAAACAGCCATGTGATTAAAATGTGAAATTTCCTACCAATCAATGCTTAAAAAGTAGTATACATTTCCAATAAATGTATCTTTCTGCATTTATTGTTACCTTTCTTTAAGAATAAAAATACAATTTAGAGGTCCATTTTAAATGCATTTTTATTCTAATAGTGACATGGAGCTATTAATTTATAAACATGTGTAAATATGTGGAAATAACCTTCTGATAATTGAGCAGCTTTCTTCTTTCAAAATTTACCCCAGATGTGTATTTTCATTCAAGCAATTTATTTTGCACAGTATATCAGAGCACTTAAAATTCCTAAAAACTGACTGGCAAAAGTACTTTAGGTTAAAATATAGGGAATATGAGAACAAAGAGAAGCTTTTTAGAAATGCCTACTTGCCATTGTGCTATAGAGAATGAGGGTTAAATAAAATAATGACAAAAAGTCTAATATGGTATTTAAATCATAAGCATTATGCTTGGGCTGTGATCTTTCACTTGTTAGGTTACATGTAAAACATACAGGCTTTAATACTCATTTTAATAAGTGACATGGTATTTATGGTTATGGGTTACAGCATTTTCAAGTCCAATTCAATGTATTATATTTCACTTCCATACTTTCGTTTTAATCTGTCAAGAGATACTGACTAAACAGAATTTTTGGAGCAACAATCTCATAATTGACTGGTAGTATATCAGGGAGAGAGAGACAGTCCATCTTGTTTTTTAGTTGAATTTTAACTTTGTGAAGATAAACAGTGGAAGGATAAAAAGTGTGTGTGTGTGTGTGGTGTGTGTGTGTGCGCGCGTGCGCGCGCGCGCGTGCATGCGCGCGCATATGTGCAGCTCAAGTTGTTTTACAATTACTTGATAACCTAATTTATGTTCAAAATTTATATACATATAATTACTTTCACAACAAGTCATTTTAGAACATAAAATCGAAGCATATTTTTCCTTACAGATTACTCAGGGAAAAATTTTGAAAATATTTTATTTTTTGACTTGGGATCCTATCCTGAACTACATTAATACTTAACCTTCACTTTCTACTTCTATGTATCCATACAATGCCATGTTTTGATTATCCTACACAGGTTGATGAGAAAGCAAACAAAAACATGTGGTACAAACAATGATCAGGATTGATAAAAACATGAGTGCACTGCCAGTAGATATGAAAATATATTTTATTATAGGGTATTGATAGATTTAGTAAATTTGTTGAGTCTGATATAGTGGTAGAATATTTAAAATTTTATAACTTTCAAAGAACATTAAAATCAGTTGAAAGTTACTATGCCTTAAACTTTCCAGATTGTAACTTCTTTAAAAATAGCAAGAGGCGAATAAACATTTTTCAAATGTTTATTTTTCAAATGTTTCAAATACTTTACATTTGAAAGATTGATGAAGCCTTGTTAGATAAGAACAAAACAAAGGAGAAATGAAAACTTGGAAATAGAAAAACAAATCGAACACTAATAAAAATACAATAACAGTATATATGAAGCTTGCAGGGGAAAGATGAGGGCAACAAAAATTGATTAAGTTAATGTTAGAATCTGAGTTGGGAAAAAAAAGGTATTTATGAGAAAAATCTGTAGGGCATTATAGAATATTCTAGTCAAAAATACCTACTTTCTAAATAATGAATGACAGTTATTTTGTAATATGTTTTATTTTCTTTCTTTGTTGATGTAAAAGAAAAGAAAAAACACTGCCTAAAGGATTTTAAGAAGTGGATATAATAAAAAATTAAGATTATTAGAGATGAAATAATTTTTATTTTTAAAGAAAACAAGTCCATTGAGTAAAAATTGGCTGCCTTTAATTGGATTTTAGATAACAATTTTCCTTAAAAGAAAGATATATTTTATTTTATTTTAATAGATGTATTTTAATCATCATAAAAATAAAATAAAATAATAAATATGATGAGGTCAGATAATAAACATAAATAATATTTTATATATATGTTTTGAGATTATATTGTCCTTTTCAATAACTGGGCATTGGGACTGTATCTGGTGAAGAAAAATTTATATTTTGGGTGAACCCATAATGATATGCAGAATATTACATAGGATTTTATATGTTTAATCTATAGTTTTCACTTAGATAAATGGGCTTCACTGTTCAAATCATTATCCTTTTGCCTACCTTATCTGGAAATCTTACTACAAGTTATCCCAATTTCTTTCTGCTTCTTTTTTAACAGCTTGATTGAGATATAATTCACGTACCATACAATTTGCCCATTGAGAGTAAAAATTCAATTTTTTAGCATATTCACAGGGTTGTACAATCATTACCATAAGGTAATTTAGAAAAGTCATTCTTCATTTCCCACAAATATCCACACAACCAGAAGAAACCACTAATCTGAACTTTTTCCCTATAGATGTGCCTATTTTGGATGTTTTATAGAAATGGAATCACACGTGTTTATTTGTGTGTGTGATTGGCTTCTTTCATGTATTATAATGTTATGAAGTTTCACCTATGTTGATTCATATATCAGAACTTCATCTCTTTTTTATTGCTAAATAATATTTGACTGTGTGTACATGCTACCTTTTGTTTATCCCTTAATCAGTTGATGGATATCTAAATTACTTCCACTTTTTAGATATTATGATGCTGCTATGAACATTTATTTGTGTACAAATTTTTATATATTATTTTTTCATTTTTCTTGGTGTATACCTAAAAATAGAATTAACTGATCATGTGGTAAATCTATACATAATATTTTGAGGAAATGCCAAACTGAATGGCAGATTCACCATTTAATACTGACACCACTGATATATAAGGATTCTGATTTCTCTACATCCTTGTCAGCAGTGGTTACTGTCTACTTATTTCATTATAGCCATCTCAGGGGTATTACTGGTGTTTTATTGCGATTTTTATTGCATTTCTCTATGACTGATGATGTTGAACATCTTCAAACCCTAGATTTGACTATAATTCCAGGAAGACTATTTTTGGCTGTCTCTTTCCCTGCCTCTCCCTATTAAACTTCCAGCTGCTTTGATATTAGCTTGCGTCTTGGA
Organism: Eonycteris spelaea; assembly: GCA_003508835.1. Classification (NCBI taxonomy): domain Eukaryota; kingdom Metazoa; phylum Chordata; class Mammalia; order Chiroptera; family Pteropodidae; genus Eonycteris; species Eonycteris spelaea. The sequence goes on from PUFA01000070.1 coordinate 5,815,620, forward strand.
GCTATAGCCTTCTTTTACATGCTTTCAACAATGTCCTTAGGCCAGGTGTTCTCCACTACGTTCTAAATGAAGTAAATCCGCTCTAAGGCAGAGCTACGCATCCCTTCATATAAATGGCTTGCCTTCTCCCTTGGGCAGAATCCCTGTACCCCTGCACCAGAAGTGGAGGTGACTCACTTTTCCTGAAACAACACTTTCATTTCATATGTGATCATAGGAAGGAATGGCAAGTCCTGGTCTTCTGGGCTTGTCTCTTCCAGAGTGGAACTTTTACTCTGTGCCATACTGGGGCAGCAGGAATTGAAGAATTCCTTTTATTCTCAGCTTTTCTGAGGAGGAAGCCATGGTCTTCTTGGTTGTACCTGCCAGAAACAGAGCTTCTAGGACATAGAACTGAAAGGATGAGAAACACAGGGGATCTTCCCAGATTGAGAGCTCAGCTCTAGGTTAGGATCTTGGGAAAGAGTGAGCCCTGTTTTCTTGGCTGCATCTGCATAGAGTAGAATGCTCAGAGTGGTTTCTGTAACATAGAGCTGGGTAGGTAAGGAAAAAGAGGGAGCAGGTTGTGGCTCAAATGCCTTAGATTCTCACTGCTCCTACTGAGATTTAATGTATTTTTTTAACGACTGTTTCCTCATATGACAATTTCTAGAGACTTAAAATATTATTTTTAAAATAATATTTATCTCTTAAATTGTTGTGTTGCTGAGGGTCTGTAAATCTCGTTACTCTGCCATTCTGGAATTTTTCCTCTCATTCCATTTTTTACCCCAAATAAACACTTTCCTGCTCCAAAAATGAACGTTCAGTTCTCCTCTCAGTGTCTTTCTCTCGGTTCCTCTCAGTGCCTTTACTCTCTCACTGTCCTTGTCTTTGTCTCTTGCTATTGCCTCTGTCCCTCTGAGTCTCTCTTAGGCTCTCTCACTTTCTGCCTCTAAGAGGAGACCACACTATCTGTAGAGTTTTACCCCTTAAAAAAATGAATGTGTGCTCTTCTTTCATTGGTATTCAATAATGACAGTACAAACTCAATTAATGCCCCAAAAGTGTTAGGGAGTCATTGATGGTGGAAATTCAAAACTGAATGAGATTATTTTACTACCTGTCTCAAAGAACTTAGAACCACCGGGAGAAAGACATGCATGCATGCTGTACAAAAGCTAATTCCACACTTCTTCGACATTCCAATGGCTGAAACAGGGTAGACACAGACCAAAGACTTTCATAAACTCCAGAGTCAACCATGGAATACCCACAAATTAAAGTGAGATACTCTCTTAAGAATTACAGAATGAGAAATTAAAGTTTCCCTCCATGAGTTAAAATGAAAATGAGAAGCATATATTGCAAATAGAGTTATGCAAAGTTACCCTAACAGAAAAAAAAAGATGCCTAAACAGAAAACTAGATTTTCTGCCTGATTAAATTTATGTCTATAGAATGCATATGTAATTAAAAAATATAATAAGGACATAGAAAAAATTTTAGCTCTAGGTGATGATAGTTATTAACAAATGGATCCCATGTATGCTGACAATGTCATTTCTGGTATTATGGATAAAGAAAAGTTTTAGTCACTAGTTTTAAGTATTTTTCATTCCACTCCATATTTATAAGACAGGGTGTCTTTCTCAGACTAATTACTTTAGATATTTGATTCAGTTAAATATCTACTTGTGTTTGGTTTACTTGTTCATTAAGAAACTTATAATTTTGCTCTAGTTCTCTATGTAGTTCTACCTACCAGGTGTGAGTAGCCTTTTAACATAGATATTCTATAATACATGCTAATTTTACTTTTGTCTTATAATTATAGATTTGTATTCAGGTTTTATGTATCATTCATATAACTGTGGATAATGTGGGCATACCTCTGAGAAATGAAGGGTATATTCATTATGATGATAAAATTAGGTTTCTGTTCACATACAGTTGCATATTAAATACTGGATTATGATAAATGAATCAAGGTTAATTAAAGGAATTCTGGGAATTCTCTCAGAAGAAAGTGAATTTCTGGAATGCCCCAGAAAACATTCTTCTCCACTTGCCTCAAGGGAAATGTTCAGTACACCTTTCTCACTTAAAATTTCTACACAAACTAAATTGATAAATTAAATGATGATGATTATGACTATTATTTTGAATGATATTAGGTCTCAGTCCTAAACTCCATAAACTGGCAAGATATATAATAATGAGCTGTAGAGTAATTTCAGTCATTGCAAATGAAGTATTTTGTTGATTTCTTTGTATGTTTCTGAAGTTTTAACTTTAGTGAATTTAGCTCCATTATGCTTTCAGTTTCTATTTAAAAGCTTTCCTTATTTTAAGCTGGTCTGGTTTGGTTCCTTAGAGTATAAGTAAAGGAAACATTTTGTGAAGCCTTATGGGAAGTTAATATAAGTTAGCTTTGAGAACCTCACATGCAAGTCAGAGGAACATGCCAAGGAAAACATTTCTGCTGTTTACCTTATACTCAGTGAAAACATGCAAAATACAAATAAAACCACATACAAATACTGATTCTGCCAGCAAATGAAAATATATATACATATGTGACACACTCAAGTTCACACAAATACACCCTTAGTTCACATTTTCTCCAGATTATCATTTTAACAGTTATTTAAGAGGCCACAGCTTCCTGCAGAGATATTTAGCCCTTACAAGATGATAATTTCAACTCAGGAACTAAATCCAGTCATTCTAACCTCAAGGCAAAATCATGAGAGTCAGAACACAAAATTATGTCCTTTGGTGGGAGGTGGTGAGTTAGACAGATCTATCCAAGCATTTTCATGTATACACCTAACAAACGAAAAGCAAAGCGAAGCAAAACGATGATTCATCAAGATCTACGCGCTCCTGTGTTCACGGCAGCACGATTTACAATAGCCAAGATATGGGAGCAACCTAAATGCCCATCAAACAATGCCTAGATAAAGAAGTTATTGTTCACATATACAGTGGGCTATTACTCAACCATTAAAAAAAATGAAACCCTACCATTTGCAACAACATGGATGGACCTAGAGGTTATTATACTGAGTGAACTAAGTCAGACAGAGAAAGGTAAATACCACATGATTTCATTTCTATGTGAAATCTAAGGAACAAAAAGAACAAACTAATTGAAAACAGACTCAGAAATATAGAGAACAATCTGGTGACAGCCAGGGGCAGGGGGTAGTTGGACACTGGGAGAAAAGGGGGAAGGATTAAAGAAGTACAAATTAGTAGTTGATAGAGGGTCACAGGGATGGGGAGCACAACATAAGGAATGCAGTTAGCATTAATGTAATGACTAAGTGGAGAGCCAGAGGAGAGAAAGAGTAATTAGGGGAATCGTTTCATAAACTATATAAATGTCCAATCGATGCACTGTATACTTGAAACTAATAAGATAAAATTACAAGAAAGTGATTAAATAGCAAAATGAGGAGCAAACTTCTCAATTAAGAAAACGGATATTTTATTTATTACTATTATGTATATCTACATGTAATTTTGTCATATGTGAAAAATTTGTTATATAAAAAATAAAAAAATAAAATAAACATAAATAAAGAAAAGATATTTGTAAGTCAGGAGTATTAAAAATGGTTCCTGATTGCAAATAATCAACTGTGATAACTTTGTAAAGATACATGCATATTCCTTTTGTCTTTTCTCTTAATTAGGGTACTTCATTAGACTAATTAGGGGGAAAAAATCTCATCTTTGCCTACTTTACCAGGGACCACCTAAAACAGTTACAGATTCCAGGTAAAGAGCCAATGGGTTACAAGAGAGCTGAAAATGAAGTATCATCAAAAAGTACCAAGAGCAATGGGGATATGGAAAATTTGTTAGAAGATATTATTTTATATAACTTCAAGAGTTAACACAATCGGGCAAGCATATTCTATAAACAGTATATTTTTCCTCTAATGCTGAAATAAGTAATCTTATTTTTCCTGGAAATTCTTCAATGAAAATGATCCTGGGAACAGGAGAGGTAACATGCTCAATTACAGGCTTAGAATAGCTGTGACACTGATGGGTAACTCACTGTTTTATGAAGTAATTTTTTTTTCAGTCTATTCCTTTTCATAATATAATTTTAAGAATATTTGTATATATAAGGCACAATAAAATTACAGTACTCATTCAGATGAGACTACTGTTAATATAAAAAAAATTAGCAGTTAAGTAAAAAATAAACAGGAGTTGAGTCAATATAGATCTATGTGGAAATAAGATTTAGTGTAACTAATATGCTATTTTTGTCTATAAAACTCTTTTGTAGTCTACTTTCCACTACTAGGAAAACTAACAAAACTGAACTAAACAAAAACTACCTGATGAGTGTCTAGACAGAACATGTATCTGTACTTCTGTATTTATGCCAGTGTTGTGCTATCTTTGAAAATGACAGCAGATGCTAGTTTTATGTTAGTTTGGTTCAGTTACCAAACTCAAGTAAACTTAGTTTCTACTATGTGGGAGCATCTATGCTACATTTTGATTCTTCTGGTCACTCTCAGCTACTTAAAGCTCATCTGGTTTTATTGCTGCCCTATATTTCTAGATGTCCTTTTGCTTACAGCATTTCTAACTCCATTATTATGTCTTTTTCTGACTTTCTTTTTATAATTTTTTTTTCAATTACAGTTTACATACAATATTGTATTAGTTTCAGGTATACAACATAGTGATTAGACATTTATATAACTTACAAAGCAATCACTGCAATGTCTAGTACCCATCTGACACCATACATAGTTATGACAATATTACTGACAACATTCCCTAAGCTGTACTTTATATTCTTATGACCATTTTTATAATTGGCAATTGATACTTCTTAATCTCATCACGTTTTTCACCCACCTTCCCCAACCTCCCTCCCACTGGCAACCATCAGTTTGTTCTCTGTATTTATAAGTTCACTTCTGTTTTGTTCGTTTGTTTTACACTCCATATGTAAGTGAAATCATATGGTTCTGTCTTTCTTTGTCTGACTTATCCCGCTTAGCATAATTCCTTCTAGGCCCATCCATTTTGTCACAAATGGCAAGATTTCATTCTTTTTTATGGCTGGGTAATATTCCATTGTATATATGTACCACTTCTTCTTTATCCATTTGTCTATCAATGGACTCAGGTTGCTTCTGTATGTTGGCCATTGTAAATAATGCCATAATGAACATAGGGATGCATATAACATTTTGAATTAGTGTTATGGATTTCTTCATATAAACATACAGGTGTGGAATTGCTGGGTCATATGGTAGTTCTATTCTAAAATTTTTACAGAGTTTCCACACTGTTTTCCATAATAGCTGCTCAATTTTCAATCCCATTAATGGTGGATGAGGTTTCCTTTTCTCCACATCCTTGCCAACACGTTTGTTGAGTTTTTAACAGGTGTCGGAGCCATTTTGAGACACTGAAGAAGTCACGTAGTTTACAGGCCATAAAGAAGTTACTGAGACTGCTTAAACAATGGTTCTAGGAAGCAGGGATTTGAGTTAAACATTACTGACCCTGAAGGAGAGGTTTGCCTCCTAAAGTAATCCTTATAAGATAGTTGAATGTTTACAAATAGCTAGGATGTTTGCACCCTGAGGGAGGATGTATAGGAACTTATGTAAATGCCAGCATTCCTATGGTAATGTACTCTGTGCTATTGTATTCGAAAAGAAATATAAGGGCTGTGCTAAATAAACTCGAGGCTGCAGCATTGACTGTATACCCTCCCGAAGCGCTTTCCTGTCTTCTTTTTTCCTTAGGCTTTGTCTTCTTTTAGGTGCTGTTCGACTTTAGCCGGCTGGCTCCGGCAAGTGGCGCCCGAACAGGGACCTGAATTTGGGACGGAACGTTGACGAACGTTGAGGTGAAGACCGCCACCGCAGGAGAAAGGGGGGCCCCCGAGTATAAAGCCGAGTAATCGGCAGAGGTGAGTGCGGTGGAACAGTCCGGGAGTAAGAAAGACACCGCGTGAAGTGAGCGCTCAGAAAAGTAAGGGTTGCGGTGTTTGTAAATAGATAGAAAGAGAGGAAAGTCGACTTAAATAAAGAAAAATGGGAAATGGAAACGGCCGCATGCTTTTTGTACATATGTTAAGAATATGCTCCGGGCTAGAGGAGCTAAGGTAGGGCATCAACAATTGTAATTTTTTAGAGTTTGTAAAGAAAGTTTGTCCTTGGTTTCCTGAGGAGGGAACAGTGTACATAGGAACATGGAAAAAGGTGAAGAAAACTACAAGATTATTATGATCAGGCCTGGCAAGTGCCTGTAGATACTTTTAGCTTGTGGACTTTAATTAGAGATAGTTTAGATCCCAGGCATGAGAGGGATAAGGCTTGGGAAAGCCAGAAAGGGGAAGAAAAACGGGACAATATAGGAGATGTCCCGCCATTAGAAAAGGAGACTGAGACTAGACCTGCTAGACCGCTGCCCCGCCCAGAGAGGAGCGGGAAACCTTTTGATCTGATGCTAACTAAAGATAGAGAGGAGCCTTTGAGCCCCAGAGATGCAAAAGAGTTGGAGGAAGAAGCACACACACAGTTCCATACCAATGGAGGCTATTTCCCATTTATAGGCTGTTGGCTCTGATCATAAGCTAAGGAATTAGAGAAAGTTGTTCAGGGTTTGCAAACTGCTGTGCATCTACTTAGAACTCTTAATACAGAATGTGTTAGTATTTACAACTTTTGATAAATTCTCTAGAAATTAAGGCTACTAAGAGTTATGAATTCTAGTATAAGTAATGATTTACTAGGAATAATACAAGTAAAAAAAATTCTGTATGCAAAGTATGTGTTTTGAGATATAAAGGATGTGTTTTTTAAGAAAAAGGAGAGTAATTTTATCCTAAAATAGTTTCAGGTTATTTAAAGGTCGTTTGAGGCACAAAAGAAGGTATAAAGTATGGAGATTTGTTTTGAATTGAAGGAAATTTGTCTTAAAGTGAATGAGAAGAGGCAAACTGAAGGAAGGAGAAAAGTAGTAAGTGAGGAGAAATCCTGAGAGGAAAATAAAGGACAACATATGAAGTTGTAAAAGAGAAAGAGAAAATCTTGTTGTATACAGTCAATAATTTATTGTGCTTTATAGTCTTTATTTTGTCTTTGATTATTTTTAAAACAAATTTTTTCATTTGGAAAAACTGCTCTGGAAAAGTATAGGCTAAGATAGCTCCTGAGAATATACAAGATTCTGTTCAATATTGAGGATATAAAATTTTGCAACAGAAACTTACTCCTCAAAAAATAGAAATTAGGCGAGAAGCTCTCAATACTGTTAATAATTTTCAAAAATTATTGAGAGATATTAATTGGCTCTGTCCTTCCCTTTCCTCACATGTGCTTTAACTAATTTGTTCTCTATTTTAGAAGGGCCCACTGCATTGGATAGTCCTTGGAAACTAACACCGCTGGTGGAAAAGGAATTTTAAATACTGTATTTTTGAAAGACACTCTTGTAGTCACAAACTTGCATTGCTCAGGTTTCATTATTGTGTGGTAAAGGGTCTTTCTCTAACTTGAAATTTAAAAACTTTTTATGATTTTCTTTTTCTTTTATTGGTTAATTAGTCTAAAACTTAGGACATTTTAGCATGGAGTCAACAGTGAAATAACTTGATTTTGTATTGGAAATGAGAAAAGTAATGACTAAATTACAAATTTCAGTGCTTTTAAAGGTACCTGTTTCCTGTTTCTGTTGACCGGTCACCAGGGGTCCGTGGAGAGACTGGACGCAGTCATATCTCCCGGACCATGGCCAGGCAGCGGGACGCCGCCTCCTGTGCCCTGTTGTCAAAGTCTGTTTATTGTCTTTAGTCTTGTCTAAGTGGTAGGTGGCAAATTTCTCTAGGCCCACCTACACCTCAGTAATTGTCCTTGTCTGATGTGAGTGTCTGTTTTGTGCTTTCTGTTTTGTGTTTTCTGCGCAAGCGTTAGAGGGGAAAAAACCAGAGTTCACAGAAGACACCCTTGGGGTGTCTCCTGCAACATTTCTAAGAAGGATAAGCTTATAAAACAAAAAGGGGGAATATGGTATACCCCGAGACAGGCTTAATAGAGCATTATATACTTTTTAAATTTTTTAAATCAAGATGAACAAGGTAGCACAGCAGCTCATCGGCATTGGGTGAAACAGGCCGGTGAGCCTTTGCAGCAGCCAGTATACTACAAGGATCTAACAGGGGATTGGGTGCCTGCTGAGGTACTGAAATGGGGCCGAGGTTTTGCTTATATCTCTACAGGAACAGAGAAAGCTGCTCCTGATGATGATGCTGATAGGCCATCTTCTGATGTTTGAAGAAGAGCTATATTGGACCTATGTACCGGATCCACCAATTTTGCATCCGTCCATTTGGGAAGGCCCAGAAATTGTGGTGAGAGTAAATGACACACAGCTGTTGCATCTGCCCAAAGATGACTGATCTAAGGAGTAAATGAACCAGGATTTAATTATACTGGAACGGGAGAAGGATTGCCCATCTGCTTTAGTAAGACAACACAAATCCTGGATTGGTCAGGTGGAACCAACGACACATTGGAGGTTATAGATTGAACACCAGTTGGACAGTTGGGACTATGGTGGACTGATGAGGAGTTTCCTCAAACTTATGTGTGGAAGTTGAGCGCAGATGGGAACTGCACCCTGGGGGGCTCTAAGAAGCATGCACATGTAACAGCATGTGTTGCTCCACCACATGTGCTGTTGGTTGGTGAAATTAATATCAACATAGAAGGAGATTTAATGTTACATGTTATAACTGCAATTTAACTAACTGTATTTCTTTTGTTCTGGAAGGAACTACTGTAATGGTTTTTCATCAAACCTTTTTTGTGGTGATTCATGTTTATGTTACTGGGCCTTGGTATGCTGACCAGGGTCTCCAGGTGTTAGTCTCATACTGTGCAAAATGCTAATAATTTGTCTAAAAATGTTACGATGGCTTTAGGGACCCAGGAAAATATTGATGACAAGTTAGAACAGAAGCTTGATGCATTATATAGTCTAGTTATGTATTTAGGAGATGAAATCCAAGGTCTAAAAGTGAGATCTCATTTGGAATGCCATGCAGCATATCAGTGGATTTGTGTTACCTCAAAAATTTATAATGAAAGTCAACATGGATGGGATCGCGTGCGCTCTCATCTCCAAGGTGTCTGGCATGATGCTAACATGTCCTTAGATTTAATACGACTGCATAGAGAAATTCAGGGACTGCAGGAAGCGGGACCCCTTCAGTTTGATGCAGCTGAAGAGGCCTCAAAATTTTTACAACATCTAAAAAGTTTTTTACCATCTTGGTCTCCTTTGGGTCATTTGCTTATTTCGGTTTTAGCCTTGGGCCTTTGTAACTATAGGCCTATGTCTGCTTCCTCCTTTGATGAAATACTTCTTCAATTCCCTGCTAAAGATTCGGCAGAGATGCATGGTCTCAGGCTCCAGGCTCAGGCTTGAGCCTAATTTACATCTCCCATTTGCAGAGGCTGGTAGTCAAGACGGGTAAGAATCCTTCAGGGCTGGGACCAACCTAAGACAGGGCATGATTGCAAGACTTTCATGTGCCAATGACGGGTAAGGCCCAGACCTGTGGAGGGTCGCCTAAGACAGGCACAGTCTATCTGCACCATAGCTGGAAAGCTTTGGCATTTTAATAAATAAAAAAGGGGGAGATGTCGGGAGCCATTTTGAGACACTGAAGAAGTCACGTAGTTTACAGGCCATAAAGCAGTTACTGAGACTGCTTAAACAATGGTTCAAGGAAGCAGGGATTTGAGTTAAACATTACTGACCCTGAAGGAGAGGTTTGCCTCCTAAAGTAATCCTTATAAGATAGTGGAATGTTTTACAAATAGCTAGGATGTTTGCACCCTGAGGGAAGGATGTATAGGAACTTATGTAAATGTCAGCATTCCTATGGTAATGTACTCTGTGCCTTGCTATTGTGTTCGAAAAGAAATATAAGGGCTATGCTAAATAAACTCGAGGCTGCAGCATTGACTGCATGCCCTCCCGAAGCGCTTTCCTGTCTTCTTTTTTCCTTAGGCTTCGCCCCCCTCTTTTAGGTGCTGTTCGACTTTAGCCGGCTGGCTCCGGCAAACAGGTAAGGTGATATCTTATTATGGGTTTGATTTTCATTTCCCTGATGATTAGTGATGTTGAGCATTTTTTCATATGTCTATTGGTCATCTGTAAGTCCTCTTTAGTGAAATGTCTGTTCAGGTCCTCTGCCCATTTTTAATTGGATTGTTTGTCGTTTTGGTCCTAAGTTGTACGAGCCCCTTATATATTTTGGATATTAAACCCTTCTTAAATATATCATTGGAGAATATGTTCTCCTATTCAATGGGTTATCTATGACCTTCCTTTTAATATCAATGTTTCATAAGGCCCAATTCTTAATCTAGTGGTTTCTCATGTACTCTCCCTGGGTAACCATATTTATTCCATTTTTATTTTCTAAATGTTATAATAATCATTTTCTTAATTTTATAACTTTATGATCTAAGAACTTATACCTAATTAATAATTTATCTAAAAACTGGATCTATATTCTACTCAGTAACTCTACAAGCTCCATTCTATCCATCAGATTGTTCCCTCACTTGGAAATTCTTTAATCAGCTTAAATTTTATGTGTTAATTATAGACTACATCATATTTTTATAGACTAAAGAAACTTGCCTCCAAGTCTACCCTAAGGAGATTCTTGTGAATGGGAATTTCACTGTGAGGAGCAAAATGGGTAAAAGAGTGAATGAATGTTGAGAAGCACTTTTCTTGGTGAGTACAATAAAGTGGCCTGAATGGAGATGAGGCTATATGCTCTCTTTCTGGGAAGAATCTCTCTTTACTATTCTATCTTAAATGTTAAAAAAGCAAAACAAAACAAGACTTCACCCTGGAGTCTGGTTGCACTAGACTTCCTAGAATGCTAAGGGAAAATTGGAGGATGAATATCTGAAGTAGATGGAAAGATAAGAATCACAAATCAGTGAAAAACAGCGTGGCAAACCTCATTAATAATCCCCAGTTTGGATGGGAGATTGCTGAGGCATTGTAATGTCAGGGAGAGTGAGGTGGGGAGGGTGTCTCCAACTGCTAATCCAGATGTTAGCTGCATCTGACAGTTAGATTTCATTTGGTATATTCCATATTCTACAGGTAAACCATATCTTCTCCACTGAGTTCCTTGTTGAATTTGATTCTCATAATAATCTCTAACTCTATATTTTCACTCTATCTCAGTATTTTTAAATACGTTATTTAGATGCTTTTAAAAGTGTTTACAAAGAGTATAAGAGTATATTTATAAATAAAAATATGCCTTTGTTTTTTGAAGCACTATATATATCAAATATTACTTAAATTTTTCTCAAAAGTGCACCTATCAAGAAAGAAAGCTGTCTTAGTGTTGACGCTTTTAAAATCTTAATAATTAGTGAAAGCCATATTAATTACTTCTTTCCCATATTTTAATGAAAAAGTGCCATATGTACAAGAATATATTAAATGTATATGTAGAACTTAAAATACAATAGAACAAACACTTATATATCCATGGCTCAGGTTAAGTGGAAAAATGTCGGTATATAAATGTCTTCTGTATATAATGGCTGTGTAAGAACAATATCCTTAACAGAAAGCCCTTTTAGAAAAGAAATAACTGAAAACAACATAATTGCCCAGGCTCCAAAGCAGTTATACCATGCTGGTGACCAGAAATTATGAAGACTCCCTATTTGAACAGTGTAGTGATATCCTGGATGAGTCCATTTAGCCAAACTAGTTTTTCTTTCTGGCAGTAACTCTATCATTATTAATAACCATATATAAATAAAAGCTGTAAATGTTCCCATGCTTTGATAATACATCCCTTATAAACAATTTCCTACTGGAGCAGATCTGAGGCCCTGAAGTTTGGTTTGGGGCACAAACAAACAAACAATAAAAAACAAACAAGCTCACATTCTGTAGATTGAGTTTCTGATTTCCTTGCCAGTATAAACTCTGGAAAATGTAGGTATCTTCCAGGTTATTGTTTTTGTTTGTTTAAGATGTCCAACATAATGATTCAAGATTTTATATGTTGCGAAGTAATTACTACAAAAAGACTAGGACGGTTATATATTAAGTGGGAAAAAGACTTGGTTTTTACTCTCATGTAGTTTGCAATCTAGTGTAAAATAAAGACATTGAATAAATAACAACAAAAAAGAAGAGAAACAACCAGGAAGGAAACTAGCTGGCCATGGAGTCTGAGAAACATGGTTGAGAAACATTAAGTTTATAGAGGTATAGCGGAAGAAACACAGGTGTGAGGGCAAGGCTGAGAGCTAACAATGCTCTGTCTGGCTCAGGGCAATAGTGCTCATATATCCAGTGTCTGGGAAAAGCATCAGTACCAAAGTTACATTAAAGTAGACTCCTGTATGAAATTAGGGTCAGAATCATGTGACAAAAGAAGAAAAAAGAACAAGTGAAAGAATGTAAAGTGGAAATGTGTGCAGCATGGAGGACATTGCAGCTGGACTCACAGAAAATAAGATTTTAAGGTCAGAAAAGCAGTTGAGGGCCACAGCTTATGTATGGGGCATTATAGTTCACAGCAACAACTTTAGATTTTATTCCAAATAAAATAGGAAGCCACTGGAATGAGATTAGGGAGCTTTTTTTTTTTAATTAATGTAAAGAGGTGAGTCATCATAGGATCTTATCAAATATTTGCCTGTGTTGCAAAGATTAAATGAATAATAACTATTATATTATAAAATACCAATACATAAATGGAACATAACAAAAAAAATATGAAATAAACACTAGAACATATAGGAACTTAACAGATGACAGATAAGAAAAATTATAGGATAGTAGCTTAAGATGTAATAGGAAATCATCTCAATATAGGTACAATATAAATTTAGATCCTAATAATGGTTAACTTAACTTGTTAACCTGGCTAGACTCTGGCACCTGGCTGTTTTGTCAAACACTAGACTAGATGGTGTAGTGAAGACATTTGTGGATGTGATTAACATTGACAGTCAACTGACATTAAGTAAAGTAGATTACTCTCCATAATGTGGGTGGGCCTCATCCAACTGAAGGCTTTAAGAAAGAAGACTGCGGTTTCCTGAGGAAGAAGCAATTATGTCTCAAGACTACCACACAGAAACGCTGCCTGAGTTTCTAGCCTAATGGCCCATTTTGTAGATTTTGAATTCAAGACTATGACATCAACATTCATCTGAATAAACACCCAGCCTTCCAGTCGGCCCTGTAATTTCAGATTTGCCAGCCTCCACAATTGTATGAGCCAATCCTTTAAAAAAATTCATCCTGTGTCTCACTTTCTTTCTCTGTCTCTCTCTATATACATATCCTATTGGCTCTAAATTTCTAGAGAACCCTAATAAAATCCTCATGTGCACAAACTAAAATGAAATTCCAGATGGATTAATTAAACATAAAAGTATGAAATTGCAAAACAATGATACAAATATACTGGTTCATACAAAATAAGTCTCAATGTGCTTTTAAGACGTAAAAGAAATCACAAATAAAAAAGATGAATACATAGACTTTGGGTGGTAAACACACAATAGAAGATACAGATGTCAAATTATAATGTACACCTGAAAATTACACAATTGTATTAACCAATGGTACCCCAATAAACTTAATTTTTAAAAATTTAAAAAAGATGAATACATTAACTCCATTTTAAAAAATATATTCTATATTGAGTAATCTTTATAAACATCATAACACTAATTAGAAAAAAATAAGACCAAGATATGATTAATATCTTTAATATGTTAAGAACTACTATATGTTATAATACACTAATATACTAATAAAAAATGGCTTAAGGGCATAAACAAATCATTTCCAAAAGTATAAAGATAAATTAATAATAATGATATGATAAAAATGAACTGTCACTTAAGATACTCTATGAATTATAATATTCCTGACATATACTCTTGGTTTTTAAATGGATGCCAAGCTTTTGAAAAGCTATTTGGTAATATGAATTAAGGACCACTGACAGAGTAAATTTGTTTTTAGAAATATATCCTAAGGGAATAAACACAGATGTAGACAAAGACTTATGTAAAATTATATCCATAGCAGAATTATTTATTATAGTGCAAAATTGGAAGCAACTTGAAATAATCAACAACAAGGAGAATGTTAAATAAATCATTATACTTTCAAGTAAAGGAATATTATAAAGGCATTAAAAATCATGCCTTAAGGAATCTGTAATGACATGGGAAATGCACAAAATGTAATGTTAATGGAATTTCCTTCTTAAAAAAGATTCTGAAAGTGTCTGGATCATGATTGAGATTTATGGTAACACATTTAATTGCCCTTCACTCCAAATTCTGATTGGAATAGAGAAAGAGTAAAAAGGTGGTAATAACATATTCCAGTATTGGAAAACAAGGAAGGGAGCAAGAAACCAAACATTATGTAGTGAGACATAAATGTTCAGCATGTGAAATTTAAGCTCTTTTTCTACAGTTGTGCTGTATGTCATTCAGATTTCCTACTAGCATGGTGGAAAATATATCCCCAGGGGGGAAAAAAATGATGTTTTTCAAATGAGTCCTCTCCCTGGACTTAAGGAAGTGGAACCCAATTTTTTCATTATTACATATCTGGGTGTAGGTTAATATGTGATTTTCCCCTGCCTGAATATGTACTATGAGTTACTGTGAAAAAAAGACAACTATAAATAGGGTAACAGCCTGAAGAGAAGGGGAAAAGCCTTGGTACCAATATGGACTGAAAACCCGCCAAACCCCTTCAACTAGTCCGTGTCTATACAGTGGTTATTTAAGTAGCGGATCTTCATTTCTTTGCTTCCTGCTTGAGTCCAAAAGGTATGGCTCTCTATGAGTAGACCTAAATCCAGTGTAGAAACCTAGTGAACTAGGCTGTTTGGTATAGAAAGTCTTCGGATTTGTTGTAGCTTACAGCCTAAACAAAATAAAGCCAAAAATGGTCTGATTTCTTAGGTAAACCCCTACTCTTCACCCCATGATCAATCCCATATTCAGAAATGAGGACAAACCATTCCAGAGCACATCAGCAAGATAATGTGGAGAAATAAAGAGAGCCATTTCTTTTGTGTAATGTCTAAGGCCCACAGATGGGCCTTTCATTATAGGTCCTTGGAGCTGATTTCCCTTTCCAGCTGCTTGGAAGAGGATTTATCCAAGAACAATTTACCATTCACTTATTCAGTGATCAATATTTATTATTATTGCTATGTGCCGGACACTGCTAAACACTGCATGCTTATAATAGTTTTATACTATAACAATAAATAAAACAAAAGCCCTGCCCTCTCAAAGCCAAAGGCTAGTATGAGAAGTAGGTAGAGTAGGTGATAATAGTAGTGTAATATGACTTTGAAGTCATACACACAGGACCTACTGGCAATGTTAAGTCCTTTGTAACTTATTTTAAGTAAGAAAGGTATTGTCTTGATGGAGTTTCTTCAGTGGGGCAGGAAAAGATTTACATTATCAGAAGATCCCTCAGGCTTCTAAGTGTAGAACAGATTAGCATATGGCAAAATGCAACATAAAAACAGGAGGAAATTACAATAATCCAGCTGAGATGTGAAAGTGGCTGGATTTAGGAAAGCAGCAGTCAAAAAGGAGATTAATAGAAGCACTGATACATGTATATTCAAAGTAGAATCATCAGAACTAATAAGAAGGAGAAGAAGGATCAAAAGATGTTTTCCAAGTTTCTGAATATATACCAAGGTAGAATATGGGGTTTATAATAAAAAAGAAAAAGGGTAGTGGAAGAACAGAATCTGGGGGACAGATCAACACTTCATGGAAGCCATATTTAAATGAGATGCTTAGGAGATATCTAAATGCAGATGTCAAGAAGTTATTTGTATATAATGCCTAAAGGTCAGAAAAGAGGTTAGAATTGGAGGAAAAAATGTGAGGCTATTGTTATATAGTTAGTGTTTAAAGCCATGAGTTTAAAGCCCATCTAAGTGAGAGAGATCAAGAGGGTTTATGTTATCCCTCCATCCTTCCTAGAAACATTTTGTATTATGGATGCTACATAAAATCAGATATACCCACTTCAAGGAAACACTAGCAATAGTGATTGTACTTTGTGAACTCAGTTAAGAGTAACAGAAAAGAATTCAATCATCTTCCCTTAGGCAACATTTATTAACTCTGTTTTTCATATTCTCTGTGTACTTACTTTACTCATTTGAATGCTTCTGAACTGATAGAACTATTTTACAATCTTCTATTACTGTAAGATTTCTATCAATTTTCTTGGTACTTCCAAAATTTTAATTTTAAATATTTTGAGTTTATGCTATCAGTAGTCATAGCAATTTTGTCCTTCTCATATCTAATGACAATCACTATGCCTACTCCCAGATTCTTACCTCCTCTTTGTATGTCCTCAGGGACCTCCATCCAACATCCTCTTTTCTTTAGCTTCAATTTCCTCTCTCTACTTCAGCATTTAAACTTGTTCAGGTTTTTCTTGTCCTCGAAAGCAAGCAAATTAAAAATAAACTCATTCCACTGATCCCACATCCTATTCCCACTGTCGAATAAGCTCCTTCCTTTTCAGCCATAATTCTCTACTTGAACACCCTCCTCTGTCTTGTGCCCCTATCACTTTACTAAACTGTTTGCAATGTCACTCTTAATATTGTTTGTGTGCTAAATCCAGTGGGCACATATCTTACTTGACATCTCTGGACCAATTCATAACTCCCCTTCTTTGGTTTCAATCCCATTAAAATGCTAATGACTGCCAACTTTGTTTTTCCTACTCATAGAGAAAATCAGGAGAGACCTGAGTTTTAGACCCATATATTTAGAAAAAAATGTACAATTTTTCCATTTGATTGGATATTTTAATTAAAATTTGAAAGGGTCATCATTAGAGCCCCGTATTTTCCCTACCACCTTGCATGGAAGTCAACAGATTCAGTAAGAAAATTGAAAACTTATGCAAATGATATTAGACAGATATTGATATTGGCATATTTTAAAATTTTTGTATTATAGATGCTACATAAAATTATAAGTCGGTGTATATTAATGAGGATGAGGATGAATTCAGTAACAGATTTGAAATAATTCATGCTTGTGAAGTAGCTCTGGGTTATTATGGCAACTAATGTTCATTTTCATTATCTTGATAGAGACACTAATGCAAAATTAAATTTTACTTGGATTAATGGTTTGGAAGTAGCTGCTTATTGTTGTGCTTCATGGTTAAGTGTACGTTATTTGAAGATGATAACATCGTAGTATTATGGAAATCAGCAGTTATTCCCTGCAGAGTGATCGCTAGTTTCTCCTTGCAGTAGTTTGTCTTTGAAAAGTGTATCATGCAGAATACCTGATCTTTCCTTTAAGGTACTCATGAGTATTAATCTGTGCAGCAGCTTAAAAGGTTGTGTCTACTCCAAAGCAAAATGAAATGTTTTTAAAACACAAGTATTTCAGTTATCACTATTTGAAAGGGGGACTTTCCTTCTGGAATTATGATTCTTTGATGTAAAATATATAAGTAATTGTATTCCTTCTCAATTTTCCCTAACTCTTTGGTTTTGGTAGTTTACAATTTGAGTTCACTCTAGTTTTCTGTGCATTACTACTTTACTTTTAATTTTTAATGCATGCTCAAATTTAACCCCAAAAGCCTTATATTATTTAATGAGAATTTTTATTTTCATAGTTTGAACTATAATTTTAAAAATATTAAACATATTTTTATTATAATGCAATTTAAAATAATTCAACTACAGAGGTGAAGGATATCTTCATGCTGTCAGAATCCACCATATTCAAACCATAAATACTGCAAAAAAAAATGACTATATATCCACTAAAATTCATTGGGAGCAGCAGCACAATTTAGAGTAGAAATTCTTATCATTTATTATCTATTTAAATGACTTGTGAAGATAGAAACATTTAAATAAATGGCTATAGCCAGTTCTATACCACTGAGTTAGAATCTCTGATGGGTGAGATCTAGACATTAGTACTAAAACAAAATACCATGGGTAATTCTAATGTGCAGCACTTTTGAGACATGCGAAGCTTGACTCTAATTATAGAAAACTTAAGTCTTCTATAATTAAGCTCAGGGTCTAGGGCACGGCTGCCATATAATAAATGGTGAGTGTTACTGTTAATATTGGCATTGTCAATCATCATTTTTAACTTGTAAATTACAAAAAAAAAAAGTGAAACAAATAAAATATTAACTGTGCCAAGGGTATAGTCTGTGAATTTATTATAAATTAGAATTATATATGGATTTATTTATATGTGTAAAAATGATATACTGCAATGGAAAAGTTCTGAATAAACAGATCCATCAGGTATATACCTTATTCAGTCTTCTTTACGTATTTGCCATGTATGTACTCTAAGATCCGATAGCGTCAGAATTTTATTTCTCTCTTGAGTACTTTAGTTTTCAAATTTTATCTATATTCATTGCGGTATGAGATATCAAAGTTATACACTTGTTATTTTTGATTGGTGAATGTAATGACACATACTGTAATCTATTACTGTCACATTAGACTTGGATTTCATTTGGGGGTGCGGCAAGTATTAAAGCATATTTGAGGATGTGAAGCCAATAAATATATAATGGTTAAATCAAATAAACAAATTTCTACTTAGGGAATTCTATTACGCATGGTAGGAAGACGATTTTTTCTCTCCTTAATCCATCATGTACACAAATAACAAGAACGATCCAATTAACAAACCACCCCTGGGTTGATATTAAAAATCTTGAGAAGGAATGGTGTCATAGTAGTCTCTAATCAGAATGAAACATTATTTCCAGAAATAAATATTGATTTTTATGTTTCCTGGCATAATGATAAAATCTGCAAAACACAGGAACTGAAGAGTTCATCTCAATTGTTGAATATTATGTTCTTCAAGAAATGCATTAGTGTCTTCTAGCTTTATCAATTAGTATTAAGAAATCAAAACCTAATACCTTATGACCAATATCAAAACATAAATTAAAAGTAGGATGATACTTATGAATCATTGTAAAATCTTTTAATTTGGAACTAGAGGCTGATATTACATGTTGGTTTGAAACTGAAGAATCTGCATAAATTTTCACTAAAAATCAGAATTAAGAAAACAATTATTTAAAAGATATTTTATGTTCCAATTCTTATAAAAAAAAACTAAAAATATATAGTGCCTATCATAGTGTCTTTCACCCTCTATGCTGTGAAATTATTAATATAATGAATTATATAAACAAATATTTTAGTATAGCAATATGGTTTCAAATTCTGGCTTCTTATGAATTCACCACATTTTCTTTATCCAAGTTACATAAATTCATGAGCCTGGTTTCCCTTAGTTATGAAAAAGAGTTAAGAAAATCTGGCTCATTTAATTGTTTATAGATGATTAAATAAACAAGGCATAAAACAGTGTAGGGTTGAATTCTGAATTCTGTTTTCTTCTATGAAGGTGTTAGATGGTTGACAATTATGGTCCCACCATTAACAACCTGAAAGGTTGTTAGAATATAGGAAACAAACATTTTCAATTTAGACATCAGGAAGTGCAGAACTGTGATACCAAAGAGAAGAGAAATAAATGAGGCAAGCTCCATGAACAAGGACTAAGGTGAAAAAAAGTAACTAAAGACAAACCAATAAGTACCTTATGAAGGATGAGAGAAGAGTGAGTTTGGGTTCAGGAAAATGCAAACAAGTGTATTGTCAGGGTAAGTTTCTGGGAGATGAAAGGAGAGACTATTTCATATCTTGGAAGAGAGTGGCCTCTTGGGCCTCACATAATTCAATGGAGACTTGGAACAGTTAGGGAGCACTTTGCAGAGTCGTCAGGCCTTTCTTTTCTTTTGGTCTGCTATAACAGATGCACTTGCCAGTAAACCTAACCAGTGGACTTTTGTATACTATAAATGAGAGTGGGCAGGAGGGAGCAACTGAATATAAAATACATGAATCTCCACAAGGCAGACAGCCAAATGAAAGTGACCTTCTGACGGTTCGGTATCTCTTATTATTCCATGTCCAGTCAGGGTTCTGAGTTAAGTCAGTATTTCTTAGGGGCCAGGATGGAATCTTTAGAACAAAATCTAAACCCTTTAACACAGCCTATAAAACCATCTATACATTGGCCTCAATTTTTCCTCTTCCTCTCTGCTACTCAGCCACAAACTCTAACCCAACCAATTATGTTGTCCTTTATAAAAACCCATGTGGAAGACATATTATACCTGCCAGAAACTTCCTCACTGGTTATTGCACAGACAGAATATCTTCAGGCTAGCGCATTCGTTATAAATATACTACTTATCTGGAACTGAATTTTGACAGACTTAAATTTGGAGGTAGGAGGGTAAGAATTGTTTTTGAAGGTTTCCCAGCAAATACTGAGATTCTATGCAACTTTTTTTTTTTTTGCCTTTACTATTAGATCTATCTAAAAACAAGATATTTTTCTTATTAACCAGATTCCTTTCATTTATTTATTCAACAAGTATTTATTGAGCACCTATTATGAACCAACCCTCCTGAAAGATGCTGAAGATGTAACAATAAATAAGCATCTCTTCCAGTGCTAACACCTACATAAGAATCATCCAAGACCTTTTAAAATGCACATTCCTGAGTCTATCCTAGACCCATGAAATCAAAATATCTTGTGATAAAGTTGAAAAGGTGCATGCTTATGGGGATGTAAGGGAAAAGCAGGGCAAGAATAGCAAGAGATGAAACTGGAAAAACAAGCAGTGAGGAACCAGATCATAAAAGGGCCCCATAAAACATCATAAGGCTTCCAACTTCATCCTAAGGGAGAAAGGAAGACGCAAAAGTGTTTCAATAGGGAGAAAATATGAATATACTTACATTTTAGAATAATTACTGATTGAGGAGGATAAGACCAAAAGCTATTTAAACAACCAGGTGACTGTTTTAGGGCTCTAGGCTATTTGTTCCTCAAGTGTGGCCCATGTTCCCCAGGGGAAAAACAAGGTCCATGCAAACAGCGTGGAAAGAGTATTTAAACTATTTATTTTTAACTTACTCTTAGATACTTCCTGTTTTATGTTTTGAATTTTAAAAAATAGAATAATATAAAGTTATCTGCATGATTTAGAAAAAAATAAACGCTTGCATTTGGGAAAGTAGTTGCTTAATATTTTTACTGACATAGACTAACAATCATTAAAGACTTGGTAAACACTGTTCCAGAGATGTCAACCTGAACTAGAATAAAAGCAGAAAGAAGAGATATATAGACGAAGTTGAGAGGAGTTTACAAAGTACAATTAGCAAGATATAGTAATTTATTGCAAGTATAAATTAAAAGAAAAGGAATCAAGGATAAATCTAAAAATCTGGCTTGTACAACTAAGTAAACAGTGAGATGTAATCTTTTGTGCATGGAAAAATACAAACCTGAAGTAGGAAAAAATGTTCCAAATATGCATATCTCTAAGGAAATGTAAAATAATGAAGGTAAGAGTTGCTGGAATGAAATAATGAAGCTCACTGAGCTTTGTTTTGTGATATTTTAATGTACCTAGCATTAAAAGTTTCAAATGCCTTTATAAGAAACTCAAGGCAGTTTGGGATTTGTTACAACCTAATGACTAAGAAGCCCTGTTATGCTTTGAATGATGATTAATTAGAGTCTTATTGAAACAGAATAACAGCAAATCACCACCCTATCAACTCAGCACTTTCCTTGAATGTAATAAAACTAAGCTTTCATATAAAATGACAGATGTCAATTATTGTGAAGGCATATGTGAAAACTGGGACCAGAACTGTTATACTTAGTTACTTTAAAAAGCATATAGTGAACAATAATAAAATCACAATGAGGGTATATGTATGTATTTGTTTATATAATATATATACATATTCAAATAACTTCCTAACCTATTTTTCTTCACTTCGACTAATAGAGATTATATATCTAATATATAAGAGAATTATTTACTCCAATGCATTGTAAAGTTGTGGATCATCTTTCCAATTTTCTTTACCTGCCCACAGCATGATTTCTTTTAGGCTCTGAGCTATGCTAATTTGCATGCTGAATTAAACCACTTTATCACTTTGACTTTCTGTCTATAGGAGCATAGCTGGAGAGGACTGAAAAAAGTGGACAGTGCAGCCAGGAGCTGGAGGCATGTCCTACTGTTTGCATTGAGTTATGACAGTCTCTAGTGAATCGTGAAATTATAGAATGTGAGAGCTAGGGACAACCTTAGCGATCATCTAGGCCAACTTTTTCCTTTACAAGAACGTAACCTGCATTCAGAATGGAAAAGTGACTTGATCAGGCTCAGATAATTCTCTTACTTTTTGTCTTCACAGACCTATTTCACAGAACTTTCTCTCTTTTTTTGTCCATTATGACCTCCTTTGAGCAATTCAATAAGTATATTTTATATCAAGTATTCATTTATTTGACAAATATCTGTTGATAATCTTATAAAGGACATCGAGGGTGATTATGATATATAATGTACCATATAGTCATTAGATAGAGAGTTTGCATTTCAGGAGCAGAGGCAAGACACAAACAACAACTATTCTAAAGCATTTGTGAAATGTGCTGTAAGAGAAGTATTTCAGGGTGCTGAAGGGGTTTAGAGAATAAAATAAATATGTTGGGTTTGAGAAATCATAGAGGTCAATTGGAATGGTGGCATTTGAGTGAGTCACTGTGATGCAGTGGTATAATAAATATATATTTGGTCTTCATCCTTGGTTCCTGGCACAAAAGATTTGAAAACCTTTGGAATTTCTTGAGTGATAGGGGTGATAGGAACATCTTTTGTTATAGTATTTGGCCTCAGTCCCTGGCTCCTGACACAGGAGCTTTTGAGACCCTTGGAATTTCGAATAAGAGTGTACTTTTGTATGCTAATGAGATACCTGGAGACTGGAGGTCTCTACGTAGCTTCAGGATGTGGGCTAGTCACCAAAAAGACCCAGGCATGAGTAGAGGGTTGCAACTTACAGCCCCACCTGCTAACCTTTGGAGAGGGGAGAAGGGATGGAAATTAAATTGATCACCACTTGCCAATGATTTAATCAATTATGCCTCCATAATGAAACCTTCTTTAAAAACCTGTTAAACTGTGAGGCTGGGAGAGCTTCTGAACTGGTTAACTCATCCACGTGCGGGGAGAGTGGTGCACATCATCTCCACAAGGACAGAAGCCCTTTTGCTGGACCTTGCCTTATGTACCTCTTCATCTGTTTGTTCATTTGCATGCTTTATAGTAAACTGGTAAATGTACATACAGTGTTTCTCTGGGCTCTGTGAGTTGTTAGAGCAAATTATCAGACCTGAGAAGGGGGTTGTGAGAAACCCCAATTTATAACTGATGGTGAAAAGTACAGGTAACACCCTGGGATTTGAGACTGGCATCTGAAGTGGGACTGAGAGCTTAACTTGTGGTGTCTGTGCTAACTCCAAATAGCGTCAGAATTGAATTCAACTGTGGGACACCTACTTGGTGTCTGCAGGGAACTGAAGAATTTCTTAGTGTGGGAAACCCAAACATTTGGAATCAGAAGTGTTGGTAGCAAACATAGACTAACAACTCAAATAATGGGTAGGATGTCAATTGGCATGCCAGAAGAAAAAGATAAATGTTATGAATTAATATGAAAAGATGCAGAAGGAAGTGGCATGTTCGAGGAACATTTTCTAAATTATATGTGAGTAATGGAATGTAAGCCTAGAAAAGGCAGATTGGGGTAAATTTTAGGAAAGTTTGACTATATCAGGATGAGGGAGGAATGATGTGTGATCAGTATATATGAAAGTAAGACTGATCTCTTAATTTCAAAGGTAGTGAGATTTGGGACATGGAAGCCAATTGGCAGCCTATGGAAAAGTCACAATTTGGAAAAATGGCTACTGATTCAGGATGGTGGTAAGAAGGGCCAAATGAGGCACAGAAGAGGAGGCATGATGAAGACATAATTAATAGGAATTGAGGCTTTACTCTATGCAAGCAGAGGGGTGGAAAGAACTATTACTCCAGGTTTTGATCCGCAGACTGGAGAAATAGAAATAGACTTGACAGAGAAGGAGAAGGTAAGTGTTTAAAGAGGAAGGTGACTGAATTAGTTTTAGACAGGTTGAGTCTAAGAAGTAGATGAGAAACTAAAGTGTGGGTGTCCAATCAGGCAGATGGAAATGTAAGGGTTGTATTTGAGAATTTGGAATTATAGATGTAACTTAGGAGTCATCTGCAGGGAGCTGTTACTCAGCCATATGAAAAAAGCAGAAAAAAAAAGATGGTAAACAGAATTAATGGATGCATTCAAACTTGGTGGAAGAAAGGAGAGAAAACAATAAGGAAGACCAAGACATAAAATGTTCTGAAAGAGAGCTGGTTTAATAGTGACGCATGAAGATGCGGATTAATTATACAGAACGTTGGTGATTTTAAAGCCATTGATGACCTATAAGTGAGCATTTTCACTTCTTTGATTGAGGCTGAGTTCATATATATTTGTATCTAGTGTGCTACAATCATATTTCTTACCACATTTACCAACCAAAGGTCAGGGAAAAGGTTTAGTTTTGGTAATCTTATGCCTCATAGTTTAAAGTTAGCTTTAAACTATGCTTTTAAGGTATACCTGTCTCTGCTAAAATATATATAGTAGTCTCTGCTAAAATATATATAGTAAACGCATATCATGTGCCAGAGAGTGTCCTAAGTGCTAGGAATAGAGCAGTGTACAAGACACACTACATTCCTATATTTTTCTTTGTTTGGGTGATACAAAAGATAAATACAACATATAATTTAATGTGAGGTGGCAAGAAATGTTAGGGAGAGAAAAGACATATATAAATCTTTTAATACATTCCATATGGCTTAAAAGTCTTAAAAATTAACAAATTGATCAATAATGATAGTGATTGAGATATTTTTTTCAAACAGAAAGAATGAAGGGCCAGGATCTTCCTTGACTCCCTCTTATCAAACTATGGATGTGACATTAATTTTACTGTTAACTTGCAAATTTGGTCACAAGTTGCACAACTGATTATTATAAGTATTCTTATATCCTACACTGAAATAAATATCATAAATGTATTCATGAGCTTTCTCTATAAACAATACAGTCAAGGGTTTCCAGGAAGTGATTTATTCTGGTAACACTCTATAAGTGCTGTATCTAATACCTCCAATATATAATTTAGTCTATTTTTTTTTTTTTGCTAATTACTCATTAAAACTCTTAAAAAGGAATACCTTCCTTTCAAAACATAAGTATGTATCTAAATAGCATAAGGTAAAATATTTTCCATAAGCAATAAATGATTTAATGACTATTTGCCATAGGTAATGAATGATTTATTATTTGCCATAGATAATGGATGATTTAATGATGATTGTCTTCATTATTATTATTTCCATTATCGACAATACAATCACAGTGCTGTCATTTTTATTATGAGAATAATCACTATGAACACAACATTCTTATATGCCAACAGTATTTTCTTTTTCTAGTAGTGATGTATTTTTACTGAGAGATATGAATTCTTCACCTAGTTGCCTTGGAAATGCAGGTATTTGATGAACAAACAAGTTGGTTAAAATATAGGGGAACTGCCTACAGATATTAAATATCTGTAGGCAAGCTGGTCTATATAAGAAGTGGATCTAATATTCTGGTTTGTTAGCAGTACAACCTAATGACCCAAATGGATAATATAAAAATTCTAAGATTTGGTTCATGCAGATTGCTACTTAAGTTCCCTATTGATTACTTTTCAATATTGTATATTAGGATCAGGTGACTTTCTACTATTTATCTATTGTTTAGTGTGAAATATATATACACATACATACATACACACATGCATACATACATACATACATATCCTGGTGGAATAATCTCTCAGAGACCACATAAAATAGTTTGCAAACTTTATTGACCTATTCTTGGACTTTGCTCCATGGATAGGATCAGTAGTGAGCCACATAGCATAAGGGTTATATAAACTATTGATGCTAGTATATTAATGTTGATACAGACCACTATTATAATATCTTCCATTTCTAGCATAGGTATATTTGGAAGTCTTTTTTCACATGCATTTTTAAAAAGTGAAATCTCTTAAGAAAACTTATCTTGGGCCTCATGACTAAAAGAAATAGTATACTTCTTATGCAACTAGTTTTTTTAATTTTATAGCATTTTGAACCATGTATTGTTTTTATAAAAGTAGAACATGTGATAATATAGCAGGAGATAGGCAAAATCATAGACAACATGATGAAAATTTTAATTTGTTTTCTACATGGGTAATAATTTGAAAATGTAAAATGTTAAAACAAAACTGTATATATTTTCAAGGAGAAAACAAAATTTTTGGAATCTTTAAGATAAACATGAGACTGGAAATAATTTTTTTTTGCCTCTGCCACTAAACCTGGATGATCTCTCATGAATAGAGAAATATAAGGAACACCAATGAAACTGTTCTGTTTTCTTCTTTCACTTGACTTAAAAAAAATTGCCTAGAATCTCAATCTGTGAAAAGTTTATACAACATGAATTTTGACTTCTAAACACTAGTTTCATCCTGTATTTTCTCTCCTTTTTCCCTTTCTTCTGATCCCACTTAAATTTTTCTTATAATAATATACATCTTATAAACCACTTGAAATATGTATTTTAAAAGATGAGATGTAAAAAAGAAAATGAAGTATTTAGTTCATTAGGCATAGCAAAAAATAACAAAGTCAGAACGAGTTAAAGAATTAGTTCCAAACAATTTTAGCTGATGTTCCCAATGTATAAAAGAAGGTGATGATGGCTTGGGTAATACAGTCCCATTACTAATATAATTACTATAGTTTTTAAATGTAATACCATGCTCTGGGAATTTGAAACTACATGAATGTTGGCAACAAAAATACAGTTACTCTTTCACCTTCACTTGTTAAACTCAATAAAATGAAATTAAAGTCGAGGGAGGAAAATAGGATAATTATAGTGCCATCACTTCTTGCAGCCTTTTACAAATTGACCTTTCCTACACTTTATTATTCCAAAATTGGTAGATCATGTTCACAGAACAAAATTAATTTGAATATCTGAGGGTTATACTGTTGCCTAAACAAACAACTACAGGTGTTTATTAATAAAATGTTTTCTTCCTTCTGTGCTAATGTCTCATGAAATTTGGTCCTTGGTATTAACTTCCACTCTCGATAGTTGGAAAAGTAAACTCTCTAGAATGAATTTAAGTGAATAAATTATATGCGTTAACCTACTTTATATAGGAATGTACAGTGAGGTTTTAAAGTCACTTGGAATACAGTCCCATGAATAATAATAATGGGAATTATTAATGCATCTCATTCTAAATGGTTAAATTAAAACACTACACCAAAAACAAGAATGTTTATATTTTCCTTTTTTTTTTTAAGTTCTGTGAAAACTAATTTTATATGGGAGCACTTTTCATACATTATATAAAAGCTCAACCTATTTACGTTTAGAGAAAAGATAACTATGACATAGTCAAATTAATTTAGATTTTATGTTTTGATTTACTGTGAGGACTAAGGTCTCAGTATAATTACAATTAACGGATTTATCAGGTGCGTTATGGAAACTAGTGAGAAACATTAACCTACAGCAAAGTTAACTAATATTTTTATTAATAATATTTTATTATTGAGGAGACTGCAATCAAGTTAGTTTGCCTTTCCTCACCTGTAAAATAGACTTTCCCTCCATTTGTGAACTTATGCTTAAACTGTGGAACAATTTGTCTCATGCTTTGGATATATAAATATGGTGGGTTATCAAAGCAAACTATGACAAAATGCTGACATCTCGTATTCAGCTATGTCCATTCCTCTCCTTGCCCTAAAGTCAGGCTGATTCACTCTGTCTCCTCTTCTGGTTGGGTTATATAAAATAATATAAATGTACTGTTGCTGGAGTCATTTGAGTCTTTCCCCTCCCTCTGTAACGAGTTATATCCAACTTCCTCACACACATTCTCATAAGCCCACTTAATTGCTCTCCCAAATTTGATGTACTTCATTTGGCCTGAAAATTTTAGTTCAGGCAACCTTCTCTTGCCTTCCTAGTTGTTGACAGCCCTGAAATTTTTTGATATTGCTCATTATTTTGATTTTCGACATCAACCACTGGCTTAGTTTAATTTTGTACTCCTCCAGAAGTACATTCTTAGTCACATATTTAATTCTTATTTCCTCTTTTTGGCATTAGCTTCCTCACCCTACCCTAACCACAAAACACTAGGTAGAGGAGATTATTACACTGACAGGCACAGCCTTATTCGCTGGTTGAAGTCTAAAGCAAAGATAAACAGAAAACGGCTTCTGAAATGTCATGTGTAATCCAATAATGTCATCACTTTTAGGAGAAATGATGTTTTCCCCAATGTACCTTTACCTCTAGCTGCCAGATATGTCCTAACTCTATAATCTAGGAATGGGAAGTGAATATTTTTCAACCAATGTTTATTCCATGTCTATGTCACAAAGATGAAATCCCTTACTTTGAACATTATTTCATCTTTCTTTCTAATTCTACCCCAGCATCCACCAGCCTATTTCATTAAAAATAAACAACAAAACAAAAACTCAATACATAGGTAAAGAATTTTACAACTTCAAGGTCCTATTAACAAAAAATAATAAAGTGATCTGAGTCATCAAATTCAGAGAGCCCAGCTCCAGTATGCCTTGGATCAAAGACATATAGGAAATAAAGGGTGAGTCAGTAAAGCTCTTTTAAGGATGTGTAAACAAAGGAAAAAATCATTATGTCTTAGGAAAGATTCTGGGGCTCAGAAAGATAGGAACCTTTAGGAAACTAAAGAGTATTCATTTGAACTAAATTTCTCTTAAAAAAGAATGCATTAGACTTGTGTTCTCAACAATATTCAACAAGATGTTGCATAAATGAAGCTAAGATATAAATCATGAAATGAAATATTATGCAGTCAGAAAAAATGTCAAGTAGAGAAAAACAAGGATGTGTGGATTAAAAATCACAATGACATTAGGTAGAAGTGTGAATGACACAGAAGGTAAAATTACAGTAGTAGGACATATATTAGAAAAACAGTCTAAGAATTTAAATAAAAGGAATAAAGTAATGAGAGAAAAGATGACTGTCCTGGGGAACAGGCTAGGCATAGAGAAGAAATGATAATTAAGAAATAATAAAAGAAGACATTACTGATGAAAAAAAAGGAAAAAATGACCACAGCATGAAAATGCAGAGCCTGAGTCATGTTTTAGCAAACCTTAGTGAAAACAAATCCATACCAAATAAAAAAAAAAAAAAAAAAAAAAAACAAAACAAAACAAAACAAAACAAACAAACAAATAAACCTCAGTGGAGTTTTCGAACTTTACCAGGAAGGAGAAAAGATTTCACAATAATCTGAAGAATTAAAATACCATGTAAAAAAAGAGCAAAATTAGATTTGCCTTCAACTTCTCTCATGCAATCTTGAATGGTACAACATAAAGAAATAAAATTTAAAGAAGAGTAAGGAAAAACTGCGACAGAATTCTGTATCCATACTACTTGTCATTTGTATGCAAAAACAACAAAATGGTATACACAGATGCAGAATACATAACATACAAAATGCTCTCCGTGAAAAATTTGTTTGAAGCCGTAGGCTAAAAATAAATTCCAAATTAAAATAATATCAAACAAATGAGAAATTTTTGCCTGGCAATGAGTGCCAGTGAAAACAGAAACATGCTACACTTCTCCCATCTTTTGAGAACTGTGAGACTGGGCTTTGATGAAATCTGTTTGGTTTAAGTCAGACTGGACAAATTATCAAGCGAGGCAGTACTTAGAACCAGATACAGATTAGGTCAGGAAGTTCATATCAGTTATGTTCACAGCTAGAAGAAGAAGAAACAGGATAAAGGGACTCCAATCTTTTAGGTCAGAGGAAAATTTAGACAGAAAGAATCCAGAAATTCTAGATAGCTTGCTCTGGGAACTTGTCTAGTTCATACTGAGATACTCATCTTCAGAGTTTTCATCCTAGTGATGGATTCTGATCCCTTGGATACTTAATTGTTCAAAAGACCTTAACCTCATGAGAATTAGTGAAGCCAATTGTGCTTAGGTGTCCTTTCCATTTACCTAATCTATTTCGCTTTATCCACTTAATAAAAGTTTCATATCTTTGTTGTACTAGGTCACCTAACTATTCTCAAGAAGTTCCTATCAGTTGGCCCACAGAGGACTCATTCTGGTGATGACTAAAAATGTTTCAGAGGCTGTATTTTTTCTAAGTAAAAGCCTAGGCCATGGCCAAGGGCCTGGTTCATGATATTTATATTTTCCTTCTCTTTTATAAAGACCCTGTGTTCTTCCCTATATATTTTTCTTATTATTTAATTTAGTAATATTTAATATGATTGGAAAATTGTAAGCTTCCTGAGGGCAAGGGCTGTGTCTTTATTATTATATACCTAGATTCCAGTACCTGGAATACAGTGAGTATATAATAAATATTTGTTAAACTCTATGGAGTGAGCTGTACAATGGTAAATATGTAATTAGAGATAAAAACATTAGCAACCACACTTAGATATAGAAATTGCATGTGTGTTTAAACACTATAGCTTAAGAAATGTTTAAAAATTCAAATTACTAATAAAACAGTTTTACATAGAAGGAGTCATACAGCAAGGCATAGTTTTGGGGTTTCAATTCAATTCAGTATTTACAGATAGGAAAGACTTCAAAACAGACATCTTCCTTTCTCTGTAAAACCAAAGACAAGATAAAGAATGGTAAAATAAAGCAATATTTAGTTTTTTAAATCTCAGACTAAATGGTGTTGTGACCTTAGTAGCCAACTTAGCAGAAGCACAATTATATTTGATATTTCAATTATATTTGAATATTAGGTTTCTAATTTTTAAATAGAAGCGACATTAAGAACATTAATTCTTACCAAAAATTAACAGCCAAATCCCAGGCATTAAAATAAAACAGAAAGATGTTTTGAATACTAAATGGCATCTTCTAGCGGGTACGGAAAAGGAGGATTTCTCCCACTACTATGCTATTTTTTTATTATTTGGTTAATATACCATCAATGTGATGTGATAAAATCTGTTTGAACTTTAGGCCCATATAGTGCAAATCCTTCATTACCATTTAGTGGCTTTCTCATTTAGACAAGTCATTTAATATTCTCTCAGTTTATTTGCCTGTAAAATATGGAATGATGGTATTGCTTTCTAGCTCTAGGGATTTAAGTAAGATAATAAAAAGAAAGAAGGAAAAAAAAGAAAGAAGGAAAAAAGAAATGAAGGCAGGAAAGAAGAGCGAGAGCACCTGAGAGAAAGAAAGTAGTAAGCATCTATTTTTCTGTATGTATTCATACCATTTTCTTACACATTTCACTGATTATCTTAAGAATACAAATAAACATTTATTCAACAACTAGTAAGTGCTTTCTATATTCCAAAAATGGTTATAGGTACTGCAAATATAAACAAGAATACGTATGTACTGTGTATCAATTAGTCTAGTCAGCAAAATAGCACATTAGGTCTTTTAATAGAGAGAACTTCCTTTAGGGAGCTGAGATGTGAGTGCTGGGAAGCTAAAAGAGCAAAATGGGAAATAAGAGGTAACGAAGAATAGTGAGAACAACTACAACTCTTGAAACTGAACGAAAGGTAAGGAGATCTTTCCTTTTGGCGTTGAAACTGAGACTTCTTAGGAGAGAACATAGCTTAGTTTCTGCTGGTGCCAAGAGGGAATGGTGCCACAAAGCCAAAGCTCAGACTTCTAAGGAGAGGAGGCTGCTCTGCAGCTGTTGATACCTCAGAGGGGTGAAACGAGGGTAGCTCAGGCAGTGCCGAAACACACTGGAGGCTGAACCAAGAGTGAAGGTTATTCTTAGTATGGCTAGCCACCGAAACAGAAAGTGGTTCCTCCTCGTCTCCTTTTACTTTCCAATCTTCCCTGCTGACATAATCTATCTAGAAAGTAGCTGAGAAAGGAGGAGTGTAATTAATAGGTATCAGCCATAGTATCACAAAGGCATAGAAAGGTAGGTTTGGAGTTGAAAGACAATAGCCTAATAACTAACACAGATCTCCCCTCAAAATACTCACCATTTACAAAGAAAATAAAACATCATATAATTACTGTAATCGAGTCGTTGTTCAGGATGTTATGTTACTCAAAACCATAAGAGAAGGCAATTGAGTATTTGACTTGAGTAACAGTCACAATGCAGTTTTGCTACTCCTAATAAACAATAAGTAACAACTTTTAAATTTTCATATGTAAACAAATCCTGTATTTGGCTATATCATTTCTCTATACTTCAAATGCAATTGACTGCATTTGTCTATTCATAATAAGCAAAGTTCACAGACAAATTCGAAGATTAAAAATGATTTTAGTTTGGGTTAAATGTTGGTTGCATATAAAGTTCTGATGACTTAAAAATTAACTTTAACTCAAAAATCTCTTACTTTTAAATATTAATCAACCTCAAATCAATCCTTACATTGTCCACAGATCATTACTTAATGATCCCCAAAATTGTTACCCATAAACTAAAAACCAGAGACGGATGTATTTTTGTTACACTAACTTGTGATATCTGTCTAAAAATCTGACTTGCTTCTTGCTTCTATGTCTATTGATTCAGCTTTTAAATTACAGCACTTGACAAACACCACTTTAATATTTAAAATATATTACATTGAGTCTACAGTAAAAATGTAAAAACAAGCATCAATTTATGTGTATTTATTATTAAGAATAACAAATACATAGGTTGACACATTTTTAAAGCTAATACATTACTTTTAGTATGAACTGTCATATTTAATTAGATTATACATCCCTATGTTATTGAATTTGATTATTATTATATGAGAAATAAGCATACCAAGAGTTTGCGGCTTTTTTGGTGACTGATTTCTTACAATGTTTCACAATTACTTCTTTGAATCATGAATGGCAAATATTAATGGGCCAGCGAGTGTATGAAAGAAGTCTGACAATAAATTTGGAACTAAATTTCTTTTAACACCCACAATCCTTTCAGAAAGCCTGTGGCTCATCTTCCTTCAAAGAAAGACTGAAGAGGAGAAAGAACATTTTCTGCCCCTGTCACCTGTTTTAATTACTGACATAGATTGCTGAATGATTGATTACCACGGAGGCAACTCACATCCAAAGAGAAAAATTCGCTGTGAGGACATTTACAAAAGACTTTTGTGTGTTGATGTTTCAGCCTTTACTTTCCTGATATCTTAGTGACATTAAATTTTTTTCTACATAAGGATGGATATAATTTTGCATAATTCAATTCAAGCCCCAATGGAAAACACTTTAAAATCAATTAACTGTTTATTTGGGGGGAAAAACCCCATTATTTTAGAGACTTAAATTTAATTTTAAAACATTTCACCTTGCTTTGAAAAACAAAGTTTACCATATCAACATCAATGAAAGGAGATTTAGCTCTATAGTGTTTGCTTGTTAAGAACTGTTCAAAAGTTTAAAACAGAACAATGGATGGAATTGCTGAGTGGTCAATCTGATCTGGTTAAGATGGCTGTTGATCATGTTTTGGTTCTCAAATTGAGAGTAATAAGGGAATCATGGGTTTGCTGTGAAGTTAGCATAATGCCATAAATAAGGAAGGGCTCAATCAATGATATTTTTTTATGCTTTTAGTAATTAATTATTAAAAGTAAAAAATCTCAAATGTTTGTTTTTTTCTATAAGACATGTATCTTATTTCATCTTATTTTTCTTCATATATATCTTTATATATGAATTATACCTTATAAAATAAACAATAAATTTGCCCAGTTTACGCAACCTTGTAAGGCCTTGGAGACGGTACATCTTTATGCGGTAGCATCTTTATCACTTGTCCTTAAAATTTAAAACACTATTATACATTATTTTACTACTTCAAATCTCAATAATGCCTGAAAACCAACCCTATATTATTTTACTAAAATTTTTTTAAAGATCAGCACCAATCTTTCAATATTTACCCTAGTCAAGAGATGATTCAAGATTTAATTGTATTCATCTTCTTTGAGAGGCCTGAAATGATTGCTTACACCCTCCTTTTGAAACACTCATGTCCTTCAGATTCCACATCTACTATTCTTTCCGAGTTTCTCTCTTATCTCTCTGGCCACTTCTCTTCATTGAGCTTCTTTTACTTTACCCTTTTAAAATTGATAATGTTTTGTAGTGTTTTAGCTTCATTTTATTCTCTTCACCTGTAAGTTATTGGTGAGAAAAAAGCTTGTGTTCTCTTGTTGTTCGAGTCCTGGCCATATGCTGATATTCTCCAAATTTTTGTTTTCAGTCCAGACCTGTGTCCTGAACTCCAACTCCATATAACCAAGGTTTCACTATACTGTCTTTCCAACAATACAGATAAACTCCAACATCTAAATTATAATTCACCAATTACCCTGTAAACTTCATTATCCTACACTACATTTCAAGAAAAAGCATGACCAACCAAAGTAGAAAACATGGAATCACTTTCATCTTCATCTTCCCAATCTAATTATTAATAAAATTCTGTCAATTTTAAATTTCTCTTGAGTAGCTCACGTCTTCTGTATTTCCATTGCCTATATATTCTAGTTATAATTCATATTAGTGTGAATTATCTCAAAAGGCTTTTGTTGTTTTTTTTTTTTTTTTCATGCCTCCAGGGTAGATAGCCTCCTACCAATTGACCTATTCTGTGAGATGCTCTCAGAGTAAACATTTTTAAAACACAAATATTACACTATCGCTTTCCAGTTAGTTTTCTTTCTATAGCCCTCTATAGTTTATTCATAATATTCCAAATATTTTATTATTGCATACCTGTTACTTCATTACTTGACTTTGTTTAGGCATTACTTCTTGCTGCTTGTTGCTTATGAAAATCACTATTTAGTTTTACAAAACAAACTTTGGAATTTATTACAATATTTCCTCTCTGTTATATACATATATCTTATCTTTACATGTGGAATTTCTTTTAACTTGAACAACCCTTAACTCCTTGTCCATCTTTATTTACTTAAAGCTCATATTCATGGCTCAAGAATCT
Source organism: Eonycteris spelaea (assembly GCA_003508835.1). Classification (NCBI taxonomy): domain Eukaryota; kingdom Metazoa; phylum Chordata; class Mammalia; order Chiroptera; family Pteropodidae; genus Eonycteris; species Eonycteris spelaea. Next base: position 5,850,854 of record PUFA01000070.1, read on the forward strand.
TCTGATATGAAAAGATGCTCAACATCACTAGCTATTAGAGAAATAAAAATTAAAACCACAATGAGATGTCATTTTATACCTGTTAGAATCACTATTACCAACAGGACAGGTAATAACAGGTGTTGGAGAGGATGCAGAGAAAAAGGAACCCTCATACACTGCTGGTGGGACTGCAAATTGGTACAGCCACTATGGAAAACAGTTGGAGGTTCCTCAAAAAAACTAAGAATTGATCTACCATATGATCCAGCAATCCCTCTACTGGGTATTTGCCCCAAAGACTTGAAAATCCAAATCTGAAAAGATATTTGCACACCGATGTTCATAGCAGCATTATTCTCGGTGACCAGGACATGGAAGCAACCAAAATATCCTATGATAGATGATTGTAAAGAAGCTGTGGTACATATATATAATGGAATATTACTCAGCCATAAAAAGAGATGAAATACTGTCATTTGTGACAGCATGGATGGACCTCGAGATAATTATTCTAAGCAAAATAATCCAGACAGAAAAAGTTGAAAATCACATATCACTTACGTGCGGGATATAAACCTAAAAGCAACAAACAGGATAAACAAACAGAGACTCATGGACTGTAGACTGGGGTTATCAGAGGGTAGGGGGAAGGGGGAAGAGGGAAGGTAGACGAGTAAAAGGGGTCAAATATGTGGTGACAGAAAGAAATCTAACCATGGGAGGTGAACACACAGTGTAAAAAAAAAAATTATATATATGTGTGTGTGTGTGTGTGTGTGTGTGTGCGCGCGCACGCACACACGCGCACACGCGCACACTTACTGTTAAAGTGTACAGATGAAAATTACTGGATTTTGTTAACCAATGTCACCATTTAAAAAATAATTAATAATTTAAAAAAAGAATCTCCTGATATATCCCTTACCCTTACTGCCCCAGACTTGTTTGCATTTCCTTAATTTTTGTCTCTAAAGCAACCTGTCATAATCTTTAGCATTCATCGTTGTCTGTCTTCTGAGCTAGAGTATAATTTCATAAGTGATTTTAATTGTTTATTTCTTTTCCTTATCCTAAGCAATTTTCACTTCTGTGACATTTTTCAGAAAGTCAATATTTACTAAATTAAAAATTACAGTCTAACATTCAAATATGATCATTTATTGTTTGTCTAATATATAGGAAAAGATCATAAATGATTTTCAATTATCTTGAACACAGACGCTTATCTTTAGACAAATTTTTATTGGTTACAATAAAAAAAAATGCAAGGCCTATAACTATTACAAAAAAATAGTAATTTTTTTCCTGTTTTTTTTTTATGTCTGAAAATTGTCATACAAAAAATATTTGAGCAGAAGAAAATGTTTGTTTGACAAAGAAATAACTAAGGGATTACTTGATAGCTGTCTCAAGTATTTAAAGAGCTGTCATAGGAAAGAGTGATTAAAATGGTTGGGTTGGTTTAAATTTTCGTAAAAACTAACCAGGATTATTAGATGAAAGTAAGCTTACTTTATTTTAGTAAAAGATATAACTTTTTTTCTAAACATGCTCTTACTACCAAAGGACCACTAGTAATCTCAACTAAAACAAATTTTCCCTTACATTGCTGCTTTGTGCTATGGATGTATAATTTCTAGTTCATAACATTTAGCCGTTGTCTTTCGGTTTTGTTCTTACATGCTTCTTGGGCAGTCCTAGTTCTTATTTTGCACTTCATTTTATATTTTCCCTCTTTTTAGGCTACTTTTGTTTGATCTTTAGTGTCTAAAGAAACTTTGACTCATAGACTACATTTATAGTTTGCACATTATAAGTATTTATTGATTATATATATGCTTTTTGGTTATCCCATTGGTTTGTTTCAGCAAAATTTATTCTTTAACTTTTTCCCTTTTTTAAAATATTTTTTTACTTAAAATTCTTTAATCTATGATAAAGTATATTGTTGTGATGCGATCAAATCTAAGACCCACAGAGCCAATTGAGATGAATTGTGAGCCTTTATTAGCCTGCCGGTGACTGACTCTCTACCATGCAGGGTCAGAGGAGGTCAGCCCCGAGCTTCCATTAGCCGGCTAGCAACTGACTCTCTACCAAGAAGGGTTAGAAGAGATCAGCCCTGAGCTCCCAGAAGAAGCAGTTTATATAGCCTAGAACAAGTAAACAGATTACAGAAGCAGAAATTGGCCATTAGCATATCTTTGAGCAGATTACCACACCCTGGTTAACAGAATCAGAAGTAAATCCTTAAGGCTGGTTTACTGGAAATTTTCCACCCATAACATATATAAAATATTTCATAATATTTAACAATTTTTTATTCTAATATTTGAAAATTGATGAAGCTTGTCGTAAAAACAGAGCCATGTCTTTCCTGCAAAACTTTTTATTAAATTGGAATTTGAATAATAAGACAAATTGCTGAAAATTCTGAAAATATTTCTTGGGCATTTTAACACCTCTCTAGTTTCTATTGGGAGAGTATGTGATTTTTTTTCAAATGCCCTTAGAATCCTTTATAATTTAGCATTTACAAGAAATAGGGTGAAGTGTTTACATAGGGACACATGTTCTAACTAAAGAAGTCTGTTTGATTTTTTTAAAATATTACTTTAAAAGCACCTTAGTCAAAATGAAATTAGTCCGCAGGCTCTAAGAGCATGCACAAGGACAACAAATCTTACCAGCACTAGTTTAAGGATTAACTTTCTTGTCATTGGAATTATCTCCTTAGTCAGCAACACTAGCTGCCCCAGGATCTGCCCCTTTAGAGGCTTTGCCAATATACATTATCTGACCCTTTAGAAAGGGGTGTTGGAGAAGAATCCCTTATAGCATCTGACTTTGTGTCTATATTCAGAGATTGCTGGCTTTATTGTAATTGTAAATTTCTCATTTCCACATATGATTTTTCCTTTTGTCTTTTTGTGAGCCAGTCTCTTCTCTTCATTCTTTAATTTTTTTTAATAGATAGTGATGTTGAATAGGGTTCTGCTTTATATAATATAATGGCAGAGATGTTGATTAATGGTGCTTTTCTATAAATTCCCTCCCCTGACAAGCTAAATAAAAAGAATGTGCTGAAAAATAATTCTGACATTTCCCTCATGCTAAGTACTCAAATAGCCTTTGCCTCAGGGTATACGTGGGGGAAAAATGCTGTGTCTGATTGTATTACCCAATCCTGGCAAAAAACCCATTTTATAGTAGTGAGAGGGAGAAATCCAGAGCTGTATTAGTACTTGGTTCTGCTAGTTATTAAATATTGGCAACTGACTTAAGTCCTCTGTGATAAAATAAAATAAAAGGAATACCTACATCTTTGAATATTCTGAGAATTAAACTAATTTAATCCTATAAAACCCTTAGAAGAGTGTCTGGCATATAGTAAGACTCAATATATGTTAGTTATTATAATTTACAAAATGATATTAATGTTTATGCATGTGACCTAATGATTGTATTTGAGCACGCCAATCAGAACGTACACCTAGACCAAAAAATAACACGAATAGGGCAGCTATATATTATATAAATGTAGCACAGGCTTCTTATGACTATAAGAGAGCAGATCGTTTATAGAGAAAAAATATATGGTTACAAAGGATTCTAAAGAGTGTGCTACAAAATCAAATTAAATTAGATTAGATAGATACAGGGGAAGGAAGATAGATGATAGATAGATAAAAATATATAGGAATAGATGATAGGTTATTAGATAGATTAGATGATAGATGATAGATAGACAGATAGATAGATAGATAGATAGATAGATAGATAGATAGATAGATAGATAGATATGTTGATATATAGATAAATGGCTTGGCTTTATTTTATTTCTTTGTTACTTAAAACTTTTAGAGGTAGTTTCAGAAAGAAAGTTTATGTAGTCTACACAAATTACTCAACCAGGAGGTTGGACAAAGAGAGCAAAAATATTGAAGAACATTATGCCAGTTACAATAAAACCGTACTTTCGGTGATGACTTATCTGTTCCTTATCTGTACACTGTAGAAAAATATTAAATCCCAAAATAACCTGATTTTTCTTTTAAAATTCTGATGGATTTTTCCTGTTCCAATATCTAAGTTCATGATAAAGTAAAAACAAAAACAACAAAACAAAAACTGTGCCTTATACAAAATTTTGTATAGTTATATTTGCAATGGACTGAATGTTTGTGTCCCCACCCCCAATTCATATGTTGAAACTCTAATCTTCAAATAATGGTTTTGAAGGTGAGGAAGTAATTAGATCTTAAAGATGGAGCTCTAATCTTAGTACCTTTATAAAAGGCCTGAGAGCTAACTCACTCTTTTCCACCCTGTGAGTATACAATGAGAAGCCAGTAGTCTGCAACCTGAAAGGGGGCTCTCACCATAACCTATACGGTGCTAGCACCTTAACCTCCAATTTCCAACCTCCGGACTGTGAGAAATAAATTTCTGTTGATTATAAAATACCCATTCCATAGTACTTTGTTATGGTAGCCCAAATGGACTAAAAGGATGTGTTTTTTCCATGACATATTAATTAATTCATAACTTCTTCACTATTTTTCATAACATATTTCTTAACAACACTTAAAATGTGTTGTTAAGGTTTTTTTTGATAGGCATCATTGAACAGAGAGACTAAGAAGCAAAAATGTAAAAGAAAAATTATTTAGAAAAACTTTAAAAATCTGCAGCTAACTTAAGAACATTTTTAAATTACACAATTCTCCAAACTGCTAATGGAAATGATATTCATCACAGTCTATTAATTTACGTACCAAAAGTAAGTCAAAATGCCAAAAAAAAAAAAAAAAGCATTTAGAATTATAAAAATAGAAAGGAACTTGACTTTAAAAAGGGGGTTTTGATTTCATTCTAGATATATCTAACAAAAGTGCATGCATTAGTTAAGATATCGCATTTTAGACAAGAATAATTGCATTTTAATTATAGTATTTCAAACAAAATCACATTTTAGAAACCCAAGTTCCCCAACTAAAGGTTTTAGCAAATATCTCAATTTAGAAATAGGTAAAAGGAGGGTATTTCTAAGCAGAAGGAAGATCCCAGATTGTCAGCTTTGAAATAAATATAAAATAATATCAAAATAAATCTTTAAACATCCTTTGCAATTTAATATTTTATGCAGCTATAAATTTGAGATTAAGTCTTATAAATAGATGAATTTATGCATGCAAGCCCAAAATATCTGCATGGTTATAGTACCTTTTAGCTATAGCCATCAAAATGGCACTACCTAATGTCAGTGATTAATTGTATCCATTGGTGGTAAAGGCCCTAGGAAGTCCAGAACTAGGTTCCCAGGTAATCTGAACCTCAGGAGCCTGCAAAAAATAAGGAAAATCGATCAAAAATTCATATGAAAAAAATAATCTCCATTAAGAAGAGATATGGATTGACCAGGATCACATGAGGAAAAACACACCAATTTGACATGTTTGCCTGGGCAAGCTTCAGAAAGACACTGCGGATAAAACAGACTTTAAAGAGTCCTTATGCATTTTCAACCATGGCTACACTGCAAGGAGTACCCTCTTGATAATGATGACAATGATAATAACAATGATGATGATGATGATGATGATATAGCAGCAATAACTTACATAGAGCTTTTAATGTGCCAGACAGGTAGGTATTCCAAATGTTTTATAGCAAATCTTCACAATAACCTAAAGAGATAGGAATTACCATTTTAATTTGACATATGAGGAAAATATAGTATGAAAGTTAATTTGCCCGCAGACGTACAGCTTATGCATAGCAGGGGCAGAATATGAACCTAGACAGTCTGAACCCCACAATGAGAATCACAATGACTGTTTTGCAGCCTTCTGAGAGGACTGATTTTAAACAACTGCTTGGATCTGCATTGGAAGAAGGCGCATCCTAGCTTCTCAAAAACAGAAGAATCAAAAACTCCTGAAAAAGACTGACTTTTGCTAGGCATTGAGCAAAAATCCTAGTCATTGAAATGAAGACAATGAAGCTGTGTCCAGTATTTCTGTCCTTTTATGCTCTTACTGTAGCTTTCGTGATGTTGAATTATATATAACACTGTATTAACTAAAATGCAAAGAGTCAGCTTGGAGGGGGAAAAAAAAAACGTAAAAAAAAAAGGAAAGCAAACAACATCAAAGAAAAAAAACCAAAATGTCCATGCATGCTAAGTTATATACAGTGTCCTTTTAAACACAAATCCAATTAAATTTATACCTATTTTCTGACTGATGAAAATAAATAAAGCTATACTGCTTTTCACCAAATTTGGCACATATCTTTGAGATGGCATGACATATGATACAAAATGCAGATTGTGCATATAATCAATTGTCAGGCCAAACGGAACACCTGAGAGAGTTAAATAATCACTGGTACAACAAAGTTTCAGTCTTAGCACTACTGGCAGGTAGGACAGGATAATCCTTTGTTGTGGGGCTTTCCTGTGAATTGCAGAATTTTTAACAGCATCCATAGATGGCCAGTAGTACTCCCTCCACCCCTCATCCCAGTCATAATAAAATGTCTCCAGAAGTTGCCAAATGTCTCCTCTAGGGCAAAATTTCCCAAGTTGAAAATTATTGACCTTGAGCATCTATAAACATATATTTAAGACAAACTGCTTCTCATTTAGGCAATTCTATATAGGTATGACCTAAGGTAAGTAGCAGTGATTACTTGTTTATTTAATAAAGTTTAATAAAATTTAACTCAGAAAAGATATGTTAGGACAGCTATAGTGTTTGTGCTTGTTTCTGTGTGTGCGTGTGTCCATGTGTGTCTGTGGGTTTCAAGACAAAGAAAATGACTCATTACCCTGGTTATGTTAACATTGATGACTTAGTTAAAGTAGTGTCTTCTGAGTTTTTTCATTATAAAGTTACTATTTTTATTTTTGGAATTAATCAGTGTCTTATGGAGAAATACATTGAGATTATGCAAATATCCCATTCCTTACACTTTAACCCACTAATTCACCATCCATTGATAGTTCTTTTCTGTGGTAATTAGAACTGTGCGGTTTCTCGTAATGGTGATTTGGGAATTTACCTTAAAGAAAAGCAATTTTTTTCTCCCAAATTTATTGATTCATGTAATTATTTATTTATATTGTTTGGGCCCATGGATAGTTATTTTAGGCTATGGTTTAAAATTCATTACTCTTTATTTATTTTATCCTTCAAGTAAGCAAATAATGTAAATCTTGAAAAGTGAAAGAAGTTATTTACAACTCAAAAAAATTTTGGATGCTGAAATGAGGTAGAAGGCATAGGATTTTATGACAACTTAAGAGGCTGTCAGATCTGTCATAATAAAGATATTTGTTTCAATTGTCAAGGTGAGCAGATAAATTTAATGGGGCTGTTTGACTCTTAGGATAGAGAGGAACATCACTTGTAAAATTCTTAATCTTTTAGCAGGAAATGAAATGGGACATCTCTCTCAGAGTTAGTCATTTTAGTTGCAGAGTTAATCTTTCTAGTAAACCTAGTTAAGTTTTCTTCTCTCCTTTCTTTGGAAAAAAAAAGGCCCTCTCCCTCAAATCCTGATAATTGCCCTGGCAACTCAGATCCTCTGGCTATTGATGAGGGTCATCAGCCCATTGTTAAGCAGAAATGGTGTTAAACCAGGCAGGGCCCTTAGAATCTGGGGGCTGGAGAGAACTTTAAGCCAAAGGTCTTTCTTTTTACTCTTTAAGAAACCTATTAACCAAACCTGTTTCCCTTTACTCACTTAATAGGCAAACCAATAATAAAAATTAATGTATGATTTAAATAATGAGTTTGTATGTTTCTTTTTTTTCCTTATCTAGGGACTGAGGTGGCACTTCAGCAGGAAACCCAAGACCCTACCCTGACTGAGGCAGAAAGGGAACGAACTCCATGAAACCCCTGTAGGGAGGGACTTCTGACGGCTGCTCTTAGCAGGAAGCAGATACTGCAGAAGAAGAGACCTCCTGTCCCTCAACATCCATACTAATAATAAGGGGATTGATGGCTCTTAGAAAAGAGTTAGGCAGGAAAGTTACTTAGGGGGTTTTGGGTCTGCCTGCAAAGACACTGAGGTCATCCTATTTCAGAAGCGGTCTGCCCTGATCCCTAAACAATTAAGCCAGAAGGCATTTTTTAACTCACACAAAGAAACCAGTAGGCAGAGATTTAGGTACCAGTTGAAGCCAGTCACTCCCACCTGTGCAATGAAGACCCTAAGGACCTTCAACTCACCTGAGTCTCATTATACCATCATTAGAATATGATGCATATGCCCGGAAGTTTATTAATATCATTATAACAGACTGAATTCTGGGAACAAACATGCGCAGAAAGCAAAATGATGAATCACTGAGTCCTGTCAATCTTCATTGTCAATCAAAGAAGCCCACTCCTCTAAGAAAAGTAACCACCCACAGCAAATAGGGCTAAAAACCCCCCAAAGGCTTTGTTACCAGGCCTTTTGAGGCACGCCTTTCTTGCTCAGGACTGCTTCCATGTCTGGAAGTGTACTTTCCCTTCTAATAAAGGTTTCTTTTCTACGGTATTTTGTCTGGCTCAATTCTTTGTTCGAGACATCAAGAACCTGGACAGTGTGCCGGGAGAGGACCCCACTCTCCAGTAACAGGATCATTTAGTGAAAGCTTTCACTAAGATGTCTAGTAAGCAAGACACATACTATGGTAATTTGGGGATTATACCTGTATTCTAAAGAGCACCAATATAAACATTTTTGTCAAAAATAAAAGTGTTACTAGGAAGTTTTCTTTCTTTTTCATTTGCTTCAAAATCTTTTCATTGAGAATATTTAAACCTCTATTTTCCTTTAAAATGTGCAGTACAGGATAGTAGTTAAGAGCACGACCTAGGTTCCACCCACAAATTGTCTAAAGTTTTTATAAGTAAATGAATTGCCTCTAAACCTCAGTTTTTTTTAGCATACCTAATTCATGTGCATGTTACTAGTAATGGAAGAGGTAGGTAAGTGTAAAGTGCTTGGTGAAGCACTCACCATATAGTAAGACATTAAGAAATAGTAGATATGACTACCTTTAGTTGGGGCATCTGAGTCTCTAAAATGTGATCTTTTTTTAAATACTATAATTAAAATGCAATTATTCTAGTCTAAAATGGGATATATTGTTAAGGGTGTGGTTCTAGGCAAAGATATGCTAATGGCCAACTTCTGCTTCTGTAATCTGCTTGCTCAAATCTGTAAACTCAAATTGTTCTTACAGTTCACAATACTATACAACTACGGCTAGTCAACAACTCAAACTATACCTTGAAGTTTTATTTTAGTGTTAATTTCAATGACTACAGTTTTCATTTCTATAACTTCTTTTTGTTTCTTTTTCCAATCTGCCTGCATTTTTCTTTCTCTTTCAATATAATAAGCTATTTTCAAGTCCCTTTCAGATGTTTTCTAATGTCTAGCTTTTGAGGTGCAAATTAACCTTTTTTTTTTTTTTTTTTTTTTTTTGCCATTCATCACTCTTCTGTTAGTTCATTTCTTTGCCATGCTTTTAAGTTACAGATTCTGAGGTTTTCTTTATCAGGAATCCTTTCCATAGAATCACTGTGTGCTCTGGACTGGGAGAAGAACCTTAGAAGACATTTTAGCTTTCACCATAAAAAAGTTTTAGATTTTTTTTTATAAGTCTGGGTCAGTGTTTATACTAATTCCTCAGCTGGTGGCCCCTCACTACTTCTGTAGTGTGAATTTGGACCCTATAATAAGGTACTAGAGTGAGGTTCCAATTTTTAAAGATGACTGTTTTCACCTAAAGTCAAAACTTGACAGCCATTCTCCTGGCTTTCTAAGGCAGCGGATTAAGGTTTTTTTCTTCTTTCTTTTTTAAGTCTCCATTCTTCATCACTTCTTTTTTCTGCAGATAATTAAGTTCCAGCTCACTTAAGTGTCTGTAATGTAAAACCCAGACTTTTCTCTCTATTGGGCTTTTCTGTCACTGTAAGATGATGAAATAAGTACTTGCTATGAATCTCCTCTTCATTTCCAACATGAGGTATTTGCTCTCTCAGTATCAAACTCAGTTATGTATAGAATTTTTTAAAAATTTCATTTTATCCAATATTTATATGTGTTTAAATCATAATGTGAATGCTTCCACATCAGCTCACTCCATCATTTTATGAGATTAGTTATAATAAGGCTAAATTTATTTAAGAGCTACGAAAAGTGAATTTACAGTGGTAATTTAAGTATTCATTTAACCTACCTGTTAAGTCTTCAATAAAACTTTTTACTTAGGATTCAAGAAATAAACCTGGTATCGACTGAAGATCTCTATAGATCTCTATGAAAATACACTTTCTCCTTCTGAAATGTATAGACTGTCATAATTACCAATTTCAGAAGTCAATATACTTCCTATGAATGTGAGAATGATCTTCTGCCTCTATCTCTTTGCATATATATGTGTGTGTGTGTGGTGTATATATATATACATCCACTATGTAATTTTATAACATACATAATAAATGGGAAAACTGTAAAGTTTTGGTGATTATAAATACTCTCTTTTGCCTGTTTGTAAGTTAATTACTTATTTTATTAATGCACTTACTCATGTTACATCATTTTTAAGGAAGGTTTTTAAATAAATACTATTATGTAGCATTTAAACATTTTTATGTGGGCCGGTGAACACAGAATGCAATACATATATGCCTTATTGTTGAATTGTACACCTGAAACTTACTGGATATCGTTAACCAATGTCGCCATAATTTAAAAAAAAAAAAAAAAAACTATGATACTGCAGGTTATGCAGCAGTTTTAAGAATACAGCAGTTAGCAGGAATGAAGTAGAACTGTATGCACTGTCAGCGAAAGACTAAACAATAAAAGTTTTTATGTGAATTCATTAATACCAAAGGTATAATTATTTACTTAAAACCAGGGTGAAATTATATAGGACAGAAGTCTCAATGAAACCCTGAGATTTATTTTTTTAAATTCTCTTATTTATATTATTTAATTTCTATAGCTATTAAGTTATGAGTACTCACTGCTACAAGCCTTGATCAAACCAGATTGCAGTCATATATACTTGAACTGCTCAAAGTGATACATTCTCAGATGCCATTCAATGTGCAATGTTCAGTGTTACTATCATGCCATCCTCCATTTAATAGAATTATCGATCTAAATTCTTCTTCTGCACAATGTTATATAATTTTCAATTACCAGTAAAAAATATGTAAGCTATTTTAACATTCACAGATAAGGAGAAAATATACAGGAAAAAATAATTTTTCATGCATACTAGATACTACTATATCTCCTACTGTGCACTAAAACAATAAGTCCAGGACAAAACCATCTTCTAAATCCTATTATCTGAAGGAACTGTATGCCTCAAGTCTTTTCTGATTTTTATATTTCCACATTGTGCTTTGAAAAATTTGTTTCAGTCAATAAAAGTTAAACAAATTTTGGATCTGTGAGCCCTATGTTCATCATAATTTTCTAAACTCTGAAAAATGGCAAAAATGTGTTTAAATTTTAGCCCAGCATTGCTTTAGATCCAGAGTTTATTTGATTATTTATATTACTTTAACCTTGGTGCACTACACTTTTTTTTTTTCAAAGTTAGCACATAAAACTGCCCTCTGTCCATTTTTTTTTTTTTTTTTTTTTTTTTTTTTTGCTGTAGTGCCAGAAGCTGGTTTGATGGATATTTAGGCAAACAGATCTGTATAGTGCTATAAAAAATATAAAGATAAAATATTCCACACCGTGAATAGACCAGTATCCTTGCCAGCTGTAAAATTCTAAGGTACTTTGACCATAGGTATTATAGCACGGCTGTTTGTAAACAAAGATACAGTATGCATGTTCATTCCACATTATTTCCTTTATAAATTACAATGGGGAACTACTAACTCTGAACACAGAACCACCTGTTCAAGAGTTGCCACGCTATAGAATTACCCAAAGGGAGTGTGTCTTTAATACCTATGATATGAGAACAAGAGAGCAGAGCCAGGAGGCCACAGAGAATAGGTGATATTCTTACAAAGATGGCATTTTATTTCATTGATAATGACAGAACATTTCCTCAAAGTGACATATTGCAATGTGTCTCAAACCTTTTTCATTATTGCCTTCATAAAGAGCCTTTATTACACATTTATTTTGTTCTAATCACATTTCCTTAAAATTTTAATGCCATCAATATAGTATGTGTATACTGTAAGCACAATTGTGCTTTATACACATAAAAGAGCAATTATTTTCACATCACAGGAATCACTTTTTTTCTATTTGGAATAAAAGCATCCCGCTTGAGAATGGATAGCATATACTAATATTTCAAATTGTTAGCTTTTAGCAATACCAAAATGTTGCAAGTAGCATTCTAAGAATGATGAAAAATATGGGAAGTGAATAAGAGTTTCTATGTAAATGTATGCATATGGACATAAGGGTGTGGGAATGTGGGTATTTATGGAATTTGAACTGTTCCTAGTGAAATTCTGTGTGTAGTGGACAGGATTCTAAAAGCATGAAAGCGATCATGATCATTCCTCAATACTTGGAGAACAGTTTTACTATGTTGCAATTAGCTAGACCTGTGCAGTCATATCCTTTCTTTAGTAAATTCATCATCAGAGTTGAAGAATGATAATCACAGTTTGTAATTTGTTCCCAGTTGGAAATCCCAAGAAATATGGGAAAAAGCAGATTAGCAGTTAAATAAAGAAGTCACACCTTGAAGAAGATCAGCTAATAAGAATGACTGTGTCATACAGACAAGATGGAACAGCAGTCCTTGTGAAAAGTGACCAGGAATAGAACACTGTGAATGCATGTTTGGTTCTCACTGTGTAGTCCAAGAGAAAGATGACCTTAATCAATATAAAATAATGATACATATTGATTATGAGTAAAAATACTACTCATATTCAAGAAGGTAAGATAAAGAAATAAACATCTTAGAAGGTAAGTCAAGGTTCATCAGAGTCTATACTTGATGGATAGGTAAAGGGAAGTTTTAGGAAGAAAAGAATTACAGATTATATGTTTAAATTCTTATCATTTAAAAATTTATTTAGGGTGGGAGAGATTTAAAAAGATAAAATTATATTTTAAAGAGTCCTCTCCTTTTTTCTTTATTTCTCTTCTCTTTCTCCCCTTTTCCCTCCTTCCCTTCCTTACCTCTATCTTAATAAGTCAGGAAAAAAAATCAAAAATAAAAAACAGTAAGTGGAGGCTGAGATAAACAGGCATCCACTTGGGGAATGGGGATTGAGTAGGAAGGTGAAAGGGAAAGGGCAGGCAAGGCTCAACATGAAATATCAAAGTTCACGCAGGGAGTGGAGATGCTAATGGGAGGGGACAGTGACGTCAACTAGAGAGTGGTTCCATATTCTAGACACTAATTTAATAAATAATCATACTGAGGATAATAAATACAAGTTTTATCATTGTTAAAGAAAGGAGATACAAATGAAAAGGAAGACAACTAGGATGAACCCTGTGGTACTGAATAAGAATCTGAACCATTGGTGTGAACATATAAATATGTAGGGAGAAATAAAGAGTAAAAATAGATGTGTATGTATATGTACTTGTATTCTCTATCTCTGTCCAAAACTGATGAGTACCTAGAACTGTATTTGGTTTTTAAATATGGTTGCCCACTAAAAGGAAGGCAGATCAAATGATAATGGAAATATGTTAAAAGACAAACAATTCATCTTGAAGAAGCACCTACTGAATAAAACCCAGAACAATGCATTAAAATTAATAACCTATTGAATAATATAATAATTCATGAGTTCATACTAACATAAATAAATGAAGAGAAAAATATTCCCTACAATAAAAATGCAACAAATAACAAAATTAGAAAAGTGTTATTATATAATCATCATAATACTAATTAATTCGATTAAGAAAAATCAATGGAGATAAAAGTTTTCAAGGAACGGGATGTTTATATAGCCTTAATTTACCTTCCAAGAAAACCATATGCCAAAGGAGAAAATACAGTAATCTAACAAAGGGAAAAAATTAGCAAATATTGATTTACTCAAGTGAACAAAATTCTAAAATATTGGAAAACTTGAAATCACATAGTACCTGGTAAGATGCAAGACAAAAATTAGAGCATCATACCTATGGGAAACATGCCAAAAATGCACAACCTGATACTAATAATGATGACAGATTACATAAACCCAGATTGAGGAATGTTTTACAAAATTACTTATACAATACACAATGTCTCAAGATCATGAAAGCCAAAGACTGAAGAAGTGTTCCAGATTGGAGTATAACAAGGAGACATAACAAATAAATACACATGATCTGAGATTGGCTCATTTTTCCATCAACCACATTATTGAGACTATTGGCAACATTTGAGTAAGGCCCATAAATCAGATGGTAAAGATGTATAAGAATTAATTTTCTGATTTCCTTTGTTTATTTTCTTTATATAGACTAATATTCTTGTTTGTAGAATTTATAACTTAGGCTAAAGCATAAGGTGGTGATGAGCCATCATGTCAGCAACTTAGTCTCAAATGTCCTGGAGGGAAAAAAGCTATTTGTATTAGTTTTGCAACTTTTTCTGTAGTTTGAAATTATTTCAAAATAAAAATTATCTTTCCTTTAAAAAAATATGTACTTTTTACAAATTTAAATTTGTAAAATTTTAGAAAATCCAAATTAATGGCATAATTTTTTTCTTGAAGACATTCTCTGAAGACTCACGTCCAGTTCTATTTGTCACTAATTATATATGTATGACTGGCTATATCTATTAACCTTTCTGGACCTCATATTTTAGAAGTCCAGGCTTATGTTAAATCTATGCTAGAGCTATAACCATTTTACTCCCAGCTCAGCCTCTTCCTAGTATCAACGCATATAAATTATTCATAAGAACTGAAGAAAACTTTGGAATCAGTATAATCACTTGCTGCTGACTGACTTGGAGTTTTTGTTCTGATAACTGAATTTTATTTTATTTTCCTTGTACACGTTTCCTTTCTTAGAAAACTTTTTAGAATTTCAGTTTTTCTACAACTGAGATCGTATTATTATCTTTCCAATTTACCTAAGATTCTATAGCCTTTTAACCTCGTACTCTATCCAAATTAGATTTCTGCTCCTGGTCAACACTCTAGTTTCTAAATGCTGTTAGAGTCACTGATTCTAAGTTTCCAACCCTTTGAATCTCTGACGGAACTAGCCCTGGACTGATCTTAATGCTTTCCTTACTGTATTAATATCTATTTTTTATATTTAAGACAATCTGGAATACCAGCAATGTTGCCATGCACTTTAGAGACTATGATTTCATCTACTTTGAATTTTCTCTCAGGAACTGCAGCTGAGAATGTAAAACTGCCCTAACATATGTCTTAACCAAAGAGATAAATCTAGTTGGAACCATGACTCTCAGTTTTTCCTGTCATCACTGAAGTTTAATATGTGTAGGTAGATTGTAGCGATTAATAAAGAAATGTTGTTTTTTTTTCTATTTTTATTTCAAGTGCATTCGGTTCCAGAGGAAGAAGACAGACTAAAATCCCAGCTAAAAAACATATCTTGATCATTTTTACTACAAGAAAACATCCACCTATCTAAAAAACTGTGATAAATATTTATGGAATCAATACAAGTTGGACATAAAACATGCCCTTTTTAGGGGAAAATAGGTTAAATGTAGAGAGATTAAAATGCCTTACAAAACAATTCTGCATTGTTTTGTGAAATGCCAAAGCCTCTGACTCAGTATCTCACTAAAGAAAACTGTAGATGGTTTTGCCAAAAAAGAAAATGATGTTTCTACCTTCACTCTAAAGATGTACTTTATGTCTTCAGGTATAGCTCAGTTTATTTTTCTTTGCTTCAATTTCTTATTAATCATGTCTATTGCAATATTATTCACTCATTAATTTACTGAATAATTAATTAGTGAATACTGTGCCAAGCCCTTTGCAGGAGATGAGTAGAGAGAGAAATAAAATAAGCATCTGCATTCTCAGAACTCACAATGTAACAGGGAAGCAGTCCCTCTCTATACATTCTTACAGAGAAAAGCCATATTAACTGTATAAATGAAAGGACTAATATTTATTAGGTGCTATGGATTTGATCCTTCACTTTATTTTAAGTCACTTCATTTTATTCCCACAAGAACCTGTGAAACTGTAATTGATTTATTTGTTCAAAAAAGATAAATATGATCCCTTACCAAGTGTTAAGTAATATTTTAGGTCCTAGACATAAAGCTGTTGGCAAAGCAGACAGAAATGCCTCTTCTCTCCTATGGAGCTTACATCTCTTTGGGGAGGAAAAAAACAAAAATAAAATAAGCAAATTATATATTGAATGTAACAGGGATACGAGCTATAAAGAAAAGAATAGTGATATAGAATGTTGGATAGGCTACAGTTTTAGCAGGGTAAAAAGAGGTATTTTTTGTTATGTAATATTTAATAGTTTATTAGATTATCATCATCATTAAATACAGAATCCAAGATTCAGAACAGGTAGGTTATTTTGCCAAAGGTCATACAGGATGTAGAAGAGCCCAGGTTTAATCTCAGACTGCTTGTTCTCATGACTTCCTAGTATTGTCAATACAGTAATCACCTCCCAAGTGGTGATTTGCCACTACAGCAATTTTACATAGAATTTTTTTTAAAACGTTATTTTCATCTCCCCTCAAATATCCTGTCATCAACTAGACTGAAAAGGAGAATTAACTTAGTGAAAAGACTTTCCCATCAGCAATGGAAAATCTAGAGATTGTGGATAGCACTGCGGCAAGAGTTCATATGTATGCTTTTTCTGAAGTATGCCACTCAGATAAGTGACTGATGTTAGGGTGACTTTTGGAAGTCTTAGTGTAGCACTGTGCTTCTGACATTTCTTGACTTCCTGACTTCTCTAAGTACAGCAGAGCATATTGTAAAGCATTTCAAGCTTTCTACCTCCCTCTGAGTCAAAACACAACTGGCAGCAAGACCAATGAATTTGGCAGTCAGCCAGCAAGTCTCACAGCGAATCCCTTTTGAGAGTCAGCCTGGTAGAGCATGAATAAAGGAACTTTACCATTATGCCTATTTACCCGGCAACCTGTATCACCTTTATGTCCACTTCTTCAACTCTCCTTATCATTTCTTTATAAATAGGACAATAATTTAAAATGGCTCAGGATTTTTTCTAGCAACTCTAGAGAATTAGCTTTTGACTCTGACCAAAGCTAGTTGCCAGATCACCACTTAAGCCCTCAAAGATTTCCCAGCTGATTATTATTGCCGTTTCCTTTATGCTATTGAAGGATTTGTACTTTCCTTCTGGCCATGAATCTACCCAAATTGAATAAGATCTGTTGGCCCAGGATCACTCCTGTGATTTTTTTCAAGTACCATGCAGTGCACATTGTCTTCAGTTAGTTAATCCTATAAAACACTTTCGGAAACCATTTGAAAAAGTTATATGGAGCATCATGTAAAAAGAAAGTGCACATGTTTTCAGAGGCATTGCTTAAGACCACCTCTGGTATTTCAAATCAAGTTGGGAACACTCTAAATGGGGTAACAATAAAAAAGAAAACCCTACTATACCATTCCATCTCCAGCCCCCTGCTCTCCCCCCACCAGGAGAGCTTATGCTTTCTGGAATTTACTAAAGAAATGTTGTCTGGCACAACTGCTAACTTTCTCTTGAGGTTTGTTGTATCTATGTTTTATCTACTCTTGTATCTTTCTAATATTAATAAACTACCACTAATATATTTTAAGTCAAGTTTTATGAGCTATTTTATTAGCTTGGAAATACAATTTTATAATTTGATAGATTACACAGCAACATAAACTTATCATTTTAGATGAGAGACCATTAAAAATACCTCAACTTTTAGAGTTTTGGTCAGTTTTACTACCTGCTATGTCAAACCTCTCAAATTTCTGAATTTCCAGAACGATTATGGTTCAATGAATACCTTAATGTCCATGTTACGCTCTGAATCCCATATCAGTTGAATAAGGAGGTGATAGGCAATAAATGTGTGCCCCAAATTTCTTTAAATACTTGCTCTTGATTTCTTTATTTACTTGCTTACTCACAACTTTCTGAATGTAAAGCAAGCTTCTGAAACTGCTGCCAATCAGAGGACACGGTAAGCTGCTGGAAATCTGTGTGTCTATCCCTTATCACCGTTAGTCATTTTAGACTCCCTTCTTCATAGAATGAGAATGTCAAAGGTAAAAATTTCCTAGAGGCTTTTTTTTTTTTTTTTTTTTTTTTTTTTAGTACAATTACTTAATTTTACAGATGGGAAGACAAAGTCAGGAGAAGTACATTGCTCAATGTTACATGAAACATAATGGGTATCGGGCTGTACGGTAAGCAGAATTTTAAGGCTGTTTCCAAAATTCCTACCTCCAGTGTTTAATCTTCATTTGACTGCTGGCAAGTGAAATAATGGATTATCCTTCCATGATTAGTTTATAATATATAGCAAAGGTGATAAGAATTTTGACTTTCTATCCCTAATAAATTGACCCTAAATTAATCGAATGGAAGATTAACCTTGAAGGGCCTGACAAAATCAGATAAGCTCTTTAAAAAGTAACTTAGAGGTCAGAGGTTAGAAGCAACAAAAATTCTCCTACTAGCACTGAGGAATAACAGCAACCATGTTGCAAAATGCCTACAGAGGGATCTGCATGGCAAGAAGGTGGCCTCTAGGCGCTGAGAGCAGGCCCCAGCCAAGAGACAAAAATTAAATGAGGAATTCAGTCTTACAAGAAACTGAATTTTGCCATCAACCAATGAGTTTGAAAGAGAATGCTGAACCCTAGGTGAGAGTGCAGCCATGACTGACACTTTTATTTCAGCCTTGTGAGGACCCTGAGTAGAGGTCACCTCTAGTCTATCTTTGTACCCCTAACTCATGAAAGCTGCGAGATAATACATTTGTATTACTTTCAGCTACTGTTTTATTACACAGAAATAGAAAGCTAATATGAACTGTAGCTCGTTTTTTTTTTTAATTCCAAAATCAGTGACTTCTATATATTACTCAACCTTTGTTAATATTATATATGTAATAAAATTATGGACCACATAAATCAAATCTAGATATTGCTACTTTTGGTGTGACTAACAATTACCTCCATATTTTTAGACACTGAATTCACATGTCTAGGTTGTGACAAAACACAACCTTTCACAATCTGTGGGTCTTTGTACATTCATATTCATTAATTCATTATGTACACGCAAAAAATAATACCTATATTTTCTTTATGTTTTTAGTACAGATGGTATAAATACTAAATACAATAAATCAAAAGAATATTTGGTTTCCAGTCAAGAAATAAATTTGATTTCCTAAGGGTAAATATAAAAAGAAAGGAAGGAATGACAGAGCTAATAAACTGATAAATTGAACTCAAGAAATCTTTCTTATTACTCTTAATTTGAAAGCCTGATTTTCATTTCAAGGCACACAGATCTGTACTGTTTTTCCTGATTTGCCAGATTTAACTCTAGGAAAAGCAGTAAAATTCCCTTTGACTCTATAATTATTTTATACCATACAGATAAGCTTTAACAGAGATATAAAACTGAAGAAATTTTCTACAGCTATAAACTATATCTTTGAAAACATAAGTAGGTCTAGACACTACTTTAATTTATACAAATATGAGGAAAAAGCTTTTTTACGCAATGCCTATACTTACATAAAATGTGGTTGAATTCACTGCTACCAGAGTTAACATTCATGTAGGAAGAACAACTTAAAAGGAAAGTAGGACATTAGGTCAGAAACAGTGGCCACCATGAATGAAATCTTCCCTCAATTTAAGTCAAAAGAATATTCATGAAAACTCACTCATTTAAAAATTACTATACTTTAATGATATTATAATCTCTATGTTCAGAAAATTAGTGTTTTTCAAAACTCAGGATCATATACTAGCCCAAGCCAAATAAGAATTTGACAAGATATTAAGTTCATAAAGATTAATTCTCATATTATTTTAATATAATTATTATAGACCATTTACAGATTTATATACAATGTAATATATAAATTTATTTTTTAAAAATCTTTTTATGTTTTAAGTGAATCTCTTTTAGACAACACTGAAATAGAAGGAATTATATACAAGGCTGGTACACCAGGAAGTAGTATTTTTGAAGACCATCTGCGAATCCTGCTTATCATAAAGTTCAATAAATATTATGTTTTACCTATGTACCATCAATTTACTTCTCTTGTCCTGTCTTCTCATCTGAAAAATTAGGTAATTTAATGGTAGTCTTATAATCAAATTAAAGTCATTAGAAATTTTGATAAATCTCTAAAAACTATAAATTTGTAAATTCTTCCTCATAATTTAAATATATACCCAGGCAGTAGTGCCCAGTTTAACATGCTCACCACTGTCTAACTCTGCATTTAGTGATGTCACATCAGTAGCTCACAATTCACCATACTGAGAGTATATAAAATATGGCAATAACAAATCATAATGGCTTTCTTTAAAAAAAAAAAATCACATTTAAGGGGAAAAAAAAAGACCCAGAGAACACATAAGTAGGAAAACAAATGAGAGCTAGGTCATAGGTAACTAAAAACTGTACATAGGTAAGTCTGCTCAAAAGAAACTACAATACTATTCAAGAAGTGTAAGAATTTATATCCTGCAGTATTATTTTTAGTTACATTTTATTGTAAGGAACAGTTTAAATTACTTTTAAAATAGAGATATGCTTCTATTACTGAAGTGAATTCATGGCCTATTTAATGTCATATTGTTTCTATTTTTTTTCCAAGCACTGAAAAAAAATATGGTCTTTCCAAAACAGAAGAAAAAAAAAAAATCGAAGGAATCTCTTATTATTTCATTAATGCTGAAATTAATTCTTTGAAAAATGTTATTGCATTTTTATTCATTGTGACTATTTCTTTCTTTTAAATGGGATACTTCTACTAATATTTAATTCAATTACCATTGTGGTTAGATTTAGATCTACCATTTTACTATTTATATGCTGTTTGTGCATTTTTTATTTTTTTCTTTTGTCCCTTTTATTCATCTTTGTCTATCTTCTTTTGAATTATTTGAATATATCTTTAAATTTATCAGATGACCTTTTAGCTATACATTTGTAACTTTTTATGATCAATTTAAAGAAAACGTATGAAGTCTATTCTCTAAATACCTTCTAATAAATTCATTTCTTTATATATATATATATGTGAAGGAAGCAGTGTTTATTTTGGGAATTACTTAGATATTTATTTATTTATAAAGGACCTGTCTCTGTAATATAAATGGATGTACTGATAAGCAAATTCCTCAATCTCTATAAACCTCCATTTCCTCAACAATAAAAATGAGGTAGGAATATCTCCATCTTGGCAACTGGAACGGATTTTCACATAATTTAAAAATACACATAGAGCAGGAATATATAACACACTTTGGAAAGATTATATAGCAGCCCACAGGGACACCTCCTTTCATGCAATCATATAATTCTTTCAAGGTTGTAGTTACAGCCACTACTATATAGTAAATTTCACTGTTTTAAGATTTTATTTTGGTTTTTAAAGCTTATTATTCTTTTACCGTCAATAATAATACCGTCAGTTAAAATGTTTCAGCACCAGAAACTTTCCAGATACTTATGTATTATACAGATACAACATTTTATTTAATTTATTATTCACAAAAACCCTATGAAATTTTCCAAATTTAGGTTCTACCCAAAGTGGACCCTGAGAAAAAACTTGGTTTCAGATTGTTTACTGGGGAAGTGATCCCATGTAGCAGATATCAAGCACTGAGACAGGAAATCTAATAACTTTTGTGTTATTGAGAAGTTACTGCTGTGGTAATCTAGAGCTTGGTCCCATGAAGGGACCCTCTAGGATAATGGAGATGCTCATGTAACTTAGAACCATCAACTCAGGGTTGCTAGATTTAGCAATAATTAAAGATGCACAATTAAATTTGAATTGTAAGCAAAGAAATATTTAATAGGACATACTTAACTCTAAAAAATACATGTTGTTTATCAGAAAGGCAAATTTAATTGGTTTTTCTGTAGTTATGGTCAATTCGAAGCCACATGAAATGGAGACTGGGGCATTCATTCGCTGATTTCCTATTCCCATTAGTTGAGAGTTGCACCCTACCACGCTTCAACAATCTCACACTTGTGAGATTTGTCTACTAGCAGCTGAACAAGCTCCCATGATACCACAGAAAATTCTTAGTCAGAAAAGAAGAATGCCAGATATAGGCATTGAGGTAGAAGGCCAGAATGGTGCCAGAAATGTTTACAGCTGCAGGTAGCTCAGGTGGACACAGGAATGATGAAGTATGACATAAATTGTGTCTGCTGCAGAAGATACTGCTATTTTTCTTATTTCAGATGAGGAAATAAACATCTAGGGGAACAGATAAAAATGTTCCAGTTACACAGAGAGTAAATAGCAGAGCCAGGCACCAAAACAGGCCTGTCTTACTCTGGAGCTCTTAAAACCAACCTTGAGCTATATGAAAAATTCTTTGAGGCATGGACTTTATATGCCATTATTTGGGCTATATTATTTAAACTTAGACTATGTATTGATACAATGTATTTTCTAGCTATAATATCAAGGAATATGACTAAGACCTTTCTTAAAACAATAACTGAAATCGATGGATAAGTTTAAAAGTATTCAATAATACTATATAAGTAAATAATTTCATAATATCAAATATCAAGGACCATTTGGCATGAATCAAATATGATCATGGACATTTCTGATAAGACCAGATTTTAAGGATCTCTTGGTATGGATCAAATGTTTCCATAGACATATCAGATAGGACCAAATATCAAGGACTGTTTGGCATGGACCAAATGTCTCAGTGGATGTTTTGGACAGGATGAAATGTCCTATAAAGAGATAAAGTATGTAGATGAGGTATTGGCAGTGAGAACACCTGTAGTTGAAGCCTACGACAACTTTTTCTGATTGATTTGGAATTCTTAGTAAAGAATAAAATAAGATCTTAAGTTGGAGATTGTGGAAGGTTGAATGGAGAGAACGTATGTGGTAATCTAGGAAAGTAGAAGGGTAAATGGACTAATAAAATATGATTACTTGGAAGTGTTATGGGTCATGAATTTAAAGTAAGTCTAATCAGAATGGGTATCTATTTTCTAGCAATATTCAGCTGCATAGGTGCAGGCATGAAAGAAGCAGAGGTGATTTACTAGGAGATTGAGTTTCTCAGTAAGTAAGATGAAATGGGAATCAAGGAAACAAAGGTAGTATATCAAGAGGATAAGGTACATTAAAAGTTGATAAGGTAACTGATACCCTAACATGACTGAAAAAGGAATGAGGACAGGGCACCTGATAGAATAAGCTATTAAATAATTCATTGGTTGGCTGAATCAAACTGAGATTATAGAAAGATTGCAGTTTTGTGTAATAATATGGTCTAACCATGCTCATTAGATGAGTGGAAGAGGTAGGGTGTCAAACGAGTTCTTTCGAGAATAGCTTATGAATTGAGAGGAAAGAATTATGAACTAATCTTTAATGTATATATTAACATTTTAAGAATTACATTAGTTGTCATGTTGGAGAGACTGACAATGAGCCAGAAGCAATGTGGGAATATTTCCTTTAAAGTTGGGGGATTTTTACAGAGCAGCAGAAGAGAAAGGTGAATAATCTATACTGAAGAGCAAGGAGGGCCATTAGTACAAAGGGTGAGTGTAAGAGGAAAAAAAAATCTCTGCTCAAGAATACTGCAGAAGAAGACATGTCTTCAGGAAGAACCAATCTTAGAGTAAAAGGTTGAAATTCAAGATGAAGCTGAGGATATAGGGGATTTTGCAGATCATAAGCCTTGGATTAGAATTTCAAGAGTTAGACAGGAATGAGAGAAGAGGATAGGTTAGAGATAGACAGTCTTTGAGGTTAAAGCGTATAGAAGATGAGGCATTACATAAAATTTAATTTTTCCTTTTAAATGTCTTATATGAACTAAGATAAAGAGAATACTGAGATTAATCCTATGGATTCAATGAAGAAACTGATGACAAGGCTATGGTGTTAGGATTTTCTCCCTCACCAGTAATGATAAGGGCAGAAAACCTGGAAGAAGTAAAGTTCTGAGATCCAGTGTCTATATCCTCTCTTGACTCCAAAGGTTGTGGTGGAATCTGGGCAGTGTACTTTAAGACCCAGTGCACTCAACTCTTGGTTGTGAGAAAAGTAATCTTATGCTCAATATTGGCTCGGTATTGATCCTTCTGGTGGAACATCTGAAAGGCTTCTGGGAAAGCCTGAGTGAATCAGATACCCAACATTTTGTATTCTAGATCTACCACTTACTAGGTGTGTTAAGTTGGCAAGTTACTTATTGTCTTTGAAATACCCTTCATTTATCTACTAAAAAAATGGTATTTACCTCCACAGAAAGATACAAAATTGTTTACCATAGTACCTGGCATATATTACATGTAAACTAAAGTATATTTCCCTTCTATTCAATCCAACTATGGATTATGGAGTTGCCTGTAGCAAATCCCTAACCCTTTTTAGAAATAAGTTGGGATGTCTTCAAGGGCAAATTTCAGTGTTGAAGGTACTGAAGATATGCCATTGATGTGGAAGATTTTTGAGAAGTGCAGTTACTCAAGGTCCATTTATACTAGCTCTTGTATCATTTAATATTGAACATCACTTTCCACTGAGGAGTCTTTTAGGGGAATATATCTGCAAGATTAAATACAAATAGTTAAACAGATAAAATTGTTAAATAAGATGCAAAACATGGCTCTGAATATGGTATTTTGGACTTCAGTAGAATCAATATTCATTGCTTCATACTGTACATGAATTAATTATATTTCAGTAAACATTTACTAGATGCATACTATTAGACTGTATTAGATGATTAAGGCACAGAAACATAAGTTTTATAAATAAACTCTATGCTTTTGAGGAGTTAACAATTTAATCGTTTTTCCAGATGAAACTGAACAACAGCTTTAGCTGTTTCATGAGGCCATTCTTAGAACACGATCACAAAGCCACGTTATTGGAATATAAAAGTGTTCTTTTCTCTTGATTTGCTAAGCTATAAGGACATGCATTTAAATTGTTCACATATAAGGGCAGATAAATAGAATGGGTTAGTCTATCACTTTCCCTGTTATAAAAATTATCAATCTCATAATGCAGTCTAGGGCCACATTAAAAGGTTTGAGTAGTATATATCACCATGTCTAATCACTAAGTTTACTGTTTCCTAAAATCCCCAAAGTGATTTCTTTTCTTTTATGTTCACACATGCTGCTGCTAAGCAACTTTTCCTCATTTTCTTATGCAATTAGATTTCAGTATATTGAGCACTACCACAGTTTCATTCTTAGAATGAAAACCAAACAGATCACTGAATATAAGATTTTGGCGTATGTCTTTAGATGAGTCGTATAAATAAATTAATATTCACTGAAAATAAAGACAGGATTATTGCTAACCAAAGGGAGGGCAGTTCTTCATATATCCAGTGAAATGTGGACATTTGCTTTTGAAGAAGTACATTCAATGTCTTTTTCCTGGGATTTTATGAATTGCCACGCTCTTATCACTTAAACAAGCTTTAAACTAATTCATGATATATTTGAGGTGAAAAGCAGTCTTTCTAATTCTGGTTAACTAATTTTTCCTTACAAAATGTACATTATCCTTGAATATTCTTATCTATTAGGTAAAATGACAGACACACAAAGCAAGCAGAGAATTGTTCTTAAGCAATTAGCAAATCCTAGTACACTTCTGAGATGTCTCTGATTAATTCTGACACATTTAATTGTGCCCATTTCTCAGGCAAAACAATAGCAGTCATTGGTATAGGTTTAAAAAATGAGACTGCTTTAAAGTCTTATTTTTTAAACCTATACCAATGACTGCTATTGTATTTTATTCATTTAAAATAAGTTTTGAAGTAAAATTACATCTAGAGAATATAACATAAAAGACTTTAACTTGAACTAGAAAATGACTACTTTAAATTTTAGTTTGGTATGACATGGAAATCTTCCACATTTAACATATTGTCAAAATGAGCAAATGGCATAATCTAGGCTGTTAATTCACTATAGCCTTGTCTGTCTGTATTTCAGTGTATTAATAAAACTGAACTTACTAAATATATTTACTTCATGATTTATTCGATGTTGCATATCTGTCCTTTAATATACCTAGAGAAAATGCATTGCACTTACACTCTCAGAGGCCATTACGATATGTAATAAAAATATCTCCACAGATGACTTAAAACTTTTAAATGTTAATAATTAAGTTTTAATCCATTGGTTAAATGTATTATATTATATGCAAACTACCTATTAAAAAGGAACAAGCATTGCAGATTAACAAATAAACACTCTATGTATCAACTTCCAATTCCTTCTTGGCCATTGTTTCCCCTGAATCTTTATCACCAGTTTCTCCTATTTGGATGTAGTGATTTCTCCCACCTGAAGCTTCTATCTCATCCTGTGTTTGACATAATCTTGTTTGAGGCATAATATACTTACTGTATTCAATTTACTTTAGCCTATCCCACTACAAGTCTTTTTATAATTAGCTAATACATATAGGTGAAGCAATTGCTTATTTTAATACTCCAAATATTGATATTCTGATTTCCTAGCTGCATGATTTCAAAATCTGTGTTCCCACTCCCCTGCTGTCATTAAAGTCTTACCGAGTTATTTCTGTTAGAGATGGTCTTTCACATTCACCTCCAATTCCACACAGGTATCTGCACCCTGTTCTGCCTGGTTCTGATTTCTATCTACTCCAACAACAGAAGCATGCAAAAGCCATTTTCTCTAACTTCAGAAACCATATTGGGTTGCTACTCATCTGGTCTCAGGGTACTTCTGGGTCTTTAAGAAACCCAAGCTGAAACAGAAATTCTTCAATTCTCTGCAGTATAGCTGTCATCAAAATGTATGTTTCAAAATAAATTAAAAGCTTTTACTCTATTTTCTTTTTAGTTCCTTTAGTTTTATTTTGTTCTTTTCATTCATTTAGGATTTAAATACTTGACACAGTGTAATATACCTGTTCTTATTCTTATTCTTATATTTGCATCATTAGGTCAATGGCATTGAAGAAAGGAGTTTGGGTCATGTGTTTTAATCGTCAATTTTGAACTAGGTCTTTATACACATCCATCTCATTTTTGGTTCTCATCTCCTATAAGAAATGGCTCAAACAAAAACACCTATATCCACAAAAACAAACAACACTTTGCAACTCAGAAAAGTCCAAATCAATTCTTATAAAACACACATTTCTCTAAAGAAATCATGGCATTCAGAGTTGGATTTCTATCTTCCACATCATAGGGAAGATACAGAAGTTCTTGAGCTGATTTTATAAGCCCCATTCACCCTGTGGGTTTACTAAACGTGAATGTGCCTGTTTGATTGTGCTAACTGAAATGGGGTCAAGAATCTCAGAGCTACCAGTGTGTTGTGACAAGATGGGGGCAGGAGAGAATTTATACTTCCTTTAATGTTTGAATGGTCTTACACAATGGAGAAAATGCCAGTAGTGTACCCTTTAGAATATACTGTAAGGCACAAACTCTTCACAGTTTTATCATAACACTTGGTTTCTTTGCTTGTTTGCTTTTTGTTCACTTTCATGATGGACGATATTTGTTTCACACTCTTCCAGACTCATGGACGTTTCAAAGACTTCACAATGAAGTTTCAGTCAAGCATTAATTACATAATTAATTAGCTCTTCCTTTCTGACCTAATATGAATTTCTGATGAGCAAGTATTCAATATATAAATTTAAGGACATAAAGAATATTCCATTAAGAAAAAAAAAATCCGTCAATTCAAAATAATTCTGACTCTCAACTCAAATCCTGGCAGCTAGCAAAAAATTTAAACTCAGTCATTTTTTGAGCCTGTCTACTGAGAGCAGTAAAAATCTCCCTGGATCTTAATGTATTGCCTAGGGTTTGGCAGAACCATGCTTATTAAAGATTTGAGGCTAAACTTGTTACTTCAAGTTTACCCATGACTCCAGGAAGCATAGTTGGTTCATTAGAATACTATGGATCTGATTTGAGGTGACATGCTTGAGGAAAGAGAATCTGAGACTGAGAACTGTATAGATATTCCACTCACACACATTAAAATAGTGTTTGTGTGTCTGTGTTTCATTCTACATTCTCCGCATCCTGGCCAATTACTATATTTTCAAACAAATATTGTTTATAGGACATTTACAGTAATATACAACATGTTAAATAATGAGGTCATACTCTTAGGTATAATAACTTAATAAATCTTAATTTTTAAATTTCCTTTTTTTTTTAACAAACTCCACAACTCATTTCAGGATATATATCTTCTCTAAATAGTACTTTGTTGTTGGAAATAAAATACTATAGCAGAGACAATACCCTTTGGTATGGTAAATATTGACTATAAGGTAAACTCGATTTTTTTCTAAAATCTAATTTATGAGAGGTCTAGGCTGGCATTTGGTTCTTAAAGTAATGTATCAGGTGCTAAACTGAACAATCTTCTGTGTTAACAATGGAGAATAAACTAACGTTACTGTATTTATTAAAAGATGCAGCATTATCTCCAATCCCTCTGTAAGAGACTTCTAAGAATAATTTCAACTTTCTGTGATTTTCAGCTATTTTCTGCTAATTGGGGTTTATATATTGATTTTCAATTTATATTATTTCACGAGTGGGTACTGTAATACATTCTAAGTTTCTTTAAGTTAATATTCTTTTAATAGCAAAATTATTATGAATAATCATAAGCAACTGGGCACATAAATACTATTTCTGGGCACTACTATAAGTGCTTTATACATATAACTCAATTCTCATTCTATTCTCAAAATTACTTGTGAGGTAGGTGTTATTAACTTTCCCATTTTAAAATGAGAAAACCCCATCACAGAAGAAACTAAGACATATAATACCAAATAGAGTTACGGATAGTCAGATCCACACCTAGATATTAAAATATATATATTTGTACCTTTACATTTTTGCTCCTTAACCGTGTAACACAGGTTAATTTTGTGTCATCTACTTCCACCGTGACTATTTTCTGTCCTACTGTGAGACAGTGTAACTGTGGCTTATACGTTTTATTCTCAACAGTATTCATGGTCTTTCTAAACCTTCTTCCCATCCTTACTCCAATTCTTGCTTTTCATTCTCAATCTCTTGGGTTCTCTGTTCCTGGCTTTTGCACTCTGACTAGCTGGGATACCTTGGGATATCTATGGATTGGAATAATATTGAATTTTTTACTGAGGCATTTTTTAAAATACAATAAACATTTTGTGATTTCTCACTTTTTGGAATTCCTTAATGGATCTATTTGAAAAGCTTACATCTACTCTCATGCCTCCATTAAACTTGCCTATCCAATATCCGAATATCAAAATTAAAAGAAAGACTATTATGACTTATCATAATTCTCTCTATGTTGTTAACTAATCCATTTATTAAAAATACTTTTCATATGAATATGATTAACTTTTTCAGATGAAAATCACATTTATCTGAAAGCCAATATTAAGGCAAAAAATTGTATTTTTAATATGGCCTTGTTTGTCTACCTGTCACTTAATTCTATCCATTTGTCCACGGACTTCTTTTTTCCCATTATAGTTCTTAGTACGTAGGAGCCAATGATAGTTTAAGCTGAAATTCTCATATTAAATATTTTATATTATTTGTTCCCTTCAGAGACTAGAAACTCTGAATACTGTCATATAATGCTTTAATTAAGGCAAAGGTTCTTAAGCTAACAAATGGTGTTTAACCTTTTAAAAAGAATCATGAAAAGAAATTAAATCAAATTCAGGTTTATGATTTTATAAATTGTTTAGCCCTACTTCAGACATTGATCTATTCTGTTATTAAAACATGTATAATCTCTTTTTAGTGAGAATAATAAATAATTATGGAATATGATTATATGAGGGGTTCATAGTAATAAATAAATTAAAACCTAAAGATTCTAAGTACGATAATAGATGGGTAAATAATGAATCCTTTGACTACAGTATCCCATTTTCTAAGGAATTTTGAATCTGAGTACAGTACTGTATGTTTGAGTAACTTTACTGCATGCCATCCTCCAAAAGTAGATTAAAAGCATAAAAAGGCAAATACATATAAAACTGAACTACAGTCCATGAAAAAATAATTTAAAAAAATTTCTCACACACCAAGTATATGCATAGTGTACTTTAGTAATAAACATAAATATTTTCTATTTTCATAAAAACTAGCTAGATATGTTACCAGACTAAACTTTACTATGTTTTATGTAGAGTTGTTGAAGTAAATGTCCAGAGCAACAGACTACAACCTATCACTAGGAACATCTGAACAATACTTTTAAGGATATCTGCACACAAAAATATTTATACTTCTGAAAGCGAATTTATTTCAGAGGAAATTATAATTATCTGGACCTGTTATACTTTCTTGTTTCCATTTCTAATTTCTCTGATTTTTCTTCAAATTCTGCTTAATTTCAGTTAGGATCAACTTGTCATAATCTCCCATGCCTGTAGGCACCTCACTTTCACTTTACGTCCTTCCACAAAAAGTACATTTGAAAACACTATAAGACTCTATAGGAAGTCTGTTCCTTTATTTCAGTGTAGTTCTCTGCTTTTAAAGCTGATGCGCAGCTTTTTTTTGTAAAGTTTTAATTTACTTAATTGAAGAAACTATTGCATTTAACTGATATGCTAACCGAAGATGCATATATTTGCATGTGGGATACTGTTATCTATAGAAAACATTACTTTGCTTAAATTGAATTATAAAAATAAACAAAATCATACTTATATGAAGGAGACTCATGTTTTATATATAACAGCTACATTTTAGAAACATTACTATGGTCAATTATATTAAATTACAGTCAAAGAAAGTGTTAGGGCATCAACTATTTCATTTGTGAATTATGAAGGCCAACTAATTTGCTCTCTTTCTCTTATTTTAAACATAACCTGACTATTTATTTTTGGCTTTTCTTCTATGCTGTACAGAAATTATAATGCTTTACTGGTTAAATATAGTAATATTTTTCATGTTTCTCAGTTTAGAAAGGCTTTGTAACTCTTAAGATTATACATATTTACTAATTTATTCTTATATTACCTATTTACTCATAATTTTATGTATATTAGATGCCATTATTCAAATTTATTTATTCTAACATATTCATAGTTTTGCAACTATCACTAAAATCTAAATTTAGAAAACTTTCATCACCCCAATAAGCAACACTATATCCATTAGCAGTCATTCTCCTTCCCTTCACCCTCAGTCCTATGAAACCATGAATCTACTTTTGGTTTCTACAAATTTGCCTATTCTGAATATGTCATATAAATGGAAAATACAATATGTGGTCTTTTGTAACTTCTTTCACTTGCCATAATATTCTCAAAGATTATCCATATTGCGGCATGTATTAGTACTTTGATCCTTGATCCTCTTTATTGCTAAATAATGTTCAATTATATCAATATGCCACACTTTAATTATCCATTTATCATTTATATTTATTTTGGTTGTTTTTACTTTTTGGCCATTATTATTATAGTCGGCCACATATTATTTTAGTTTTTGGCCATTATTACTCAACTACAAGTTTTAATATGTAAGTGTGTATGCAAATTTCCCTTGGATGCTGGGAAACTCAATGTTTTGAGTAGAACTGCTGAGTCTCATGGAAACTCAAGGTTCACATTTGAAAACTGCCAGACTATTTTCTGAAGAAGTTTTACCATATTATATTCTCAGGAGCAATGAGTGAAGTTTCAAAATTCTCCACATCCACACTAACACTTGCCATTATTTATATATCTGATTATATCCACCCTAGTGGTATAAAAGAATATCTCATTTTGGCTTGATTTACTGTTCTCTAATGGATAATGATGTTCAGCATCATTTTATGTGCTCATTGGTCATTTGCATATCGACGTTAGAGAAATTTCTATTCGAAATCTTTTGCCTGTTTTAAAATTGAGTTATTACCTTTTTTGTTATAAGTTGCAAGTTGACAATGGTAAAAGAAATGGTGAGATTTGAACATATTGTTTTGTTCCTGATCTTCAGGAGAAAATATTTTTTGTGTGTTTATCCTATATAGAGTTGCCAAGTTTCTTGGATGTGTATTTAATGCTTTTTAGCAAATTTAGCAAAATTGAGCTACGATTTCTTTGGATTTTTGTGTCCCTTCTCTTCCCTTTTTTCCTCATATTCACATGATATGGATGCTAGTGTTGCTAATGATGTCTCATAATTCTCTGAGTCTCTTTTCATTTTTCTTTATTTTTTCTCTTTTCTTCAGATTATATCATCTTTATTGATCTATCTTGAAGTTCAATGATTCTTTCATCTACAACCTCAAATTTATTAACTCCTCTAGTGAGCTTTTCATTTCAGTTATTATACTTTAACTCCATATTTTCCATTTTTGCTCTAAGTTATTTATATATTTTATTGATATTCTATGTTTGATGGCATAGTTCCTTAAACTCTTTAGACAATCTCCTTCAGTTCTAAGATATTTATAATGATTGCCTTGAAGTCTTTGTTGTTAAGTCCAATATCAAGGCCCCTTCAAAAGCAGTTCTATCACATGCTTTTTCCTGTGTATGGGTCACTCTTTGTTTCTTTGCATGTTTCATATATCTTTGATGAAAACTGGATATTTTAGAAAAAAATTTGAAGAAAATTATAGATACTGATTTCCTCAAAGTATTGATGTTGTGGTTGTTATTCACTTGGTCATTTACTTGTACAGTAATTTAGCTGAACTAATTCTGTGATGTCAAGATCCCATTCAGTGTGCAGCCTCCAATATCAATGTTCAAGGTTTTTTCTTAATGTTTTCTTTTAGCCTTACTATACAGGGGTCACCTCTGAGTTTTTTTTTTTTTTTTTAAACTCCTTATTGGTCAAAGGTTATGTTTAAACACTCTTAGCCAGTTAGTTTTTAACTTTTTTACCATTAGGTACGTGTGTGTGTGTGTGAGCACGCATGTGTGCGTGCATGTGTGTTGTGTGTGTGTGTCTGTCTGTCTGTCTTTTGCAGGCTGCTATTACAGTTCGATGAGTAGGTTTCTGCCCCCATCCCAAAAAGCTAGGTCCTAGTAGTTTTGGTTTTTCTTCTTTGATGACCATTGAGAGGCCTTATTGTTTGAAATGCATACAGTCTTCCAGACTTACAGGGATCTGTGTGATTTTATTTTGAAGCTGGCTTTTTGAAGTTTCTTCTGGGTCAGACTGGATTACTGTTTAACTAGTATTTGGTCAGAGGTTGTGCTTAGGCCCTTAACAAAAAAACAGCTTCCATCATTTGTCAGTTGATCTCTGTACAGTTTGGGGATGTTTTCAAGTCTGCTCCACATCCTTTAATTTTAATGCAATCATTCAATATTGGGCATACAGAAAGCATGAATTATTCACTCAACACATATATATTGTACACTATTATATGGTAATTCCAGGAACTACTATAAATGCAGGGGATACAGCAATGAACAAAAAGGTCAACTACTTTGCCCTTATGAATCTTGCATTCTAGTGGAGGAAAAAGCCAATAATCAAAGAGTTGTTATGAAGGATAATTTTTTAAATTAATTTTTAATGGGGAGAGGTCTGTTGCAAAACTCTTACCTCGAAACCAGATTTTCTTGAGAAAATAATTTTCTTCATTTCTTCACCCCCTATTAAAATAACAAAACACAGGTCTGTCTTAATAGATTAAAATATATTATATATTATATTATATTATATTAATTATATTATATATATATTTTAGGATGTAACTGGACATTTATGTAATCATTTTGCACTGTTTATAAATATTAAATCATTATATTAGATACTTGAAACTAATATGTTGTCATTATATTTCAATAAAAAAATAGAATAAAATACCATAAATAGAACAGCAGTCATTTTCATGTAATGAGTCCCGTATGCTATTTCACACAACATTCAAATGACTTTTTTTACTGTTGTTTATTCAATTTTAACAATGAAGCTGATTTGGTGTTATCTTATACATTAGGAATTAATATTGGTTTATTTACATATTAGTTCAAGGCTTTATTCTCATCCATCCCAAGAGTAAACAACAAAAAACAAATAACAACAAAAACACAGCAGGCTGACATTTCTGAGAATAAATAGCAGATAGAAGCATAGAAAAGGTAGCTGAGTAACTCTAGGTTGAATGATGAGGATAGCAAAGTCAATACAAACACAAGAAAGGTATAGGGACAGACACCCCAAAACCCTGTTGAGTCTGGGTTATTAATTGTCATTCAGGAAAGTGCTTTCATCTGGGGACATGTCTTGGCTTTACCATCCATCTCCTAAATTTTCATACCTACTACATATAGAAGTATTAAAATATCTTCATGCCCTCAGTATGTACTTTTCTGTATAGAAGAAAGAATGAGAGATCCAGGGAAATATGAAGCAGTATATTATGATCTTTGATAACTAACTGTGGTGAGGGCAAACATTGCTCCATGTTTCGTCCAGCTATATCCTAGGAAGGCTATTCACATCCCAAAGTAAATGGCTCCAGCATCCTTTCCTTGCTCTCTAATTATTTTGGTTGCTCACAGGGATTTATAGCCAAATGAAGATGGAAGTGATTTCAATAGGCAGTCTCAGTGTCCTTGAATTGTTTGGAACTACAGTTGTTTCTTTAGGCTGTTGTAACAAATTATCATACACTTGGCAGTTTAAACCAGCATACATCAATTCTCTCCTAATTCTGGAAGCCAAAAATTCAACATCAAGGGGTCTGACAAAACTGGGTCTTTTTGGAGGCTCTGAGGGAGGATCTGTTTCATGTCTCTCCTCTGGCTTCTGATGGTGGCCCACAGTCCTTAGTACTCCTTGGTTTATAGTACCACAACTTAATCTCTGCCTCCATCTTTACATAACCTCCTTCTCTGTGTCTCATTTTGCCAAATCTCTTTCACTTTTATTTTATAAGGAAACCAGTCAATGGATTAGGGTTCATCTTAAATCTAGCATGATCTCATTTCAAGATCTTTAACATAATTACATATGCAAGACCTTATTTCCAAATAAGGTGACATTCACAGATAACTAAGGTTATCATTTTGGGGAGTCATGATTCAATTCATTACAAGAGTATTCTACTTTTCTTTTTGAATTATAAGGGGGAAACCTAGAGTCAAGGAAGGAATTAGGTTAAAATCTGGGGCTGTTTGGTTCCAAATTGATATGGTTTTTCTTGATGGTACATGAAAACAAACAAACAAATGAGAAAGAAAACTAGATGCCGACTATTCTAAAAACAGTTATAGTCAGGAAAAAGCTGGATGGATATCTTTAAACTGATTCTTTTGATTTGCTAGTTAGTTCTTCCCTTCCTCCCTTCTTCCCTCCCTCTCAACCTCTTTCTATCTCCTCTCTTTTTTTCTTTCTGCTACTTTCTCTTTTTTTTTTTTAATTACATATAGCTT
This sequence comes from Eonycteris spelaea, assembly GCA_003508835.1. Lineage (NCBI taxonomy): Eukaryota > Metazoa > Chordata > Mammalia > Chiroptera > Pteropodidae > Eonycteris > Eonycteris spelaea. Next base: position 5,886,480 of record PUFA01000070.1, read on the forward strand.
TACACAAGGTGCATTTTGTCATGCATTCCAAGTATCTTATGCTAGGTATAATGAACTGCTCCATTCTGTTTTTATTAAATTCCCATATTGTACATATTTTCCATGTCCTCATATTATATTCTCTCCAATCATCTTAAAGTCTTAAAATATTAATTTCTTTCTTTCCTTTTTTATCATCCTCATCTCATCTTTCAGCATGTTCTAGTCTCATCCATCTTAAAAATCAAATTAGTTAAACTAGTGCACTAGTTTCTCTCTATTTTTAAATAATATAGTTTAATATAGTTTAATTAATTAAATAAATATATTTTCTCAACATTTTTTAAAAAGTTTGCATATCTTTTTTTTCTTGTTATATGCCTCCCAATCATTCACTATTTCACAGTGGTCTGGGTTGCTATGTGTCTACTCTGTAAAATTACAACTACTAAAGTCACTATCAATATCTGCTTAAATCCAATGACTCTTTTCCAGTTCTTATTTTAGTACATGACAACATTCAAAAAATTTTAGCTAATATTCTTTTTTAAATACTCTCTTCCCTCAGTTTCCATAGCATTATAATAACCATAATAATCTCCTATTTCCTTTCTTATTTGCTTTTGTTGCTCTTCTATTTTATAAAATATTGGGGTTCATTTCAGCTTTCAACTCCTTTGGGTTTACTGCCATTTATGCGTTGATAAGTCTATAACTGTTTTCACATCTCATTACCCTCTCTTCATTCTAAATGTATTTCAAACCACGACCTTGTAATCTCTACTGAAATGTAAACTTCCCATTATTACCACATCTTTTTTCTTCTTCAGTCTTCTCCCATTGCAGTAAATGTAATCACCATTACCCCAGAACTCATCTCCTTTCACTGACACCTTTAACTGACATCTTCCTTTCATTGATCACATTAAATTAATTGCCTCGTCTTGTCACTCCCTACTCTGAAGTAGATCTCAGATCCATTCAAACCACTCCATCATCACTGACAGTGCATCTTAGTTTCAGGCCTTATCTTCTCTTACTAGCATATGGCAATAGCTTAAAGAAAGATCTATCGAGCATTCCCTCACCATTAAGAATGCTCTTTTAATCATATAAGTTGTATTTTGTTATTTCTGAATTTAAACCTCTTTCTTTTTATCTCTCATAACATAAAGTTCTCTGACATGACTTCTGAGGTCCTGCATCATGTGGCGCTTACCTGCTTTCTCAGTATCATCTTTCCTCCCTGCTGCCTTGTTTACTACACTCCAACCACACTGGCCTTCTATATCGGAATATGCCTTGTCGTTTCCCACTTCAGATCCTTTGCTTGTGTTCTTTACTCTCTCTAACACACAATTATACCGTTCACTCTTTGACAATAAACTCCTTCTTATCCCTTTCAGGCCTCAACTTAAATGGCATTTACTACAAAAGGCTACACATTTTGCCCCCTTTATTATCACACCCACCAATTCTAGCCTATTCTTCATTATATACTCTCATAGTATCTTAAATTTTACACCACAGCTATAATTGAGATTATTTTTGTGTGATTTATTGAATGTTATCTTCTGAACTACTGTATTATAACTTAATAAAGAGCAAGGCCATGGCTGTATACTCCGCCTCTGTGTGCCCAGTGCCTGAATAAGTGCTTAGGATTCATTTGTTCATTAAGCCTATATTTCTCATTTGTCCCTCTCTTTCAGGAATGTCAGAATGTACATGTAATTTTCTCAATAAATATTGGTAGAATTGTGTTTATTTAAATGAAAACCTAAATCAAAACTATCCTATACTAAGAATGATTGGAAATCCAAATAAATGATTCATGTCATTCCGGACCTTACAGTTTAATTTGAAATGTAAATATTCACAGAAAACACCGGGAACAATTACCCTCAATATACCGTCAAGTGAAAGATATAATGCACACTACGTTCGGGTGGTAAAACTGAGAAGAGTAATCATTTCTTGCAACAAGGTCACTCCAACATGAAAACAATATGACTAAAATAAACATGAAAACAAGTACAACAATCTATAGAAGAGAATAATTTGTGGTTTTTTGTTTATTTTTTGTTTTTTCCAGATTAAGTTCATAGATGGCAAGTTCTATATTTTAATAATATTGCTAAATTTTGCATCTGGTTACATATGCTTTTCTATACTCTTTTATATACAGAGCATTTATTATTCTTAGGCACACAATGTCACAGCAACAAAGAGTAGGCCTACTTAATTAGTTAGTACATTATACTGAAGAAGCCATGGGCAAATATTTGATCCCTTAAGCATGAAGCCCTTTAATTCATCATCACAAAATGAATATCCAAACTGGGTCACCTTTCTTAAAAACTCATGCCAGAGGTAACCACAGAGACTTGTGGCTTCATTGTTTTTATACAATGATTATACAACAGAGGAACCAGACACAAGCATGTGGCTAGACAAATAATCAGCACAAATCTACCATAAATGCAGGAGTAATATCTCAGATAAAAATTATTTCAAGCAGGGAATTTGGTTCAGAAAATGATGCTGTTAAAAATATAGAACTGGCCTGAATTGGTATATGTGATCTAAATTATATGAAATATACCAGTGATTAAAAGGATATTTTTATTACTAATCGGGAACCATATCATTCTAAACTCAATTAAGATTTCAAGAAAAATTCGTGAGTAACAGCAATTTTACCTGATGGCTAGAATTAAAGACTTTGTAAATAAGCACAACATGTATGTAGTATGTATGTGTGTGTTTGTGTGTGGGTAGGTGGTAGTATTTGACTAATTAAAATACAACTTGAAAATAGTGTTTATTAGTTAATATTCTATGTAGTACACAGCATGGTAGGCAATTTGGAAATATTTCTGTATGTACAACTGTACACTCACTTGACTTCATCCCTTACAGACTGAGAGATGCACTGTCTAATATGCATCAATAGCCACAGGCCACAAGGATATGTAAAATTATATTTGAATAAAATAAAAATTAAAAAATTTAAAAGTCAGTTCTTCAGTCTCACTAGCCACATTTTAAGTACTCAAGAGCAACCTGTGGCTAGAGGCTACAGTATCAGACAGCATAGATATAGAACATTTCCATCACCATTGAAATTTCTATTGGATAGCACAACCTTAGAGATTATCTATGCAGAATACTTACATAAATTACATAGAATCCTCAGTCTTATCATATCAATACCCTCACTCTATATAAATATCTCAGACTGCTAAAAAATTCCAGGAAGTATAAAACCATACATGTAATTAAAATATATAGATATATATTTTTATAGATGAGGCAATGTTTGGTTGACCTCATAGATTGCAAGGACCTTGTCAGTTTATAATCCCTTATTTTTCATTTTTTATGCCTACAGCACCTGGTCTTCCTAGGTGGTCTCTCATCCAAATACTAACCAGGCCCGACCCTGCTTAGCATCCGAAATTAGACGGGATCTTGTTTCAGGGTGGCATGGCCATAGACCAAATATTTTTCCAAACACATTTAAGCACAAACATTGCCCATAATTTACAAAAACAAATAAAAATTTGCATCCCCAAAATACAAGTCATTTTCACCTAATAATAGATTTCAAACTATAAATAAAAATAAGTCTCTGGAGAAGCAATACTTGTGACTGTAGATTTATCATCTTTGCAACTTTGACACTTTCTTTTGATCTTTGAAATCATCAAAAAACAAACTCTTTGTCCCATTTTCCATATTAACTTTCAGTGAGGAAATGCTCTGAAATATGACTGCTTAGGGCCTTATACCCTTTGTTGTATTTTTAATATACTCAGTGCGTTCCAGGCTGCAATAGCTTTGGGCTCACAGCTCACCTACTATAAGGTTTCATGCATTTTATAATTTTTCTTGTTTGAATATTATCTCAGATACACAAAGGTTTACTCTAAGGGAACTTAAAATATCAGAAATAAACATGAATATATATTAATTTACTTCATGAACATATGTGGAATCACTCTAAAGTATAACACACACATATAAGGGGGACTGACCTCCCTTTCATTCAAGGGGTTCTGGGTCTACAAACTAGCATATCCGGGACTTGATTAAGGAATCATGACTCTGTGTTGGTGAATCAAGTTAGATTTTTGTTCACACAGCCTAGAACTTTTCCATTTATATGGATCAAGTAAAAATTCAGTAGACTGCTTCTCTTTTAGGGATACCAAGATCAACCTGCCAACACCATAAATCTCTGTGAGTTTAGACTACTTTTTATTTCCTTAAGGTCAAATACACTCTATATGTTTATTATACATATTACATTCTTAAACAAAAACATATCACATAATATTTTGCACCAACATCTTAAAATAAACCTAAAAAAGAATTATGAAACTGACTAGTAGCAAAAATATTTTTCATTAAAAATTTTGCAACATTAACATATCACCATCATATAATACAAATAATAGTTTAAAATCTTAAGACTTTCGTAAAGAAAAAAAGTTTGACAAAATTACATATCTATATCCATAGGTATATATATTAAAAAAATAAAATGTCAAAAAAAGGTCTAACTGAGGGCTATAAAACTGGGTACTTCTTTGATTATTATAAATACTGAGAGAGATAAGAAAAGGGGTTTAATGCAGTGGCTTGAGAGTAGGTCTCTCCAAACATACTTGTTAGACACATCTGGCAAAAAGAAAATATGTAGTACATTTTTCCAAGCAACTATTAAGAAAATAATAAAGATTTTTTAACAAGTTGTAGTTAGTATGTTATATGGTGGGAGTAGGGAGGGGATGTCAAAAGAGAATAAATTTGGGGGAATGTGTGGAAAGAAAGGAGAATCTTCAAAACATTAAACATTTATTTTTGCCTTTGTGTTACCTTAATTGATACTGAGATATATTTTTCATTTTCTCTCCTGATTCTTGATAGTTATATTATATCTATACAGTACAGCATGTAACATTTACATACTACTCTAGCATCTTTACCTCTATAATTTAGTCTTACATTGCTTTTATTTATAATCAACATTTATCATCAATCCTTACGCCACAGCTCCTCCTATTAATTTTGGTTATCTGAAGTCGATTTCTCTAGTAGCTTGTTTTGTAATACTAGGTTATATTCCACCCCTCTCCCTCCTCCCCCCCCCCGCCTCAGCCCCCATTGTCATTTAGAAAATTTAGATAATTTTCTTTTTTTCTTATAACATTTTGGCATTACCAATTCTTTTACATTGTTCTTGTTTTAAACCAGTTTGCTAGGGGGAGTTGAGGGGTGTCTAGGTGGCTCTCTTAACTATTTACACCTCTTAACACTTAAAATAATGGCTGTTTGTGCAGCCTTCTCCACTATTCTGAGATCTGGGTTCCCTGAAACCCTGTCTCCATCTTTCCCCCAACCCCCAAACCACCAATGTTTCTGCCTTTTAAAGTGGAATTCTAATTCCAGCAGATTTTCCTCAGTTCAGTCTTCACCTGAAAATTGACTCAGTCTGAAAAAGCCATCAGGACTTTTGTTGTGCCCTGTAGTCCTTTCTATATTCACTCCAAGTAGCAGTAATCCTATTTTTCTCAGTTTCACCACTTATTCTCAGATACAACTGCTACATTTTGCATTCAGGGAAAGGTCTGCTCCATTTGGCAATGAATTTTTTTTGGCAATTTCTGTGATCTAATGCTAGATATACCATTAGGATTCATTTCTCCTCTCTTTTCCAACTCTATTTGGCTGCAAAATAAACCAGATAACTGTTTTCCAAACAAAGAGAATTTGCCATTTAATTCAATTTAATTAAATTATAGTATATTAAAGTCAAATTCTTTGTTTTCTTCCTATCATTTTTAATTTTGTTTTAAAAACATTTATATATCATTTAATGGCTTTTTCCAAAGCTCAACTATGATGTTCAAAGAAATGTAATTTCCCTCTGTTGCCTATACTCTATTTCTTCCCTCTTAAAGTCAAATTCTTCACATAGATTTTCCAATTCACTAATTTCAGTGTCAATTATCTACAATTATACTATCTATATCTATTTACCTATCTACCTACCTACCTATGAATCACATGCATACTTTATCTAAGATTTCTATTTAGTGCTTTTTTCAAATCTAGTTGTTTCTGATTATAGCCAGGTCTGCTCGTATTTGTGATTTTATTTAATATTTAATAATTTAATAATTACTTAATTGAAAAATCAGACTCAATTTTTTTGTATTCTGTGTATTATTACTAGAATATCTATCTAAAGGCTATGAGAGTCTACATCTGAATATTTTCATTATCTATGATTGAAAGTTTGGCTTATTTAGCAGATATCCTGGTGGTTACTTCATCCACGAGGATTTGCCTTTGTGTTTGTTTGATGCCAAAGACACTGCATTCTAAAAACGGTTTAACCATCTTTCTAGATTTCAGCCAAGATTTTCCACAGGCATTCCCCGCCCCCCTTTTGTAAATGCTTATAAATCACTGTGGTCTTTTTACTTCCAGATCATTTTAATGGGGGAAATGATCTTGATAATTTTCCTTATGTCTTTAGAGCTCAGCAATAAATTAAAAGGTATAGTCATTTTTATCCCATTTCCCTTTGATAGAAGGCTCTTTAGTCTCTTTAGTGCACTATACTACCTTGTAATTGTTCTTTAATTTTTTGTTTCTTTTACTAGATCATTTAACAACATGTGCTTTATTCGTATTTGAATGAATAAATGAAGGAATTCATATAAATCACATCGTTTATCTTCTCTACATTGATACCTACTGTAACTGAAATAAATACTGTCTACTGGCTCTTTTACCCAAAGCATTCAATGAGACTGAACAGATTTTGCTGAACTTGAATTTCTTACTTTTGTTTTTCATATTAACTGTGACAGAATCCTTGTGATTTATCATTACTTTTCTAAAAGAGCTTTTTATTTTTAAAAAATGTTTTAATTAATTAAATATTTTTTAAGGTGACATTAGTTAACAAAATCTGGTTAAGTTTCAGCCATACATTTTAACAGGAAGGCATATATATATTTACATTGTGTGTTCACATCCATAGTTAGATTTTTCTGTGACCATGTATTTGACCACTTTTTACCCCACCTACCCCCCCCCCCACTCCCTGCCCCGACCCTCTGGTAACCACTCGTCCATATCCATGAGTCTCTGTAAAAAAGCTTTTTAATATTAGTCATATATTGGTCTACATTGAAAGCCATTCTGTTTAAATTCAATTTTGCTTATTTCTAATTTAATCCATTTTAAATGAATTGGCTTTATTTTTTAGAGCAGTTTTAGATTTACAGAAAAAATGGGCAGAAAGTATAGAAAGCTTCCATATACATCCTTCCACCCCTCCCCACCCCTAGTTACCCCATTATTAACTTGTTGCAGTAGTGTGGAATGTTTCTTACATTGCTGAATCAATGCCAATAAATTATCAATTCATGCTCATAATTTAGGGGTCACTCTTTGTGTTGTGCATTCTGTGGGTTTTGACAAATGCATAATGCCATGCATCCACCATTATATCATGCAGGCAGTTTCAATGCTCTAAAAACCCTTTGTGATCAACTATTCATCCTTCTCTCCAAACTTCTAGCAACTCCTGATTTTTTTACTACCTCTATTATTTTGCTCTTTCCAGAATGCCATATGGTTGGAATCATATAGCATGCAGCCTTTTCAGACTGGCTCCTTTCACTTAGCTATATGCATTTGAGGTTCTTCCATGTCATCTTGTGGCTTGAAAGTTCATTTCTTTTTATCACTGAAAAATGTTCTATTATATATATGTACTACTGTTTGTTTATAATTTCCTCTATTGGATAGCTGGATAGCTTTTGAGTTTTACCATTATGAATAAAGCTATTATAAGCATTTGTATGCAGGTTTTTATGAGGACACAAATTTATAACTCATTTGAATAAATACCATCGAGACAACCAAATTATTACACACAAACAACAGAAATCCATAGAGCAGCTGCTGGATTATATGGCTGAGACTATGTCTTTGTGAGAAACTGTAAAATAACCTGCCAAAGTGGCTGTACAATTTTGTATTCCCACCAGTGAGGAAGGTGAGTTTCTAGAGCTACATATCCTCACCAGCATTCGGTATTGTCGGTGTTTTCAATTTTACTCATTCTAATAGGTGTGTAGTGGTATCTCGTTGTTTTACTTTGTAATTCCCTAATGACATGTGATATTGAGCATCTTTTCACATGCCTTTATGCCATCTGTATATCTTCTTTGGTGAGGGGTCTATTCAGGGGTCTATTCTTCGCTTATTTTTAACTGGGCTGTTTTTTTTTTTTTTTCAAATTGTTGAGTGTTAGGAATTCTTTGAATATTTTGGATAGATGTACTTTACTGGATGTCTCATTTGCCAAAATTTCTCCCAGTCTATGGCTTGTTTACTCATTCTCTGACCAGTGTCTTTTGCGGAGCTGAAGTTTTAAGATTCAATGAAGTTTAGCTTATCATTTTTTTCTTCCATAGACTGTACTTTGGGTGTTATGTCTAAAAACTCATTGTCAAACCAAAGTCATCTAGATTTTTCTATGTTATCTTCTAGAAGTTTTATAGTTTTGTCATTTATATCTAGGTCTGTATCCAATTTGAGATAAGCTTTGTGAGAGATAAAAGGTCTACGTCTAGATTCATTTTTTTTCCATGTTGATGTCCAATTATTCCAGCACCATTTATGCTGTATATCTATATACAATTTGCTAAAAAGTTACTGCATTAATGCTTTTAAATAGTTTATTTCTCCAAAGAGATAAAATAAAATTGTTACACCAGGCATATTTCTCATGATATCACATTTGACAGCATTAAGATATATTATATCAAGAAAGGGCCTTATTAAAGTATGTCAAACTTACAAAATAGTTTAATCTGTGAATATATGTTTCAAATTATGCTTCCTACCTAATAGTGTTTTCCTTGGGGCTTGCATTCAACGAAAAATTAAGTAACATTTAACATATGTAGTTGAAATATGTGCTTTACTGCACTGGACCTTTTGTTGTTGTTGTGTTCTAAACTGAGCATATTACAAGGCATGTAAATGTACAAAATTATGTTAAAAATGTTATTTAAAATACCACCTTTTACTTAGCTATGCAGAAATGAAATACTCATTTCTTTTCCAAAAATTCATTACTCTACTCATCAACTAAAATAATTGCTTCTATCCCTTGGGTCTAATAAAATAATTTAGCTCTTTAATTGGTCTGGTTAGATTTGAAGACCAGTGCCTTTTTGGGATGTGTGTGTGTGTTGTGTGTGTGTGTGTGTGTGTGTGTGTGTGTGTTAGTGGTATGCTACCTGCTGAGTCATCAGCCCAGAAATAAGACGTTAATTTCCTTCCTACTAAATGAAGCAGATAATCAGCCATCGGAGGATGGCTCCTATGCTGGAAATAAATCTTGACAAGCTCAGGGATAGCCCAAGGCATCACTCAGTCCTATTCATGCCATCTGTCCACAAATTAAGTCAAAGTAAGGATATTAATTTGTTACATTTCAAAAGTTGTACTGACAAACCCACATGGACATTGTAAATAGCGATGGATAACTGAAACACTTTACTATATTCCATTGAATCATGGTTATGGTTTCTGTAAACTTACTTTCCAGCAACCAACATGTGGAGATTATTTTTAACCAGATATACATCTAGCGACTATCAAAGCAGATGTCTCTCAAAGCATTACACAAAGGAATTTTTTAAAAATCTAAGTTAGAAGTTATATCAAATTCATGACATAAATTTATATTATTTTTATTGAAAACAAATTATACAGATGGCTTGAGATTGCCATGAGCTTTCCAAGAAATTATATTTATGAATTATCTCCCTCAAAGAAATATGTCACGAGCTAGAACTAGGAAACTGCAAGGATTGTTTCCTAGTTTAGAGGGATAACATGTCAGAGAATAGAAAGGCAAAGATACAATTCATCTTCCTGGAAAGAAGACATCAGCAACAGGTTATAGAAAACAGTCATAGGAAGGTTGGCTTCTGTATATCTTAAAAACAAATGTATATATGTGCATATGGTATATTTGAGATGAACTGTATAATACTGTTTTAAGTTCTAATGAAAGGGTGATATTAATACATAGTATATCATTATATAAAAAGTGTCTGATAACATATTTATACAATTAATGTGATAACTGGTAGGATATATTTTTATTTCTTACTTAGAATATCTTTTATTTTCCTACTTCTTTTTTGTAACTTTACTGGAAATACATAGTAAAGATACATACTAGTTATCCTTTTTGTCCTTATTCTAAATATTGAGGGTATGCCTAATAAGAATTTCATGTAAAGGATCTCTTGCAACATATATTTCATGTATAATGAAAGCAAGTGATAATTCACCTAGACACCTTTAGAGAGTAGTTCCGATGACTAATCTAGCATGTCAAACAATTCCTTTTCAATATATCATTTTGGATAGTTTATGTAAAGTGTAAGCAATATTATTTTCATCTAATCCTTTTAAAACCTATTTTCTTGCTTTCTTAATAATAACTTATTGATCTAGAGAAACCATACAATATTAATGCCATTTTACAGATGAGTCAACGGAGACTCAGTAAGTTTACCTGACTTGCCCTTGATAACATCTTATTGGCTTTGAATCTGATGCCTTTTTCTTTATTCTTTTAAATCAAACAATGAATGTTCCGGCATATACAAACCTGAATAAATCTCATAGCATGGGTCAGTTTTTGTATATGTCAGGTTAAGATACCACCAGTTGAGACCTGTGATTCCAACCTAAGATCTATCTCTATTTTAAAACTGCGTTTTGAGGTAAAGACAAATAGTATTCTCACAAGTTTAAAACTATTTCAGGATAAAAAAAAAAAAAAGACTTATTTACTGTTTAGTTATTCTAACAATCACCACTGTCACCTACTGCTGAATGGTGGAAGGGCTGTATATACCTTAAGTCGGCATCAGCGACATCTGAGACACAACTGGGTTTGGAGCAAGATTTAAATCTGTATCATTAATCTGAAAATACTAGGCAAAATCCAGGAAAGTATACTCCGTTAGTACCCTTATACTTTGTCATTAACTTTTCTTTTGAAATTGTAATGGAGTATCGAGCTTTAGGAGCTTTATAAAGCTAGTACCTAAATTAGCTGATATTGGGTCAGAATTTAACATATACGTTAAACCTCAGTTAGCCATACTCAATGTGTGTGAAATATGGTGAGCAAGAATTTAAGAAAAAATAAATGGATCTTTAGGACTCACTCAAATTCAAAGCTAGTAGGCAGATTTCAGATTTGAGATAGGTATGAGGTTAAACACAAGAAGCCAGGTAATAAGTCACATGTTTTAAATGTATAGTGTTGGAATAAACATTCCTTCTCCTCCTTGTTTAAACTAAAAAAAGTGTAAAAAATAGTATAAAACAAAATTTTAGCAATTCCATTTTCTAGAAATTAAGGAGATTATGAGAGTTTTAAGGAAACAATATTCTAGAACCAACAATTTCATGACCTGCACTTGCCCTAAATAAATATTCCATAAATAATGTATTGACTCATATGCTTTTTTCAGATCTTTCATTTATCCACTTCAATAGGAATGACTACTAAAATTTAAATTCTGTGCTTGGTTTACCAACATTTTTTAAGTATTGCCCTGTATTGTACTAAATGTCAATCATGACACAGTAGCCAGCCAATGAAGAAAAATGTTAATGATAGTAATATGACATCAGTGAAATTCACAGGACTTGTCACTTGGAGGATTCAGTAACCCAAAGAAATTTATACCTTCTCCTTCCTCATGTGTTATTGTTTTTAACTATCTGCAGAGCTTTAGGTGCAGCCAGAAAGATTTATTTCTGTAATTTATTTCAAACTGTTCATATATCTTTCTTAAGCCATAACAGGAGCCTACGCTGAAGCTGATTTTATGAACAAAGCCATATTCTTGTCACGCTACATTTTATTGTTAATATATAACACTTCAATGAAGATACATCGTAATTTTTTTTTTTGCAAGACTCTAAGATTTACTAGTTTTGTATTATATTCTTGTGGGGCTATATTTTGTCTGATTGCTTTTTGATATCATGTCATCAAGAGGGTAGTCAAAAGGAGAAGGTGGCCTCCACTCTGGAAGTAAGAGGGAGGAAATACTGACATCACATTTTAATTAGCCCTTTAGTTTTTATTAAATATTTACCTAAAGTTCATTTAAAGTAGTAATATTAAAACTGTTTGTTTAATGAAAACAAAATATATTTTTGGAAATGTCATTCCAAAGACGATTACTAGAAAAACATGTAGATAGAATATTTTTTAATTTTATAAGGCAAGTATATATGGATTTTGAAAATCATAGAAATAAATTTGTAGACATACTAGAAGTATATCATGTAATTAATTGTATATGGGTTTAATTTTTATTGCATATTTTTGGTGTATTAAATTTTTCTATACTGTACATATATTTATGAACAGAAAATCTAGTATGTAAATAACAATAACACTTTCACTTATAGAACTAAAATTTTACTATCAAAAATCTTGTTTAATTGTTCCATTATTTTTAATAGTTTACAGACCAGCTGCAATATTCCACTGTATATTTAGAAGTGTGGTAGGCCCTTAAGATAGGGAAAGCACTCCATGACTTCAGTATACTATTTTTGACAGGTATTGTATTGTTATAATAAACACAAAATTATCTGTACAATATGATTTTCCACCTCAAAAATTATACACTTCTTGAATCCAAGGAATCTATAGTATGGCACTTCTAATTTATTTCCCAAAAGATCTTAACAGTCCTGATCTATTGTCTGAAGTAGACATTCACTAGCTGGTAGCCTTGGGTAAATTACTTAATCCCTCTTAGCATGTTTGCTTTGTTTAACAAAAAATTAGGATAATGAACATACTGACCTAACATACTGATACAGTTAAGTGAGACCAATATGAATGAGAGATACATAATGCACAGTGTCTGGCACGTATTAAAAATTCAAATAATTATAGCACCAAGAGTACTTATTGTTATGTAATTTTATGATTTTCTATTCTTTTAAATTGAGATATAATGGACATATAACATTGTTAAGTTTAAGGCACACAATGCATTGATTTGATATACTTATATATTGCAATATGATTACTACTGTAGCATCGACTAACACCTATATCATGTTATATAATTATCATTTCTTTTTTGTGGTGAGAACATTTAAGATCAACTCTTAGCAACTCTGAGGTATATAATACAGTACTGCTGACTATAACCACTATTCCGTGCATTCGATCTCTAGAATTTATTCACCCTTTAGATGCAAGTTTGCACCCTATTTCCCACGGTCCCAAGCCCTTGGTAACTACCATTATATTTACTGTTTCTACAATTTGGTTTGGAGATTCCATATATAAGTAATATGCAGTATTTATCTTTGTCTGACTTATTTCACTTAGCATAATACCATCAAAATTCATCTATGTATTCATAATGGTAGGATCTCTTTCTTTTTTATGGCTGAATAATATTCCCATTATATATACACACATACATATACATAACCTATATATACATACATGTTACATATATATATACACATATATACCTATATATGCATACACGCACAATATATATATATATCTTCCTTATCCATTAATCTGTTAATGGACACATAGATTGTTTCCATACATGGTCATTGCAAATAACACTGCAATGAATGTGGGCGTGCAGGTATCTTTTTGATATACTGTTTTCATTTCCTTTGGATACATACCAGAAGTGGAATTGCTGGATCATATGATAATTCTATTTTTAATTTTTAAAGCAGGTCACAGCAAACTAACCCTCAGATCAAAATCAGCCTGTAATGTGTTTTGTTGGAACTAAATCACAACAGCTCATTTACTTCTATCAGTGTCTACTCTAATACTACAACAGCAGAGTTCAATAGTCATAACAAAGATCATTTGTCCCTCAAAGCCTAAAATATTTACTCTGGCCTTTTACAGAAACAGTTTGCTGACCCCTAGTTTTAGAGTATAGAGTTAAACCTGTTAGGTTGGCTTAGACAACCCATCATAACCTAGCTACAATTTTATGTTCTGTCCATCCCTGTAAATATTGTGTGTTGCTAGTATACAGAAAATATGTTTCCCAAAATACTCATGCTCTTCAGATCATAAATAATTAGCATGGTCTTATTACACAGGTTTCCTTCCTATCTTCTCACCTTTCTCATACTTGAAGCACAGTCTTCTTTGTCTTTCATATCTTTCTTCAATGCAACCTACTTTTGAGTTCTCCCTTCCTCATATGGACTATGATAATGCATGTGTTCCACAAATTCTTGGTTCGCTGATCTTATTCATTCAATGTCTCATGAGGGTCTACAGTGTTATGGCTGCTGTGTTCAAGACTGGAACTAGAAATATTAGTAACATGCATTATATGTCCTCAAAAGATTACTTGAGCTAATGTCAAGAATACTAATGTTAAGAATATTTTTCATTATCTATGATAGTGTCTCATACTATAAATCTCAAATGGTTGTTCTGCTGTGAATATTAGGTTAATCAATGCATGAAAAATGCTTAGAACAGTGTCTGATACAAGGAAGCACTCAATAACACAACAGCAAGCGCTTAATTAGCACTTATATTCCAGACACCATTTCAAACAGTAAATGCATAATAAATCACCATGTGGAAGATGCCATCATTGTATCCATTTCACAGACAGGTAAATTGACACAAAAACATTAAGCAAATTTTCAACATTACACTACTAGTGAATAACAGAGCTGTGTCCGGAAGCAGTCTTTCCAGAATCTACATGCTAAATCATTAGACTACCTTTTCAAAATAGTCATATATTATTATTTTAGTATAGATAGTAGTTCCTAGAACAAAGAAGGCATTAATATATGTTCAATAAATGAGTTATTAATGGAATACATAAATATAGCTAAGGAAATACAGGTTGTACACAATATAAATTTTAAAAACTTGTTTCTACAATTGAAGAGTTTTCCATTAATTAAATAACTTGCAAAAAAAGAAATTTAAAAGGCACATTTAAATGAGCCAGTGGTCCTAAACTTGGATTATTGCCAGAAATAACAGACGTGATTTTTAGAAATGCAGTGTCCTATATTCAAAAACCAATTTATTGATTTAGGTTATCTGAGACTGAGACCCACGGATACAGCAATTTATGAAAAATAAAGGCAAGCAGTAAACAACAACAAAAAGGAGATTTAGAAATGTGAGTCAGAATGATGATGCAAAGCTATGCATAACTTCTTTTGGGTGTCATGATCAAATGTTTAATGTATATTAATAACAAGAAAAACAAATTCTCAACATATTTATCCCTTTAATAAAGGTATAGATCCACGAAAAATCATAACTCGGTGGGAGAGAGATGGAAAAGACACACATAACACTCTATAAGAAGCTTTAGCCTCAGATTATGGAAATCTTAGGTTAAAGCAGCCCAAGAACATAGTAACTCCTACAGATAAAAAGTAAAATAGTAATCCAGGTACAGTAGGAGGTCAGACCCATGTTCACTATGTTAAACTGTGAATGAGGCATCCTCAAAAAAGACTGGGAAAAAGTAAGGCTTGATTTTAACTCAAGAGATATACATACACCTCCTCCACACACATTAAAAAAAAAAAAAAACCTATACATATTTATTTAGCTACATGTGGGACAGTTTTATTGAGTGGACATAATGACTACTAAAGAAGTTTCAAAAAATTCCAAAGAATTAATAACAGACAGCCACCCACTTGGACCAAAGCACCATTAGAAAACAATTATTAAAACAGCCACACTCATATATTCAGAATCCTAAAAATCACAATTTAGGGATAATGTCACAAAATGGTGGAATAATTTTCTACGGTCTTCCCCTCAAAGAACACTGATTTTGACAACGATTCACAGATGAAACTGACTCTGTGGAAGTCTGGAAGTCTGGCAGAGAAGTCTCAGCACAACATTAGAACAACATCAAAAAAATCTGAGATTGGATAAACTGCAAAGAGTACAAGAACAGTTTTACTCTTCTGGCATCACCCCTTCCCCAAGGCACCTTCTCATCGGTGATTTCCTGGGGGGAAGTGAGTGTGTATGAGTGAGTGCTTGGCTTCCTCAGCTGTGCGGGACACTACCAAGGAAGCTCACTTCTTTCTTATCCCATCTAGAGTACTGAGATGTGCTTTGAGACCGAGGGGTAAAAAGGGACTGAAATAACAGCACCCAGGGCTCTTGGGATGCAGATCCTAGTAATTGTTTCATTGACTCCATTAGGAATCTTGCTCTGGAGCTACCAAGACTGAATCTTGAAGAACTAGAAAATGTGGCATATTAATAATGGGAAAGGAGACTGAATCTCTAATCAAAAACTTCCAAATAAAGCCCAGGACCTGATATCTTCTACCAAATATTTAAAGAATACAAATCCTTCTCAAAATCTTCCAAACTTTGAAGAGGAAGGAATATTGCCAAACTGGTTTAGAAGGCCAGCATTACTCTGATGCCAAAGCTAGACACTATAAGAAATGAAAATTACAGGCCGATATTCTTAATGAATTTAGATGTAAAAATCCTCAAAAAATACTAGTAAAAAGAATTAAACAGACAATGAAAATATCATATACATGATAAAGTTGCATTTATCCCTGAGATACAAGGATGGTTCTACATATGCAAATCAGTAAATGTGACATACCACATTAAAAGAAAAATAAAAATCATATGATCATCTTAATAGATGCAGAAAAAGCATTTGACAAAATTCAATATCCTTTCAATGTAAAAACTATCAATAAAGTAGGCACAGAAAAAGAGTACCTCAATGTATTGAAGGCCATATATGACAAGCCCATAGCTAAACATCATGCTTAATGGTCAAAAGCTGAAAGTTTTTCCTCTAAGGTCGTAAATAGTAGAGGATGACTACCTACTTCATCATTTCTTTTCAATGTAGTACTGGAAATTTTAGCTAGAGCAATTAGGCAGGAAAAAAAGAAGGTATCTAAGTTGATTGGTTAATAAAGAAGTAAGATTGTCTATTTACAGATGACACTATCTTATATAGAAAACCCTAAAGGCTCCACAAAAAATTATTAGAACTAATCAACAAATTCAGTAAAGTTTCAGGATAACAAATTGATATACAAAAGTAAACTGCATTTCTAAATTGATATACAAAAGTTAATCGCATTTCTACACACTAACAATAAACTATTCAAATTATAAGTTAACAAATCCATTTACAATAGCATCAATAAAATACTGAGGAGTAAATTCAACCAAGGTGGTGAAAATTATGACACTGATGAAAAAACTGAAAAAGACACAAACGTGGAGATGCTGGTCAAAGGGTCCACACTATCAATTATAAAATGATTAAGCTCTGGGGAACTAATGTACAACATGGTGACCACAGAAAATAATACTGTGTTATGTACTTTAAATTTGCTGAGAGTAGACCTTAAGCATTCTCACCAGAAAAAAGAAAAAGAAAGAAACTATATGAGGTAATAGTTCTGTTAATTAACCTGATTATAATTATTTTACAAAGTGTATGTCAAATCATCACATTATTTACTTTATAGACTATATTATTTTCAATTATATCTCAATAAAGCTGAAAAAAACATAAGTTAGAGGTAAAAAGTATTTCTATATGAACAACATTAAAAGTACAACACGTTAAAACTTGTGGTATACAGCTCAAGTCATACTTAGGGAACATTCTATAGAGCTAACTGCAATTATTAAAACTAACAAAGAAGGCTAAGTAATGAACTAGGCATTCAAGTCAAAAAATTAAAATAAATAAATGCAAAGAAGTTTAAATTAAAGAGATAACAGAGGAATCATTAATTAATGCAGAAGAAAACAAAAAAGGAGAGATAATAGCAGAACTTAATAAGAATGGTAAAACAGAAATAAAGTATAAATAAACGGTATTAGAAATAAAAATTAGGACAGTTACAACTACAGTAATTTTTTTAATGGTTTATAAAATTTTTTAAATGAATTTACTGATTGATATATTTCTGGGTAAATCAGATGGTAGAGAATTATGGAGCTGCTGCCTAAAATATTAGAATGGACTTAGAATGATTAAAATAGAATATAAATTTATTACTTGTAAGTTATAACAAAACGGGAAAAGGTAGTAACAGTAAGGTTTTTAAGTCATGAAATAATAAAAACAGTTAATTTGAAAACTTGGATTAAATGAAAAATATTTAGAAATAGATAAATTATCCAAAATCACCTAATATTTAGAATATTTGACTAGTCCTTAACATATTAAATAAACTGAGTAAATATACAGAAATCTCTCTCCATGTGATCTCCGCAAATGAAGATAATCAACCCAGTTCCTCAGTTTGAACAATTATATAGGAAGCTTTTATTAAATTTATAAGAAACTGATTATTTCTATCATACAGAATAGGTACAGCTACAAAGTGTATGGAGACAGAATTATCTCAACACCAAGCTGAATCACAAGGGAATAAGAAATGAAAATGTTAGCATGAACAGATGCCAAAATACTGTATTAAAAATGAGCAAATTAATTCAGCAGTGCATTCAAAAAAATTACTATGAACATTTTGGGTCTAGTCTGAGAATTCTAAGATAACTAGACATCAAATCATCTACTGCATTTTTCATCAGATAAAAGATGAAAATAAAAACCCACAATCATCTTAATATATGCAGATTAATTTTACAAAATTCATTATTCAACTGGGATAAAAATTCACCAAACTAAGAAAATAAGGAAAATTACTTTATAAAATTTCTATTATCAGATTTAATAGTAAATTGTTAGGAATATTCTCAAATTAGTGACTGTTTTGGGTAGAATTTTGTCTCCCACAAATGCATATCTTGAAACTCTAGCACCCAGCAATCAGAATGTTACTGTGTTAGGACCTATTAAGAGGTTATTAAATTAAAATAAGGCTATTAGGATGGAGCCAATTCCAATGTGACTGGTGTCCTTATATACTGTATGAAGAGAAAATCTGGACACACAGTGAGACAGGTGGCGTATGTACACACAGAGAAAAAGCCCATATGAGAACACAGGGAGAGAAGGTAGTTATCTGCAAGACAAGAAGAGAGGCCTCAGAAGAAAAAAAAAAATACTAACAACTTGATCTTGGACTTCTACCCTTCAAACTGAGAGAAACAGTTTTCTGTTGTTTAAACCACCCAGTCTGTGGTACTTTGTTACAAAAGCCCAAGATAATTAATACAGTAGCAAAACAAGAGACATGTCCTTATCCCTACTTAATTTCAATATTACGTAAGATGCTATTAGTGATGTAAAGGTTTTATGTTTTAGAAAGGAAAAAAATACATTTCTTTTTATACAAATGATTGTTTAATAAAACCCCAATCTATTAATATTGCTGGCTAAAACTTTGATATATAAATAGCATTTCTGCACACCAGCCACAACTTCTTAGAAAACCTAAGAGTAAAATAGATATGATAAAAACTATAATATAGAGGAATAGAACAAAGATTTTTTATCTTTAAGAAGAAACTTTCAAAATATTATTGAAGAGCATAAAAGAGAAGACACAAATAAAGGCAAGAAAACAACCTATTAAAGGATGAGAATATACTAAAAATTTCAGTTCTCAGTCAATTAAAACATATGTTTGATGCAATCCCAACAAAAGTTTGAACAAACATTTTAATGGCAGTTGATCAATACTAAATTTTGTTCGGAAATTAAGAGTTCAAGAAGAATAAAAGGAATTTTGAAGGCTAGACAAGTAGATAAATTAGCTTAGAACATACAGAGTTGTATTTAAGTTGTAGTAATCTAAACAGCACTAGTAATAATATAGAAAAACTGAAAACCTAGAAACAAGCTTTAACATATATGTTTAATTGATACATAATAAAGTTAATAGTTGGTTTTGTTCAATTGGCTTAACATAAACGAAAAATAAAATCTAATTAGAACTATGGGAAAACACCTACTCCACACTGTCAGGGCCCATGGTAAGCAGCTCCAAGATATCCCACAATGGTATATTATTTTGAATTAAAATTATTTAAGAAACTGCAATACATAAAGACACTCTTACCTCTCTGTATGCCGAAAGGCAGGAGATAAATCTTCACATCAGTGATGTCTTCCCTGTACCTGGAGACACCCATTATCGTTAAAGTTGAAGACCCCAGACCAAAAAATCTATGTAAACAAACCTTGTTATTAATTTACTATTCAAGCCCAACTTTTGTTTAGATTCTTCACTAATGAATACCCAAACCTTGCTTATATCCTTTCTAATGAGCAATAACTTTTTGTGTCCTATCAATTTCTTCTCAAATTTACTGTTTCTTTGTCTAAAAAGTATTAAATACTGGCTGGTTTATCATTTCTCTGAGCGTTATTTATGTACACACATTAAATTGTTTTTCTTTTCTCTTGTTAATCTGGTTTTGTGCTAATTTTATTATTAGTCCAGCCATAAGAATTTACGAAGGGTAGAGGAAGGGAATTTTCCCCTCCCCAACAATTTTGGTGAGCTAAAATTCCACTGGCTAGAAATTGCTTGTCCTTAGCCAGCCACACCTAAGAAATCCTGGGGTATCTGACAAAATAGCCAGCAAACAGGTGAGCTTTCTTATCTAGTCAAACTCCCAAAATCTCTGTTTGCAGGGTCTGGTATTAAAAAAAAAAAAAAAAAAAAAAGAGGAGTGAAAAGTTCATTATCTTCTCTAACTTTAAATTAGCAGGAGTAAACATCTATGAAGCTAGGATATTGAGGGTCTAGCAATTCTGATGTAAAATTTGCTAAAAAAAAAAAAAAAGTATTCTTTTTTTTTTTTAAAGCCTAGAGATACTTTTCCTCTAAAAACTAAAGGTTTTTAAAGGTTAAAAATTCTAATATATGTAATTGAAGTTACTAAAAAATAAAAGGGGCAGTTATATATAAGAAAAGTAAGATATTTTGGCCAAAAAAAAGATATGAATAATGGCAATGCATTTTGTCAAGAAAAATGAGAGTAATTTTGTCTAAACTAGAACTTTTGGTTATGAAGGATAAACTAAATGTATATATACAAATCCTAAGAATTTATTATTATAAGTGTTTTAAAAATTAAGTTTTAATATCAATGACATACTTGTGTTTTTATCTCCTAAAGTGACAAAACTTTCTTAGAGTGTGGTCTGCTTTTGATGATGGATTATAAAAGGGTTTTCTTTACCTTTTAATCTTTTTAGAAAACAAAGATTTTATGTCTGGCCAACTTTACTTCACACTGTCTTCATTCGATTTCAATATTAAAAAGAGCTAAATTTTACTAATAGCTATTTAACTTTCTGTATTTGCTTACAAAGTGTCACCAGGGTTAAACGGATAACTAAGTGTTGCTTCACAGTGAACTGTAATCCTATTAGACCAAGTGTTTTAAAATCTTTTGATATTTTTGAAAAACTTCCCAAAATCGAATTATAAATATATTGACCTACAAAAAACTTTGGAGTCTTTCAGAGAGCCCATGGAACACCTCAAAAAAATTGTTCTCTCTCCTTATAAAACAGAAATATTAAACTTATTAGTATTTGACATGTTAAATTACATGGGAAAATTTGCCAAATAAAAATACTAAGCCTTCTCTCTGTTATGTCCATATAAATGTTCTAAATTCTGATATATCTTAATATAATGTTACCAGTCATAATTCTAGTTACTATCTTTAAATCACTAAATTTGTTGTCAATTTCATAATAATCAGATCTTTAATCATGCCATTTTAAGTCTTGTCATTTATAGTTATTATATACTCTGATGGCTTTTACAAAAATGCTGCATCTTCAAAGACTTATAGAAAGAACTCTGAATACAGGTTTCTGATAACTCTAAAATCATAAAACTCAACTGAGTAAGAATTTACAAAACTAAGGAAAAACTGAATTCATAAAACTGCTATTACTTACACAGACTCTAAATATGCTTTTGGAGTCTGTCCTGCTGTTGGCACAATTTAAAACTCCCATGGATTCTTAACTTTTGCAGGTACTCCTATAGCTAATGAGCATATAATTGTTGCCCTCCTACAAGCTATTCACCTCCCTTCTAAAATTGCTGCTATTCACTGCTCGGCCCGTACTAACGAGACTGATACTATATCTTTAGGAAATGACAAAGCTGCTAAATATGTGGCTCAAAACAACCCCTTATTATTTCTCTACCCAATTTTTAAACCTATCTTTATCCCTCACTGATGTTATTAACCACCAGGCAAATGCCCTACAATCAGTAAAGGACAATGGATACAAAAGGGTGTCAAATAATATTAGATAGATTATAGTTTGGGCCAAATGGACTTCTTAGAGCTCCTTTTCTTCTGACTTTTTGTCTTGCTTATTTAGTGGGAAATAAATGTGCAGATGGCGGATAGTTAAGAAATTAAAAACAGTTGGTTTTTCTCTGGCATCCAAAAACTTTCTGACCATTTTTTTCCCCAGTACACTACTTGTAAATCTCACTATAATTCTGGAAGAATGAATATACCCCAGGA
This sequence comes from Eonycteris spelaea, assembly GCA_003508835.1. Taxonomy (NCBI): domain Eukaryota; kingdom Metazoa; phylum Chordata; class Mammalia; order Chiroptera; family Pteropodidae; genus Eonycteris; species Eonycteris spelaea. The sequence continues at coordinate 5,909,077 of PUFA01000070.1, forward strand.
AGTCCCTAGGCCCACACTGCCTCTTGAAGCACTCCAAATGGATTTTATAGACTTGTTCCAGCTTTAGGCTATTCTAACTATTTGGCTATGGTAGGCCTGTGTGGGTGAACTGAATGCTATCCAACTAGACATGCTTAAGAGATTAATAGCTGAGATTATTCCACATTCCGGCACTCCTTTATGGGTTAAATTAGACCAAGGAACTCATTTTTACTGTAGAGATAGATCATCTGCTTGCAAAACTATGGGGTACTCATTAAAATTTCATATGCGATATCACCCTCAAAAATCAGGGCAAATAGTACATTTTTACAAAGATCTGTCAAGTAACTAGACTTAAATGGCCAGAAACTTCGACCTTAGCCCTTATAAACATCTGGAATACTCCAAAAGGAGACATGGATTGACTCTCTTTTGAAATAATACCCAATGCCTACTGGCATCTCCAAACCTTTCATTCCTGGTTTAAACAAATCTTATAGTAATTTAAGTGAATAATTTGATACCCTAACTATATACAAGAACTAAAGCGTATACTTGAAGCATATCATCAATAGGTAAAAGAGGTATAGCCTCTACCAACTGACATGCTTTGCTCTCCTTTTCAATCAAAAAACTGGTATAAAGATTTTTAGAAGAAAAGATATGCTATAACATCTTTAGAAAGATTTTTTTAAGGTACTGTTAATACACTGCCATCAAAATATTTTTTTTAAAAACCCCCATCCATCCAAGTCATAACAAAATAGTCCTAGACCATCACTCTAAAGACAACTGGGTGGGAGGAAAGGCTGAGGCACTGTCGTACATTGGAGAAGACTAAATACAGTGAGATTGTGCCTGGCTCCTGGGCCAAAAAGGAACATTAGTGGGAAGTCTGATGGAATCTAAATAAAGTATGCATTTTAGTTAATAGTACTGTATCACTGTCAATTTCTGAGCTTTGATAATTGTATCTTGGGTATGTAAGATGCATTAGTGAAAACTGAGTAGAAGATATATAGAAAGTCTCTGTACTATTTTTGTAACTCTTCTGTAAGTCTAAGCTTATTTCCAAAAAAAAAAAAAAATGTTAAAAACAAAAAAACAAAAAAAGACAACTGGGAAGTGGCTTCCACAGGTCACCTTAAACTAAGGACTTCCAGGGCCAATCACCAGGTCCCAGAAGCAGGTGGCACCATGATGTAAACAGCTGTTCCCAAGATCATGGATGAAGAAAACTTCACTTTCACCTATTCCCTTCTCCTTAAAAAAAAAAAACAAACAAAACAAAACAAAAACACACACACACACACATGGAATTAATAAACACTTTTTTCCTTATTTATTAATCACTTATTAGATGGCTGACTGGAGAATTCTGTCTCTTTCTAAGCTACTTTCCCTCTCTGTGTTTCTACTATGGTCTCTTTTCAACCTAAGTCTTGCTCTAATTAACCCTCTTTTTCAACAGATTGGACACAGAAAGTGCCCCCTTATGTCAATTTACCAAACCCTGGCCATGTTAACTAATCAATCTGATTGTTGGTTATGTCAACATCTCAGTAATTCAAAAGAATCTAAACTAGTTTTAATTCTTGCCGATGTGAACATCTGGTGGACTAGATACAGAAGATAAATGAACAACAGGGTATGGTATCCACTACAAGACAAATGTCACTCTGTCTCCTCTTTAATGAGTTATCCAGGCCTGCAGAAAACCCTATAGAGTCTCAAGACCTGTCCCTTATTCAGATAAAGACAACAGGTAAAAATTTCTTCTTTTGCATTAAAAACAGATATGACCCAGGACTTCACTAGAATAATATTACGATCAAACTCTATGGTTTGATTCCACAGGTGGCATCTATAGACCTCTTAAGGATATTAAAAATAACTTTAGCCTACCTCTTATGGCACAAACATCAGCCAAATCACTAAAAATTTTGAGTGGGTTAAAAGCCACCCTATACAACTTGTGATATTGCAGCTGCTTCCCTGATTAAGCTACCCAATACCATAGACTATATATGGATGGACCAAAATCTGGATTTACCTGGCCAGGTTACAGAACTAGGCTTTATAGCTGCCATAACCAACCAGACTACAGGCCATCTATAACAGTTATTTTGCAATCTATTCCGTTCTCACTGCCTGACAGAGCATATGGAAATTGGAAGTATATAGATAATAACATAAACCATGAAATCTTCAGACCCTAGAAATTATAGATTCTACTTTAATCTTGTCTGTAAATCACACTGGTCTTTTATTTTATGTGACACAAAAAAAAAGTATAAAAGGATTTCCACCTAAATGGTCAGAATGACATGAATTTGGATACTTTTACCGAATACTCCAACCTAAATATCAGTCGAATTACAAATCTGGGTTCCTTTGTTCATAAAGTTGTGTCACATAAATAGGCCAGTCAAGAAATTGGGAAAATCTCCTGTGTATCGAAACATCAAGTTTGTTTCAACATTGAAAGTCTTATTCCCCAGCATTGGAGATTATAAATTGGAAAAACAGATCTTAAGTCTCTCCATGGTATAAAACAAGAGTTCAACACCATTCTGCAAACTTTGGGAATACTCCAGTCAGAAATTAACAGTTCAGCCTCTGTAATCCAAAATTAGTATACCTTAGACACACTGACCAGCCAGGCGGAGTTTATGCTACCATCAATGAAAAATGTTGCTTCTACGTAAACCAAACAGGACAAGTAGAATCTAATAAATCTATTAAAAGATTGTTTCCCATTAAGTAAATGAAGAGAATGCATCTTACTGGACTGACCTATTCCCAAGGATGAGAGACTGATTTAATAGAATATGGGAAAATGTGCTCTGACCTTTTTTTTTTCTATATGTTCATCCTCATTTTAATCTATGTTCTGTTTTCTCTTTTCAGATCTCTTACCAATCAGCTTGTAACTTGTTTTCTTTCTCTGTACCTGCCAGCTCAGCTTTTAGTATATGAAACTTCCAGGGAAGTTTAAGTGGAGGTAACTGACAGGGCCCAGAGCAGCCCACCCCAAATATCCCACATATTTTGAGTTGATACTGATTATTTTGAGTCAAGGTTATTTAAGAAATTGGTATACAAAAAGAATACTCTGATTTTCTGTTTACCTACTAGCAGGAGATAAATCTCCATGTGAAAGGTATCCTCCTTGTACCTGGAGACACCCCTTATTACCAGAGTTAAAGAGCCTAAAGTTGGAAAGTCTATATAAACCAACCTTGTTGCCTCTTCTTAATTTGCTATCTAAACCCAACCTTTGTTTAGATTCCCATTAATGAATACTAAAACCTTGCTTAGATTGCTTTTCTAATGAGCGCTAACTTCTTTTGTCCTGTCAATTTCTTCACAAATTTTCCTTTTTTAGCAAGTATAATATATGTCTGGTTTATCATTTTTCCTAGCATCATTTATGATTCTCCCATGTGCATATATTAAATTATTTTTTCCTTAATCTGTTCTGTATCTAGTCCAAAGAGCTTAAGAAGGGTAGAGGACAGGAATTCCCCTTCCCAACAAAATCCTATCCTGAGAGTATCAGTTTTTGATATAAGGATAGATTAGAAATCTAGAATAGAAACAATAAAAAAAGAGCATTTGTGAAAATAAGAAACTACTTTCTAAATCAAATCATTTAAGAGTCTAGCATCAGTTAAAAGTGAATAATTTTTCCTTTACAAATTGCCTCTAATAGTGGGACTTTACAGTATTACAATTATCTGTTTCAGATGCAAACTCTAGTCAAAAATTAAATTCTCTCATTGTTTTCTAAATCAGGGTTAAATAGAAACATTAAATGCTTAATTCACTTTTTTCTAGTATTAAAGATGTTCAATTATAATCTGAGAGAAATAGATCTAATTTTTGGAAATTTTTTCACTTCTTTGTTTTTGTATTATTTCATTTTGCTGAAGTTTAATAGCTCTTCTTGCTGATCCAATCATAATATGGTCTTTAAAATGAATGGACAGTAGGGGTTCTGTTTTATTATTAACATGGAACTTCATTCGGAACTCTTCTCTGTCTTCTAGACTATCAAAGTTGGTGAAATAAATGAATTCATCCCTTCTACAATCCACGGGCATAAATCATTGTTCCTATGGAGTGATTGTCAGTATTTTAAAAATGGGTTTAACAAACTATTCTGCTGTGAAATGTATTGAGAAAAAAAAAGTTAGTTGGTTGTATGAGTTTATTTTTATTTAATTAAACTATAAAGAATAAACTGTTAATTCAGTTTTAGATAGCACACAGTCAGCTATCTGCTATAATATTTACCCACACACAAAACATAGATGTTGTATTTCTGTTCTGAACATAGCATGGCTACATTCCAGATACAGGCCTTTTAAGAGAATAGAAGCATCTGGAAACCCAAAGGAAGTAGATTCCTCGAGAGAACAAGAGAGTGTTCTCTGGGGGTTAGGCAATTCTTCTCTGTTCCTGTAGCAACAAGCATTTCTAAATGCTCAAGGCTCATCTCTTGGGAACAGTGTCAAGTTCACTCAGTTATAACAATCATAGCATTAGGAAAAAGAAAGAATGAGATGATTTTCTATTTTACAAAACAAGCTTTACAGACAACCAATTTTAATTTTATTTTGTTTAGTAAATATAAAATCATCTCATAATATTTGCATGAAAATGAAGATATTAAAATATAATTTTAAAAAGCTAAAACCTTTACCCCAATGTAAATATAAAATGAAAACATGTAAAAGATTTTCTGCAACTCACAAATTAATAAGGGAATTATTAGAATGTGAAAACTTTCCAAAGTGTGTTTAAGGAGCTGTGTATGAATAGGCAATTTAACACAGGAATTTTAGGATAAGATTTCTGGTTATTGACTCATAGGGACATAAACTGTAAACTTTGGAGTTATCTTTCCCATCAGACCAATAGTCTTAGTATCTCTAACAGATAGAAACCTACAAGTTATACTCTACCTTTACAGAATTGAAAAAAAAGCACATTCAATAAATCTATAAAACGTGCAAGTCTAACAATTGAAAAACACTTATTTTATTTATTTTCAAGTTTTGTAAAATTTTCTGACAAAGATAAGGTAGACATTAACACTGAAGAATTAAAGAAGGCTATAACTATAGAGCTTATAACATTCAATAAATATGAAAAATTAAGTAAATGTTAGAAATGTTATCAAAACTAAGTCGTCGATTAATTTTCCACCAATTAAATGTATGCAAACATATATTACATATAGAAAAATATATTCATTCAAATGTCAACTTAGTAATTAATCTAGAAATTCTCAACACATCAAAAACAGAGATATTTCATTTTCTACAAAATGAAAAAGGACAAGTTTGAATAGAAAGTTGAAAAAGGAACGCTGGAATAACTTTAACACAATGCAATTTGAGGCAAAATTTGATTATCTGGAACTAATTTCCTAAACAATCTCTAGAAAAGTTCCTTTGCCTCTAAATGTACAGTACTGAGACTGATGACCCAGAGAAACTTTTGCATATATGCACAAGAGTATATGTAACTCCATTTATTGTAACATTTTTTTGTTTTAAAGAAAATAATTAGAAAGAAATTAGTTGGCCTTCAACAGAATAAACTGTAATATTGTCACAAATGAATGGTAGCTACATATATAAAAAGAATAAATTTCAAAAATAGAATACTTAATTTAAAAAAAGAAGCTGCTTGCTATTTACAATAGCCAAGATATGGAAGCAACCTAAGTGCCCATCAATAGACAACTGGTTAAAGAAGAAGTGGTATAAATGTACAATGGAATATTTCTCAATTTAAAAAAATGAAATCTTACTATTCACAACAATGTGGATGGACGCAGAGGGTAGCATGCTAAGTGAAATAGACAGAGAAAGACAAGGACATTATACTCTCACTTATATGTAGAATCTAAAGAAAAAAAAACAACCAAAACAGAAACAGACTCATAGATACACAGAACAAACTAATCGTTGCCAGATAGGAGGGGCTTCGGTGCAGGATGAAAATGGTGAAGGGGTTAAGAAGTAAAAATTGGTAGTTACAAAACAGTCACAGGGATGTAAAGTACAGCATAGAAAATACAAGTAATATTGTAAAAACTATGTATAGTGCCATATAGGTACTAGATAATTGGGGATCACTCTAAATTATATAAATGTCTAACCACTATGATGTATACCTGAAACTAATATAAAATAATATTGAATGTGAAATATAATGGGAAAAATTTTTTAAATCATTAAAAAGTCTAAAAGAAAAAAAGAAAGCAAAAAAATTATTAGACAGTTATAAAGGTGCCCTAAAACCATATTTCAGTTATTACAAATAACTCCTAAATAACTGGCTGGCTATTTTGGCATTATTAAAAACACTGCATTTTGAAATTAAAAAAAAAAAATAAAGAAAGCTACAGGGTAGTAAAAACATTATGGTATCATTCACATAAATTGCCAACTCACAATACATTTACAGATCATGCATATTTAGTAAATATACATGAGAGTGATAAACAGACATAATAAGCCAGGTACCTTTACAGAGGAAGAATAGAAAATGGATCATTAAAGATAGTGAACACCAACGATATCTATGCTGCTTTAATTTTTAAAAAGAAAATGATTTCTTAAACATATATATAGCATTTGCTGAAGTCAGATTCTGAGAACATGAGTGTTTTCATATCTCTATTCCCACCCCCACCTCCAAAAAAATTCACAATCAGGAAATAAAACCAAATAATACAGGATTTCCAGATGAAAGAAACTGAGAAAAGATAGAGACTACAGTATAAAAATGTAAATTGTAAGTGTATTTTTAATAAAATTTTTTAAAAGGTTGATTTGAATTACAACACAACTATTCTAAAGTTATGATGTAATATCATAGAGTAGTCATTAATGGGTTTTCTGGGTTTAAAATTAGGTAGAGGAATCTAAGGAAAAATTAAAATGAGTATGCCTCAATTTTTTTGTCTGTAAAATAGATAATTAAATGGATCTTGCTTCATACATTTTTTTTTATGGTTTATATGTGATTAGAAGTGGACAGTTATTTGTAAAAATGTTAATGTAGCTAAATATATTATTGAAATCTTATAAACATTAGGGTGCTTAAATTACTTGATTGATTACCTGTGAATTCTCTTTACTGTGAAAATTTATTTTTTAGCTATATTTGTACCATACCTATATATCTACACCTATAACGATACCTTTTGCTATACCTAGACTTATACCTGTATCTGCCTTACCTTAATTTTCCTTTGAGATAGATTTAATAACCACTTGTTTGACTAAAAACTGGTTCATTTAAATATTTCATACTTTTCATTGTATTTAAAATTCAGGTTTAGTTAACTTATAACATTTAAATTAATTCTATAAATATTTATGTAACTTTCAATTAAATCTATTTATATCCCCTCTTTGTGACACTGAAGCTAACCAAATCTTAAGTTCTTTTGCTTAAGGCTGTTAAATTATATGCACACAGTACACTGATTTTACATCATCATGAACTTGGTAGATTATGTAAACATGATTCAAAATTGGTTCTGAAGTATCTCCAGAACAATTCAGAATAGAATCCATGGAATGCAGAGCAACATTATATATATTTTTTCTTTTTAAACAAGTACTCAGACCAAAGTAATCTTTGTAAGAGATACAATTCTAGTTTAAAATGAAGAAAAAAGATACCAGGTATATGATTTTACATGGCTTTTAAAGAAAATACATTTCTATGTCAAGAAATAAGACTAACAGAGTTTTCAAAACTCTGTCATTGTGCTTTGCAAAATAAACTCAATCCACTGCATTTTACTGTGCTCCTTTTCAATAACTTCTGACTCTTCAACTAGAAATAATCGAATTTCCTAAGTGGCTGTTTTCAATTTTATATTATATATAATTACTACTGTTAACAACAAAAATAACAGCAGCAACAGATTTTGATTAAAACAGGTAATAGCAATTTCTTGCTCACCTAAATGTTAGATTCCTAAATATTGGAATTACATCCCTTTGCCACAAATGTGAGAACTCCATTTTCATCTCTATTGACTCTTGTTACAGCATACAATGTTTTCTATCTTCTTGACTATTTATTTTCAGTCTCATCAGCCATTATTTGTGTTCCTCCCCCTTATATATTATTTAGGTGCTTAATAAGTATTTCTTCAATAAACAAATTTTAAATATAAATATCAAAAGCTGAACAGAATCATATTCCCAAGGAGGACATACAGATGGCCAAAAGGCATAAGAAAAGATGTCCAACATGACTAGGTCAACAATGACATACTACTTTCTTTCTTCTTTTATACCTGCTTGCCTTATGTTTTAATGTCATTAACAGTATATTAATTTTCCCAAAATGTAGCAAAGACTTATTGAACATTTGTTATGGACCATATTCTGTTATGCACAGAGTATAAGAATAATAAATGTGATTACTGTCTTATGTAAGTCATATTTTACAATAAGAAATATATAAAAACAAATTAGACATTCTAGTAACTTAAATAATGTTAAACATATTCATAAGTATATATTTTAATAGATTGCTATAGTCCTTGTTCTTCCTGGGTGATCCAACTTTATGAAAAAAAATGCTAATTTTACGAGAATGTTAATAAAGAACATGTGGTCAAAAAAGATATTGATATTTATATATTTAGTACTTTATGTTTCTATTTCCTCCATAAAACTATTTCTTTCTTCAGGACATGCAAATATTTTGTTTGTGTGCCAACAAATAGCCCAGTGCATTACACATAAAAGCCACCCATAAGCATTTGTGCATTACACATAAAAGCCACCCATAAGTATTTGTTGAATAAACTTGTAGTAGTTGACTAAGTACACATAAAAAAAAGAGTCACTGGAAAGATACAATATTCCTAAAATACAATAAAATTCAGTTACTCTCCAATTAATTATTATAAACCCTTAACTGTCTATTAAAAAATCATCATTAAATTTCTTCAAAATTTAAAGGAAAATAAGACTGAAAGACCAATAGAAATGTATTCTGAAGATTTTACTTTTGCATTTCTACATCTTTTCCTCCAATTATTTTGTTTGTTTTTTTTTTACCTCTCCTGCCATTTTCAAATTAGTTTAAATGTGATCTAGATGATTATTCACTCAATTTAATTGACTATCACTTTAATGCACTGCCCACCCCCCACCCCCTACTTTTCCAATTTCCCCACTTGATGAGGGATTGCTAAGGACACTCTGCAAATGTGAACTCATTTCCTCAAATTTTATAATTGCCTTTCAGGGAGATATTAAAGGTGTGAAAATTTAATCTTAAAAGATAAATATGTAGAAAGTATAGAGCAATTTGAAATAAGATTCTAAGGAGATTCTAGGTCCTTGTTATCTATCTTGGTAATAAAACCTCTTTATTAATCCTTTACTCAAATATTTACTGAATTCCTGATCTGTAGCAAGCAATGTGCTATGTACTAACATAAGACAGCTTAATTTTTCAAATGCTGTGCACATGTATTGATACATATTTGATATATTTATTATCATGTTTAAAAAATTACCTTCCATTTATTTCACTTAATTTTACATTGTAAGCATTTTTATATTGATTCTGATTCTTCCCTATAAAGGAAGAATAACATAAGTCATTCTGGGCCTCTCTCTGACATGTTTCCTAATGCATCTCTCATCATTTATGTGTAAATTAAATAAAAACAACTGAGCATTCTCAGTTCAGTGCCATTTTTCTTTTCTTGCTCTTGGAAATGATTTATTCATGGAATTCTCTTTTCCTCCAGGGTTTTATGTTGTTCAAGCCCTAATGCTTTTGGAAAATGTGCCCCAATCTAGTGCTATCTAAACTTGTTGGCTAACTCTACTTAATTTGTGAGGCCTCAAAAAGCAACTCTAATTGTTTCTCACGTGTAGCACTACCCTTTATTAATAATAAGAATACTCTATTTCCTTATGAAATAAACTGCCACTTCTGGAATGAGGTGCATATATGTTACCATTTTTTAAAAAAATATACATTAATTCCTAGTTCTTTAAATTTGGGGCAGATGTAATATAGTCAATAATATTATAATAACTATGTATATGTCAAGTGGGTGCTAGACTAGTTGGGGGTCACTTCATAAATTATATAAATGTCTAATCACTATGCTGTACATCTGAAACTAATAAAATACAGATGTCAACTGAAATTGAAAAATAAGAAAATAAGAAAATAAGTTTGTTCATTTAAATAAGAGTTAGTGTTGAATTAATATTAATATATCCGCTAATATTAAACCATTCTTGAATTCCTGAAGGTAAACACTTGATTTTAACATGTCACTTTTTTTCAATTTAACTTTATTATTAGTTTAAGTATACAATACATTGGTTAGACAATTATATAGTTTCTGAAATAATCCCCCTAATTACTCTATTTTCCCTCTGGCTCTACACCTAGCCATTACATTACTGCTGACTGCATTCCCTATGCCCGTGCTCCACATCCCCACGACTGTCTATCAACTACTAATTTGTACTTCTTTAACTCTTCACCCCTTTCTCCCAGTCCCACAACCCCCTCCTTTCTGGGTACCAGATTGTCATCCATATTTGTGAGTCTGTTTTCGATTAGTTTGTCCTTTTTTTCCTTAGAGTTTGCATATAAGTGGAAATCACATGGTATTTACCTTTCTCTGTATTTTTAACTTCTTATGGAGATATAATATGCATACAGGAAAATGCGCATATCAAACCTATAACAAATGCATAAATGCATAAAAACTGAATGAACACATGTATCAGTACCCAGAGGCTAACAAAGAACATTATCTCATGATAAGTCAACACTGAACTTCCTTCAGGTCAGTAACCCTTGTCCCATCTTAACCGTAGGGTGATCATTATCCTCTTTTGTAATTATACAGGTTGTTTTACCTGTCTTGGTACTTTACACAGAAAGAAATATAGAGTAAGTAACATTCATTTTTACTTATTTCACTAAATGTTACAGTTGTTAAATCCACCCATGTTGTTGCATAGTTTTAATAAATCATATCACCACTATTTATTTATTATGTAAATATTCCACACAATATTAATCCATTCCATTGGATGATGAAAAATTTGATAGGTTCCTCTTTGAACTGGAATTAAAAAGAACTGAAGAGAGGGAGGGAGGAAAAGAGGGAAATTGAGAGAGCAAGCGCGCGCACTTCTAAGAACACTCTAGTAAAAGGTTTAGCTGAACATACAGCATGTCTGTTGAATATGTACCTTGAACTGGAATTTCTGTATCATAAGTGATGTCTCTGTAGTTTGAATAATTAATGCCAAACAGTTTTATAAAGTGGTTGTACAATTTAAAGTCTCATCACAATGTCAGATGGTGCCAGTGCTCATCAAAATCTGTAATTTTCTTTGTTCTTTGGGCCTTTCTGAGAGGCATGTAGTGGTATCAAATCATTGTTTTATCTAACGGTCCCTTGATGAATACTACATTTGAGTGTTTTTCCTTATGTTTAGTAGCCACTTATATATCCTTTTTTGAAATGGTTATTCAAGTCTTTTGCCAATTTTTATTCTAGGTTTTCAGTATTTTCCTTACTAATATGTAGAAATTTTCTTTTATGTTCTAGATGCAAGTCATTTGTTAAATATATGTAAATTTCTCTAACTCTACTGATTACTTTTTACCTGCTTTATGGTGGTGCCTTTTGATGGACTATATTACATATTTTCACATTGATATTATTTTTTATAGTTACTGTATTTTGTGTCCTGTTAAGCAAATTTTATTATTACAATACTAATAAGAAAATGTAAAAAACATTTTCTTACGTTTTCCATTGAAATACACATTGTTTTACCTTTTTACGTGTAAATCTGCAATCCATCTGGAATTAATTTTTATGTATAATGTAAGATAGGCAACAAGATGAAGTTTTTTGTATATAGATATCTAATCGAACCAGCACAATTTATTGGAAAGAGTTTCTTTATCCCTATTGTACTAGTGTCACTTTTGTCATAAATCTGGTGAGTGTATATGTGTTACACTATTGCTACACTCTCCATTTTGTTTCACTGATCAATTTATCTATCATCATGACAATAACTAAATGCATGAATTGATACAGCTTTATAATAGGTCTTTTGTAACCTGGTGTAAGTCCAGTAAGTTTGTTATTCTTCATTGAAATGTCCTTTGTTATTCTTGAATATCTATTGACTTTAATAAACAGTAGTCAAAATCAGTTTCTAAGATTTTAAATGAGATTACATTGAATTTATACATCAATTTTGGGAGAACTGATTATTTCAATTTTGGGTTTGGTTAACAATCATGGTATATCTATTTATGCAAATATTTTATAGTTTTATGTGAAGAGTCCTTAAATATATTTCATTAGACATAAATATTTGGCTTTTGACCTATGTTAAATCACATGACTTCATTTTATTAATAATTTTTAATCTTTCAATTACAGTTGGCATACAATATTATATTAATTTCAGGTGTATAACATAGTGATTAAACATTTATAAAACTTACAAAGTCATCAACCTGAGAAATCTATTACTCATCTCACACCACATATAGTTATTATAGTAGTTTTGGCTATATTCCTTGTGTTGTACATTTTTAAGTTTACAAAGTTTACATGGACCCTTGAGTGGTCCAAGGACTTGCTTGGACCAACAGGCTAATAGCAAACATGTTGCAAAAAGACTTATAAAGTACATATGCTTTGGGTCTTGTCCTCTTCCTGCTATTCCTGCTCCTAGAAACACTGCAACTGTCCTCATATGAATAAGCCCAGACAATCTTGTAGGAGTTATGTAGCCCAATGACTCACGTCAACTCAGAGTACAGCTGGTAGCAACTAACAGTGCTAACCTACAGAACTGTGAATGAGACCACGCTAAACCAATCAGTCCCCAGCTGACCAACAAGCTGATTGCAGCTGCATTAGTGAGCACACCTGAGACTGTCAGAGGAGCCTTTCACCTTAGCCTGATCCACAGTGCTGAACCATAGAAAACTGAGCTAATAATATATTGTTTTAAGCCAAAAAATGAGGACCTTTGTTTTATGTTATATGATATGTATAACATGTAATGTAGCAATATATATTACATGTATAACCTTTATAATACTTAAATAATGCCTATAAACTAGTAACTAACTACCTAATCCATTTTACTTGTTCTATAGATACTTTTACTTTTCTGTCTCTATATAAGGATTTCTGTGGTGGTTTTTAAACCAGAAACTTTATAAAGATAAGGGGTTGCTAACAATAATGTGGTTCCCATTCTTTAATGATAAATATTTAGTTATTATAGGTACTCTATTATGTGTACTGTGAAAGCCACCCTAAAGACATCTTTATGCATGTTTGTTTATGTGCGAGTCTGTGAATTTTTATATACATAACTATAGAAATGGACATTTTTATCTATCCCTACATTTGCTGCACCAAACAGAACTCTTATCTTATTTAGCAAAGAGAATACTTTGATGCCACTTGGATCCCCTTCTATGTGTTCTGCATTGTTCTATTAAAAAGAATGCTCCTCTTCAAATTATTTTATTTCAATGTCCAGTAATACTCTTCCTAACCCCTAGTGATATTAGGGTGCTTAATACAGAAGATCACTACTTTAAATCTCCATTTCTTACTAAAGTCTAAATGCTCATTATAAGCAATATAATATGAACTGTAAGATAGCACCTTGTCTTAATTTGACAGGTAGATGGTGGCTTTCTTCAATTAACACTGATTTAATCAGAGGTTAAAAGAAAACATTACTATCTTTGCCAGTAATAAATTTTTCATGGTAGATTGGGGCACATTCAAGCTCTCCATTCCAAGGTAAAGTCAATAAAATTTTTACAGAAGTTAAAATTTAATTGAATTAAAAATATCAAAGCATTTTTTCATGCCACAAAGTGTGAAGTCAGTATATTTCAGGCAAAAAGAAAAAAAGTCCTTGCCCAAAGGAAAAATAAAATAAAAAATGACCCAGTTTGAACAGTCATTCTTATGTGTTAATATATTTGCTATATTTTAGTATAAATGCATTTACTTTTTAAATACATACATTTCAAACACTTTATATATAACTACGGTCCTTCCAAGCCAACTGACAGAGTTGTCCTAAAGAGAAATCTGGTCATAAATAATTACGATTTAGTGCATTTGGGGGTAAATATGACTGTGAATATTCTTAAAAATACCCCTTAATTTTTTTTGGAAGAGGTTGGATTGCGTTTGATGGATCTTGACCAAAGAAGTTCAGTTGTGCTACTTGGAGCTCATGCTTCTGAAGCAGCTTAGAGCAAAAAAAAACATGTGCAAGATCTTATAAGCTTCTGGGGCACCACGAAGCAGGTAAATTAATTTGTCCTATTTGGAGTTTAATTACAGAATCATCACCATACTTGTTTTAAAAGAAAAAAAAAAAACTAAGTATTTCCAAGACTAAATGTAGAATTTTAAGTTACTGCGGTCAAACTTTATTATTGAAAGTCACCTCCACAAACTTCCAAAAAATATTGAAGTGAGTTTGGGTTGATTGTACTTTGACAGCTAGAACCAAGAGACATTATTTTTCAACTTCTTGAACCATTCAGTATAGCTGAGCTCCTGCTGTCCATGGTGAATTATCAGAAATCATACCATATGGTCAGTTTCAAAGAAAAATGTTCATTTCAACTAACTTCGGTACTATTGCTTTGTTTGATTTTTATACCATTTAACAGATTTTTGTCATCTGGAAATTTATATTCCTGCCATATCAGAAGAAAAGTACTGAGAAAGGAGCATATGAGGTGGTTTAAAGCAACTCTGAATGATCCAAGGTTCAATCAATGGAGGACACACGAGACTCCATTTATTACTTTAGTCTCAACTATTTAAAACTTTCATCCACAGATAGATCCTGGGACAGTGGCATCTCTTATACACACACAAAGAGAATAATATGACTAGTTCCTTTCCATAACATTTATAGTGTGGCTAATATAACTGAAATACACACACACACAGAGATGGAGAAAGGAATTAAAAAAATGTTAGGCCATATTTCTGTGCAGATACACACTACGTACAGCTTGACTTATTGATGACATTAGGGATATTTTTCAAGTAGGCACAATTTATTCTTTTCTTTAACTAACATGACATATGGGAGGGCTATTTCATGATAAGCTTTGTGTAAAACACAGAAGATACAACAGTGAATGTGACATGAGCCTGATGCTCGCACTGCTTATGGGTTCAATATAAAGATTAAAGGAAACTATAATTCATATGCCAAATTTGATCTGCTATTAGTGCTATCTAGAAAGAGAGCAATACTCCATTCCTGTTCTAGTAACTTTTAACTTAAAAAAAAAAAAAAAGGTCAGAATTTCAGGAAGGGCCAGTTTTCATATTTTATAGCTCCTACAGGAAAAAAAAGGTACATGAAAACAAAATGAGGTACAATAAAAATTTTAAATGATCTATTTCCTCTTTATTTTCCAAATTGTAAAAGGAAAAACCTAGTATTTTATGCAATGCCATGGTTTGACTATATGAAAACATTTAGATGCTTGAAACACTTATTCAACACATTCATTTATTCTTTCACTCATCAAATGAATATTTATTGTAAACCTACTTTGTCAGTAAATAAAATTCTAAATAAGCTTAAGAAAGTTTCTTGCTAGCCAGGAGTTTAAAACAACCCATATTTTTACAGTTAACCAAGGTTAAACTATGGCAATACTGTGTAGCGGTTATGATCACAGGTTTGTATGCAGACAAAAGAGGTGTGAACAATCCTAGCCTGGCAATGGATTAGGCACAATCTCTGGCAGGTTATTTCATCTCTGTAAGACTCAGATCCTTCTAAGTGGAGGATAAATGTAAATGTCAAGGGATATATATTTTAAAGAGTTGTTGTCAAAATTAAATGAAGTAAGAGATGGAAAGTGCTTTACAGAGTATCTGACATACACTAAGTGTTTGATAAATGGCAGTTATTATTTTTGTATTATGTCAGGCACATGTTTAATCTCTTGTCCTTTATAAAAAGGAACATTCTTCTCAAATGAATAATAATAAATGAAGACAAGGAAAAATTCAAGATAATGCAAAATATTAGAAATACTTTATATAGTTTCATTTTTATGATTTAGTCATCCATGCAAATCTGGAGAATTAATACTACATTATTTCCTCTTCTAATAAATAACATAATAAAATCAACTTGCCAATGTTGTAGGAAAAGTCAATGACAATGCAGGGAACAAGAAATCCTCTCATAAAAAAAATGGCCTTTGTTTAAAAAATGTTTAAATATTTTGAGGTAGAAGATAAAATGTTGAGGATAGAAATCTAAGTCTTGCTCCTTTCCCAAATTGTTTTTGTGAGAAAATGAGAACTGTTTACTGCTGAGAAACATTTGTATTTACTTCTGAGAAGGAAGAAGAGGAAAGAAGGGGAAAAATGGAGAACAGAGAACTGATAGAAGAAAAGAACCAGATGTAAATACAGTAAAATACTTCAATAATTAATGAATGTTGCTGCCTATTTTTGTTGTTGTTGATGTTAAAAATTTTTCAACTTCCCCAACTCCTCTTATTTAGTTGTCTCTGCAAATTTTATGGACTTTTAATTAATTTTAGAGTTCTCCATTTACCACACATCCATGTTGTGATGTCACATCCATGTTGTTTGCCACAGTAGAAAACAAATCTAATTTTTAAAAAATACATAGCTTGATAAATGTATTCAATCAAGTCTAATTTACTTAGTGACAAAAATGGGGACTTGAAAAGAGATAGTTAATTTTTGTTTTGTCTTTATGCTTTCATATCTATAAGTTCACCTTCCTGGGGCAGGAATCACCATATAGAAATATTAATTTCAAATTGTGTGTACTTATAGATGTGCATATGCTATTATTAAATGACCATTAATCAAGAAGCTAAAACATCTTCATGTAGCATAAAATTATCTCCACAAAAAGATTATTTCTGAAAACGACCTTCCTCTTAAAATATAACTTCTGGCCACTTTTCTGAGCAAATGATACAATAATATCTCTTGGTGAGTTATGTGAAATTGGCCATAAATAATAATATTTCCTGGTAAACGTGACATTCTAATTATCTACTGCATGGTGATGTATCTCACCGCCCCCCCCCCTAAAAAAATGTGGTGACTTAAAGCAATAATCATTTTACTGTCTCTCATATAGTTTCTGTGGGTCAGGAATATAGCAATAGTTTGGCTGGGTGGTTCTACTTTGAGTTTCTCTTACAGTTGCAGTCAGATGTCAGCTACAACTGGTACGACTGAGAGATGAAGCACTCAGGGGCTGGATGGGCATCTCTGTCTTCGTGCATTATCAGGACCCATCCAAAAGGTCTTTCGTTGGGTTAGTTTGGGCTTCCTTACAACATGAGCACCTCAGAGCAGAAAGGCTGTTTACAGTTTCTATACAATATCTGCCATTATATTCATTCTAAGTAGCATATAGTAATAATGTGGCAAGTATTCTTTACTAATCTGTATACGAAAACCAGTTTAAAAATCTTGAATTAGAGTTCTCTAAATCTGTCTGCTACTATAAGAAAGAGGCCCTCAGCTCCATCATTTCTATTTGTTTAATCTTGCAAAATTTATCTAACCTCATTAGACCTAAAATTCCTCACTTGTAAATTGTGAAAAAAAAGTCTCAGAGTGACTGTGAACATGATGTATGTCAGTCTTAAAAATAATATCGAATAACAGATGTCTGAATTTACAGGTGAGAGATCTGAGATTCATGATAATAACTCATCATGTATGAATTTAATAAATGAGCCTCAGAAATATTAAATAATTTGACGTAGATCATATAGTAAGCAACCAAAAGAACCAGTAATGTGTTACTTTTTGTTTGTTTGTTCACTCTAAAGCTTAGGTTCTTAGACTTAGTTAAAACTATTTGTAATTTGGTTCCATAATAGTAGTCTTGGTGGAACTGAGATGTTACAGGTACAAACTTGTAACTAGAAGAAGAATAAGTTCTGGAGTTCTAATGCACAGCATAGTAAGTATAGTCAATAATACTGTATTATATGTTTTCAAATTGCTAAGAGACTAGATTTTAAATGTTCTCACCACACAAAAAAAGATATAATTATATGAGGTTTTGGAGGTGTTAAGTAAAGCTACGGTGGTCCTTATATCAAAATATATAAATGTTTCAAATCAACATGTTATATACCTTCAACTGACATATACTCAAAAGGATAATATAATGTTCACATATAATGTATGTCAATTACATCTCAATAAAAAACCTTAAGAGGGCTGTGAATGGGAAATAAACCATAAATGGAGAATTCTAGAAATACACCAGTCTTAAGCACCTTTGAAAAATAGGCAATCTGTACAATACAATATATTTGGTCAAACCAAGTAGTGAATAAATCTTACCATATCTTTGAGTTTTACAACCCTATGTTATTTGGGCGAGTCAACCAAAACCACATAGAGATGAGTCTCAGTAACAACCACCACCACCAATCACTGAACATTTTCCATGTTACTTTCTTTCAGGCATTATTCCAACACTATGGTATGTTTTAACTTTAGTTACACCACAACTTTATGAGGTAGGTTACAATAATTATTCAAATTTTATAACCTGAATCTGTTAAATAATGTACCAATGTCACAAAGTTAATGAGAGGAATGTGTTTCAAGTCTAGCTCTAGTTCACTCTCTGAACCATTACATAACTAATTACTCCCAGATACAAGAGAAACATCCTCAAGCATGAATAAGAATAAGACTTTTCTTTAGTCTTCCATTCTCTCCTTTGGAGCACAAATTAATGAAAGAATGACTCTTTGTAAATTTGAAGATTACTAACATGATTTGTTGCACTTGACTGTGCCTTAACTGCCTCACAATGTGCTTTATCAGTGTGCACTGTAGAAATCTCATCTAATTACTAACTGGGGAGCATTCTTCTGAATTCAATGAACATGTCTTCTTTGTCTGAAATCTCCCATAGTTTCTGTATAGGCTCAAGCTTAATTTTAGACCTAAGTGGATGATCATGGTTAGAGAAATTAGCTTAATATATATGTCCAGACAAGTTTGTAAATTTAAGACTCATAATATAATGATATCAGTATTTGTGTGTGATAGAATAACTGCCTGCTTGATTGCATAATTACTCCATGGTACAGATAACAGGTTCCCAAATCAATTATGTCCAAATATCTAGGATGAAGATGTAAATATACATGGTCCATTCTTAGCATCTACTACTCTGTAATTGCACAGGGACATTAAAATGTTTCTTTTAATGAGTAGTACAATACACATAAGCCTGCATAATCAGAAGTTATTCAGCAGTTCAGAGTGGCCAAAAATAATAACATTAGGACAGAGTAATAGTTAAAAAGTGAGAATATAAAGATTTCCCCAACTAACATGGAATTAAAGTCATTTATTATGAAAATTGAGTTTAAATGTGAACTGAGTTCCTCGGAAAAGAATAAGTGAAAATGCTCTATATGATCTAATTTTAGCCATTGTTCCCATATTACTTAAAATTCCTCTAGGGAATTAGCAATTCCAAAATATCAATGATTATAAAAAATATATGTAGTGGTTTTTGTTTTACTCTTAAGAGACTAAAGCTTTCCCATGCCCCATTTTTACTTTTGCTACAGAGAATATCTTCTTTCAGAAACAATAAAACACTAGATTTTTGAAGTTATAAGTTTTCTACAAAGTATCTTGAATGAAAAGTGAAAGCTGAGAATTTTTAAATTGATTTGGAGGAATGTGAAGACTACATGATCATAGTAGTAATACATAAACAATAAAAAAGGTTTTATAGTTTTCATGGAATCTAAATAATAAGAATAAACCTTACATGATAGCTGAAGTACCCTAAAGTTAACATCATCTGAGTGTTGTTAAATATCAGAATAGATCTCTGAAATAGTCTGTAGTATTTTCATTTTTGGAGAAGTAAAAAAAAAAAAAAAAAAAAATTAACTGGCTCCTGTTAACATCCAGTTAAAAGATCCCCTCTCTCCTCCTTTATTTGGGGTTCATAGTCATGTCACCAGTTTTACTTTGACACATTGACTCTATTTCATCAACTACTATTTCTTTGGCAGAGTGAGGTATGCTTAAATTAGAGAATGTGTTCTTAAACTTTCAAAGCATAGATTCACAATAATAAACTTTTGCTTATACAAGAGAAAATAATTATTCTTTATTGCCAACTTATTGTTAGATATACCATCATGATAATGTGCTCTAACAAAAATAATATCTAATGCATGCGAAAAACAAAGTTCTACTACCATGGTCTCTGTGTTTTAGTTTAACTTTATCCAAAGAGACGTCTGGCCTTCTACCCGTGGCTCCTGGGAGGTAAACTCTAAACTCTGAGGAAAGTCCCCTTATTTATATGGGGAGTTAAACCAGCTAGAGAGTAATAATGTGTTTTAGTGTGTAGGCTTAGGGTCTCATGGTATCAGCTAAACTTCCAGAGGGAGAGACTGAGGTTTACAAGGCCAGCCAACCAAGTTTATGAGATCAAGCCCCAGTAAAAGCTCTGGACACCAAGACTCAGGTGAACTTTTCTGCTTGAAAATCCTTCATGCACACGTTATACATCAATGGAGGGAATGTAATGCTGGTTATGACTACATAGTGATAGGACAACTGGAAGCTCCACAATTGGAACTTTCTTAGACTCTATACCATACGTCCCTTCTCTTGGCAGATTTTAATGTTTCCTTTCCTTTTAAACTATAACTGTGAGTATAACAGCTTTCAAAGGGTTCTGTGAGTCCTTACAGAATATTGAACCTGAGGTTTTGGGAACCCATTGAACTTTCAACTGGTGTCAGGAATGAGGGTAATTCTTTTATACTACAGTGGCTCACACTTTGCAGTTCCCTACTCAGAAATGATCAAAAAAATACGAAAATCAAATATTTCTTATTATGTAATCTTACATAATGTAATCTTACAGAAATCCCTTTCACCAGGTAGCCATAAAAATTCTCTTTGAAGGGACTTATGTGTAGCCAATGAATGGAAGAAATGGCTTTTCCATTTCTCTTTTTGATTCCATTAACAGAAACCATATGGAGATTCTTCTTAAAATATTATTATGGCTATAGTACAAACATATTAAGTTCCTAATATAGACCTATAATGAAACTATAATAAAAACAAAAGTATGGATAATACAATCTTGCAATCAAGAATTTACAAAAATCTCACATGATACGACATGCACAATATATCTATAATTCCAGATAGAAATACAAGGCACAAAGGGTGCCTTTTCTGTGCATCCTCATTAACACTTATCTTTTTCACAACAGCCATTCTAACAGATGTGAAGTCATCCCTTTGGTTTTGATTCCCAGTTCCTTGATGACTAGTGATGTTGAACACCTTTTCATATACCTATTGCCTATTTGTATGTTTCTTTGGAAAAAATACATATTTAGTTCCTCTGCCCATTTTTAAATCAGATCATTTGCTTTTTTGCTATTGAGTTTTATGAGTTCTTTATATATTCTGGAAATTAATCCCTTACCATATATATACATATAATTTGCAAATATTTTCTCCCATTCCTTGTGTTGCATTTTCATTTTGTTGATAATTTCTTTTGCTGAAGCTTTTGCTACAGCTGTTTCCCAACAAAGAAAAGTCCAGGACCTGATGGCTCCACAGGTGAACTCTACCAAACATTTAAAGAAGAATTAATAACAACACTCTTAAACTCCTCTAAAAAATATAACAGGAAGGATCACTTCTAAACTCTTTACGAAGCCAGCATTACCCTGAGACCAAAAACAAAGGAAAATACAGGAAAAAAATTATAGGCTCATATCCCTAATGAACATAGATGCTAAAATCCAAATTTAATTTAACAATACATTAAAAAATTCATAGACCATGATTAAGTGTTATTTATTTCAGGGATACAAGGATGGCTCAGCTTTCACAAATCAATGTAATACACCACATTGATGAAATAAAGGATAAAAATCAAATGATTATCTCAAAAGATGGAGAAAAAGCATCTAAAAAATTCAACAGCCATTCATTATGAAAACTCCCAACAAATTGGGTATAGATGAATGTACCTCAACATAACAAAGGCCATATATGACAAACCTACAGCTAACATTATACTCAATGGTTGAAAGCTGAAAACATTTTCCTTAAGATCGGGAACAAAACAAGGATGCCCACTCTCATGACTTATATTTAAAATGGTACTGGAAGTCCTAGCCAATGCAATTAGACAATAAAAAGAAATAAAAGGCATCCAAATTGGAAAGGAAGAAATAAAACTGTCTCTATTTGCTGACAATATGATCATATATATAGAAAACTCTAAAGATGCTACCAAAAAAACTGTTAGAACTAGTTAGTAAATGAATTCAGTAAAGTTGTAGGATAAAAAAATCAATATACAGAAAATTAATGTTTTTCTATACGCTAATGATGATTTGTCAGAAAAAGAAATTAAATTAAGTGCAATCCTTATCAAAATTCAAAGGGCATTTTTCATAAAAATGGGGGGGAAGTCCTTAAATTTTTACGGAACCACAAAATACCCTAAAGAGCCAAAGTTGTCTTGAGAAAAGAAGAACAAAGCTGACGCATCACTTTCCTGATCTCATACTATATTGCAAAGCTATAGTGATCGAAACAGTATGGTATTGGCATAAAAACAGACACATTGACCAATGGAACAGAATAAAGAGCCCAGAAATAAGCCCATGCATATATGGCAATAAATTAATGACAAAGGAGCCAAGAATATACAATGGGGAAAGGACAGTCTCTTTTATCAATGGCGCTGAGAAAACTGGATGGCCACATGCAAAAGCATGAAACTGGATCCCTATTTTAAACCATACACAAAAGTCAACTCGAAATGCATTAGAGACTTGCACTTAAGACATTGAAGTATGAAACTCTTAGAAGAAAAACAGTTGTAAGCTCCCTGCATTGGTCTTAGTGATGATTTTTTGGATTTGACACCAAAAACAACCGCAACAAAAGCAAAAATAAACAAGTGAGACTACATCAACTAAAATACTTCTGCATGCACAAAAAGTTGGAAATACTCTTAACTGAAAAATTTTACAAATAAAGTGTCATCAAATGAAGTAGTAAGATTCAAATTTTCTAGCTTCTCACTGTCCTTACAGAGAAGCCAAGTGTCTCCGTAGTGCATCTACTATGGCTTTGTCTTCCAGAGACAGGGCTCTGTCACCCCTACCTCTCACATTCATAAGGTGAGAATATCTGTGACAGTGAAGAAATAAACAGACTACTTGGTGACCAGCTATCATGATTAGCATATCAACTGTTTTCTGGGTTTGCTTGGGAAATGAAGCTTCTCAGCACCTGGGGATACCATGATGCCCTGCTCTCTAAGGGAAATTATGTATGAGAGAACATAATTTCACTCATTATCTTCCAGATGCTATATTATTGCTTTTTCATGTCTCTCCTATATAGTCTTTACCAAATAATTTTTCTATCTATTCCTATTTGTCACATCCTCAAAATTCTTTCTGGATATTCTCTCAGAGGTCTCTGTGTTTTTATATTAGTGTATTAGCCTTCTGTAGCTGCTGGCAAAGTTCTTTGAAATCTGGCCTATTAACTCCTTGAAAAACTGTGTTGAAAAGAGAGATTTTCCTGTTAGAGGCTACAGCCTCCACAGGAATGCTGCATTTTGAATTTAGCCACTATTCACATACCCATTTTATGAATGGGATAGACATGTCTTCCCTCTGAAGATCAACCATGAAATAAGAGGTCCTACTTAACTTTTCCCCAATGCTTTATATTAGGCTTTATTCAGCTATATGGAGGTAAACAAACAAACAAACAACAACAACAACAGCTAAGCCTCTTGTAATTTCTACAAATAAAGTATCAGTAGATGAGGACTTATTCCCTTTCCAGACATTATGATTTGTATATCTATATGATTTATTTTAAAAAATTCCTACATGGTACCTATTCCACAGGGTACTGGTTAATGTCCTTTGTAGTTTTAATCATTAGGGTGCAGCAAGACCTATGGATTCATAAGAAGTCAAGAAGTTAAGTTAGAAGCAACTTGCCCTTCCTCTATGAAGGCAGACAGCTCTAGTCAGTCAACTACATTCTAAAATAGAGACAAGATGTCTGGATCTCCCCAAGAAGCAATTTTAAAAAAATGTTATTATAGATATCATATCTGAACCCCAAGAATGGGGTGCAAATGATCACTCTTCAATAACCACTCTACCAATACCTCCAAGTGTTTCATATATAGATAGTATAATTCTTCAGATGAAATTGATTGTATCTCATAAATACTGAGCATCAAAGAATGCACTGTGATACAATAAGTAAATCAGAACTGACCTTAGAATCTCACTCTGATTTAGCTCAATGATAAGCTATTTGGGACTAGGAATTCTGCTTCCTCAGCAGGATGGGTTTCATTTAAAATTAGCTTCCCACTAGACTGGTGGCTTTATCACCATAACAGGGAATACTACGTATGTTCTAATTCTAACTTTCCACTGCCCGACCCCAAGTTCTACAGGTGTTTGGCAGATGACCAAGCAATCTGTTTACAGACCATTGATAATAGCTGTTCTTGCCTAATGAAATTGGAAAGCAACATGGGGTAGATATACACTCTTTCTTTAGAAAGATAACCCACAGAACTGTGTAGTAGAGTGCACTAGGCCCAGCAAAAGTCATTGTGGGGATGTGTAGGATTACTCTTTTATCTCATTAACTTTATTTTTACCATTCATTTTCAGTCATTCTCTTCATTTCATTTTTTCCTCCAACATCTTAAACAAACAACAATCACACTACTAAACACTCCCTTAAAAGTGTTGTGCCAAATGAAAGAGCAATAGAAATTGCACATCAAGAGATGAGCTGAGGATTGCAATTAGGGATTTACCTAAACCTCAGTTAAGTTTTACCCAAAATATGAAAACTTAAAAAAAAATAAATGTAAAATTGTAAAATATTTCTCATTTGCTTTGTCTTTAAGAGAGTATAAATATGCATACATGCATATGTATATATTATATGCATAAATATATATAATATATACACATATGTGCATTGTGTGTATGTGTATTTTAAAAATTCCTATCATGTTCTGGGATTTTTATATTACATAAAGGTGAAATGGTTTGATGCAGAAACTGAGGATAGGATTCTCTCCACTGGAAACTCACCTAGGAACGTCTGCTATATTTGGAACTATTAAGTTTCTTAATTATTGTACGTGCAACATATATGTGACTGGAATGTAAAGGAATTAGGTCCTAGATGTTTTCCTAGTAATGATTTTATTTTCTTGGTTATTATCTATTTTTAAGTAATTCAAGTCAATTATCTTAATACCTTTATTCAAAAATAAACATTACTGATATGGATTTAAACAGTACTTTATGAACTGTCTTTATTTTGAAAATAGATTTTTCCAAACTCACAATTTTCTTAGAGGTTTTGAGAAATATTTTAGATGCTTTTGATCAGCACAAAGAGAGACCAGTGTTACCTAATTTTACATTAACTACAATAAAAAAAATCATCAATGCTCCTGCACTTCTATTTTCGATCCTCTCTACACAAACAATTCCTGCAGTCTACAAATTTCAGCTTTAAATTATTGTTCATTAAATGATTTACTGAAGTATTAGTATTACTTCACACACCCAAGTCAAGAATACTATGTGTGTGTGTTTATGTGCGTGTGTGTATATCTGAAGTTATTTCAAATTATGAAATTAAATAGTGCTTATAAGAAACCAACAACAACAAAAAGGTTAGATATTGTTCCCATCTTCCTCCTTTCTCTTCTGTATTTAAAAAATTCTGGGTAATACGTTATTTAGTTTATAGTCCTGGCTGTAACACTCGTAAATCCAATGACCTCATAGAAGTTACTTGTTTTTGCTTGGTTTTAGTATCCTTGACAATAATTTGATGTTTCCAAATTACATAATACTAATAAAGATAAAAGCAATACTTTCAAGTTATTATTATACCAGCCACTAGTCTAAATATACCTTTACAAACATAACAGGTAAGTAATAGTATAATTCCCAATTTATAGAGAGGAATCTCAAGACAGAGGTTAAGTAATTTGTCCAGGGTTATACAAGTGTCAAAACTGGAAATCCTAAATTGTTTGAAATCAGGGCCTGTGCACCAGAGGAGGTAAAAGTTTTTTCAACCTTAACATGTAGTCTTTTTCTAAATTCACCACTTAATCTACTAGACTCTAGGTATAAGTTCATAGCAAAACCAAAAGAGAAACATTTGCCTAGACCCAAATATAAAAAAATGTGACTTGTCCTGATCAACATGTTGGAGAGAAAGGACTCAGAGACCACCCAAAGATTTTTATTTTACTGAAGGAAAGTAAATAGTAATAAGATTGTATTAAAATACAATGACATTTTAAATTGCAAAGTAGGAGCATTATGTTAACTCTAATGGCTCCTGTAATTGCATTCATTGTTCAGTAAAATTTATTTACATGGATTTTTTGTGTGTGTATGAATGTAGTTATTACCTCACAATAGAAGCTAGTAAGACAAGAAATCACTAAAGATATCTGAAACTCATTTTCCTGTTTACTACCTCATTAAATTTAATAAGAGCCATACCTTAATTATTTTGTTTTTCTGTTTCCCAGATCTATAGATAGCATCAGCACTTGCCCAATTAATGGCATGCTTACTGAATAGAAATGTAAAGCACATACTCTTTATTGGATTTAATGTAACACATATGTGGACTTTTCTGCAGTTGTCTTTCTTCCATATGACATTTCCAGATGGAAAGAAATGACAAATTTCTTTTGAAAAAAATAATAATACTTTTAAAATAGATATCAAGACTAAGTTTATAGGATTTTAAAATCTTCCTTTTTCTTTCTATTCTTCTCTTCTTACTTCCTTTATCTCATTATTGTCCTCATTTTTTATTTTACATTCTTCCCTTTCTTTCCCCTTTTCCTCGTTTTCCTGTACTTCCCATTCCCAACAACTTTGGTTTCTCTAAGAAAATAATAAGCACTGCTAGTGATGTGAAAGGCCAAAAAAAAGAACTAAACTCCAGTATAATAAAAGTTTATAGGCAGTGATGAGGGTTTGTTGTCCTCTACTGACATATTGCCTAAGGGAAGTCCTTTGGACCTCATTTTCTTGCTCAAAAACAAACAAAAAAGCATGACTTATCTCACAAGATTTCTTTTAGGGAAGTTGAATATCGCAGTATACAAATACTGAATATAAATACATAATTCAAAATTGAAAAAAAAATCCACAAATTCTTAGTTATATTACTCACTTTTCCCATTTTATCAAAACACTTATCTTATTATTAGGGGCTGTTAGAGACTCAAATATAAACGTAAACTATAAGAAGTTTTTTGTTTAAAAGGATCCACAAATTAGTTGGGGTGACAATTACACAAAGAAATATTTCAGTGCAATGTTATAGGTATGATAGTTCTGATAAAATATAACAATATTTGTAAGAAAACAATATTGTATATAAATGCCAGCACTCTAACTGGTAGCAATTGCTTCTTTATATTATTTAAATCATCCTTTAAAAAACTATGGCAAAATTGCAATGATAATTTTACACTGAAGGACTCTATTATTAGTTGGAAAGAAAATGTTAGGGTTGTTAATTAAGTTCTAGATAAAAATCATCATTTTGTATATACTCTATTTCCTGTGAAATAAAGTTCCAAAATCTTTAGGGTAAAATATGGGATAAATGTTCAATATCTTGGTTTCCTATTTATCTGTCTTGTCTGTGGTCATCCATTTCTCTCAAGTCGGAGTTTAGGGGTTAATAATTTTGTTAGTTAAAAAGCTTGTTGGATTGAGCTTTATATTTACATATAAAATGTCCAAAATTTTTAAAAATTAAACATAAGATACAACAGTCTTCAGTATGGTAAAATTCTAAAAGACAAGAAAGTAAATTAGAAAGTTATATCTCCCCCAGCAACCGTAACTCAGCTCCTGTGCACAGATGGAATATTTTGGCAGTGCATATGTACTATAACGTGTATGTCTTTTTATATATACTATATGTAGCCTGCCAAAGATATTTTCACTCTGGGAACCATGAACTGAAATATTCTGACCCATGTGTATTAATAACCAAAGCCTTAAAATCATAGTAATATAGTTCTTGGCAAATGCTTCCTTTTTCTTGCTCTATTTTCAAAGTATATGAAGAAAATAGTGGTATTGATTCTCACAGAAATAAATGAGATGGTTTTGAATAAGTGTATATGCATAAACTTACGTTATAACTTTCTGACGTAAGACATATAAGTTCAGCCAGGGGCCCTGTAACTTCTTGTTCTAATAAAATGATAGTAAAACTACATTATTTATGACAACAGTACCTTGTTCTCTAATATTTTGAGCCCAAATTGCAGTAGTAATAATAGCCTGTACTCTCTAGCTAAAAGAGAAGTGGTAAATTTTGATCTATACAAATATCCATCTCCAAAATTTGTCTACCTTCCTGTTTTATTTTTAATCTTCATGGATATGAAATAGAGTATTTACCAGACTCAGAGAGGACAAAAGAGACCCGTTTATTGAGAATTCAATTTCATGAAAACCCAGATTGATTTTCTAGAGTGTAATACAACCCAAATATATAATCTGGATGATGTTGGAATGCTTTGTTTTCCTAAAGTGAAAACTATTATCTTTTTGGCTGGCCACGGTTATAGCCTTATCGTGCAACTCAAGAAAAGTGACATGCAACTCAAAAATGTGATACTAGAATGGCCCTATCTTATTTGGTCACAAATTCAAGACTAGAATCATTGTTGCAGTGTTGTTCTAGCAACTAATTAACAGCCAGCTCACTGTGGGAATTTTTTGAATTATTGATTTGTACCATTTGTCAATCTCCATGGTGTGATTCCACCATTGTTGATCTCAAGCTACCAAAGCAAATTCAGACGACTTGCAAAGTTCCTAAATATTTAGCAGTTAGCTCTTTTGACCCAGTACATGCTAGTTCTAGCATGTTACTGTATCACTATACCTTAAGACTGCATGCCACAGTCTGTTTTGAATAACATAATTTTAAATCAACCTGATGCCATAAAGAACATCTGCTGAGCCACACTGAACAAGCCTGACCCCACCTGATCTCGGAAGCTAAGCAGGGTTGAGCCTGGTTAGTACTTGGATGGGAGACCACCTAGGCAGACCGGTGCTGTAGGTGTAAAAAATAAGGGATTGTAAACTGACAAAGTCCTTGCAATCTGTGAGGTCAACCAAGGGTTACCTCGCAAATTAAAAAAAAAAAAAAAAAAATCTGCTGAGAGTAACAGAACACTTAATTTGGTCCAGTATTAATATTCACCAATATTAATGAATCACTGGTTTCTTCATTTCACATATTTAAATATTTAATTCTCTAAGAAAATGTCAGTTGTATGTTTATTTGGACTTTCAAGGCGCTATTGTATCTGGGAATGACTTTTATCTACATTTTACCTGAGCAAACCTTTAAATAGAAATAAGTAAATGATGAATCTCTCTGTAATCACTATAAATTATGGACATTATTTATCAGTATAGACCTTTGAGAGCAGGATCCAGATCATATTCATCATTATAATTTACTTGGTATTTAAAATATGTTTTTAAAAATAGTATACTCAATAAATTCATTCAATTTTGAATGAGTAAATAAATAATGAATAAAAATTATGCTCTTTGGCATTCTGAAGCAAACATATGTTAAGGAATAAGAGTATATTATTTGTACAATAAATCTGAAATAATTGATTTTTTTGTTTCATCATCCTGACATAAAAAAACAAACAATCTTTGATCTTTTATCTGAAAAATGAAGAATAATTTGAAGTCTGTAGATACTGCAGTGGTAACGACATTTGTAAATAGAATCTGAACAAGCTAAATTTTTATTGATTTAATAATTACAGCTTTGTTGCAGTACGTGGAATTGAAGGTCTCCACACTAATGCTATTTGATGAAGAACAATGGGAAAGCAGACATAAACACTGCTATATAGTAGTTTATCTTTCAGCCCTTCATGTATAGGGTATTCTATTAAAAATTCAGTGAGCTATGCACATAATTAGACATCCCTGCTGTCACAATGAATCACCTTTATGAACACTCTGATGCACCTTGACATGGAGAGCTCAAGCTGGCTTGCTTGCCTCTAAATAAGAATCTGCTGACTAATTCACATAAACTGTTCTTGCATTTCAAATAGGTTCGGAGACTCCTTTATAATAAACAGACTCTGAAAATAAGACATACTCTTATTTCAGATATTGCTTCTCGATGGAGGGATTTTGGAAATGTCAGGGGAATTTCTTATTTTCACAGTAGCTATCATTCTGTTCCATCGGGTGAGGCAATGAGATGAGGTGGGTAGTAATGCTAAATATCCTTGAATACACAAGATACTCTCCTTAGTAATTAACTGCTCTGACCAAAATGTAGTGAGTGGTAGTCAGCCTCCAAGAGCCCCTCAGAGATCCCCACCGTATGGTATTTACACACTTGTGTATTCCCATCCCACATTATACCAGGATTGATCTGTGTAAACAATAGAATATTGAAGAGATGATGTGCATTTCTAAGATTAGGTTATAAAAAACACTGCCTTCTGTCTTGGTTGCAAATTCTTTTTCTGTCTCTCTGTCAGATAACTCATTCTGGAGGAAGCCAATTGTTCTGTCATGAGATATTCAGGCTAAGAAGTAGTCCAGAGTTAAGGCACTAATAAATATCTAGTCAAAGCCAATGAGGAACTAAGGTCTGCCAGCAGCAATGTGAGTGAGCTCAGAAGACTATCTTCTGGTCCCAGTTGATCATTCATGTGACTGTAGTCCTGACCAACAGCTTTACTATAATTTCTTAAGAGACCCTTAGCCAAAAATCACTTCAGGTAAGCTGCTCCAGATTCCTGACCCTGAAAAACTATGTGATATAATAAAGGGTTTAAGCTGATAAAATTTTAGGTAGTTGTGTAATATTAGATAACTAATACGATGTCCCTGTTGACAGAATCTGGTAGCAAATATTTTATTGATTTATTTGAAAAATCCCTACATACAGATACTCTAATTGTAATCTATACAAAACCAAAAATACTCTCTCCTGACAAGTAAAATTTTGATTCTTTTAATTTGGCCTTATCTTTAGCATAGTTTGGAAATAATACCATATGACATGTTTTATAGTCTAGTTTTCTTAATCATGCTGAAATATTTTATAAAGTATGTTATATACCATCATCTGAAATATTAAATTTCTCATGCTACCTAGATTAATTATTGGATATTTTCAATATGTTAAATGTGAATCTCCATATATCTAATTTAGACCTTTTCATTGATGCTATAAGTTGTCATGATATAGATGTTTAAAACTAATTGAATTTCTGGTGGGAAAGGCAAAAGTTAAGAATATGAAACAATTCCACTTCATCAGACCTTAAAGTCATTTAACATTCAGGGTTAAATCACTGAAAAATATAATGTGATTTAAAAAATCTTTTTCATTTATCCTATTGAAGTATTTATGTATCACTTCATATGATATTGAAAACCACATTAAAATTAGATCCATGCAAATAAATAGCTTCTACATTTAAAATATCTTTTTTCATATCAGTAGCATGAGGGAAAATACAATAATCTGACTTAGTATTTTCCTCTGTGACTTGGAAATGGAGAAATTTACATGGCCTATTTTGTGGATGAAGTTCAACTTTACTTTTATTCTTTGCATCAATCTTGACTCTGGCTGATTTTAGGAAAAAAACAGGATATGAGAGGTTTTTGAGAATTAAATAAAGAAAAAGAGTGTCACAAATAAGGGAAGAATTCATACAATAAGAATTATAGTAAAGATTCTGTAATTATATTTAACAACTAATATAATCATCTAGAAACACTGGCTGCTACAGTATAATAAAAAAAAGTTGGTAATTTAAAGTCTTATCCTGACACACTTGATTGTATGAGTATCGATTCTGATTTTACAATACTAATTCACAAGCAGAATATGATTCCTAAATAATGTTTGGGCTATAGGATTAAAATGCTTAGTATTTTAAAACACTAACAATTTACTGATTACTTACTCTTTGTCAGGCCCCGATGCAGGTACTGGGGACAGTGACAATGAACAAAGAAGAAAAAATGTCCCTGTTTTCATTAATATAGTCTAGTGTGATAAGATGGTCAATAAATAAACAAACATATAAAATACTCGATGTATCAGGTAATATTAATGGTTTGAATAGTGTCTTCCAAAAATTCATTCACTCAGAAACTTGAGGTATGATCTTATTTAGAAATAGAATCTTTGCAGATATAATTAAGTAGAGGTTATACTGAATTAAGGTTGGCCCTAAATCCAAAGGTGTGTGCCTTTATAGAAAGGATAAAGGACATACAGAGAAGATAAAGATGAAGTGAGAGACTGAAGTGTTGTATTTACAAGTGAAGGAACAATGGGGATTGCCAGAAGCAACCAGAAACTCGGAAGAGGCAAATAAAAATTTTTCCCAAGAGCCTTCAGAAATAGCATGGTCCTGCTGACACCTTGATTTCATAATTCTAGCCTCCAGAACTCTGAGAGAATATATTTCTGTTTGAAGACACTCCATTTGTAGTACTTCCTTAAGGCGGCCTGAGAAAACTAATACAGGTGATAATGGGAACAGAGAGCAAAGTAAAGCAGGAAATGTGGTTAGGGAATACCAAGATAAGGGAGTGAAACTCTTAAACTAAGGCCTCAGTGATGAGGTAACATTGAGTGAAATTATTACTTTGTCTTCTTCAAAAACTGGGTATTATACATTCACCCCTGAATTAAGGCCCCTTTTTTCCATTAGTGACAGAGCAATTTAAGGAGACAGTAGCAGAGACAAAGGCAGATCTCTTATGTACTATCAGGGCTTCGAGCCATTTCAATTATACAGAATGCAAGAGAAAATGTAAATGAGTTTTAAAATATGTAATATTTAAAAATAATTCTGAAGACATTATACTTTTATATCAAAAGAAATTTAGGCTGATAAAGTGAGATTATGTGCTAGTTTGACAAATTTTGTGATCCTGTATACATGGCATTAAAACAAACAAAAACAAACCTAGAGAATAGAGGCAAAGCCTATACCAAGCTGATTTAGTGAGAAGAGACAATGGATAATAAGGGTACACAGAGGCAGTGATACAGTAGCTACTGCCTATTTAGTGCAGACACAAATAACTCTATGCATTCAAATAGAGCCTGAGAACACCACCTGATTAAAACATATATATATTTTTAATTAACTCATTATTTCATTATTTTCTTCTACTTTCTTCATTCATTTTAAAAACTTCCTGGCAAATGTCTAATATATACTACCTTACAATATATGTTTATGGTCATGGACTTACTGGATTAGAGACATTTACATGAAAGATTGGAATACTATAATGTATGCTTTATTATCTGGTAAATTTAAAGTGCCATGAGAAAAGAAAATAGTAATCAACAGGACTTTATTGTTCTAGGAAGGTATCACAAAGCACGGATTTTGACCTGAACATCTCAAGATATCAGAGTTAGCCAACTAGGTGTACTCAAACAAAAAAAAAAATGAGAAAATACAGGAATTCAACAAATTGCATGATGTATTTTAAAAACAACGTTTTTCTGATTAACTAAAATAGTTGTTCTCAATTCTGGATGTACATTATTTTCCAGAGGGCCATTAAAAAAAAAAAAAAAAAAAACAAAAAAACGTATGCCCAGTCCTACTGTGACCAATGAAACTGGGATTTCTGAGGATGGAGCTGGAGTATAGCTATTTTTAAAGCTCTCTAGGTGACTTGAATGTGAAGCTGGCATTGAGAATCACTGGTTAGAACGTAGTATAAACTGGAGGACTTATAGAAGTTAATGTAGAAAGCTAAGTTGTGAGTAGATGGTAAATAACTTAGTGTTGTGTAATAAAGCGCATGAAGATGTTAACAATCATGAGCTTAGATCATCAAATAACTAATATCGATAATTCCAATTGTAAAATAATTTTCAATAAAATTGATAAGAATCAGTTATCAAAAGTTTAATGATAGTATTTTCTAAAAATGGGGTCTGTGGGCATATATTTAGTACCTCGATTCATTTTCCAGAGTCTGAGATCCCTCGAGATTTGTTTTCTACTTTAGTGCTTTCATTTTAGTTATAATTACAAATATATACACACACACACATTTTGTATCATCTAAATGACTATGCTATAAATATTACATGATTATCTGTACTTAGAATCATATTGGAACAATGTAGAACTGTTTGCGTTATAAGACGCTAATGTGAAAGGAAAAGATGCAGATGTACTAAGAGGCCAAGTGTGGCACAGCACAGCATAACAGAAATACATACAGGTTTCATGTGGTTCAAAAACGACGAAAGGTGAAAAATCTGAGCATCACATAGTCAAAGATGAATTTAGGCATGCAGAACCCAAAGGAAACCGTGCTACTGGCAGTCAGCTGCATATTCACATCGGGAGCAATTATCAGAATTAAGTGACGTCTATCTCACTGTTAACTTGAAAAATTTTGTATTTTTCTTTGCCTATATTCTTGTTTGCTTTGTTTTTGTATGGTATTTAAAAGATATGGCATATAGCATGTCTAATTTAATATAATATGGCAGTTTAAAAATATGTCAACATTCACTTTTCAGGTAAGAAATTTAATTAAATATACATAACAGGTTTCTAAAATATTGATTTAGAAGGAGGAAAGCAGAATGGAAGTAATACAGAAGATGGCAGTGAAGATTCTGAATAGCACTCCAAATCAATCATTTGTTAGCTTTGTAAAATTTATAAAACACTCGGTTTCTATGAGCCTTGGTATTTGGTCTGCAATATGAGATTAAGAATACATTTCTTGCAAGGTTATACTTAGGATTTTGTGAATATTAAATGAGTTACTTACATTAAAGAGGCCAGAAATTAACAGATGTTAAACATTACTGGCTTCCTGCTGATGAAAAATTATATGATTGTTGGGAAAATCTTATAATTACTATGAAACTATTTGCAGTGCCTCTCTCTCCCTCCCTCCCTCTCTAAACTGTATGTGAGAGTGTGAGTGTGTGTAACATGGTAGCAAAATGCTATGCTAAGAAAGCTCCCAAAGCCTTAAAGAACTTACCTTCTGTAATCTTCAGCCTATGAATCTCCTGACAATACCAGAAAGAAGAAATAAGAGGGGTAGTGATTGATTGGGGAATACTCAGGCAAGAGGGCCCTGTGCTGGGGCCAACATCTGCACATGGCTTTGGTCTTAATAACTTCCCATTACATACACTTCCTTTGGCACCAGTGAAACAAGGTTTGATTTATTTTTGATGAATCTTCTCCACATCAGAACTCTATTGCTTTCAAAGCTGTTGCTGCAGCAACACCTAAAGTGATTTTTATTACTGCCATAAAAACATTAAATGATTTCAAGTGCCAGAGACCTTTTCCAGGTTCTGCTGTTTGATAAGTGAAGTCAGTTGTTAAAAAATGTTTTTCTGCTGCTTTAACTTTTGACATGTCCCTAGAAAATCTATATTCTGTACCCAACAGATGTCTGATGCTTTACAAATGTGGGGAAACACTGACAGATTAAAATTTGTGAGGTAGACATTTAAGCAAAAAATTATTGTTGTTTGCTGTTGTTATTTTGTTGGGTATTGTTTGGTTTAGTTTGCTTTCATGTGGTTTTAGCAGGCAGAATCTGTTGGTGAGAAGGCTGTGGAAGGATCGCATGTGCTCACTTTTCTTACTCCCAACTTAGAGAATTAAAAGTTAATTGTCAAAGTACATCCCTCACTCATTAGACTATTATAACTAAACCAA
Organism: Eonycteris spelaea; assembly: GCA_003508835.1. Lineage (NCBI taxonomy): Eukaryota > Metazoa > Chordata > Mammalia > Chiroptera > Pteropodidae > Eonycteris > Eonycteris spelaea. The sequence goes on from PUFA01000070.1 coordinate 5,945,100, forward strand.
CTAGGCGGAGGAGTTTCTACTTAATTCTAATTTTAATATCCTCTGGCTCTGATTATTCAATGTAAATTACAGTGTCTCTCCAAATCAGGTCAACTTCTAGAATTATAGTACAAATGAGTGCCAAAGGTGTGTAATTAGAGAAAGCTACCTATATAAGGATCACATAAGACTTGCCGAAGTCACCTGTGACCTCATTGTAGGCTCAAATTTAAGACCTTGGGAGCTAATATTTAAAGGATCTGTCTAGAATGGAATTAAATAATCAATTCTGTATTAACGGCAGTTTTCTCAGAAAATGGAATTCCTGTTTCTCCTTCAAAACATAAATGCTACTCTGAAATTTTCAGGTTCCCAAAAATAACTTTAATATCTCAATAATTTTAAAAGGAAGCATAAAGTAACTGAAAAATTATATTATAATCCATGCATATGCCTACATCAGCCTGTTTTCTCAAATCACCAACTTCAAAAGTTAACTAATATAAACAAAGAATCTGAGTAACCATATATTGGTTCGTGTGTGTGTATGTGAGATTGAAGAAAGAGAGAGAGAGAGAGAGAATATGAATATGAATACCAGGGCATTTGATCAGTGACATAGGAGTGCATATAAGAGGATAACGTGGGGCATGATATTAGAAATAGAGATCGTCCTAGGAAACAAACTATAAGATAACTAGAGGTTTACTATTGTAACAAAGCTGGGCATATTTTAATGTTTACATGTAGCTTCTGAGTTTAGAAGTGGATTATAGAGAAATGCTTTCCATTTTATACACAACAATGCCACAGTTCTTTCCCATCTTACATTTTGCTCTCCTCCTTCTGTCCTGAATTGAGCATAAAAGAATAAAGAAATAGACATAACTTCTATTATCTAAGCAATTCCTTTTTCAAGGAACTCTTGACCAAATGGCAAAGGTAACCCAAAAAATGTTAGGTAAAAAAATGACTACAAGAAACCAAATAGGCCAAATCCTAAAGAAATGGCTTCATTTTCCACAGAAAAACTTTGTCAATGTTTTTTTATACATGTAGAACTATTAAAATATTTATAATAGAATTTTAAAGAGATACATGTTTTCTACATCAAATGTGCATATGCTTATAATATACCAAGAGAGATTTTACTATTTAAATTTCCAATGAATATCTAAGAAAGAATGGTTGGGTTCTACAGAAAAAAAAAGGATTTTAAAGAAGGGCGCTAGTTCATTCCTACTTAATGGAAACTCTCATCTAATATATTCTATGCTTTCACTGACCACTGGAATGAAATGCATCCTACACTAGATCAGAACTCCTTTCTCAAGTAGCCAGAGCATTTTCATCTTAGAATCCCCCCACTAATCCTTATAGAGTACACTGATCCTGATAGTAAATGACACAAATGAATAAAAAATAATGATTTACATGTGTGCAGATAGGACCCAGAAATGAATACAAACTATATGAGCCTGAAAAAAATCTGACTTAGGTATACTCTGGGAATTATAACTTTTCATTCACATCTTTTGAAGTTATAGGATTTACAAGACATAAGGATGCAAAAAAAAAATTGAAAAAAATATGAGAATTTAAATCATTATTAAAACAAAAAAAGCAGTAAACATTATTGTATAGTTAATCACTGTGATATTCATTCTCTCAGAATGCAAAGAGAAGGAGCAAAATGAAAAATGATACTGAAGTTATTTAAACTGTAAAATAAAAGCAAAAATGTTTTTAATGTGACTATAACAATAAGGACAGAAGAAAAAATTAAAACAGAATAAAATTCCACATTAAAAGATTGAAATGAACCAAAATAAAGCAAAAAAAATAATTAATTAAAAGAAACACGTAATAAAGTGACACTTAAAAATCTCATGAATAAAAATTAACCTCGTGGGAATTCAAGAACTTTGAAAAGTTAAAAAAAAAGCACATGAAAAAGTACAAAAAAAATAGTTGTGATTAACACATTCAATAACTAAATACCTTCAGAAAAGGGAGTAATGTCTAAAGAATTATGTGGAAAAATATTGTCAACAATAATTCCATATCTAGTGTAATTGTCATTATTCTTTCTTGGTCATAATGAAAAAAATAAAATACATGCATAAATATACACATACATAAAGACAGATAAATAAATGAAGATATCCTGAAGCAAAAGCTAAGATATATACTTATTGCATATGCTTTTTCTAGAGAGGAGGGGAACCTGTTCTAGTTATCTATTCCTATGTTGTAAATTAGTGGATTAAAAGGGTTCAGGTGGGTAGTTACCGCTTGGTCACTCACGCAGTTATAATCAAGTGTCAGCAAGTCTGTAGTTACTTGAATGCATGTCTCAGCTGGATGTCCACAGTGGCTCACTAACATGGTTGACAGTTTATGCTTCCTGTCAGCTCTGGACTCACTTGACTGTCAATCGGAGCAGCTACATACAGATTCGTCATGTGGCTTGAATTTCTTGCAGCTTGGTATCTTGGTTTGAACTGGGACTATCCCATGACGAAGCATCCAGAGAATGGATGTTCTAACAGGCTAAGGCAGAAGTGATAAGGCTTTTTCTGAACTAGCATTGGAAGTCACCCAGCATCACTTCAACCACTTTCTAAGAAGTCAAAATAGTTATTAAGACTATCTCAGGTTCAAATGAAAATAAATTAAATCCTATTCATCCATGTGTAAAATACCAAAGAATTTTGAATCCACATAGTACCCTCATTACTCGGGCTAATTTAGAGATGATTAAATCTCACCATACATAAATTAAAATGAAGTGACTACAAGCACAACAATTTGAGAATCAAAAAAGAAATTAAGGCAATGATCATTAACTATTTAGGGAATAACCACCGTGTCAAAACAAACTTGGAAAGGTTGCTAAAGCAGTATCCAATTAAAAAAAAAAGATAATAGCTTTACTTTTTTAATCAGAAAAAATAAAAATAAATGAATCAAATAAGTGAGACTACATCAAACTAAAAAATTTTTGCAAAACAAAGGAAACAACCAACGAAATAAAAAGCCAACCTAAAGAATGGAAGAAAATATTTGCAAATCACATATATCATAAAGGGTTAATATCCAAGATATAAAGGAAACTTACACAACTCAACAGTAAAAACAAAAAAAACAAAAATCCGCAACCCAATTAAAAATGGCCAGCAAGTACATGAAAAGATGATTAATATCACTAATTATCAGAGAAATGTAAATCAAAAACACAATGCACATCACCTCGTACCTGAGAGAAAGGCTATTATCAAAAAGTCAGAATATAACCAGAGTTGGAGAGGTTATGGAGAAAAGTGAACCCTTGTATAATGTTGATGGGAATATAAATGGGTACAGCCATTATAGAAAATAGCATGGACATTCTTCTAAAACTTAAAAATTAGTACCACCATGTAATCTAGCTATCTTATTTCTGGGTATATATCTAAAGGAAATAAAATCACTATCTCAAAGTGGTAGCTGCACTACCATGTTTATTGAAGCATTAGTCACAGTAGCCAAAATACAGAATCAATCTAAGTATCCATCAACAGATGGATACAAAAGATGTAATATCAACAGCTGGATACAGGAGATGTATATATACACACACACACACACACAATGAAATACTATTCAGCCATGAGAAATGATTAAATCCTGCCATTTGCAACAATATAGAGGAAACTGGAGCACATTAGGCTAAGTGACATAAACCAGATACAGAAAGACAAATACTGCCTGATTTTATTTATATATGAAAGCTGAAAAAAAAAAAAAGTCAAACTCATAATAACAGAGAACAGAATGGTGGTTACCAGGAGCTGGAGGGTGAGGGGAAAAGGGGAAATATTAGTCAAAGGGTGCAAACTTTCAGTTATGAGATAAATAAGTTCTAGAGACCTAATATACAATATGATAACTATAGTCAGCAATAATTAATGTACTTATACTTAAAATTTGCTAAGAGAGTAGACCTCAAGTGTTTTTGCAAGAAAAAATGTTAGCTACGTGAGGTGATGAATAAATTAATTAGGTTGATTGTGGTAATTGTTTCATGATGTCTATATATATGTGTATGTTATATATGTTATATATATGTAACACATGTTATATATGTTATATAACATGTATGTGTTATATATATATACACACACATATATATAAAATAAAACATCAATTTGAACAACCTAAATATATATAATTTTTATTTGTCAATAAAACCCCAATAAAACTGGGGAAAAGAAAAACATAGAAAAGTTTCTGTCAAAATAAAAACCAAATCCAAAAGAACATTACCCCTGCAAAATATGTCCAGAACTGGGTAGGTTTACCAGTCTCTTCATTTCTTTCAAACACTAATTTCTCTGCCATACAGACTGTTTTAGGGAAAAAGGAATAAAAAAATCTCCAATATCATTTTATGAATAGTGTAAGCACATCAAATCTTTTTAGAACTTAAAGACAAAAATACTGCTTATAAAGATATATGTAAGTATTTTCAATAAAATAGTGAAAATCAAGTTTAGCACAAAAGAATCATCATCACTGGTAGGAGTGCAAATTGATTTATGATATCCAACGTAAAACTTAAATATGTTTTTCTCTATAATGCATTTTCTCCAGTTCTGGAATTTTAGTCTAAGGAATAAATTAAAGGTGCCTTCAGTAAATAAAAATATTTTATTATACACTTATAATTCTAATACACTAGCAATAAATTGGAGACTATCAAGATATCCTATAGGGTAATTTCCACATTGTCCACAATGAGCCTGTTTTGATTAAGACCATTAGAAATAAATTATATATTAGGAAATATGTAATTTTTATAATTAGGAAAAAATCATTAAAATATTTTAACATTTTCAGTTTGTTAAAATAACTTTATACTCAAAGGAAAGTAATGTTATAGAGAGAAAATAGGAATTATCTTCTAATATACTTATTAAAGACTTGTTTTGGTGTTCCTGAAAAAAAATCTACCACACATTAATATTTCTAAAAGGTAAGGCAGCTCACTGATTGGAGACTACTTTAGCAATCTGGAATTAAAAAAAAAAAAAAAAAACTGGTATAGCGATTATTTGTCAAATAAGCCTTGAACTTTCTCTACTCTGTTCTTTGCTCAAACTGTACTGTGTATCTTCCCTTTCAAATCTACTCCTCAAAGTTGTACCTATTCTCCTCACAAAACACTTGGCACTACTTATACAGCTTTTTCATATACTGCTCTGGATTATAGCTATTTGTGAACATATCTCGCCTCACTTGTCTTAGAAGACAAGTGGCACCTTCTATTCATCACTGTCTCTCATGGCAACATACAGCACAATTAATTCCTGGCATTTAGCAAGTGCTTGATAAATATGTGACAAATAAATGTTGACTAAATTGAGTCTCGCCAAAATCTTTGCTTTTTTTTTTTTAATATCCAGTTTTCTAAAGTCTTTAGAGAACTCAGTAATTCCATTGCAGGCAAAGGATTAGAATTTGTGGGGATGAGAGGTTGTCACAGATATTGCTAAATCATATTGTACCATACATAGGTGTTATACTTACATTTACTCTATTTTTCCCTTTATTTGCCTACTTCCCATTCTTTATACTCCCTTTCCCTGGCTCCCATTTATGTTATGCCAATGGGAATCACTGTCAAGAAACTGAAAAATTTAAAATATATATTTTCTCTAATACTTTTTCTGTTTTCGTAACAGTTCTGATAAGAGTGGAGTACTAAGCATAGCAGCAGGAGGCTCAGGAACTCGGCATCATCAGTGTTTGGGGCTGTGCTTGTAGTCCCAGCGAGGTGACTCCCTGTAGCTTTTGGTGATTCTGACAGAAGCACTTATAGTTTCATTAGTGACATGGTGTCTTCTTCTGAATATATCTCAGTGTCAATGTAGAAATCTGTCTTAGTCTGTTCAGGCTGCTATAACAAAATACCATAGACTGAGTGGTTTATTAAAAATATATATATATTTCTTATAGTTCTAGAAGCTAAGAAGTCCAGATCCAGGCTCTGGCAGATATGGTGTCCAGAGAGAGCCTGCTTTCTTGCTCATAGAAGGCTATCCTTTTTCTGTGTCCTCACGTGACCAAAGGGGCCAAGGAGCTTTCTGGCATCTCTTTTATAAGGACAACTAATCCCATTTATAAAGGCTCCACCCTGATAAAAGTCTCCGTGAGGCCACATCACCAAATACCATCATAGCAGAGATTAGGTTTCAACATATGATTTGAGGGAAACAGAAACATTCAGTTTGTATCAAAACCTAAGATCTGGGATGTCAAAAAGTAGGCAATGCCAAGAAAAATTAATGATGACCCTCACTTACTTGGTTAGTACAATATTGTCATTTATTTCTATCAACAGGCTAAGTAGGAAGTGACCTCATGGATCTGAAGAGGGTGACAAGTATACACCACCTATTTGGTGTCAGTGAATCTCTCCATTTAACGCCACTATTTACTCACAGTTGGTATGTCACTGACCTTGGCCAGCAAGACATCTTCCAGTCTGCCCAAAGGAGCTACTCTTGCCTCACAGCAGACCGTGTGTGTGGTCCATCAGCAAAACGGTTCAGTGTTTTACAGAGATATTCAAGGAGATCGGTTCTGAGAGATGTATGGTAAGCCGGGTTTTCATGCTTAATTTATTATTTGGAGGTTGGGAGTATATCAGCCAAGAATATTAATAAACATCCTTATGGGTAATTTAATAGACTTTTTCTCAAACACGAACAGCATGTTTATATTACTTGTTTTTCTGGGTAAAGGCATTTTCTTTTTTTCAGAAAATAATCCTCAAAAACATGTTCAAAAACAAGTTTTCCATAAATATATTGGCTAGGCATTTCTTAACACGAACATGTTTACAATTTGACAAAACTGAGCAAAAACATTCTGTCAAAACAAGTTTACCTTTAGGGGAGGTGAAGCAAATATTTTACATACTACTCACATCACATGCTGGTTCCCACAACAGGAGTATAGTTCAATAGTGTCGCTGGTGAGCTGTCCCTCTGGAGACCATCTCCTACCTTTTGTTTTCTTCCCATCAGAAAGGATAATTGCTTTTTTTTGCAGCTACCCACCCCTGGGCTGCCTCAGATAGCCTATTTACTCTTTTAGTCCTGCCAGTCGTTTTTATACCTAAATCTTTGTATTAAATTCTCTCTGCTGTTTGACCTTCCTTCCTTCCATTTTTTTCTTTTTTACTGAACTATGACATACATATGTATTTGTATGAAATATCTCACAGATTTTTCTCATGGCGATAATATTTAGGAAATAAGGAAAAGCAAACTAATACAATGAGGTGACTGAAGAGTGTGACAGACAATGGATTGACTATATAGAGCTAATATTTGAGATATTCCCATGAATTAGGCACTGAAATGAGCAACTAGCATAAACTTTATCATATCTCTAGAAGCTTACTTTACATATACTGATACTGAGAAATAAATAGGCTAAGTAATTTCCCCAAAGTCACACAGTTGGAAAGTTACATAACCAAGACTCAAGTCTTTCACATTTATTCATATACATGCAACTTCATTAATTGATAATTACAAGTATTAATATATAATATAAAGCTATTGATAAATACAGTGTTTAATGAATAAATATTTATTAAAAGCCTATTATCAGGCATTTGTGCTCTATGTATTACAACTCTGATGGAACTGAAGGAAAAATCTGAACGCAGCATCCAGACCCTTAAAACCAGTCTTATATTACCTTTCACAGTAGGGCAAAGCAAAGGCATAGCTGCTCTTACCTCAGTCCTATTTTGCTAAATATATTTTCTTTAGAATTTTGTTAGCAATAGAAAAAAAATATTTATCTATTATTAGCCATCCTTAAAGACAACTGAGGGCTTCTCATATTTGATTGTCCATTGGGGACTAACATATTTTTAGAATTTTGTTTCAATACTGTATCATACCTCAAAAGGTGGTTTGGGAACTCCCAAGTTTTCCTGTAACACTTTCAGAGTGTCCACAAGGTCAAAATTATTTTTATAGTAATATCATGACATAATATTATCTTTCTCTGTACCTTTTCCAGTGTGATATTTTCATTGATGGTAAAAAAGTAATGGTGGAGAAACTTGCTGGTGAATTCGTCCAAAACAAGGCAATGCCCAAAATATATTAGTATCATTATATTCTTCATCATCATAAACTTGCTGTAAAAAAAAAAATTTAAAAACTCACTTTCACTTGATTGTCCTTGAAGATACAATAAAATTTATCAATTTTGTTAAATCTCAATTTTTGAGTACATGCCTTTTTAACAAAATGAGAAATATGTATAATCATTTCTGCTGTATACTGAAGAATTATGACTAGTTCAAGGGAAAGCATTGTTTGATTGTGTGTACTACCAACTGATGTTTTTTTAAAAAAATCATTTTTATTTGAAAAAAACTAACGACCTATTGTTAACCAGGCTTGAGTTATTTGACACACACTTTCTCAAAAATGAGCCAGAGCATGTAACTTCAAGAAAATATCTATTTTTGTCAGTGATATAACTGGGGCCTTCAAGCAAAAGTTAGAATTTTGGAAAATTTGTATAATCCCTGGGGGCTTGAAGGCTTCCAGATACTTAAATACTTCATTGATGAGATAGGTAGTAATAATAAAAATATAGCTTTTTGTTGTGTAATGAAATGTGTCAAACATTTGGATCTGTATAACTCAGTGAACCAATATTTCTCAAATAATTGATGCCTGACATTACAAAAATCATGTATGAAAAAGAGATCCACATAGAGTGCAAGACAGATCAATGAATTTTATGGAGTAAAATGAGTGCACTGATTATTTGTTGACTTTTGACAAGTATGATGTTAGCACAGTCATCACATCTCTAAGTATATATGTGATTTTCTCTACCTCAACCCAAGACTATATTTCAACAAATTGGCTGCAGAAACATGTATGAAAAAAGCTACTGCCTTCTACTAAGGCAGTCATTACAGAATTTCGAAAGTAAAATGCCCTTCTCACTAAAGGTGTTTGTTTTGGAAACAGTTATTTTTTATTAAAAATAAATATGCTAGAATGCATATTATTTTTTAAGAAAAAAATTTCGTTTTAATTTCAGTATTATAAATATTAATAGACAACCACATGAACAGCATGTCCTTATAGTCCACAATAAGTTTTAACAGTTTAAAAGGGTGTTGTTTCGCTCAGGAGGTTCCTGGTTGAAGTTTGCAACTGGCCCCCACATACGGTGAGCAAGACGGAAGAAGAAGGCCGACCATTCCGTACTGGTAAGTGGCAGTTTTAACAAGGGAACTTACGAGATTTGTCTCCGGTGCTGCAAGGCAATTTTCGCACCGGCCCGCCAGAAGCTCAAAGGGACACGGAGGATTTCAGGGGGTACAGTCATGTGTACTGCCCGGATGGTCTCAGCAACACGGAACTCTCGCGAGATTCCGACCTTGGCTCCTGCAGTGAACATGGAACGGAAGTTCCAAGGACAGGGGAGGGGTGAGGAGCCTGGGTGGTGGGATCCAGCGGGCAGGTCGCCCATCCTCTGGATGATCAACTCCAACAAGGGGTTCTGAAACTAAAAATTTTGAGAATACTTTACTAAACATTTTTAAATAAAATTATCAGTAAATTATACAATTAACGTTTGCCAGATTAGGTTTCCCTCAGTTTAGTTAGTGTAGTTATTCTTGGGAGAGAACACTTCTCTATGTGTCTTTGCTAAATAAATAATGGAGCCATAATCCCTCCCTCCACAGATGGAAGGAAATGAATGTCTATTGTTTGCTTATTAAAAGGTAACAAAATGAGTTTCACATGGCTCCAAGGAATGGGAAATTCTTATTTTCCTGTGGAACTCGGACTTCTTATCTTTGTTGAGGTTCACCTTCTAGCACTTAGCTATTTCTATTTTCCCCTATTTATCCCGCTCAACTGTTTCTTTTAAATTTTATTTGCAGCGATTCTCTCCCTTCTTTGCCTATCTCCCTCTTCCCCCATCTTCCTTCCCCTTTCTCTCCAACCTTATTGAAATATTGGTGAACGCATTAAAAATGGCTTTTGTTCATGATCGGGCTCTTAAGATAATATTGGATCTTTGAAGAATATTTTAATAGTGTTATCTCCAAGATTATCTTCGGCTATAACCAGTCATTTACTGGTGGAACAGACAACTCAAATTGCAATAATTGTATCATATAAGTGTTTGACAGGGAAAATCACATAATCCTTTTGAAGCACATGGTAGAATCCCTGATGTAGACAATCAAGAGACAAGAATACTCTTCTACGCCGAATTCATAATTGGACAATACGCAATTAGAAATTGATTTTAAAAATGCATTCATGTAATAGAACTCAATATGACCATTATCTTTATATTCAAAGATCAAAGACTAATGTAATATTTGTATGATATGCAAGTGGCAAAATGGTATATGGTAGCAATATTTAGAATATATATGCATACATAAAAAAGGCACTAGAAAGTAAAGGAAGTAAACTAAAATATAGTGATCTATGGTTTACATATTTACAAACATGTTAAACCTGTTGCTTTTCAAATCCGGGTGAAAAATGAAAATAAATACTTCTAAAAGAGAGCAAGATACAAAACAAGGTATTTCACTGCTCAGTTAGTTGTGAGGCAGTGTTCTATTCTGAAACAAAAACTGGGAAGCTAGTCTCTTATTAGTAGGTAAGAGTTCTAGACTTATCTTGTACAAGGCAAAATCATTTCCTCAAGAAGCCCCATCTTTATTCAGTGGGAATTGATACTTTGAAAAATATATGTGAGTCTTCAAATCACGAATGCTCATTGCTGTGTGTTGGTCCTTGTTGCTAAGTCTTTATATGTCACTTGCTCTTTTCTCTGGAGACACAAAGATTTTTTTTTTTCTTGTCCTTTAATAGGAGTTTTGCTAGAATATGTCTTGTTCTTTCTGAATTTTTGTTTTAAGGTTCAAAGTGTGCTTTCTCAATTTGTACTTTCAAATCTTAATTATTTCAGGAAAGCTTTTTTTTAATTCAATTTAGTATTAACTCTGGTCCTTGTTTTGGATCTCTTCTTTAGAGCCTTCTTTTATCTGTCTTTAGTCAATATTTCACTTTCTTTGATTATGTTTATCTCCATATTTTTATATATTTTTCCTTTCTACCTTCTATTTCTCTTAAGGCATTGACATTTTATTTTGTTATTATATTAATTCACTCCTCCAGTGCTTCTACTTGTTATCAAAATAAATTTTCTTTTCTTTCTAATCATCTCCTAAGTTCTCTCTCAGGCCCTCTTTTGTCTCTGTTTTTCCTATCCTCATTAGTTTTAGTTTTGATTCCACTTAAAGAAGTTTCTCCTCTGTGTCTGATCCAGGAAGGAGCCCTAGAAGCTTTAAACAATTTTAAGGGTTAGGTTGCTACAGCCCTATTATGATCACCTGGAGCCCTCACGCTTAACCTCTGAGTATGGGAGAAACACTCTTAACTGCATTGCAGTTCTCAAATCCACCTGCCATGTTTTAAATCCAACTAAAGTGGATTTAACATGTCTATCGCCTACTTTAGGTCTCTCCCGTTCTCAGGTGAGTCAGATGTTAGCTTGTTTCTGTATGTTTCTTCCTGCAAAGGCTGAAAACATTGCATCGTGCTGCCATGAGTACTCCCTACTTGCATTTTGGAGTTTATATGATTCATTGTCATCTAAGTTCTGTTTTAAACATTTTCATGAATTTTGGGTTTTATATTTAGTTTCTCTGGTCTGATTTTATGCAAAGATTTAGAATGTCTCAATAATAATTCTGCTACAATTTTACCCAAATCTGCTACATATAGTTTACATTAACAATTATTTGAGAAGCAAAGTTTTATACCTTGGCCCTTGCCCAGGCCATTTCTTTTTATAGAAAACATGTGAAAATAATTATTTTATTCAAATTCCTCTAATCCTATCCATTGATTTTGTGTACTTTCCATTGTACCCAAAGTAACATAGTATTCTTTCCATGATATAAAATCAATTCGAACTACTGTGGAAGTGAATCCATGTCTTTTCTTTTATAGATAATATAAAGAATTACTGTAAACATATTCCAGGATCAAGTATAAAAAACACATTTTCTATCTAAAATTAGTGGATGTTGTTCAGCTCTGTGAAAGTTTTTTCTAGGTGAACAACTTTATAGAGAACAAAACAGTTTCTAATAAAATGAGAGAGAGAGAGAGAGAGAGAAGCACGATTGGTAATTGTTTCATATTTTCTAGTGACCCATAACAGTGATACTCTGATCCTTTTATTAGTCAGTGAGATGCCTGTCATGATGTTTGGGTCCACACATAATACCTAAAGTTACTGTCACTTAGCTCCCCTTGAGCACGGAAGTATTCACAATGATAAAAATGTTATAAAATTCCTTATTTCTGATATGCATTTTAAAGTAAGCAGCTACTTATATTCAACTTATTTTGATTTCTTTTTCCCTAGGGACTTTAAAGAATCTCAGCAAGTTATTAATACCCTTATTTTTTTCTTCTTTAGAGTTATATTTTTAATAAGGTATAAAGGATTGTTTTTTAAAAAAATTATCACCACTAAAATATCTTAAATTTTTTTCTAATTTTGGAAGTTTTTCTACTTGTTGCTTTCTGCATGCATTTTCTTCCTCTTTTTGAGTCAGCTCCTTCCTTAGCATCAGAGCATTTTGTCTTTTCACATAATCACTTTATGGATAAAATAGCACTAGAAGTTATGAGAACCATGTATTACATTTATGTACCAACTGTCATCATACAGTTGAACATAGAATAATTTGGTATTTGCTTGTTAATGAAGAAAAAAGGAAATAAAGTGAGCCTAAATGTAGGTAGTCAATAAACGCCGATGGCCAAGGGAGAGGTAAAGACACAGAACTAAGTGATCAATCTGCTGATGGCAAAACAAAAACCAAGATCCAGAAAATTATTAGATTGAATTTCAAGAGACAGAACAAGGAGCGACAGACCAGAAATAAGGTAGACCAAACTAAAAGAACAGAAATACAAGACTCTATGATAAGGTTGATTATCAGAACTTCAAGGCAATCATTCAGGAATCTGATGATTTATAAAACCTGAAAATGAAATATTTATTCAAGATAGTGGGATGCAAAAAAAAAAGATTATGATTAATAACACTTTGTGATAACATATAGACAGGAAAGTATATTTCTGTAAAATAGTGTGAGGTTCAATCCTGCTTGGCTTCTTCAAAAGGCATGTTTACCTCTGTAAGATGAATCAAAACACTTATTAAATCAATTTGAAACCTCCACATCCCATTTACCTATTGTTTCTGTTAAATGTGACAGGAGCTTATGAATATTAATTGTTTATATCACATGTAGCATTTGCCATGTGATAAACACTGCCATAACTGTTACACAGAAAATTATATTTATGTTTAAAACATAACATTCTTATTGAATATAATATCTCATAATCATATTTTGAGTTTATTTCACTTTCTGGTTTTTAATTGTTTTCTAAATTGTGCAGTTTATGGTCTTTATTATTTATTTATTATTTATTATTTAAGACCTCACCTCAAAATATGAAAATGATATTTTTTTGCTACTATGGCTTGGATCTATGGCTTCCATATTTAATCATAATCTATACCTTTCCTCTGAGCATTCCATGATTGACTGCTCTTGATAAATCTTTCCCTTGGTCTTTAATACTGAGGAAAAGTAGCTTGGGACTGTGTCTCAGACTGTCAAGCTGCTCTTGGCACTGAGAATATTAGTTAATAACCAACAGTTCTGCAAGAAAACTCTTTCTTTGGTTTTTATCCTGAAAATAAGGTAGATCAAAAGAATCATACCAACAAACAAAATTTGTCATGGAAACTTTAACACATTCAATTTTATACCACAAATATTTATTGTAAAGTAAAATAAATGTCTCTATTGTTAAAATAATCTTTTATAAAATTACAATAGAAAACACTGCTCTGGTTCAACAGAAAAAGTGGGGGAAAGTCTATAGGACAATCCATTTGTTCATTTATTTGTTTATTTACTTATTTATTTTTAGAACATTTGAAGCTAGTAAAAGTATCTCTCAAGATACTAGTAAATAACACTCAAGATACTGCAAATGATTGCCAAAATGAAGGATAAGAAAGACAATGTGCTCACCAAAGAGTCTGGCTCAGTTGCAAGGGGAGCTAATTGTCAGGAATCTAGTATCATTTCATACTGATACTGGATATTTGCTGGGGCTTTCAGTAAAACTGTTGTGTTCCTGAATGCACTAATAAAAATGAAATAAACATTTTTAGGGTGAATAATTGGAAGGATGCATCCTCTTTTAAGGCACTTACCACTCACTATCTACCTCTAACATAGCTATTTGTCCATATATATTTATATCACCTATTTGTCTTAGTCCAGGCTACTCTAACGAAATACTACACCAGGTGGCTTAAAAACAACAGATATTTATTTCTTGGAGTTCTAAAGGCTGAAATCCAAGACCAGAGGACCAGCACGATAGGTGACCGCTTCTCATTGTATCTTCAATGGCAGAAATAGAGTTAGAGAGTTCGCTGGGATCTCTTTTATAAGGCCACTAGCCCAATTCCTGAAGGCTCTACCTTAATGACCTAATTACCTCCCGAAGACCCTCACTTCCTAATACCATCACATTTAGGGGAGGAGGGTAAAATTAAGTATATGAATTTTGGGAAGACAAAAATTCAGCCCATATAATTCCTTTTTTATATACAGTAAGCTACTGCAATTTGAAAGCATATGTTATTCATTTTGCAATCTTCTAAAAGACTGCAAATATTATAGATATTCAGTAAATATTATAAAATATTATGAAATTAAAAGTATAAAGAGTTAGAAAAGAAATGTTATGAAAGAGGAAGGGATAGAGTTAGGAAAGAAAGGAGGATATATGTATTCTTTATATATCAAAATACACCTAAGATAACAAAGAGATGCATATAGTATCTTGTCCAATAAATAAAATGTTTGGGATGCTACCTATAGTCAAGCAAATAGGACCAAAATATTTAAATTTATGCATATTTTACAAAAAAATATATAAAAAAAGAAAACTACCATATTTATGATATACTGATCCTGTGATGCCACTTCTAGATTTACCCTATGGAAATTGCATAACATAAACTTAAATATGCAAGTCCAATATTTATTATAACATTTTTAAATAGCAGGGAAAGAAATAAACTATATCCCTAACAATAAGGGATCAATTTAATGTAAAAAGGGAAGAAGTATGCAATTGGGTTGTATATAGCAATAAAATCACATCAGAATATTTATAAAATGGTAAGAGAAAAAGAGATTTCTGACCCAGTAATTGAAGGAAATAAAGATCCTTGAGATTGAGTAGTTTTAAGGTCACACACTGCATAAATGAAGGACTAGAAATGAAATGATATTTATTTAACTGCTCATGTACATAATAAACCAGAGTTCAACTGCAAGTATTTTTTACCTACCTGTTTTCAAGCTCATGACTTTTAAATTCAAAATGCCCTTTGGTATATGTACATCAAATCACCACATTGTACACTTTAAATATATACAATTATATTTGTCAACTATGCATTACTGACATTTAAAAAATGCACAAAATAACTGAATGATGGAAAAAATCAAACTAATATACCATCAAAATTAACAAGTAAATGAAAACATTTAGCATATGCATTATTCAAATAAAT
Organism: Eonycteris spelaea; assembly: GCA_003508835.1. Classification (NCBI taxonomy): domain Eukaryota; kingdom Metazoa; phylum Chordata; class Mammalia; order Chiroptera; family Pteropodidae; genus Eonycteris; species Eonycteris spelaea. Next base: position 5,960,832 of record PUFA01000070.1, read on the forward strand.
ATTTTAAATATTGCAAAATTTGCAAGATAAACTTAACAACCATCAGAAAAAAGACCTTATGAAGAAAATGTTCGGAATACAAGATACTAACAAAAATGGCTATTGATGTCAAAAAGAAACTGAGTTGATTAAACAAAATTTTCCACTTTTCTTTTACATAATGGTATGTACTTTTAGATGAAAAGTAATAAAGATAAAGGAGTAGAGTGGATTTCCTTTTGAGTCACAGACACTCTTTAAGAAAAATAAAGGCCATTACACTGGATATGTGAAAAATGAAAACAAAAACCTATGATTATGCCAACAAAGAATACAAAGTTAAAAGGCAATTTACTTTTATTTTGATGCTATGTCTTTTTATCAAAAATATTATTTCACCTGTTATCTCTACACAATAGATATCTTGATTTAGGACTTCTGCCAAGATGACTTCAGGGTTGTCTTAGAATCAAGCCTTGACCTTGTTATATAGGTGAGTTTTAAATTAGAACTTACTCATACAAGTACAAAGGCAGCATATTGTATAATCGGTCCCTGTGTGTGGCCCAGGCAGTAAAAGTTAACATTGTAATTGCATGTTTATGTTTCTTCTTATCCTAATACCATTATCTACATTTACTTAGGTTTTATTTAGGTTACACGGGCACTGAGCTGTAACTGTGTCAACATTCTTGATATTTTTCAGTCTTCCAACAAAGTCATTTACTTCCTGACAGCTATCACAGCTTTATACCTACGTAATCTAATACATTTTTTTCCCTTTCTCTTTTTTGGAAGTCAAATGATATAAGAATCTTTAGGAATACTCTGAAGACTCAGTGTCATTGGCATGATAATCTGATATAAAATATTAACTCAAATCAGTTTTTGACTAGTCAGCCCCCAAATATCATGAGGGAAGATATAATATTCTGATAATCTTTATTTAGTGCTATTCCACAATGTTATTTGTGCTAGTTCCTTGTTCAGAGACTAGCTGTCAACAATAAATGAATTACTCCCCAGCTAGTAAATCACAGAATTCTCCTGAGCTTCTCAGAGAAACAAAGCAAAATGATGAATCTGTAGCCCTAAGAGGTTTATTCATAAATATCCATTTTGTTTAAGGGACTTTGGGTTTACACAGTGGAAGATCAGTTTTCTTCCATAAACCACTGAAAAAGTGTTTATCTGAAAAGAAACACAAATGGAATAGTGTTCATTTTTTGATTTCCATCACATTTCAGGATATGAAGGAAATTTTATTCCTTATGAAATCAACAGTATGGGGGAAAAAAACTTTTTAACTTACTTTGGAGTGGATATTTAAAGTAAAAGCAGATATTTAAAAATCAGAACAGAAGAAATAACCTTCTTTCCCAACAAAAAATTGAGTGATCATTGATTTTCTCTCAGCTTTTCTCACCTTTTAGAAACATTCCCAGATTTTCCGGGAGAGGAATAGCTCTCATTTGTTCATTTTTGAAGTGAAAAATAGAGAAAGTACTGGTAGTCAGGGCCATATATCTTAAGTGACTCAGATAATAGTTTTAGTAAGTGCCTTTTTCTTTAGAAATTCAAGCCCAGACTGGGAGCAACTAAAAGCCTTTCCTCACAGACAATGTCTGAACTCATATGGGAAATATATTCTGTCATTGTGAACTTATTCCTAAGTGGGATAAAAATTTCTGACTAGCATTCAGCTGCTTAAAAATTCAGTTGAATAGCTACAATATTTTATGATGGCAAAGGATAAATCATGTCAGTGAGGCAGCCCTAGGAGTCACTGTATTAACTATTTTCTAAATTTTTAGAGAGGAGAGACCTGTGGGAAAATGCACAGAAGATATTTTTACAAATAGTTTCGTCTAAGTTTACGCTATCTATGTGTGAATACTTAGAAAGAAATAGCTGGTGTGTAATATAAAGATGATTTGAATTAGTTTGTATATTACATAGCATAGTGACAATCCAGAGCTAAGTAGTTTTATCCTGAGCACTAAAAAGGATACTTAATTGAATTAAAATTAATGCATTCTTCATAAGTGATTTTTTTTTAAATCTTAAATATTAATGTTATTTTAACAGGTTACAATTAATATTTTATTTACCTTAGTCAAAAAGAACCAGGCAAGGAAACAAAGAAGCACATGTGACTTTTATTGTGCATGTTGAAAGTACTATGAAGAATGAGAAACACATATGAATTACGGACAAAGAGAACCCAGCTTTGTGTTCTTGCAAATATATAGTTTCGTAGACTTCAGTTTCCATTTTCTGTGGTCAGACTATACTTTGTTCCGTGGAATAAAACTGATGAGGTAGTAGTTTTGTTCTTACGTAAAAAGCATTTTATATTTGTAGAATTCTTGGTTATTTATTTGTTTGATTTCCTCTCAAAAGGTGAGAGGCAAAAGCTATTATTTTCATAAAGAAAAGGCCACTGTCAGCTTTAACTCAAGGTCAGTGTGCTTTGTTCATGGTCACTGGGGTTTATGTTTCCATTATAGCTTCTGCCTTAGAATGTAACTGAGGAAGTCAGTTCAGAATTGAAACTCCAAAATTCTTTAACCACTTGTAATTCGTGCTGTATCAAATCATACCTTTGGAGCACAGGAGGTGCCATTCTGGGTTTGACAAAGACCCATTAATGTAGACCAAGAAATTTTATTGGGTCCTTGAGAAGGTCATAAAATTAACTAGTACATGGCCTTGACCTCAAGAGGTTTTTACCTGTAGTGGGTTCATGCCCTAGCTTTATATGAGTTACCTGAGGAGCTTACAAAACTTACTGATGCCCATCTACCAACAAGAATCCCGATTTGCCTTGCAAGCAAGATCCATTGAGAACTATTGGTCTAGACTGTCTTAAACTTTAGGGCACAAATGAATCACTTGAGGATATGTTTAAAATAAAAAATCTGAGTTTGTAGATCTGAGGTGTCTTCTGATATTCTGCATTTCTGAGAAGCTGCCAAATGAGGTTAGCTTTAAAAAAAAAAAAAAGTCAGGTAGATAAATACATATAAATGAATGTCCAAGGCTCCCATTCCAAATAAAGATAAGTAAACCTACATCAAATGTAATTAGGTCCTTACCGGTGAAATTTAAAAGTATATGTACAGGAAGTTCCTTATTGTCTACTATACTATGAGAATAAAAAGCAACAAAGGAAATCGAAAATGACCAAAATAAACAGACTAATTAATTAATGAATTAATTAAAATTTAAAAGGATGGTCAAAAAAAAGAAAAAAGGTAGAAAATAAGCAGGTAAAATAATTTTTTACAATTATTAGGACTTTATACTAAAAAAAGACTCAACAAGTATAATTAAAACATTTCTCCTTAGTAGAAATAAAGTCAAAATTATAACTAGGTACTCACTTATCGTAATACAAATAATAAACTAAGAATTGATTTTTTGGTAGTATTTCTTTGACAAATTCATGAAGTGATAGAATGATAAACTTGCATATTTGATTTTTATAGCTTGATATCAATTTAATCAATACTGCAAAATTATTTCCCAATTCTTCAGTAAATTTCCTTGATTTTTGAGTCGAACCATCTTCTTTTGAAAAAATATTCTCATTTATATTCATTTCTTTAATTTCAATTGTTAGCTGGTCTCATCATTACGTCTTCATTTGCCAAAATCTCTGTTCTCTGAGACTATTTGAACAAATTTGTAGGTATCCCAAAACTTTTTTGGGTTTTTGTAATTTAATTGTGTAGCTGTTTTCTGTTAGTGTAACTTTTCCCCCCTACTTCCACAGTTTCTCCAAATCAGAAAGAAAATGACCTACACATAAATAATTTGGAAAATGAGAGTATGTTTCCATGTTAAATGAGAGGAAAAATGATTGAGAAGTGATTAATTTCATAAGTGGTCAGTTTTTCATGAGTACTTTCATGTTATGACAACTTTGATTTCATTGGCATACTGGTACTTATGATCATTTTCTGCTCTAGAATTTCCTATTCACATTAATTATTAATCCAACTGCACTGTGAATCTACTTATGGCACTGAGCCAAGTGAGTGGAATCAGTGCATTAAGACTGCCAGGTAACAGGAGCTTGAAGGTAAAAAAGAAGAAAACATCATTTGCCCAGTCCAAAGGTCTAGCTTCTATTTCTTCCATCTACCCTGTGTTTGTTCTCCTTACACCATCAGGCCTATTTCAGAAACTCTTCGCTCTTGCTTTCCACTTTGTTGACATCTGTGAAACTGGGTAAGCTTTGACCTCTGCTCTGACAGTGCAGGGATGCACCTAAAAGCTACTGCTGCCACAGTGAGAGAAATGTTAAAGCCATCCCTAATGTAATCAGCTCTACTCTCAGAGACCTCCACGCTTGCATGTTTGTGTAACTGACCATTGCCATGTGCTGTTTACTTTTTTACAAGGTGAAGATCATTGATCCTCCAGTTCATCCATCTCCGGGCTAACATATTTACAGTTCCCATCTAACCCTCTATGCCATACATCCTATTTCATGATCTCATGCATGTTCAAGCTTGAGAACATTTATCTACACTCCCCAAATCATCTAACTGTCTAGTTGAATCTGAAAGGAAACAAAGTCTGAAAACATAACAACACTGTTTTTATTTCTTTTCTAACCAATATATGTATCTTTATGGCACTGAACCAATAAATTTCACCTTTCAAATCGCCTTTAAACGTGAAATTAACAAACTTATGCACTGAAGCACTTTATTTAATTTTGTAAACAGTGCAGTCTGTTTATAAATGCATTTTGTCCTTAGCTATTCGTCTCATATTCTCTTTGTTCTGGGTTTTTTGAAAGTAGGTTCAGTATATGTTTGTGTAACCTGGCTTTACTGTATAAAAGAGATTTAGTAAGATAAACAGTAGCAATACTAAGAAGTATTCCAGATATTTCAAGTTTCATAATAGGCTTGGTTTTCACTAATTACCTAAAACAAACAAAAGCTTTTTTTTTCCTATTTACTCTGAACATTTCTCTGTATCTTTATTTCTACAAAATATCAACATCACATTATACATTTGAGAAGTAATAAATGCATTCTAGAATTTCAGAGGAGTATAATTTTCATTTTAGGATACAAAAATGAAAATGAACTGTTCTGAAGAAAGCAAAAAGACTAGCAAGTATCTAGCTGTGTCTAGCCCTAAAGTTTAATTTTATAGTGTACCAGGAGTAGTTCTAAAGAAATAGTATTTTAAGAAACCTTTACCAAAAGGAAGAGTTATATGCATTCGTATAAAAACATTATGCAATGTTAAAATACTGGCTCCTTTTTGAGTCATTTGCATGTTACACAATGCTTTGATTTTTTTTTTTCGTGTTTGATAACGAAACACGGAAGAATGTTATTCCTTTGAGAATATTTATAACTTTTCTTCCAAGTGTTACATACAAGGATCAACTTTTCTAATTTTTTCTCTAAATTATATTATTTATGAAAAGTGTTCTTATTTGCCCCAATTCTATATATATTTTGATTCTATTTACTTTTTTTTTTTTTTTTTTTTTTTGCTATTAGTTGAGATGACTGCAAAAGTTTCTAAGGTCATGATTTGGGCATATTTTATTTTATTAGCTGTTTGTCATTTATTTAAGAAAAATCTGCATATCTGAGCTTACAAATTTTTATAATACTATGTTTAATTATAGCCATAGTTTTCTTCTGAACATAACTCCTAGCTCTCACTGAATAACAGAGAATTTTCTGTTTTCTGTTTTCTTGTCTCATAATTTAAAGAGATTAAATTTTGAATTATAAACAGTTCCTGGGTTTTCAGAAACCCATAACAAGCAGTCATCTGAATATAATAAACTGATTGTTGACTGAATCTCAGGAGTGTCTTCATCTGATGGACTTGTTTGAGAGGCCTGCATTTGTTGTTAAGCTATCAATTATGTATGTGGTTCTGCATCTTTAAAATTGCAGGAGACAGAGTTAGTGCCTGAGATCCATGATTAGATTCAGGAGTTGAGAGACAAAGGGTCAGAACAGAGTTCTTACAATAGGGAAGGGTTTCTGCTGATTCAGCCATAATCCATTCACTTTCTTCACATGGTTTCATCTAATGCCATTTGGGTTGGGCACAAGGGTTTCCCTTCAGGTGGAATAAGGGAATAGCAAAATCTCTTTATTTTTTCCAACCTTGCTAAATATTAGGAAATAAATCAAGGTGATAGGACTGATATTGTACTTCAAACCTTTAATAACTAAAACCATATTGTTTCCAATTTTTGTGGCTATAGTTACAGTTGAACTATATTTGATCAAGTGAAAAAGTCTAGATACATTTGTACTACTGGCTTCCTTTTTTGCTATAGTCTTCTGCACTAAAACAGGGCTAAAATTAAAATTATTGATGAGAGGAATATTAGTACTTAAATGTAGCTCGATATCACTAGAAGAAATACTGGAGTCAATATTAAAAAGGCTAAGTCTTAATCCCAATAACAGAATACATCTTTACTCAGTGCAAAAGTAATCAGTAGACATTAAAGTAATCACTGCTTGTGCACAAATAGAAAATTTGGGGGAGATGATAGCAATGACTTTGATAAGGGTCATGTTTCAATTAATAAGCTGTTGAACTGAGCTTCAAATTATTGATTGGATGACAATATTATGGGACACTTTCTTCTGGCACTGAAAAAAACAAGCACTATTATTTCATATATGGATTAAAATGAAAGCTATAAAAATTACTTTAGAACCTACGCAAAATTTTCAAAGTTCAAAAAGGAGTGCTTTCCTTAAATTTTGTATTTTTTGATAGGACCTAAATTTTTAATACAAATTTTCTAGTTATGAAGATAATTTCCCTCCATCATTAAATTTTCACAAAAGACAAAATTGTTTAAGATTACCTTTAGGTGATATTAAACATACTATTTGGTAAGTTACTACATACTATTTTTTTTTTCCTAAGGTTTGTTTTGTGGTACTTTGTCTAAAATCTGAGTAAACAGAAGTACAACTCATTTCTAATTCTGAATATTTTATTTTAAATACAAAATATTTTATATTATCTTTCATCCTATGTTGAAAGATCTTAACAATCTTCAGTGCTGAGTCAATTTTCCAATAGCAATGTAATTATTTCCTCTGAGAAGATATTTCACCAACTGTCCCCAATGTGTTGATTCAATGCAGAAATGTAATGGTTCCTTTAGAGAATCTTTCCCTGCCCCCCTACTATGTGCATTATTTATTAATTTTTTTAGGGAATCATTTTTCAGGTTGTTGTGTAAAGATGTAATTTTAGCTAAGAGTTTGGGAAATGGTCAAGAATAGGATTATGGCTAGGAATAGGTTTAGGTTTAGGATTGAGTGGGTTAATTTACTGAAGATTACGTTAGAAATGTTCTTTGATCCTTATTCACTTCATCACCTTACGTCTTTGGGCCCTCTTTTCTTTGAAAAATATGTTAGGTAATACTATTTATTTACCTCCAACTTATATGATAAAGTGAAATTTAAAAGCCAAAGGTCTTATTGGCATTACAAAAATCTAAGTGCATATGAAGTAAAAAATAAATGTATCTAGGTCCTGATTTCACTGCTTAATCACTTTCTGAGGTCTCTGGGTCTCTAAGTCTCCCTTCCTGTACCTTTAAAATGAGGTTAAGAAGTTAATTCTCCTGGGTATTTAGATGTATTTTGCACAATTTTAAGTATTAGTCTATTCTGGCCCCATTTGGCCTTATTATGATTTTATTATATGGAAAAATTTCATCATTTTTCCAAGAGAAATAATGTTGGTATTTTATATATTAGATTAAAAACCTATGCCTTTTTACTTTAAATATATAAAAGCAAAAAGTTAATTATAGAGGATATGTGTGAATCAGGGTATGTATATAAGATTGTTGTGATAGTATCTTAAGGCTTTATTTCTACGTCAGTTTTAATGTTACATCCTTCACCAGCTCCTCAAACAGTGAAAAATCAGATGTTACAGCAACCTAACATGGTGAAAATTTGTAATTGAAGCATATTTTTTTAATCTGATGCATTTGAGCATCTTGTAAGTATAATATATATTTTTCCAGCATTGTATTTCTTTCAATATGTGTTGGCCACAGCCAGATCTGGACCAAAACTTATTTTTACAAACAAAATCAATAATATTAGCTTAATGTTAACCACTGGACTATAAACACACACACACGTGTGTGTGTGTGTGTGTGTGTGTGCACGCATAAAATGTATGTACATATCTATACATGGACATATAGATATATATAGACATATATGTATTACAAACACATGAATAATTAGAGTTGACAGGAAAAAAAAACTAATATAGAGCACTTACTAACATCAAATAGTATGGACTTCTACATAGTTTTCTTTCCCTATATGCCTGCCAAAAGCATAAGATGAAGCAAATGACTTCTGAGCTCCCAGGAGTGACAGAGCCATAACATAGAAGGAGAATAAATGACTATTCACATGAAAACTGTCCCCCAACCAGGAACATTTATATTGGGCTTTGTGTGATCTAAAACACAACGCTATTGTGTTAAGCCACTGACAGTTGAGACTTTGTTTTATATTACAAATTCCTTTTTTATCAGTTGTTTATCAGAAGGGAGGAGAGATTAATAGATGGGCTCAATTCTTCTTTCCAAATCCCAACCTTTTTTACTTTGAGAAAATATTTCCCTGCGCTTCAATTTCTTTAGCCATAAGAAAAGATGAATATTAGATAATATAAATGGCTCTTTCCAGAACCAATATTCTGTGTTCTTTTGTTTAGATATACACAAAATTATTTTAACAGATGGAATCTGTGGACAAAAGAATATTGTTTAGCATTATTATTATCTATTTTCCACATTCAAATTCCATATTTTAATGTGGAATTAGATAGATTTAGAGTCTACTAAATATTAGCTGAACTCCTGTTATTTGAAAAATCTTTATGATAAATAGCTACCACGTAGGAAATAAATCCAAATCTATAGATAAAAGAAAATAATAAAAATAAAACATTACCAAAACTAGATAAGCATTGTTTACTGGGTGTCCCTTACTTGACCTACTGAATGTTTAAATTTTCAGCAGAGGTGGTAATTCTGATCTGCTTCAAGAGTTGGTGAATAGATTATAGTATACAATTATTAAAAATCATGTTTCTACTTTAAATTAGTTCTAAAAGTCAAAAAGCTATATATTTAACTGGTATTGTCTGTACAACCTTGGTAACATTTTTTAAATTACACAACCATTTTGTTATTATAGCTACTTTACAGCTACTTTAATCCTGTCAGCATAGGACAAACTATAAAGCCAAAATGAATAACCTATCATAATATTTGAAGACAGAAATAATGAAAATGGATTACAAAGCTGCATACTATGCATATTTTGCTCACTTATCTTGAGAGAAGGAAAGAAAGGAAAAGGAATAGAGGAAAGGAGGGGAAAGGACAAAATAAATAAATAGAAAGAAGGTTTGAAAGGTTATTTTTGCCAACTTTAGTGCTTCAAAACTATTTTGTCATGCTGCTATTGCAGGGCTGCATTCATTTAAATTATAGAATAAAATAGTTAAGATAATTGTATTTAAACTTATATCTTAAGAAAAATGACATCAAATCAAAGAAAATTTGCCCATCTTTTCCTATTATTAATTCAGCTTCCAATCCACTCTCATTGCCTGCTCTGATAAAATTCAGATAATTCCTTTAATTATTTTTTCTTTCCCATTTTGCAAAATGTTAAACTTTCTCAGCAGAGGTCACTGAAGAGACACTGCCGAAGAAATAGTGTTCTCCTTGTTTCTGGTGTGCTATCTCAGCTTCTCCAACCTACTTTCCACATAATATACAACCCAGCTTCTGTAGTGCTCAGGTCTGCCCAAGAACTGACTCCTGAAGTACAGAGAGCTTCAATGTCAAGCTCCTACAGTGTAGGAAGCTTCTCCAGTCTCCATCTCCTACAATGTGTATGCCTTCAAAATGGCCTGCAGCAAAGGCAGCTTCTCTAGCAACCAGTTATTACAACATATGGAAATCAGCAGCCCGTGGCCAGCCCCTTCCTCCAGCTCCTCTCTTGGGTAATTACATTGCTGCATAGTAGTATGCTTCCTGCAAGACACCTTCCTATGAACAGACACTCAAGAAGACAGACTTCCAGAATATTCTAGAAGGCATGTTTACAACAAGACCACCAGCAAAGCACCACAGCAACTTCTCTGCCCTTCAATAAGCTAAAATCATGCCCTCTACAATAAGGTTGGGGAGAGGAACATGTCCTTATGCTTTCTGTCTCAGCCCTAGGAAAATGGTTGCTCCTTAACACTGCTGTCCTCAAATTCTTTAGTGTCTTTTGTTCTCTTTGCTTTTTGTAGCCAATTTCTCATCATTGCAATAACATGTTATAATTAATAATTATTTATATTAAACCTTCCATGTTTAAATTACTTTGCTGTTTCTTCTGATTATACTGACTTATACATTCTTCTAGTAAATACTTGCACAAACTGTACTTTGAAAAATGTCATAATCATGATTTTTAGAATGACATCTGATGGGAGGTATTACATAAACTTCAAAAAATAAAATATTTAAGGCATAAACTCAGAAATTGAAGACACTTTAATATTTAATGGATACAGATTCTATTTTAGTTAAGAGAATAATCTTATGATTAAATTAAAGGGTCAGAAATCTCCAAAACATGATTTAAATATATTACCTCTTGTGAGTTCTACTAACAGAAAGAAAAATGGACATATGACTGTGTCATTTTTTTTTTTTTTATCTTGGAGTGTATGCTCTTTGGAGGAATTAAAACTTATTTAGCACCAACTATGTGATAGACACGAAAAGCTAGATAATAGTTAATCTGTAGACTATCATTTATTATTTTTCAGATAGGATCCATTAATCTATTCTTCTAATCATTTTGTTATGAACTTTGTTTGTAGACATATCTTAGCCCTGAGGCCACAGAAAGAGCCTTTATATTATGCTTTTAAAAATTTTCCTTGGAACTAGAGGAATTTCCAGAATTTAACGGAAACATAAACTTAAAGATGGGGCTGGCGAAAACATGCTCATTTTTGATTGGTGGGATAATAAGCATTTACCAAGATACACCATCATATCCTACTAATTTCTTGTAATGTCTCATGGTTCTCCCCTAGAATGCCTTTTGATCAGAGTCTTAATAGCCATGCTGTCAACATTTAATTTTATAATATAATGAAAAATAACAACTCTCAGAGAGTAAGCTCAGGGATAGCTCTTTGTATTCCCCAGCATTAAGTTGAGTTTGGGATCCAATAGTAGCCAAAGTTTGTTGTTAGTACTAATCCTAATTCATGGCGACAATTGTGCTAGAAGTGGGTAAATAGCCAATCTCACAAAGCCAGCTGCTGTCAGAACACGGAATATCAGAAAGAAAGAAGAGAGGCAGAGTCTCGAGCCACGACTTTGTAAGGTAGAGCCTATTTCATAATTTAAATGTGCTTACTTTGTTTAAAACAAATCATTCTCAGACCAATACAGGTCAAGTGGGCAAGTATAGGTAAATATATGAAATAAAAAAAATAATCAAGATGTTAGAAGATTTTAAGCTTATCTGCCAATTTGCTTATTTAAAAAATCCTCAAGTTAATAAGAAAAATGTATAAAAATTGACAACATGCTATTGAGACTATATGATACATAAAGTATACATGACACAAAATACTTTATCACAATGAAATAAAAGTAAAAAATAATTTTAAGAGTGCCCTTGCATCAGAATAATAATAATAAAAAACAGTAACAACAAATTACTCAGTATAAAAAGGAAATACAAATTTAAAATTACCAAAATTCCAAAACATAATGAAAAGTAATACATACCAGATTTTAAAAATATAATTAAAGCAAAGATGCAAGATACAGACTCTTTCTGCAGAAGAGTACTTAGGAAAGCCTCAAATCAAGAGGAAAATAAACAGAGAAAACAGGAGTTAAAAACTTCTGGTGCCTATAGCTACAGAAAACAATAAATATAGCTCAGCTCTTAGCCAGATTAACATAAATCCTCACACTGAAGGCCTATTTTCCTGGATTCCTATTACTCTAGACAACATGTCCATCTTTCAACAAAAAATTACAAGATACAGAGAACAAACAAACTGTTGCCAGATGAGAGGGGGTTCGAGGGGCTGGGTGAAAAAGGTGAAGAGATTAAGAAGTACAAATGGGCAGTTACAAAATAGTCATGGGGATGTAAAGTAGAGTATAGGGGATATAGTCAATAATATTATAATAAATATGTATGGTGCCAAATGGGTAATAGACTTATTGGGGGTGAGAGATCACTAGGTAAGTTATATAAATTTCTAACCACTATGCTATACACCTGAAACCAACATAATATTGAATAAAAACTATAATTTAAAAAAAGTTATAGTCATGTCAACAAAACACAGTATGAAGAGAAATAGCAATCATCACAACCAGCATAACAAATGACTCAGATGTTAAAATTATTAGAAAGAGAATTTACAATAACCATGGTAAATATGTTAAGGGCTCTGATGAAAAAAGTAGACAGCATGCAAGAACAGATGAATATAAGCAGAATGATGGAAACTCTAAGGCTGAAAAGGAAATTTTAGAAATCAGTACACTTGAAAATACGTCAACAGAAACTTCCAAAACTAAAACGAAAATAGTAAAAAACTTAAAAGATAAAATAGATTATTTAAGAATAGTGGAACAATTTCAAAAGATATAGCATATGCATCTTGGACTACAAGAAAGAATGGAGACAAGTATTTGCAAAAATAATGGAGAAGAACTTTTCAAAATTAATAACAAAAACACCAAGCAGAATAAATATCTATATATGATGTCTGTGCATATCAATCCATATTGCAGAAAAGCAAAGACAAAAAAAAAAAAATTGAAAGAAGCCAGAGAAATAAAAACACTTTATACATAGAAAAAAGTATAAGAATTATAATCAATTTCACATTTGAAACCATGCAAATGAAAAGAGAGTGAAAATATTGAATGATCACACACACACACACACACACACACATACACACACACACACACACAAATCCTAACCTAGAATTCTATATCCAGTTAAATTATACTTAAAAAGTGAAACAGAGAAACAAAAAGTGATAGAATTTATCACCAGCATATGTACTCTGCAATAAATATTCACAAGAGTTCTTCAGGCAGAAGGAAAGGATATAGGTCAGAAACTTGAAGCTACATAAAGAAAGGAAGAGAGTCAAGAATAGGAAAAATAAAGATAAAGATAAAATTATTTTTCTCATTTTAATCTACAATATAAATATTTTTAAAGCAATAAGGGTAACAATATATTTGGTTATTATATCACATAGATATATTAAATGAAAGGCAGAATGTCACAAGGGATAGGATATAGGAATTGTGCATACACTGTTATAAAATACCCGTACTATATGTGAAGTGGTATAGTTATTTGAAAATGGACTTAGATTAATTGAAAATGTATATTATAAACTCTAGAGCAAACACTAAATTTTTTAAAGGAAGTGCAATTGATATGCTGAGAGGAGATAACATGGAATCATATAAAATTCTCCATTAAAACTAAATTAATCCAACTATAGGAATCATTACTTTCATTATGAATGGTCTAAATAAGTCAAATAAAATATAGAAATTTTCAGAGTAGATAAAAAAGCATGATCAGTTAATGCTGTTTACAAGAACCTCATTTTGAATATGACTCAAATAGATTTAAAATAAAGGGATGGGGGAAATATGGTATTATCATTAATCAAAAAAAGCTAGAGTAGCTACATTAATTTCAGATAAAACAGGCTTCAGAAGAAATAAAAATATCATTACATAATACATAAATAATGATGAAGAGTCCAGTTCTCCAAGAAAATAAAACAATGTAAAACCTCTGTGCACGTAAAAGATGTCAAATATAGGAGGCAATATATTACCAAAAGAGAAATAGACAAGTTCACTATTGTTGTTGAGACTTTTAGCTCCCTTTGTCAATAATTGACAGGTCAAACGAGAAGAAATCAGTAAGGTTATAGATGACTAGAACAGTACTATAAATGAACTTGATCTCATTGAGGTTTATAGGATACTCTATCCAACAAAAGAAAAATACATTTTTCTAAATCTCTAAAAGCACTTGGAATATTTACTAAGATAATATTGTAGCCAAACAAACAAACAAACAAAATACCTTACCAAATGAAAAAAATAGAAACTACACAAAATATGCTCTCAGACCTCAATGCAATTAAACTAGAAATCAATGACAGGTAGATAACTGGAATGTTCCCTAAATATTAAAAAAAAAAAAATTCTTTTAAATGCTTCACAGCATGTACTATGAGTAAAGTAATGTTGTAGCCGCCAGCCCCCAAAGACACACGGACCACTGGAACTCAGTGAGTTATAGGAAACACTCTTTATTCAGCCAGCTGCGTCTGCCAGGGATACACAGACCCAAAATTAAAAAGCTCCGAAATGTAGAGGTACAGGGTTTTTAAGCCCAAAATCCCATTCTTCACTCTGTCTAAACACAAAGGTCTATCCTTCTTCTATTCATTACCTGTCAACTCACAGGTCAGGTGCGTAAGCGGGGGTACAGAAGCAGAAAGCTTGTTTAGAGTGTTATGTCCTTATAATCAAAGGCCTACGTGCCCATAGCGATAGTCAAACAGTAATTTCCAGTAAGGGTCAATTTTTCAGCCACCACAGTAAGAAGTATTACAGATTAATAAAATATATTTAAAACCAAATGAAAATTAAATACAACTTTCAGAATTTGTGGGATGCAGATAAAACAGTGATTAACGGGAAATTATAGCATTAAGCATGTATGTTAGAAAAATAAAAAAAAAATTTAACCTAAGCTTCCAACTTAGGAAACTACAGAAAAAGAAGCAAATTAAGCCTCAATTAAGCAGGAAGGGAAAAATTACAAAAATTAATGCAGGAATTAATGAAATTGAAAACAGAAAATTATTAAAGAAAATTAATAAAACCAAAATGTAGTTCTTTAAAATATCAATAAAACAAATAAGACTTTAGTTTGGCTAAGAATAAAAAATAAAAACACATCGCCAATATTAAAAGGTAAAGGTTGTTCATCACTACTCATTCCATGAACATTAGCAGTATAATAAAGGAATACTATGAACAATTCTTCGTCTACAAATTTGATCAATGGAAAAGAATAAAGAACCTAGAAGCAGACTCACTGAAACATAGTCAGCTAGTTTTTATTAAAGGTATGAAAGCAATTCAACGGAGAAAGGACAAGTTTTTCAGCAAATGATGCTGGTGCTGGAAGAATTGAATGTCCATATGCCAAAAAAAAAAAAAAAAAAAAAAAAAGTAACCGAAGCACCAACCTTATGGCTTATACAAAAAAAAAAAAACTCAAAATGGATTTTAGACCTCAATGTAAATTTCATAATTATAAATATCAAGAAGAAAACATCAGAGGAAAACTGTGCAACCTTGGGTAGCCCTACACATATATAGTAGAATGAAATAGGTGAATGAGTGGCATATAGTAGAAAGTGTTGTTGGAGAGCTCAGCAGGGTAGGAGTCCAAAGAGGGACCCCAGGTTCTTGTCTTATGCTGTGATAAAGACTGTTCAAGGACATAACAAATAGCAAGTAGGAAAGTGCAAGTTTTATTGAAGCGAAAGCACACACTTTTTTAAGAATGAAGTGCACATAGCCTGGAGAGAGTCTGCATGGAACTGTCTGAATCGCAGGCTTTTGTTTTCTTAGGGGTGGGGTATGTCCCAAGGCTATTTGCGGGCTTCCCTGCCTTGGACTGTTTTGCTCGCCACCTGGAGAGGAGGAGGCAGCCCAAGGCCTTCTATTTTGTCTCCTGGCCTTGGCTTGTTTCTCATGCTGGGGTCTCAAGCTTGAAATCAAAGCAAAGAGAGGACTGAGTAAAGGGATAAGGAGAAATTCCAGAGCCTCAGGGAAAGGACTAAGGAACTGAGGAAAAATTCCAGAGCCACATCCTGGATGGGGGTACCCCCTAGGCTAACTATCCTGCCTCAGAGGCACCCTTGTACTGTTAAAGTGGGAGGTTACAGACAAAAAGAGGAGAGGCTGGAATAATTGGTATAATAATAGATTAGAGTTGAAGACATTATATGAATGACATATAGCTTAAAATGTATGTATGTATGTATGTATGTGTATATATATATGTGTGTGTTATATATGTATATATATACATATATATATGTATATATATGTGTGTGTATATATATATGTGTATATATACATATATATGTGTGTGTGTGTATGTATGTATTTCCTCACTCTGTCAACTGAGAGCCTAGAAGTAACAATATACTCTGCACCCAGATCTTGATTCATGCTGATAGTATGTACATCTGCTGTGATAAAATGAGAATGGCACCTTACCTATGTGATCTCCCTCCCCAAACTCATAACCCCAGTCTAACAATGAGAAAAATATCAGGCAGATCCCAATAGAGGGACATTCTATAAAATACCTGACCAGCATCCCTTAAAATAGTCAAGTCATCAAAAATAAGATAAGACTGAGAAAATGTAACAGCCAAAAGGAACCTAAGAAGACATAATGACTAAATGTAATGCTGTATCCTGGGTTAAAAAACAAAACAACAAAGAAAACAGGCTCAAGGTCTTGCTGCCAAGACAGCAAACTATTTGCAGTTTCAGCCCTCCCAGCAATGTGACCTTAAATCAATCAATCTGGATTTTCCTGATCAACATTAAGTGAAGTAATCTGCCTGATAAAACCCCTGCTGCTCTACTCCCCAAAGAAGGGTAACCCCAGTCTAAAACAATCCTTTCTTTTCTTTTGCTAATAACTTTCTCATCCTACCTAGTTTCTGCCTATAAAAACCTTCCATTTTGTATATCTTCTCTGAGCACTAACTTATTTACTAGATGAGACACAGATACATTCAGGAATCATTTATCTACAAAGCCTGGAAGCCTCTCAAAAACAGAAAAAAAATCCCTTATCTTTTCAAAGAGGCAGTAAACAAGACCATTAAAAACCAGTATCTTGCAGTTAATCTTGAATGTCTCTCTTTGTGGGCAGCTGATTTTCGGGGGGGGGGGGAGGGGGTCAGTCTTTTGGGAGGGGCTGTTCTATATTGGCTCAGACAGAGGATGAGCCAAAGCTCAGAGTCCTACGGAGAGGAAAAAGGCTTAGATTAAGTTTGGTCAAGTCAAGCACTTTGTTCAGATTAATCAGTGGGGACAAACAATTCAGCTAGATAATTATAAAGCATGTAATGAGAATTTGGAGTGTCTGTGCCTGGCCCTGTCCTAGGTAAAAAGGAGGTTGCCACAAATCTTACCTAAGTCAGGTGGGATGGGTGGTTCTTCACAGTAAACATTTTTTCAGAATGCTAAGTGAGAAGAGGGTTCTTTAATTGCTTCCAGAATTGTAGGGCTCAGGTAAGGTTCCATGTTGTCAAAATGAATCAATTGTTGACAGAAGAAACATCTAAACCTGTAGAGAATTTCCATGAGTTTATGTGAGCCAAACTGACAACATATGCTGGGAAGCAAGATCTTAAATGCTCCAGAGAGTAATAGTTTTGCAATTTCTTTTATGAAATTGAGGGAAAGCAAGGTGGAGACTAGATTACATAATAGTGAAGATTCTTAGGTTTTAGAAGGAGGAGTCTGAAAGGGGGCATTTCAAAGGTATGTTAACCTAGAAACAGTGGACAAGTCTTGCTAAAAGCAAAGATAAGCCTTTTACTAAAGGAGTTATATGCCCACTTATATGACTTGCCTAGTTAGGAATTTATGATCACACCACCCTGGAAAATGAATTTTCATAGAACCCCCTTTTTCCCAGCACAATATTAGTTAATAACTTGTGGCAAATATACCATATTAACGTAAAGGCTAATAATAGTGAAAACGGGGTGTGAGATGTATGGGAACTCTAAAATGTTTCAGCAATTTTTTTGTAAACATAAATCTAGTCTAAAATTAAAAGTTTACTTAAAAAAATATACCCCATCCATTTTGTCATAATATGCTGCTGATTGTCTGGATGACAGTAAACATTTGATTACACAGAAAAAAAAAACAATTTTTTTTTTCTATAAAGGCATATAAACCTCTGAATTACTGGCAAAAAGCTGGATTTTTTTCCTGTTCTCTGGTAATTTGCTCCCTGAACTCTACATAGTTTATAATAACAATTTAAAAAGATGTTTGATGGGTCATAACTGTTAGTGAATTGGTTTATGATTTGCAATGTATTTCAACTGATTGACAGTCGAGAATTGGCTGGTGAGAATACTGAAAGGTTTACATTGTCTCAAACTTCAAATGACGGCTATGCCACTTAGGACCAAATTGAAATTCTACACTTACTGAGAATATGAGATAATGTATTTCAAAGTTAAAAAAAATCAATTTATCAATTGTAATTATAATAACTGTTAAAGGAATTACCAGTGTTGCTACCAGACTGCAGAGGTTCATTTTGCCTGCATGCATCAAAGCCTGGAGACCGTGGACAGGAGTTTGCAGCAAAGAAAGTAGAGGTTTATTTCAGGAAATGGCGCCAAGCCTGGAGTAACAGGTGAGCTGGCGCTAAAAGTCATGGCTCCCCAATGGCCTCTAGGTGATAGGTTATATATAGGGGAAGACTCATTAGTCTTGGTAGCTAAGGGAGCTGGAGTCGTGAGTTCTACTGAGTGGTCAGGGCTAGGGTTGGAGGCAGCTGATCATTGCTTCACGTCCTGATGTCATGGCGTCCTTCTGTCTGGTTTCAAGGGGGATGCCAGTAGGGGTCTTTAGGCCTTCATGGGTATGGAGTTGCAAGATGTTATCTTTAGTCTGACTGAAACTGTTTCTGTGGTCAACAGACCTGAGGCTTAGTTCTTAAGACTGTTTGATGCTGACCTAAGTAAGGGCTTTATGATTAAGAAAGTGGTGATGCAGTACACAGATAAGGAAAGAAAAGCAAGTGAATCCAAGGCCAGTTTAAATAAAGGAGAAAGAGAGGAGAAAAAGTCATTTTAAAGAAGTAAAGACTTGAACTACAACAATATGTCTGAGAATTTAACTCATTACCTAGACAAATATATATCAATGAGAGTAAAAAATAATATAGATATCATAAACTTCAGAGTAATGCTAAAAGACCCATTACTAAATCCCAATACTAACATTTCTGCAACCTTCTTAAGGTAGTTGACAGAAAACAGAGCTCTATTTAGGGTCCACCAGGTGTTTGACTAACTTGTTTTATTTATTTATTTGTATTTATTTATTTATTTTTTTAGGAAAAGCAACCCTTGGTTGACCTCACAGGTTGCAAGGACCTTGTCAGTTTACAATCCCCTATTTTTTTATTTTTTATGCCTTCAGCACCTGGTCTTCCTAGGTGGTCTCCCATCCAAGTATTAACCAGGCCCGACTCTGCTTAGCTTCTGAGATCAGACAGGATCTGGCATGTTCAGGGAGGTATGGCTGTAGAAGATGTTTTTAAAGAAGACATTGAAATTATAAAGTTTGAAGAAAAATATAAATATATTTGAATGCATAAAAAATAAACATTTTTATGATGTGAAAAGACATGTGAAAGTCAAAACCAAAAGAATTTCATAATTAATGACAGAAATAGTTTATGTCCATAAATGTAGAAATTCTTAAAATTGGTAAGAAAAGATTCTCTTGAGATAAAAGATTTACCTTTTGAAAATATATTTTGATGTAAATACTGGGAAAAAATCTTTTTCATTAGTACTTAGCAAAATGTAAATTGGCAAAATGGAAATTTAATTTTAGCTATTAATTGAGTAATTTCAGTGTGTTGTCATTTCAGTGATAAAAATCCAATGTTGATATTAATGTGGGCAAAAAATTATTTTCAAAATATGCTAATGAGAATATAAAGTGGTATAGTTTTCTGGAAAATAATCTGGCAAAAGCAGTTAAAATTTAAAAGCTATTTCTCCTAAACTTTTCCTACATATTTGTATATTTTACGCAATTATATACAATAGTCATACATCCTATACAAAATGACACTATATAAAAACACAGAGTTGCACACACATATAAGTACAAAAACATGAACATGAAGTCATCAATTATATAATTGTTTATAGAATTAAAGTTAAAAAACAAGCACTCTGAGGAAAGCAATGTGTCAGAATAATTACAAAACAAGTAAAATATTCTTGATAAAACAATATAAAACAAATTGCAGAATATCAGAATTGAAAAATATAAAATATTATTTTTAGGAATATCATGGAAAATAATCAAAATTGAACATTCTTACATACAAAGATTAAAAGATATGAAAAATTGAAAGACATATTTGATTAGGTAATGGCTTATGACTAACTTATTCTTGGATTTGGGAGAGGAAAGCATTTTTAAGTTAATTTAAAGATTAGGTTTCAAAATGTTTATTTCTAATCAAGTTCCTTAAATTACAGACAGTATGAAAGAGAACATTACTTTTTATAAAAGAGGCAATCGGATCATATATATATATTTTAAAAAAGGAATGTAGGCTTTTTGCTGTAGAATGCCCATCTCTGAAAAAGTCAGGCACTCCAGTATGCCAAAGAAATTTTTCTATGTCATGGAAAAATTTAACGAGACAGAATTAAATAGGCAATAAATACTTTATTCAAGATTATTGAAATAAGAATAAAAATGTGCTGGCTGGAAAATTACTTCTTGGCTATGTCCATGGGAACATAGGATGTCACCCATAGGAACATAACATTCTAACAATAAGATTTCTGCTTCTGTACCCCCTTACACACCTGACCTGTGAATTGACAGGTAGTGAATAGAAGAGACAGACCTTTGTGTTTAGACAGAATGAAGAATGGGATTTGGGGCTTAAAAACCCTGTACCTCTACATTTCGGGGCTGCTTAATTTGGGGTCTGCGTATCCCTGGCAGACCCAGCTGGCTGAATAAAGAGTGTGTTTCCTATAACTCACTGAGTTCTGGTGGTCCGTGTGTCTTTCGGAGGCTGGCGACAACAACAAAAACTATTATAATAAGGGAGAGAGATTGAACTCAACTCCATATAGAAATGGCAGCTGGGGATTTATAACTGTAGGGGCTCGGAAAGAGTAATCCCCAAGTCCTGCTGTGCTATGTATATTATTTTGTGGTAAAGGCAACTCCAAGCCATTGAGGGCTAAAGAGGAACCTCTGCAACCTGCTCCCCACCCCCCATTCTCACCCTGCCTTAACTAGTCAGAAGCATTTAAATTAGGTGTGTTGCCATAATAAGCAATTATCAGAGATAACTTATTTGACCTATCTGCATGGCAGGGCAAACTACTAATTCTGAACATCTGCTTTTCTTATTCTACTATGACCCTCTTCCCCTCTGAACTCCAAGCACCTCACCTCATCCTTAGCTCAGAACACCACGCATATCTCATTTGAACTTTCTGTTGTGGAACCTCTCATCGATGTAGGGTCTCTGACTCTTCATGTTGCAGGGTTTCCATAAGTACTTATGTTATTAAATTTAAATTTGGTTATTCTCTCTTGTTAATGTCTCATGTAGATTTAATTATTAGACCAGCCTATAAAACCTAGGAAGGTAGAGAAAAGTTTCCTCTCCTCCTACATGACCAATAGGCAGGGTGGTTAAAAGTTAAAATAATTCCTCGTGCCTTTGTTCCTCTTAGCAACCTTTTTGGAACAGTATAGACATGAGTGCTCTCATAGGATTAAGAGACAAAAGGTCTCATTGCTAAGAGGGAATAAAAAATTATAATAAAAATAAACATAACAAAATTTTACCTAGTATATCATCTTAGGGGGATAACAGGTTCCTCATTATTGTATATGATCTATATTGAAATGTTTAGTCATTTTTGAGGTTATAGTAGCTATACCTGATAGACACAACTAGGAATGACACAGTTTGGGCTTTTCATTTATGTGTGTGTGTGTGTGTGTGTGTGTGTGTGTGTGTATACATGTGCTGTTAACTATAAAATCATAACCATTTATTTCTTCTTCCCACTACTCAGCATAGGCACTGAGAAATGCATGACTTTGCTTTTCTATTGTATTTATTAAGATTTCTTTACTTTTTTAGGAGATGCTTTCCCCAAAATGGTTTAATTGTTCATTACAGGTGCCAGCATAAGAAACATCAAAACCTGAAGAGAATTTTTATGAGTTTACTTGAGCCAAATTGATGGCATGTTGGGAAGCAAGAGATCAAATTCTCTGGAAATGACAGTTTTGTGGTTTCTCTCTTACCTTTGGAATTAAGGAGGCGACATAAAGAAAATTACATCAATGTGGGAGAAAGCAAAGTACAGGACAGTTAAAAAAATTATATACTTCTTTGAGGGTGGTTACACCTTCAAGGTCTGGAAAAGAGGATTTCTTCTGGCATTTCAGAGGTGTGTTAACCTAAATCCAGGAGAACAACAAACAAGGCTTGTTTTAAACTTTTACTAAAGAAGTTATAGATCTGGCACAGACCACCCACCGTGGCCTGCCCAGTTATTAATTTATGATCAGATTATCCTGCGAGGTTACCTTTGGTTGCTGAACTTATACATACCCTCTTTTTTGTCTACACAGGAACATACAGAATGCTTCATCAACTTGTTGTGGTGTGTTTAAATTTAAGACCCACGGAGCCAATTGAGATTAATTATAGCCTTTATTAGCAGGCCGGCGATTGACTCTCCCCACTAGAGAATCAGCCCCGAGCCTCCAGAAGGGATAGCTTAAAAAGCCCCAAAACCCCTTCTAGCAAGCAAGCAGGTTTAGAGCAGCAGAGCCTGGCCATTAACATATCTTTACGCAGGATAACCACACCCTTAACATTAGCATATCTTTGCACAGAATATCTCCTAGAACTACATCCTGTTTAACATTAAACAATGGAAGCAGAAGTTGGCCATTGGAAAATTTTCCACCCTTAACAAACTCTCAGTTCAAAATCTCCTTGTAGTTTCTACCTATCCCATTGTTGATTAGGATTGATTTCTCAATGCTAATTAATACTACACTCCTACCACTGAGAGACTTCCCTTAAGCCAAGCTTCTGATTCTCAATAAAGTCAGACCTTGCTTTTCTCCCGTGCCACCTAGATACTACCAAATCTCTCCAGAGGTGATATTCTCCCTTAATAAGTAATAAACTCAGCTTTGTTTTATTGACAGGTTAAATTGCTGATATTTGGGGAAGGTAGTATTTGACAACAATGTGGCTATTTGGAAAATGAAACAGACACTGAAGGATATTCATGGGGGGGGGGGGGGAAGCATTATCTGAGATCTGAGGGAATAAAGGGGAATCTGAATCTTTTTCCTAAACCAGAAGATACACTTCACTGACTTTACAACAGAACTGATTATAAAATAATTAACATAAGTAGCAACCACAAAGAATAGTTTTAGAGCATATATTAAGTCCTTAAAATATTGTAATTTCTGTAGTTTTATTCTATTTAGCTCCAGATTTTATTACCAAGAACAAATATATTAACTTAGATAAGTTGTACTCTTTGTTTAAAATGAATAAGTAATTGATACAGAATCCTGAAACATAGTAGGAGAGCTCCTATGAAAATTTAATTTCTCTTTCTAATTTAGTATTTTTAAATCTCATGAAGCCTATAAGGTATTTTGTTTTCCAAAATATTAAGCATTAATTATACCTACAGTTGTATTTTATCAGGTTTAATCATAAAGCTTTTATTTTTTAAAAAAGGGATCACCATGGGTGCATAATTTTAAATGACTGGCCAACGAGTTACAATGTAAATAACTATTTACACTCAAAAAGTTTTCTAATTAATTTATTTCTTGTTTTGATTAGACCTGTCTATTTATAGGTATAGAAGCATACAAAACAAACATGCTACTTCTAGGAGTGCCTTTATAACAGAGGAAACAGTGAGCAAATTCACAAATGGTATTCACAGAAATATAGTAGGAGGTTTTGGGGTCAGAAGCAGGAACCTTACTTTTATCACTGGTAATTAGTAAGCATTGTGTATTGAGGGTACCCAGTTAATGCCTTTTCTTTCTCTGGAAATTACAGCTTCGAAAGAATGCTGGCACTTTTGGTTTGCTAATCTGCATGGCTTTGTGTGCTCCAGTCTTTCAGCCACAATCAAATAATCATTTCCTCTTGTTTGTCTTCATTCACTTCCTGCCTCCCCCTTGGATTTAACTATCAAATGTCCTTTGCTTTTGACCAGAGACTCTTAAACAAAAGCCCTATACTTCCTGATATCATTATTTTTTTTTTTTTGTAAAAAGGAGCACTCGGGCATATACTAATGTAAATAGTTTCTTTTTCTTGGTCAAAGACGAGTGTTCAGCTTATTGTACCAGTATTCTTATATACTATATATCAGACTTTATTTCAATATATATCATGAAGGGATTAGGAAAGCAGGAGTTGTGAACGGAAAATTGCATTATGAATCATATTCTTTTGACATTTTATTAAATCTGAAATCTTCATTTGGTTTTAGCTTTTTTGTTTATTTGTTTCAAAGCAACCTATAAAGTACAAAGGTATATATCTCTTTATTTCTCTATTATCTATTATCTATCTATCATCTATCTATCTACCTACCTACCTACCTACTTACCTACCTATCTTTCATCTATCATCACCATCTATCTGTTTTAAAATTACCATTTTTATTAAGGCTTTCTTTTAGTAGCAAGGGTTTTATTCTACAAATATCCACCTCTTACAAGTCATAGCCCTCTCAAAACAATAATCTAAAAAGCAGAGAGGGGCGCATTTTAAAGTGATGTGTAGGAGGTATTAGAATAAATCCTGTTATACATGAACAGAATTTCACGTAACTCCCTCGCAGTTCCTTAAAAATGTAGCCTTTCATATAAAAATATCTGCATGGAAGCTAACAAACCAGAACAAACTTTTTTGCCTTTTTAGGCACTATTTTGTCTACACAACTCAAATTAACCTTTTGAGTTACTCTCAAAAAATATTTAATAGTACCAATATTGTGTGTATGTGTTAACAGATTCAAAGTACTTTACCCCAAATTTGCCACTTTGCATATCGATCATTTTGAACTGAAGACAGTTGAGAAACCACAAATGCAGAAAGGACTCCTGGACCTCCCCCTTCCTTCCTAGAAGGAGGTCATAATTTTTTTCCATGAGAAAGGTGCTCTTCCTGCACTAATAAGGAAAGAACATTCTTATCACCAGAGACTGGGAGGCAATGCTGAAATTGATCTGTACAAACAAACCTACTAAAATAACCCTTATCTTCTATTAGTTTCCCCAATATATTTCTTAGTCTCCCACGATTTATCACCCTCTGGAAGATTAACCCTTTTTCCTTTTGTCTTGTCGCTTTTTCACAATTTTATCATTCTTGGTACTGCTTCTTTATGTCTGCATTGTTCCTCAAAAAGCTCTTGCATGCATGTGAAAATATTTAAAAGACCTGCATCATTTTCTCCTGTTAATTTGTCTTTTGTGGGTTAAATTCATAGGCTCCAAACAAAGATCCTAAAAGAGAGAGAGCAAAAAAATTGCCCCCATACAGTTATGGTGACAAAATGGGATGTCATTGGCTGGAACATCGTATCCCCTTTGGAGGTTACAGCTGAGATTTTGGGGATATCTGAAAATACCAGCAAAAGGTAAGTGACCTTTGTGCATTTTGTTTGTGTACTCTTTGTTTTAATTGATCCTTTCCTTCCCAGAGATGGGCAATGTTGTTCTTTGTCTCTATAGTTTGTGCCATTTTTCATAAAGAGGAAAGAATCATAGGGTAGAATGCAGGCATGGCTCTTATAAGTCTGTTGTTTCAGCTGGCCTCACAGACTGGTGAATTGATAGCTCTCACTGGACTGAAGTCTCTGTTTGGACAAACTTTGTAATGGATCATCAATTAAAAAAAAAAAAAAACGCTAGATGAGATTCTCCTTTTACCTTGTTTTGTGTCCTGAGAACTTGGCTTGTAACATGGTTTCCGCCAGCCAGGGGGCACAGGTTGTTGGGCCTGCATCAGGTAGCTAGCCATCACACTAGGAACCTGGGATACAATGTGCAGTAGCAGAATTTTCTTTGTCTGACCATACCAGCTTTAGGGGATTGTTTTAATAAGGAATCTCAACGCATAAGGGGCCTTTGTCATCTTTACCCTTATCTTTATTGGTGTTAGGAAAGTCTCACATCAGCTGCCCTGTATCACAGATGATCAGGTCTGTGATTGGAGGCATTTTACTTTTTGTGAGACTGGAAACACAAGTCCCCATAATCACCATTCTTAGGGTTAGGTAGTTAGGTATGAGCGACAGTAGCCAAGGCCCAGCTCTGTAACCACAGAAACTTCCCTTGAAGACCTTTCTTAAGGACCTCCCAGAAATACCTCCCTTTTAGGGTTATAAATTACCCTAAATCCTAGAGCACAAAGGCCATAAAGCTGCTGGCTAAACCAGCTACAACAAACACATGCACAGAAAGCACTGCCCCTAACTTCAGCCTCATTATACCATCATTATAATCTCATAACTATGCCTGGAAGTTCATGAATCTAATTATAACAGACTGCATTCTGGGTAAGCACCTGCACATTAGGCAAAGTTATATAGCAGCCAGGTGTCAATCATGGTGACCTCACTTGCCAATCACCTAGGAATGTCTTTAGGACCACCTATCACGGCCAAAATGTAAACAGATTTTCCCATCTCTGCATCTTTACAGCACTTCTGGCTGGAAACCTGCCCCTCCCTTTGGGACGTGCTATCTTATCTCTTTAACTCCTGAATTCTGCCGGGCTGCAGCCTTCCAAGTGTGCCCACCTCCTTCTAAAATGTACTTTCAATAAATCTTACCTTTTCTCAATCTCCCTGACCTATAATTCTTTACTGCATTGGCGGGGAAGAATCGAGGAACAACACACAATGCCACTGTCCTCCTCTCCCATGCTGCTGGGGCAGCAGTGGATTTCACATCACCCCAGTGGTGACATTACCACTGGCGACCAGGAGGCATCTTTGTGAGTGACTTTTTGGATCATGGGTACATAGGTTACTATGTAAATGCTGGTGGTCAGTATATAACCATGGCCTACACCTGGGCCATGCAACAGGGATTATTTTGTTTTTCCTTCTTTCTGGGTATCTATGATCATACCCCATTAGCTCCAGGCTTTTCTATGCAATGTCCTTTGAGGATATATCCTAGATCTTTACCAGTAGATGACTTTTCCCCAAAGTGAATGGGTCTAAGTTTAAATTATGCACTCAGAAAGAAGAGGAACATTTCATGGTCTTTGTGGGACACTCTATACAAACTTTTCAAAGGCACACTGCATTAAACTTCAAAACCCCAGAATATAGAAATCTTTTTATTTCCAGCTTAGTAAGAAATCTTCTCCCTTATATAAAAAGACAAATCCAAAATGGTGTGGCTGGCTGTGCAGGGCAATGTCTCAGTGTTATTACTGACGGTGCTTTCTAATTCTTTGAAAATAGCTGCAGGGAAGCAGGAGAAAAAAAAAATTAAAAGTAGCAGTTCTTGCTTTGCAAATTGAATCTTTAAAAAACAAAAGTATGACTCTAAGGGTTACTCAACAGACATCCACTTGTTTTCTTGCCCACCACAGGGCCTCCCCTACCCATCTCTAGATATTTGCGGTTATTATAAAAAGGCCAGGACATTGTACTGCACTCAAGAGAAAGCTGAACTTCAATCTTCCCAGTTCCCAGTCCCTTCAAAACATCTATTTTCCTTTCTGTGGGGGCAATTTCCCATTAACCCCATGACCCATCATTAACTTAAAATATAGTTTTAGTAACTGTACTCCTTAAGTGACACTAGTGCAACTATCTTTACCACTGGCTTAGAGAATTTATCTCTGCTTTCACCTCTAATTCTGTTCCATTTCTCAGAGTCTCTGGGCCCGTTTGTTTTATTGTCCATATCTCCGGCCACCCTATTATTCTTAGGTCCTCTCACCACCCTTACCATACCGTTCTAGTTTCTGACTCTTCATTAGCAAACCTTTTAAGTAGACACTTATTATGTTAATATAATGTCACCATATGATGTAATGAGAAAAGTATTTTCATTTCCCTCTTCCTCAGACCAAATCACAAACTTTCTACTTTCCCTAATGGAGACCTATCTCAATTTAAAATCCTCTGAAGAGGATGCAACCTTAAGAGATATCCTAGTTAGTCTCTGGGCCTCGCAATTGAGGTTAGATTGCTACTGAGTGCAGAGCCCGTGCATATTTTCCTTGAAAGGAATAAACCTGTTTTATAAATAGAACAATACACTGACTCTCAAGAAGCAGAACAAGGAAACAATCCTAACATTGAGCCAAGTGTTATTTTTACTTCCTCACTCTGCAATATATGAATCTTGTTGGTTAAGAAAGAAGAGAAATTCGATTCAGATGGGAATTGAATCTGAATGATTTGTACAAGATCTAAGAGCCATAAACACTTTTGTAATTCCTCATCAGACTATAGTCCCTAATCCAACTACCATTCTCATCTCAATTACTGCTGACATAGCCTGATTTACAGTAATCGACTCCTGCTCAGCTTTCTAATTCTATTACACCACTCTCACAATTACTCTTTCATTTACCTTCAGAGGAAGACAATTAACATGGACTTGCATACCTCAGGGATATTGTGAGTCCCCTCCAATATTTTCCCAGTCCTTAAAGCTGACTTAGACTCTGTAATCTTTACCCAAGGCTCTAATTTTTTTTTTCCAGTATGTTGATGATCTCTTATTTTATAGCCAAACTAAGCAGGATGTTCTTATAGATTCACACATTCTCCTAAAGACTCTAGCTGAACAAGGCCATAAAGTCTCTGAATATATAAAGTTCAAGGGGTATAGACGACTGTTTCCTACTTAGTAGATGAGATATCTCAGATCACTCAAGACTCACATCAAAATGTCTTGAGTCTATTTTGTTCATCCCTCTGCTGGGGGGTTGGGGGTGAGGGGGTGCTACATAAATTTCTAGGGGAAGCTGCTAATATTGCCAACGAATCCCTAATTTCACTGTCCTTGCTAAACCTCTATGTGCCCTGCCACCCCCAGATGCTACCTCAGAGCTTATTCCCTGGCCCTCAGAATTGGCAATGACCCCCTTTAAAGCCTTAACATTAGCACTTTTAATACCCTTGGCTCTTGGCTTACCCAATTTCAACAAAAATTTTCACTTATGTTGCCATGAAAATAATGGAATTGCTGCCGGCATTAGGACTATCTTTCATTCTTAGCTATGTCCTGTACCATATTTCTCATGTCAGTTAAACACTGTGGCATCAGACTTGCCATCATACCTGTATGTTCTAGCCACAGCTGCCACTCAAACTGACAAAGCCACTGCTTTTCTATGAGGCTCCCATTCACCTCTATGTTCCTCATGCCATTTCTGCTCTCTTACAAGTTGATAAGACACAGCTCCTTTCTACATGGAGGAAGACCACCTATGAACAAGCCCTGTTAACCAGTCCCCCTGTCATCTTATATTAACACTTTAAATCTAGCTAGTCTACTACCCTTCCCTGGTGATGGAGAGGACCATTCCATTCCACATGATTGCCTTGCAACTGTAAAAATGGTTTCAAAGCCAGAAGACCGTTTTTAAAAAATTATTTTTATTATTTATGCTTACAGTACCTGGTCTTCCTAGGGGTCTCCCATCCAAGTACTAACCAGGGCTGACCCTACTTAGCTTCCAAGATCAGATGCCAGGTTTGTTCAGGGTGGCATGGCTATAGATCATGAATTGTGGCTCCACCGAAGCATGAACCCAGGACCTTCTAAGTGTAAAGCAGATGTGCTAAACGATACACTACGGAACTACATCCCTTAATTTTTTTTTTATAAGAGTTTATTTGAGCCAAACTGATGACATGTCAGGAAGGAAGATCTCAAATGCTCTTGAAGGTCTCTTAAAAATCGACTTAGAAAACCAAATTTTGTGATGGCTTTTTTTTAAAAAGGAAATCCCCAGGAAAACATAACTGGTTATACCATAGTTTTCCTGCACAAAAAATTTGATGCATACTCTTTACTCACTGTAAAATCAGCCCAAGCTATTGAACTCATAGCTCTTACTAGAGGTTGCACATTGGCAAAAAGGAAAACTGCCACTATTTACCCTAACTCCAGATAGACCTTTGGAGTCTGCCATGCTGTTAGTACAATCTGTAAATCCTGTAGATTTTTAACTAACTGTTGCTGATACTACTATTGCCAATGGGCATGTAATTGTTACTCTATTATATGTTATTCATTTCCCTACCTTACTACTGTTCATTGTCCAACTCATACTGAGGAGACTGATATTATATCTCTAGAGGACGGTAGGGCTGACAAGACTGCTGAATACAAAACTGAAAATGGGCCCACCTATCCTTTCTCTACCCGACTTATAAGCTTGTATGACTAATATCCCTGAACATACCATCTCCAAATATGCCACTTTGTATATTGAAAGTTTTGAGCTGTGGATACTTGAGAAATAACAGATGCAGGAAGGACTATCAAACCTCCCCCTTTCTACATAAAAGTGGGTCATAAAATTTCTCATGAGAAAGATGCTCTTCCTGCACCAGGAAGAAAAGTCTTATCACCAGAGACTAGAAGTTGATGCTGAAACGGATCTGTACAAACAAACCTACTAAAATACCCTTATCTTCCATTAGTTTCTCCCATATATGTCCACATCACTTTCTCATAATTTGTCACCCCTATAAGCTTAACCCCCTTTTCCTTTGTCTTGTCACTCCTTCACAAACTTATCATTCTTCTATAAGCTCTCAGTCCTAGGTGCTTCTTTGGACCTTAATTTTTCCTGTGAATGCTTTTGCATGTATAAAATATATTAAATAAAATTTGTATGTTTTCCTCCTGTTAATTTCTTTTGTCAGTGCAATCCATGGATACTAGCCACAGAATCTAAAAGGGTGAAAGAAAGTTCTTTTTCATCCCTACATATGCTTATATACCATATTTTATGCAAAACAAAATGAAAGTTAGATTTTTTAAAGTGCAAATATATATCTTTATTTCACATAAAAATATTTCCTTGACATTTTCTTGTATTATATCCCGTCTTGAAGTGTTTTCTAAAATAAATAAATAAATAAGCATGTACAATATTTCATATATTTTAGACCAAGAGAAAACATTTTTCTTTCTTCTGAAATTTCTTCGTGCGATTGAGATATTTAACAATGATGTTAATAACTTCAATCTTTTGAATGTGATAAGTCCCAGAAAAAAAAAAAATTTGGTAGTATTTGCCAAAAATATTTTAGTGTTTAACAATAAGAGAGATTAGAATAGACCTTTGTAGGATGCTCACAAGCTATGGGGTATGTTTCCAAGGCAGCAGGTTTCAGCATTGGAAAGAATGATCTTGATTAAATGATAATGTTCTGTAATATTGTTAATGTGAAGGAATAATCCAGCTGGTATTAACAGTAAATTAATGAGATATTTGCCAGATAAATAATAGGAGAAAATATCCCTAATGGCACTACAACTAATGGTAGAGACGTATGTAACTAACGATTAATCCAGATATAGACCTATAAGTATGAGCCATATTTAAATCAAAACTAACTTCACTAAGGATCAAATGACTGCAGTTAAAAATTTTTAAAGGTAATATTCAAAACGAAAGAAAAATTTCAAATGATTTGTGTGGTAAGGTGAAAAATCATATCTACATCAAATCACTAGAATCTATGAATGTTACCTTATTTGAAAAAAAGCTATTTGAAGATGTAATTAAAGATCTTGAGATAAAATCACCCAGTATTATCAGAGTGTGTCCTGAATCCAATGATAAGTGTCCTTATAAGAGACATTAAAAGAACAGATACACAGAGGAGAAAAGTGATATGAAAACAGAAGCAGAGATTGGGGTCGTGTGGCCACAGCCAAGGAAAGGAATGCTGACAGCCACCAGAAACTGGCAAGGTAGAAAAGTCTGCTCTAGATCCTCCAGAGTCAGTACAGTTCTGCTGACACCCTGATTTCAGACTTCTGGCTTCCAGAATGTTGCAACAATAAATTTCTGTTGTTTTGAGTAACCCAGCTGTAGTTGCTTGTTATAGCAGCCATAAGAAAATTAATACAATCAGAGAAGCTGACTTAGAATCATAAGGATAACTAAAATCCCTTTAAAAATATTCCATAGATATTTTTGGCATCATTTTTAGTCTTATGGGGCTTTCCATCCTAAAATTTCTTGATGTTTATTAGCTAGAAATGATATAGTCTTATTTATTCTTACTGGTTAATATGATGATGAACAAATATTATCCATAATTTATAAATCAATGGTTCTCACTACACAAAAGTAGTAGTATTACTTTTGTTCTCTCTGTTATGCTTGACATCTTGGATAGGAAGTAGGACTTAGGCAGGCTTTCTACAGATAGAAGAGGTATTCACTTTGTGTTGAATAGGGGTTCCTAAAAGTAGGCAATGAAACAAGAGGAAGTGTTTACTGGGTTATAAAATGCCTCTTACACAAATATTGGTTTGACACATATTAGAGGTGCTGGTCCTGAACTCCTCAACCTCAACCAGGAGCAGCAATGTATTATACATTCTGTATTCCTTTACTCTCTCTTCTCTCTCTCTCTCTCTCTCTCTCTCTCTCTCTCTCTCTTTATATATATATAATATACACACACACATATGTGTATATATATGTGTGTGTGTTTATTTATGTTTATATATGTTTATAAGTATGTTTATATATAAATAAATAAACAAAAATAATTTTTTTTTTCCCATCAGAAAGAGATGAGTAGGGGGATGGCATGAAAAAAAATTTTCAAAAGGGGGATTGCTGAAACTGATTTCCAATTTTTCAGAATATTATAAATTAAATGAAATAAGTTTAAGCCAGGCATTTTCTATCCCCCGCCTCCGCTCCCCAAGCCAGACATTTTCCAACCTTTGGTACCGTTGTCATAGACCAGATATCACATCAATTTGAATGGAGCAGTCCTTTGTATGGGGCCTGCCTCCTCACTGAAGCAAGTTCAACAGAATTCCTGCCCTCTGCCCACTAGACGCAGCAGCAGCGTCTCTCCCTCCAATTGTGATAATCGAAAATGTTTCCTGACATTACCAACTGTCCCCTGGAGGGATACTCCCAGGAAAGAACAATTGATTTAAGCATATTGTTTTCATGTCCATTAATATTCCTGTGTGAAATGTGTATTTTCACAACAATAATTGTTTAAGGGATTATTTTTATTTCACTTTTATGTTGTTGTATCCTAGGTAAATAATGGTGAACAAGCCATCTCAAGTATTTGACATTGTGGGGCTTACAGTCTCATGGAGAAGACACTAAGAAATTAAATCACTATGAAAATAGATGTATGCCAATAACTGATGGCAGAAACAGTTGCCAACTCACAGCTGTTTCTCTCATCTTTAACAAGAGAATTTGAATTTGTTCTGGATGGCAAAATATACAATTAGATAATTATGCATATTCCTCATTGCCAGAAATTCACTTTGTGAAATCCCTTGCATTTTATGGTGGCCATTGGATAATTTCTGTTGAATGAGGTGAAAGAGGTTGTTTGCTGGGAGTTTATGAAAACTATTCTTGTCTCTGCCATAAAGAAAAAAAATTTTTCTGCCCAAACCTACCCCCTTTTTTCCCTACCTTGAAATTGCAAAAGGATGTAAGGCTGAGTTGCAAGAACCATCTTGTTACACTGAGGAATTAACCAAGAGAATCAAAGCAATGTTGACCCAGAGGCCTGACATAATTGAAATGCTAAACCAAATAATAGTAAGCACTATTATAACACAACTCCAGTCTTTTTAACGTGACTTTGAACAACTATCATATTTTGTGAAGAAAAATAGTACTAATTTACAAATAGTGACAGTGGTGGTGAAATCTGAGGTATGGGTAGGCATTAACTAAGGGGAAGTATGATAGGGTACAGTATACTTGGCAGAGAAATGATGGTACAAAAGCCTTGAGGCGTAATTCTAAAGCCTGAAAGAATTTAGTGAGCAGAGTTTGAATAACAAGGGGAGAATGAAGTGGTGGTATTGGCTGGAATGCTAGTCAGAGCTTTGTAAAACATCAAACATTGAAGAATGGGACAAAAGCAGATAAAGTGGTATCAGTTTGAAAGATGTTGCAACAAAGCAAGATGGCAATGCTGGTGCCTGAGCCTAGAAACTAGCGGTGATTATGGAGCTCACTTTTGGTTTTAATCTGAAAAAAATATAACTCGTTTAAAAAACAAAGCCTCTTTTGGGGGCAGTTTATCCGCAACCACGTTTGTCTAAGTTCTATAGTCATATGTCAGTATAAAGTAAGTTACTAAAATAGAAAATTCAAGTTTATATGGTAGTTTATTAAGGATCTTTCATTCATTCTTTCTGGTAAAGAAATCTCCCAGGCCCTGGTGGACCTTGTGGTATAGCAGTATCCCTCAACTGAATATTTTCTTATTTCAGCGGATTCCTCCATTGTGTGGATCTTGACAGGAAGCAAAATTTAGCTCGATCTAATCCTAAAAACTAACACACATGCATCAGTCCTGGGCTCTGCTGATTTTCTATTTTCATCTAAGAACTTGAAACCATCCAAGAGATACAGAGATGCAGGGAGATTTAAAAAATATACATTGTACAGTCTAGAAATGAAGTATCCAATAGGAAAAAATGACAATAATCATAAGATGATCAAACTGATACAGTGATACTTTCCTTGCCGCCTAAAATTTTTGTTTCATACTCATTTTCTGAACCTAGTTCCTTAAATTTCTAACAATTCTGTGAACCACCTAATATATTCTTCTGATGGAATTAAGTTAGCCAGGATTTGAAAGAATGCAAGAAGTAATTTTGAGCTGTGCTGTGTTGAAACATACTAGAGCCTGAAACAAAAGGAAAATCAGTGATGCTGATAATGTATTTATTTAATATTCTCTTCCTTGTGAATTGTTAAATTAATTGTATTTCTTTAAAATATACCAGTAAAATATTATTCATCTTGATAATTTGAGGTTTTTGGTGGCTCCTTAACATTTATACCCACAGCAAGTGCTTCACTCATTTTGCCCACGGCCCAGGAGTGTACAGGAGGTCTGAGGGTATTAAATTAACACATCGAAAATGATCTACAACAAATTTGATGTAGTTTTAGAGACTTGAAGGTTGTTATACACAAAACATGAAAATACAAAATACCAAATATCTTTTGGCTTTGTGTATATAATTATGCCAGAGCCCATCTCTTATTCTAAGTTTATTATTAATTTAATTGTATTAGAAATTAAGACCTACTCTCTAGCTAACAATTCTCTGATTTGGAGGCAATTAATCTTGTGATAATAAGAAACCTTCTAATCTCACATTATTCCTGATAGAATTTTGCTTTAAAGGTTACAAACGGTTTTCAGTTATCTGTTTAATTAAAAAGCAGGCTACAGAGTGTTATTGTTAGCATAAGCTTAACATAGATTCTTATATTAGTCATTTTAGAGATATTGACTCAAACATATTTCAACATGAAAAGAAGTCTTCACAGTGCAATAGGGTAAGGCCTCGCCGGGAGACATTTAGCAAACTCTTCTAAGAGAACTCAAAGACAAACATTTTACATGCGTGTGCATGTGTGCACGCACGCGCGCGCACACACACACACACACACACACGCGCGCACACACACACACACACACACACACACCAGAACATTAATTTAGTAACTCAATGAGAGATATTACTGACACTGGAATACTGGAATACTCAGGTTAGTCAGAAGACTATTGCTTCCCTCTTACTAGGTGTACACGACCAGACAAATATTAAAGAGAAGATTGTCTGTAATCATGATCCCTCTCCCCACATGACAGAAGACATGTTGGTTGCTTACCACTGGGTTTATAACACATTTAATTGAGCTTTCCTAGCCCCAGGTAGTGATTCAATGGGCACAACATTTTACTTCAATTATTTTTAATTTGTGCATTAAATACTGATCAATCTCTTTTTTGACTCATGCCATCTTTACTCATATTGGATAATGTGTTCATTTTGCCTCAGGCAAATCTTATTAGCCGGATGAATTTAAGCCTCAGTAAGTTGACTTTATTTGGCTTTTATGATATGTAGGAGAAATCTTCTAATGTCTTGAATAAAACTATTATATATTATAACAACCTAATTTGAAAATATAAAACAAGTCTAATAATGTTAATTTTATAAAATTTCAAAAAACAATTTATGAGTATTAACCTCAAGTTACATATTGCATGCAAAGCTAACTGTAAAAACTTTCTTGCTTATTATGTTACTTATAGTTTTTTAAAAAAATAGGTTACCTTTTTAGTGATCAACAGGAATTATTAGCTTATAAAAGAGTTTTACATGTGTTATCATTTTGAGGAAAATCCAATTAGCATATCACCTTTAAAGTTGGTTTATTTTTTTTCCCTTAAAGATAAAATTCTTTTAATCAAACCCCAAATTACTTCCTGTTGCTAATATCTATTTCCAGCATTTCAGAATCAAATTCAAAAGACATTAGTGACTTCTGTGTTCGGATTATTTAGCAGGAAGCTGGATCACATGCAGCCATGTTCTCTCTCTCTCGCTGTTTCTCTCTGTCTCTGTCTGTCTCTCTCTCCTTTCTTCCCTTTTCTGTTCTGCAAGATACAACTGTAACTGAGTAATCTATCTGTAGACAGTTTATCTTATTCTTGTACCTTAGTTACTTTGGCTATTTATGCTGGTGATATTAAGTACAGCAGTATTATAATACTGCAGTGTATCCTTAAGTATAGTATTTTTCTTTTAAAGAATAGAATGATTTTTAAACAAAATTGAGTGTCAATACAATGCACACCCATAAAATAAAATCATTTAAACAAAATACTGCCTGTTTTGCATTTTCTACCACATTCCTTATTAAATCTCCCCCCCCCAAAAAAAAACAAGCAAACCTATGCATTCATGTCTAAACACAATTTTATTTCTAGCTTGTATAAGTAAAACCTGGTATGTCTATTACCTGACAGCTGAAAACAGAATTAGGGTCTCTTCCCTCTTTCTACAGATACAAAAATCCCAGTTTCAATTCAGTTATTCAGTTTCAACCACACTATGACAGGTTCTGGCTTGGAATTTTTATAAAGTAGAGCAACTTCTATATTATTTCAAGGGCATGGTGTTTTCTAAAAATAAAAATGAATATTCTGGGGGGCTCATAACATAGAAAACCAGAAAGATGAATTCTATTCCCTAAACCAGTGTATAAATTACTGGGTTGGACTGCTTCTCTAATCTTGTAGTAAGTAATAATAATTAGGTGGACTTTATCATACCTTGTGGTGAAATTTTATTACCAATAAAAAATAGCTACCATTTACTAATCATTTATAATGTGTTAGTCCATGTCTGTAGTTCTTTGTATATAATAATTTTAATTCACTTTAGCTTCCCTGTGAGTAGGTAGATAGAATATTATTGCTTTTGGAAGGAAAAGGGAATCAAGGTTTAGTGATTTAGGTAAATTACTAAACATAATATAGCAAGCAAAAGGACCAATACCTAAATATAAGTTACATCCAAATGCAATGCTCTATTATTCCTCCAGTGGGGAAAAGCTATTATTTGAATGTTTCTCTGGATTATATTGACTTAGTGCTTAATGTTTGATTTGGAATAAAGAAATCTTTCATTTAATGTCTTCTTGGAGATATGAAATGTGGCATTATGCTCTTCAACTGGTTTAAAGTGAGAGAAATGTCATGATGAAAAAAGTTCATATACAAGTTAAATTCCTGCTACTTGATAGGCTCGGTTCTCAAAGAACAGGCGATCTTCCTTTTAACTAGGATAGGGTGTCATTGAATGAAGTCTTGATTAATAATTTATAGCCTGGTAGTTATCATTCATTCCTCTCTAAGAATGTCTCAGGGTAACCTCTCTACCAGGAGTACACAGTTCTTGTGAATGAAGAAAGCCTTAGTGTGAAGTTGTAGGGAAGATCTTTTGGGATTCGTTTAATGCAGATAATTTTGGCTTATTAGTTTAGCTAATCCTAGTCAATTAAGCTTTCCTAACAGATAAGGGGAAGGGGAAGAGTGCTCTGAACAATTTCTTTTTAAAAGAAAATTGTTATTGGGGTAACATTAGTTAATAACATTATATACATTTCAGGTGTACAACTTTATAATATGATATCTGTATACTCTATTGTGTGCTCACCACCTTAAATACAGTTCTCTTTCATTACCATGTATTTGACCTCCTTTATCCTCTTTGTCCCTCCCACCACCCCTTTCCCCCTTGGTAACCACCATTCTGTTGTCTGTATCTATGAGTTTCGAACATCTTTTTTTATTCAATACAACTATTATCCTGGCATAAACATTAAATAGCAGTTAAAAAATTCCCTATGGTATTAGAACCCAGATTTATTTAACAATTTCTAATTCGTTTCTTAGTGTATCATAAGTACTACTTAATGTTTGCTCTCAGCTCTTGATAAATGGATCAGAAAGCGTGATAGTTAGATACCAATTTAAAGGTTACGATGCACATAATCAAAATTCCAAATGATTGCTGTCCTTGATTGGCCACCCTTCCTCGTTTATATAATAGTCCGAGCCCTTAATGTTATCATTCTTGGTGATTTCACTCTACAGATGAATATCTTACTTTTTCTACTGTGGCAACCTTTCCTTATGATTTATTTTACATATCTACTTGTATAGTTAAATCTTGGATGTAGTCAACAGAAACAGCCTAATTTAAACAATTTAAAAACTTTGCTCTCAGTGTTCTATTTGAAGTCATATACTCCAGTGACTACCATAACATCGAAACTTCAATCCATTGAAACAACCAAATTCCCATCCATAGCTGCTTTCTGGCTGTTTTTTATTTGTCCAGCTAGAATTTATGATATATTATTACTATTATCATTCAACAAACTAAAATACACTCAAGTCCTTTCCCCATTATCTCTCCATCCCACTCTCCTGGCAAAATCAAACCCTAGGAGAACAGGCAGTTTCCCCATATTTGCATTAGCTAATTATTTTGAAAAGAGAAATTATACAAATAACTCCACTTGTTTCTCAAGTCAATTTCAGATATCACTTCCGCATCGAAATTTTTTGCAAATGTTACTATGTATCCTGTCTTCTCTTCCATACTTTATACTTCAAACACACCCCATCTCAATGGAACTTGTATTCTCAAAGCTCTACTGCCTTGTCAAGGTCTCAGAGATTCTACACTGCTAAATCTCTATTTTTAACACACTTACATTCAACTCTTACTTAGAATAAAATTCAACCTCTTTCCCTGGCTTTCAAAGCCCTACATGATCTGAGTCCTACTTTCTTATTCAATATTGTTTCATTCAACATTCAATCTTACCCCTACTTTCAATTATCGACCACATCTGTGTTTGTTTCATTCTTCAAAAAACTAGTCTTTTCCATCTTAGGAACTTACTAGCTGTTTTATTTATGTGACTTGCTGACTCCTTCTTGTCATTCAGATTATAGCTTCAATGTTATCTTCTCAGAAAGGGCTTCTCTGACCATTAAACCTAAAGTATCTACTCAGTCACTTTTTAGAACATCAAATAATTTTAATTTTACAGATAGCATAGACTTTTTAGCTGTTGTTGGTTCAGTATTGTCTAACTAGAAGAATATGAGATCCATGAGACCAGGTATTTCCCTGTTTTACTCATACTTTATATCCAATATGAGGACGTAGCAGGCTCAATGTAAGTGAGACCAATTTAACTTTCCAAATTCATGCCATTTCCTACTAATCCCCACATTTTCTATTTTTAAGATATTAGTCTTTTTTCAATTCCTTGAATGCTAAGATTTTATTGTATTAGGGCTTTAACATATACTATCACTTTGTACTGAATTCACTTATTTTTTCTCATAAAGGATATCTCTTTCTCAACTTTTAGGAGTCTCCTTATATGTTGCTATCTCAGAAAGAGGTGGCAACCCTATCCGTTGTCCTTCTTCCAAGCTTTCATTCTTTTATTACCTCCTTGTTTCATAGAACTAATCACAACCTCTTTTGCTTGGCCCTTTTTTCTCCTTACCTGTTTATATTTGTTCTTGTACTTGTAATTAAGTTTCCATGAGAGAACAATCACATCTGTCTAGATCAACTTTTCTTTTAAATTGTGGTAAAAACATGTAACAAAATTTAAAATCAATTATTTTTAAGTATATGGTTTAGTAATTCAACTTCTTATATTTTCTTTCTAGAATTTTGCCTAACACAGAGGAGTTGCTCAATAAATGACTTAAAAGAATAAATAAAACATTTTGTAACTGGACCATATCTTTGTCTGTTTAATTCATTGTTTTATATAAACCCAAACCTCAGTTCTTTGAGATTGTCCAATAAGAATAATTTAGCCAGTTTGTCTAATCTCTTTTGGATTCTTGAATCTACTCCCTGAGCCTGTCTATGTTTATCTATCACATGATTGTCAAAAATTCTTTGGATTCCATTTCTCTCATTTTCTAAGCTAGCCTTATAAAACTCTAAGAAGGCAAAACAAGTTTTTTTGGGGTATGTTTTCCTTTGTTTTAAATAAAGTCTTCCTAGGTTGAATTCATTTTGTCTTATGCAACTCAAAATCTATTTGAATCTGAAACAGGGAAAATAATCAAAACTACTATTGATGATTTTTTTTCCTAAGTGCCATTCCAGCATTCTATAGATAGACAGTAACTTTATGAGTTGGATACTATTAATTCAGCCGTTGATCCAATTCTTATATATTGATCACTTACCATTTAATTCACTCTGGGTATAAGTTGCTAAACAATATACAGAACCTGAAAACAGGAGCATTTATCCTGATGGTTTCAGATACTATATTTCATACACTATCTTATTTAAATCTCACAAGAGCTTTTAAAATGGATAGGATTCTGGTTTTCATAAACTTTTAAATGGAGGTGCTCACCTTCAGGAAGGACACATAATGCTCAAAGTGATAAAATGCAGGGATGATGGGAATCCATATTTCTCTTATTTCTTAGTTCATAATTATAAAAATTTGCTATTAAAACAAAATGTTTCATAATATTTGCTATTTTCTCAAGCTCAGTTAAAATATTAATTTTCTCATCCTAAAATTCAGTGACTTTTTGTTTAAAAGTATTACAGCAAA